>CM026266.1:8141820-9341820 GCA_014851425.1 Senna tora
CTCTATACTTTGGCGCAGAAACCTATCAGATGATGATATAGACATGAACAAAGTCAATGGTAATTTGAGGTCCATTCAAGAGCACCTAACGGCGTGGAGCAAGGAGAAATTTGGTAATTTCAATAAAAGATCAAATCCTTACAGGAGGAGATCGATAATGAATTCTCAAACAACCCTGTTAATGTGGAGAAGCTTCGGAGACTGGAAATGGATATGAGCACATTATTGAGAGATTAAGAATCTTATTGGAGACAGAGAGCTAGAGTACAGTGGCTCCAAGAAGGCGACAAAAATACAAACTTCTTTCACACGGTGGTGTCAAACAGAGCAAAGAAAAATAGAATTAATAAGCTGATAAGAAGTGATGGAAGTTGGGCTGAAGAACATAGAGACATACAAGAAACTACCACAGAATACTTCAAGGAATTATTTTCCTCATCCGTACCGAGACATAGTTGGAGAGGGTTCTAGATGTTACGTTGAGTAAAGTTACTGATGCAATGAATGAAGATCTAACTCAGCCTTTTACAAGAGAGGAGAAGGAGGCTCTCTTCCAAATGGGTCCAACAAAAGCCCCAAGTATTGATGGTTTTCCTACTCTATTCTATAAAAAATATTGGGACATAGTGGGTGATGATATATATAGCTGATGCTGCACTTAGTTTTCTTAATGGGGGGCCTCTTCCCCAAGATATAAATTGTACAAGAATGGTTCTCATACCAAAAGTGAAGAACCCCACGAATATGACTCAATTTAGGCCAATTAGCCTATGTAATATGCTTTATAAAATCATTGCCAAGACCCTTGCTAACATATTAAAACATATTCTGCCTAAGATTATTTCTGTCAATCAGAGTGCCTTCGTGCCTAACCGACAAATTACTGATAATGTGGTTTTAGCTTACGAGCTTCTTCATGCTCTAAAAGGCAAAAGATCAGGTAAGAATTGTTTCATGTCTGTCAAGCTTGATATGAGCAAGGCATATGATCGTGTAGAATGGGGCTTTCTTGAGAAAATAATGCTAAAGCTAGGTTTTAATGAATCCTGGGTTCAGAAAATTATGTCTTGCATATCGACAGTTAGTTTCAAGATTAGAGTGAATGGTCAAGATTCTGAATGCTTTGTGCCACACCGGGGACATAGACAGGAAACCCATTGTCACCTTATTTGTTCTTAATTTGTGCTGAAGGTTTGAGCTGTTTATTAACTGCAGAGGAGCAAAACAATTTGATCCATGGTGTAAAGGTTAACTACCAAGCACTTAATATTTCACATCTATTTTTTTTGCAGATGATAGTCTAATCTTGTGAGAATGTGAGAATTTTAACAGAATTCTAGAGATTTATGAAAAGGCGTCAGGACAAAAAATTAATTATGATAAGTTAGCTTTTCTTTAGCCCAAGCTGTACTGAAAATACCAGGACAACAATGAAGAATATTCTTCAGATTCGGAAGGTAGCATACAACGAAAAATATTTAGGCCTGCCAACAATAATTGGAAAAAATAAAGGTGATGCTTTTAAATCTATCAAGGATAGGGTATGGAAAAAGTTGCAGGGATGGAAAGAGAAGTTATTATCTAAAGCAGGGAAGAAAGTTTTAATTAAAGCAATGGCCCAATCAATCCCAACATATTATATGAGCTACTTCCTACTTTCGAAATAATGTTGCTACTATTTAACGCAATTAATGGCAAAATTCTGGTGGGGTTCGGACCAAAATAATGAGAAAATTCATTGGATGAGCTGGTAAAAAAGTGTATTCCTAAAAGTAATGGTGGCCTGGAGTTCAGAGATCTGGAAACGTTCAACAAAGCACTACTGGCTAATTAGTGTTGGAGATTAATTCAAAATGAAGATAGCTTGATTTTTAAAGTGCTTAAGGCGAGATATTTTGGCAATGGAGATTTTATGAATGCTGGTTTGGGGTATAGACCTTCTTACACATGGAGAAGCTTATTGGCGGGGAGGGAACTCATTTCAATGGGGTTGTATAAGAATATAGGCAATGGCAAATCGACCTTTGTGTGGAGAGACCCTTGGATACCAGGGGTGCATGCTGGCAGACTCAACCCATTGAATGACGTTGTGGTGAGCTATGTGCGGCTTGTGATTTATTTGATGAAGAGTGGAGGTGCTGGAATAGGCAGAAACTAGATGAGATGTTCGATAGAATTACAGTGGAGAAAATTTTGTGCATCCCACTAAACAGAGTGCAACAAACCGATAGATGGTCGGAAGGGTGAAGCCAATGGGACTTTCTGTGAAGTCTTGCAACAAGCTAGCCATGAAAGAGTGTTGTGAAATTTCAAATCTCACTCTGACCTCTTTTGTGAAGTCCCCACGGCTTTTTGGAAGAGTGTATGGAAATTGCCAATTTTGTCGCGCTATAAGGTACTATTTTGGAGAGCATGTCTTGGCATTATTCCCATAATATAAGCTCTTGGAAAAAGAGGCATCCATATAGATGAACCATGCGTGTTCTGTGGTGTTGAGCAAGAGAATGTCTATCACACACTAATAGAATGTAACTCGCTCCAACAATTTTGGCAGGAGGCAAAATTTGATTTCTCAAGTTAGAGGTATCACCAATCTCTACTTGGGTGGATGACAGTGGAATGGAGCAGCTGGTAAGAGAGCAAAGATGCTTTTTCATAATGGCACTATACTTCATTTGGGACACAAGAAACCGATGTAACTTTGCAAATGAACCCATCAACTTGAATGGGCTTTGGGCAAGAGTAGAAAGGCAGTGGGATGAGCTGTGTGTAGCTAGCAATGGGGTTGTTATGGATGTAGTGGTTCCGGAAAGTCTGAGATGGGAGAAGCCAGAGACAGCTTTAATGAAGATGAATGTTGACGCGGCTTTGAAGAATATAGGGGAGGGAGCTCTGGGCGGAGTGCTTCAGGATTGTGAAGGTATGGTATATGGCGTCTTTATGGTCTAAACCCCAGCTCTGAATGACACAATTTTGTTGGAGGCTATGGCGGTCAAGAAGGGCGTGGAATTTGTGCGTGATGCTGGAGTGGCAAAGGTGATTGTGGAATGTGACTCAAGACTAGTAGTTGACATGCTTAATGCTGGATGCAACCACTCATCATTACTCAGTTCGGTTTGCACAAGTATTTTACATATGTGTAATGGATTTGATGACATTAGTTTTAGGTGGATACCAAGAACTTCTAATCAATGTGCCGACAGATTGAGTAAAGCTGCAAGGGATGTAATAGGAGAAAGGTTTTGGATAGAGTCCATGTCAATATATATCTCTGAGTTATGTATTGATGATTTGCATCAGTAATGATATTTACTCCACATGGTGGATTTCAAATATATATATATATATTAAGTATTATTTATTGCATTATTACAATCATGCACACCACTCCCTTTTTTGCTTCTTCATTTTAAACAGTTGGAACATTGATTCTTGTGAAAAAAAAAAGGAACACAACAAGAAATACCCAAAGTTGAATGCCTCCAAAAGGACTAACATCTAGTACACATAATTCAATCCTCCATGGTTTAAATCATCCGGTAACCAATCAAAAACCCTACGAACAAGCATAATTATTGTGTGCTTAAGAACAAAGATACTAATTCTTATAAAAAATGGAACACAAAAGAAAATACCCAAAGTTGAAAACCCCCAAGAGGACTAACATCCAGTACAAATTATTTAATCCTCCATGGTTCAAGTCATTTGGTAACCAATCAGTAACCCTACGAACAAGGTCAATTATTGCCGTGCTTAAGAAAAAAGATATCCCTACAACCATTGTGATCATAGAATTTGATGTATTCTTCAATGACTCTGGAAATTGTTGAAAGAAAAATGTGGTTAATCCTGGAAGGAAACATGCTTCTCCTATTCCAACCAAAACTAACTGTGGACACAACCACATAACCGACATGTCCACTACTTCCTCGCTCTGTGCGAGATTATTTGATTGGTGTACACGTGTGTGTGCTACGTGCAGTCTCTTTGACTCAATTAGGGCTGACACCATCATGCCGAACACGACGAACACGTGTCCAGCTCCTACTCGTTGGAGATGTGTAGGAGGAGATCTACCAATCAGCTTCCACCACGTGGTCGGGAGTAGCATAATTCTATCGATAAGGATTAGGAAAATAGCTCCAGATAGTTGAACTGCAACAACTATAGAGGAAGCTGGGATTTTGAAGTGGGACCCCACATGACGATCCATTGTTAGGGCTTGAAGGATTGTCAAATTGTTCTGAATTGCTATAGGAGTTGATAGGAAGATGGTGGTGGACCATACTGAAAGGAGGCCAATTAGGGTTTTGAAATCTTGTACTTGTTGAATTGTGCATATCCTCCATGGTTTTGCGATTGAGCCATTTGGTCCAAGATCTCCTTCTGTTATAAGTGCAGCACGGTTGAAAAACCTGCGTTACATATTGTTTAATTTACATAGTCAAGAGTTGTGAACTATATATACATCTCTAACTTTTTATTTTGGTCAAAATAATTAATATCCACAAGTCTATTGTTATGAGTTTGAAGAAACTAAGATCTCTAAAATACAAAAAAAAAAATAAACACTTTTTAAAAAAATGCTTCTGAGCAACAAATAAGCTGCCACAAACAAGCTCTAAATAGATATAGACATATTTTAAGTGACAAAATCATTGATTTACTCTCTCAAAAAAAAACTATTTATAATTAAGCATTTGAAAGTTCATAATATAGAACAAAGATGTTTTGAAGATGGAAAAAAAATACTTAATTGTGCACCTTAATCTTTTCTCTGGGATTACAGGCAAGTGAGCTTGACCACCATAGTAATCCTCAATTCTAGAAGAGAGGTTGGACTTCCATTTACAAATTGCCGCAACAAGAACACGAGCCAAATCCAAGAAAGGGCTTCTTCCTCGTGGAACATCATGGCGATAAAAGCCATATCCCATTAACAAAATGACTAAAGCAATCAAGTTGGCTATAGCAGAGATCCCAAACCCTAAACCCCAGCTCACATTATCCTCAATGTATACAATGGCAGTGAAGCCAATGAACATGGTAAAGTATAAATTGATGAAGTACCAATTAAAAAACTTGTTTTGATCTTGTTTGTCAAATTGATTTGCTCCCAATGTTGTAATAGCAAAACGTGCACTCCCACCAATAGTATTCAGCGTTAAACCCAAATAAAGGACACTGTATTGGAGTTTTGAAGCAGGTTTGCACAAGTTTGATCCATCGTCACAGGGCTCGGGCCTAAGAGATTTTAGAGTTGCACTCAATGCTAAAAGAGCGGTTCCCTGCATGAAAAGTGATGAAATCTTGAGAAAACGTGCTTTAATTAAGTTGGTAAATGATATTATAGGACTTATCGGATTAAATTGAAAAGGTTGATGTAATCACGCATAATTTTTCTTCTTTATGACATGTGGTGTCGTCGTTCCGTTTCTTACAAAACAACCGGCTTGTACACATGTGGTACCATTCGATTGCACCAAGTCGGGCATAATCCCACGTCTTTCCCAGAATTCTCACCGAGAAGAGACGTGGGGCGTGCCTCAGTTACAAGAACATGGGGGTGTCCACGTCCTCCCTCACAGGCTATAAGTAGCCTCCTTCCATGAGCACTAAGGGACAAATTACTTACGTCACATATACATACTTGCTTTGCCATACATTCACTCTATTCTCGGAGATCCCTACCAGTAATTCCACGATTACTACCTAACTATGAACCTTCACTAAACGCAGCTTCCTTCTACAAGTGACTCAGCTCGCCCGCTCTAGCACACGTCCTAAACGCACACGGTTCATATAGGTAAAGCCCTTGCCTAACAGCTCCTATGGACCTATCTTTATCGAACTACGTGGACTTTGATCCCTTATAAGCACGTAGGCACCTAGATTTTTCACCTACAGACAAGTCCCCCAAAGTTAATATCGTCTCATGTTATCCTTAACTCCATCCAAGAAGGCTCTATGTCAAAAATGAACATTACAGTTGATATTAAAACATTATTTTTAGCTAAATATGTGATAGTCATGTAAATTTTAAGTGATGTTTTAATCTCAATTGTATTCAATTTAATCTAAGCATTTAAAAATGACCAAAACCCATTTTGGTCACAAACGCTAAGCACATTTCTTAATTTGGTCCTTGACGTTCACTCGGTTTCAATTTGGTCCTTCACGTTTGTGATTGGTACCAATTTGGTCCTTAGCGTTTGCTTAGTTTCAATTTGGTCTTTCATGTTTATAATTGGTATCAATTTAGTCCCTCCATTTTTCAAATATTAAAATTAATTAACAAAATTTAGGAGTAAAAAAGAAAACGTGAGGGACCAAATTGATATCAATCACAAACTTGAGGGATCCAATTGAAATTGAGCAAACGTTAGGGATCAATATACGTGAGAGACCAAATTAAGACTGAACAAACATTGTGTGGACCAAATTGAGAAAAATACTAAACGTTAAGGACCAAAATAAAGTTTTTGTCATTTAAAAATAATTTTTCTCATCTTTCATATAAAATGAGTACTCTCACTTGATATGTTCCCTCTATATATATATATATAGGTCAATCTTTATATATATCTATATATTATTAATCTATAAAACCAAATGATAATAAGTTGTATTGTTGAATTTGTATAAAACAATTAATGTCATTTGTTGGCAAATGACACCAAGGTTTCATAGAAATGAAAGGTAGAGAATAATTGGTGTTTATATATATATAAGAAGAATTCATTACATATATCTTATAAAAAATTATGGTCTAATTAGTTGGACTCGTTTCGGCCCGCATCAGCCCGTACCGAGTCGAGTTGTTTATTAGACGATTTTGGGAAGAGATGCCCAAACCTGTTCGTATTGGTTTGCGGCTAAACAAGTTAGCTCGCGGGCCACTTTTTTTTTAATATTCTTTTTTAAAATTAATTATAAAGTCTCATATTTACTTAAAAATTAGTATTTTTTTAATTTAAATTAATATTTTATTAATTTTAATTATTATTTGAATTATTTATATCCATTATTAAAATAAATTATTATTTAAAACATAAGATTACCTCAAATATATTTATTTATATATATTTCAAAAAATATATATTAATTTTCTATTTCTTTTTAATTTTTTACGGGTCAGCCCATGGAATTTCGCAGGCTAGTC
Source organism: Senna tora (assembly GCA_014851425.1). Lineage (NCBI taxonomy): Eukaryota > Viridiplantae > Streptophyta > Magnoliopsida > Fabales > Fabaceae > Senna > Senna tora. The sequence continues at coordinate 8,148,983 of CM026266.1, forward strand.
CATTAAAAATAAGCCTATTTTTTATGCTCAAGCCCGCCCTTTTAGTGGGCTCGGGACGACTGACCTATGGGCCCAAACCCGTTTTCACACAAGAACTTTTAATTAAACATTATTTGAAAACATGCCAAAGGATGAGCAAGACAGTATTTCATATGTAGAACCAAAAAGAAGATACTATTTGCATGCATCCACGCACACGATGATTGAAAGTTATTATATATATATATATACTTAATATAAAGTAGAGTTATAAATACCAGAAAAGAAACGCATGAAGAAAGGAAGGCAGCAGTGAAAGAGGTGAAGAAGGAATCAGCTATGATAGCTCCGAAAACAGGAAAGAAGTAAAGACAACCATTAGCGACATTAGAAATCTGCGTTGCTGTAATGCTATTCATATTGAATTCTCGTATTAGATATACTATCAAGTTCGCTGTAATTCCTGATCCTGCAAGTGACATACCCGCCATCGTTCCTGCAATACATACATTATATATATACGTCTTCATTAGTTATTATCATTAAAAACGAAATATAGGGATTATTTTAATATATATATATATATATATATTGTGTATGTGTTTGAAGAACGGATGATAAACAGTTGAACACAGATCCTCGGCTCTGTACGGATTCATGCTGTCCGGGTTAGCCACAATTAACCAAAGATCCGGACCCGAGATATATAGGATCCCTAGTGCAATTTTTGTGAAAAAAATATTGGTCAAAACTCTAAATTGGTCCCTAATGTTTGCACGAAGTTTCATATTGGTTCTTTATGTTTGCAAGAAGTTTCAAATTGGTCCTTCCGTCAATTTCTTAAGTGCTGACGTGGCGTGCTGATGTGTCCCTCTAAGCTGACATATCATGCCACATCAGCGCCACGTCATTACCACATCAGCGACATGTCATCACATATGATAGTAGATGATGGCATGGCGATGATGTGGCATGACACGTCAGCTTAAATGGACACGTAGGAGAGATGATATGTTAACCTCAGCACTCCACATCAGCACTTAATGGAAGAAATAAACGGACTTGGACAAAAGGACCAATTTGAAACTTATTGCAAACATAAAGGACCAATTTAAATTTTTTGAAACATAAAGGACCAATATAAAATTTCGTACAAACATAAAGGATCAATTTTGAGTTTGAAAAGAATCTAAACTCATGTGTGAGAGAGATCGATGGAGAGAGACCCATTATGAAGGGAAAAGTTATCCATCCGCCTCGTTTGCTCTTATTCGAAATCTGAGCTTCTTCTTGAGATGAAATTGTGCCATCCATTGTTGCTAAAACACTATAACTGCTTTGCTTTATTTCAAAGCTCACGTTGGTGTTTTATATAGGCATGCACTTTTATTATTGTAATTTGATTATTATTGGGGATGGATTTTGATTAGACTAGCTACCTAGAATTGTTAATTAATTAATATACTTCCATAGATTGCGATAAAACTATATACTATATGGTTTCTGCGTCATTGTCAATAGTAGTTATCATTTCGTTGCTTGAGAATTGAGTCAAATGCCTTTAAAATATATAGATTATATGGAATCAAGCATGAGCTTTTATTATTAATATATTGTCACGTTGCAAGACCAAGACAATAACATGGTGGATATATTGTTTAAAACTAAGAAGTAAGGTACAAATAGAAATATAATAAATCAATGATTTAGTCCTTTAAATATACATATTTTTTAATTTAATTTTTAAAAGATGAAGTGTCTCAATTTGAGACTTGAAGCGTTAATTTATAATGACATTTCACTAGTTTAGTTAATGATAAGTCTATTTTTGGTAAATAAATTTAAGCGATAGAGAATTTGTCCTATGTAACGACCTAAGTGTCTACGTATAATGAAGATGAATCAAAATTCACGTAGTTCGAAATTGTGCACTACAAGAAAATGGATTTTTAATGGCGACACAAAAAAGTTGCCACTGAAAGTCCCCTACAGTGCTAACATTTTTCAGTCGCCACCACAAATCTTTAATTACAACATCTTAGTCATCACCGAAGGCCTTTGATGGCAACTATGATTTTGTTGCCACCAAAAGCTATTTAGTGGCGACACTAAAGTCGTCACAAAAGACTCTTTAGTGGCGATATTTTGAAAGTCGTCACAAAAAGTTTTAGTGGCGATATTTTGAAAGTCGTCACAAAAAGTTTTAGTGGCGGTGTGATCACTTATCGCCACTAAAGTACTTCTATGGCGACTTTTATTTAAGTCACCACCAAAAAATTTTCAATGGCAACCTATTTGGTCGCCACACAAGGATTTTCGTGGTGACTTCTATAAAGTCGCCACCAAAGACCCTTTTGTGGCGATGACAACGGTGCCACTGAAGACCTTTAGTAACCAAATTTAAAATGTTGCCACTACATTTTTTTAATGTTTTTTAGTTAAAAGGTTATGAGACACATAATATATATTAAATTAAATAAAAATATTTGAGGAAGTTTTTGCATAGTTCAATTGATGAAGTTTATTGATCATTGTAAGGTTAATTTCTTTGTAGTACAAGCATTTAAGCACAAATGATAATTAAATATGGACATTAATTTTATATTATTATAACAATATTTTATATCCATATTGGAATATATATATATATAGTATAACAAATATACAAGAAATAGAAGATTTTAGTTTTACATAAATTATAGGTCAAATTACTCTTTTGGTCCTCAACGTTTGCACGAAGGTTAATATTGGTCCTCAACGTTTCAAAAAGTTATTTTAGGCCATCAACTTTTTTTTTGTCAAAATTGGTCCTCCAGCGTAACTCCATCTGGTTTTTTTTGTTAAATGCTGACGTGGAAGGCTTATGTGGCACACCCTCTCTCCTACATGTCATATTTGGATGACATGACACCCTCTCTCACTCCAACTCAGCAAAACGACGCCGTTTTGCTGAGTTGGAGTGAGAGAGAAGTGATGCAAAACGACGTCGTTTTGCTGAGTTTGAGTGAGAGAGGGTGTCATGTCATTTAAATATGACACGTAGGAGAGAGAGTATGCCACGTAAGTCTTCTACGTCAGCATTTAACGAAAAAACCAGACGGAGTTATGCTAGAGGACCAATTTTGACAAAAAAAATGTTGAGGGCTTAAAATAACTTTTTGAGACGTTAAGGACCAATATTAAACTTCGTACAAACGTTGAGGACCAAAAAAGTAATTTGGCCTAAATTATAATATAAATTTTTTTTTATGTACTAAATTTTTAAATACCGAAAATATTTTTTTCAAGAAACAAATAAAAGTATATGTCAAAAACTTCATAATCACCCTTTAATATACGATAGTGAGATCTATTAATTACCTATTCAATAGTTTTCCCTTTGAGGAACAGAGGCCCACCAACTTATTTCCCCACCTATTCTTACAGTTTCACCATTAATGCAACTTCTTTAATTTCTCCACTTGTTCCTCTCACAGCCAAATCTTCTTTACAGTACAATTTTAGTTGTCAAGAATTAAGGTGAAGTGCAAGCAGAGAGTCAAGGTTCCACCGAAATTTTCACATACAAAAAATACTATGCTGTGTTCTATAACAATATAATTAAAGGCTCATTTATTTCATTCACCAAATAAAAATATAACAGTTGGAATTTTCACGTAAGAAAGCACATCCATTTCACATATATGAGTACGACAATAAGTTTTTTATAACATTACAACCACACCACACCCAATATTCCTCTCCTTGATTTTAAAGAGTTGGAATTTTCTTGTACAACATAGAACATAGCAAGAAATACCCAAAGTTGATTACCCCCAAGAGAACTAGCATCCAGTACACATAATTCAATCCTCCATGGTTCAAGTCATCCGGTAACCAATCAGTAACCTTACGAACAAAGTCAATTATGACTGTGCTTAAGAAATAAGCTATCCCTATATCCATAGAGATCATAGCTGCTGATATACTCTTCAATGACTCCGGCAATTTCTTGTAGTAAAATGCAGTGAGTCCAGGAAAGTACAAAGCTTCACCTATTCCAACCATAACTAACTGTGGAAACAACCACAAAGCCGACATGCCCACTTCTTCTCTCTCCAATTGGTGTAATTTTTGACTCAATTAGGGCTGAGATCATCATCGCGAGCGCGACGAACACGTGTCCGGCTCCTACTCGTCGGAGAGGCGTAAGGGATCCACCAATCAGCTTCCGCCACGCGGGGACGAGCACGCCGTCGATGAGGATCAGGAAAATAGCTGCGGAGATTTGAACTACTACAACCATAGAGGATGATGGGATTTTGAAGTGGGGCCCTAGATGACGGTCCATGGTTAGAGCTTGAAGGATTGTCAAGTTGTTCTGAATTGCTATTGGGGTTGATAGGAGTATGCAAGAGGACCATATTGAAAGGACACCAATTAGGGCTTTGAAGTCTTGTAATTGTTGAACTGTGCATATCCTCCATGATTTTGCAATTGTGCCATCTGGTGCGAGGTCTCCTTCTGTTATAAGTGCAGCACGGTTGAAAAACCTGCATTATATTATGTTACATTGTTTAATTTACTTGTGTCAAAAACTAAGTTCTCCATGTCTCTCTTTCTTTTAAGGAAAGGAAGGAAATGAAATGTTAAGTGCTAATTTCTTTTTACTTTCTTTGGAGTGCGTCCAAAATCTCTTCCCCTTCCATTCTCCTTAGTCCAAGTAAATCATAAGGATATGTTTGGCAATTAAGAGAGGAAGGGAGGAGGAGAGATTGAAAGGAAGGAGAGAATGTGAGATTAATTTCCTATTTCTCTTCTTTTTGTTTGGAATTCTTTATAATATTTTAAATTGAGGTATTTTAAAATTGTAAAGGAATAGGATGATGGAAGATTAAAATTTCATCCTCTATTATCTCCTCTTTCTTTCCATACAAGGAAAAGATATTCAACTTCTCTCATATTCTTTTAATTTCCAATCCAAACAAACTTTAAGTATTTGTACAATATTTGACACTGGGTGAGGGTGATAAGCCCCTAATTTAATAACATGAAACAAAATTTGTATTGGGCGGGCATGCGACACTAGGTATTTTTATGGGTAACCAATATTTTTTAATTTTTATTGAGTTATAGACTAGTCAAAAAGTTGTTAACAACTACATGAGTGTAGCTTGGTGGTTTTCTCACCTGGTCTCTTAACCATGTGGTGGGAGTTCGAATCTCACTTTTTGTGTATGAAAAGCATTCTATGGCCAACTATTTATCTTTAAATGGAGGAACCACAATGAGGAGATTAATCACTGCTGTCGGCCGTCGATACTCTTCCTTACAAAAAAAAAGTTGTTAATAAGTGGCCGGTTAATCTTTTTTTCTTTTTTTATTAAAATGCACTAAGACCCTCTAAGTTTTAAGTCAGGGTATATACACCCCCATAATTTTAAAATTTACAAAAAGACCCCTAACCATTCACTTACAAGCAGCCAACACCCGTCTATCAAGGTTTCATCCACTTATCACCATTTTGTGCCACGTCATCACTTACCAATTTTATAATTTCAAAAGTTAACTGCATGCACAAAGGTGTTTTACTTTGAAGGAGGAAACCCACTATAAAATGAGAAAAAATCAAACTCAATTGCTCACCTCAATCTTTTCTCTGGGATTACTGCATGCAAGCAATGACGACCACCATAATAATAATCCCCAATTCCACAAGAGACGTGGGAATAATGGGATGTCCACCATTTACGCAGAGCCGCAATAGGAACACGAGCCAATTCCAAGAATGGACTTCTTCCTCCTCGTGGAACATCAAGACGACGATAGAAGCCAAATCCCACTAACAAAATGGCCAAAGCCATCAAATTAGCCACAGCAGAGATCCCAAACCCTAATCCCCACTCACATTATCCTCAATGTATACAATCACAGTGAAGCCAATGACGGTGGTAGTATATAGATTGAAGAAGAACCAATTGAAGAAGTTGCTTGTGATGATCTTCCTTATCGAATTGATTTGCTCCCAATGTTGGAATAGTGTAACGTGCACTCCCAATACCAAGAGTAGTAAGTGTCAAACCCAAATAAAGGATGGTGTATTGGAGTTGTAGGCGGGTTTTTTTGCACAAATCATCGTTATTATCACAGGGTTGAGGCCTTAGAGAGTTTAGAGTTGCACTCAAAGTTAAGAGAATGGTGCCCTACATAAATATATATATATATATATGCAAAGTGATTAAATTTCAGGAGGGAATACGAGTATATTTTTCTCCTAAGTAACACTTAACATAATATAAATAAATTATTGACGACAAATGATGATGTGACATAGCATAGGTAATAGTAATGTTAACGCATCACTCAAAACGGCATGCGTATATTTCTTCATATTAATCTCAATTAAGCACTTAAAACACGTCGCTTCTTCAAGTTAGGAAGAATATGAATAAATGACGTCGTTTTGAGTGATAAATTAATATTAATATTAATATTATATGTTGCGATGTCATTTCATCATTTTTGTCATTTGTAATTTGGACAATTTTAGATGTTGGAACAAAATTAGAAACTTTGGGACGAAATTGAGTGTATATAATTTTGAACTTTCTGGACAAAATTGATACCATAAAAAAGTTCAGAGATGAAGTTGAAAATTGATTGTAAATTTTGGGGACATAGAAGGCAATTTTTCTTTAAAAAAGTATAAATATTTGAATTATAAGTAGAAAATCTTCATTTTGGTCTCTAATTTATAGCATTTTTCTCAATTTGGTCTCTAATGTTTTCGCAGTCTCTCAATTTGATCTCTCACCGTTTGCAATTGCTACCAATTGATCCCTCCATTATCTCCACCTCCAAGTTTGTTAATATATAATTAAGATTAAAAAGAAAGTTTATTAATATATTTAAAAAAAAATAACTAATTAGAAGGTATTATTATTATTTTTGAATCAAAAGATAATATTATTATTTAACATGAAAGGAACATTTTACTGCTTTAAGAATAAATTAACATAAACAATTTATCTTAAAAGTTCTAATCATCATTTACATGTATTATAAATTAACATGTATACTAAGCAAAAAAATGTTTATGATAACATAATTTTAATACTTAAATAATGAAGGGACCTAATTCATACCAATTAATTGCAAATGTAACAGACCAAATTGAAATTGAATAAATGTTGAGAAACAAATTGAAAAAGTGTTAAACATTAGGGGTCAAAATAAGATTTTTGTCAACTATAAAGCATATAATGATCGTATACGACAATAAATCACGTAACCCATTTTTAAAAGACAAATTAATAGAGACCAAATTAAAATAAAGATCATAATAATACGGGTAGTTATGTCATTATTAAAAATTAAAATAAAAGATACGATACGAGTATAGATGTGAGACGGAAAATAAAAAATTATAATTATTTATATCAACAAATTTTAAAAAAGAAAATTAAGTGCATGCAAAACTTATACCAGAATGAATTATTTAGTCATACCAGGAGAGAAACGCAGGAAGAAAGCAAGACAACGTTGAAAGAACCGAAGAAGGAATCAGCTAAGATAGCTCCAACAATAGGAATGAAGCAAAGAAAACCATAAGCCACATTAGAAATCTGAGTGGCTGTGATACTATTCATATTGAATTCTTGAATTAGATATACAATCAAGTTCCCTATGATTCCTGCTCCTGCAAGGGACAAACCCCCCAATGTTCCTGAAATGCGTAACAAAAACACACACACACACACACCCCTCTTCATTAATATCATTGAAAATGAATTATTAGGATCATTAATTAATATATACATGATTATATTTATAATAGACAAATATGGTCAAAATCCCAAATTGGTCCCTTATGTTTGCACAAAGTTTCATATTGGTCCTTTATGTTTCAAAAAGTTTAAATTGGTCCTTTATGTTTGCAAGAAGTTCCAAATTGGTCCTTCCGTCAATTTTTTAAGTTAAGTACTGACGTGGCGTGTTGACGTGTCCATCTAATTAGCTGACATGTCATGCCACATCAGCGCCACATCATCACATATGATAGTAGCGATGACGTGGCATGACACGCGCGTCAGCTTAAATGGACACGTATGAGAGATGATATGTCCACCTCAACACGCCACGTCAGCACTTAACGGAAGAAATAAACGAACTTAGACGGAAGGACCAATAAACGAACTTATAAATGATTATTTTGAATCATATATATATATCTATATCTATATTAATATGGTTGTGGGGGTCTTCCCGTCAACGGTCTCCTAAAATAGATATTTACTAATTTATAAATACAAAAAATGATGAGAGGATGTGGGAGTGGGAGTGGGAGGGAGAGAAAAAGTAAACATGGTGGGTAGATAGTGTTGAAACAAATAACTTCTCATATTCAATTTATTATTTTAAAATATAATAATAATTATTTTAGTTTACAAATTTAAAAATTATCAAATATTTAATATTTTATTATTTAAAATATAATAATAATTTTTTATTTTAAAAAATAAATTACATGCACGGTACGTATGCAAAGCCTCTAGTATATATATATGGCTTTGGAGTTTTTGGTGACAACAAAAAAATAACTTCCCCACTAAAAATAACTTTCCCATTAAAAATAACTACACATGATTTAATATATTATTTAAAATATAATTATTATATTATATTTTGAAATTTAAAAAATTATTAAATATTTAATATTTTATTATTTTAAATCATAATAATAATTTTATCTATATATTTTTTTAAGAAAATAAAAAAATAAATTACATGCACAGTATGTGCATGCGAAGCCTCTAGTATATATATATGATTGTTGTCTTTATGGTGTTACAAATACCTATTTTATAATTTAAAAATAAAAAAGAATATACGATATGATGAGATAAGAAACGAAAGATAAAAAGTAGGGATAACCGAATAATGGGTAGGTTAATTATGAGAAGAATACGAAAATAAATAAATTTTTATTATTTAATTATTATTTCAAAATAAAATAATAAAATTTATATTATATTTTAAAAATTAAAAAATAAATAACATGATGAATGAATATACGAAACTTTAATATATATATATATATGTGTGTGATTTAACTATTAATAACTTAAGGATATAAATAAAGATAAAATATATTAATGTTGTTTGATACATATAATTATCTTCATTTAATAAAAAAGGATTTTAATTATTTTGTTGTTTCGAGATATTGAGAGAGAGAGAGATACCCATTATGAAGGGAAAAGTTATCCATCCGCCTCGTTGGCTCTTACAACTAAAATTGTGAACTTCTCCTTCAGATGAGATTCTGCCTCTTGTGCCTCCATTATTGTAATAAGTCTTAAGCTGCTCGATCGATCTGCTTCTTTCAGAACTCACGTGGATATGTTTTATAGACACTTGATTTTGTTTGCATGTGAATTTCTATAAAACTACCTAGTACCTACCAAGAAAAGAATTATTATTGATTATTAAACTTTTATATATATATATAAATACCTTATGGTTTCTGTGTCATTGTCATCGGTAGTTATCATTCAGTTGCTTGAGAATTGAGTCAGTCTACGTACGTATACCTTTAAGTGCAAACATTAATCCTAATCTATAAGGATGAATAATTTTTTACAATAGCATAATACATATTTTAGATTATTCTTTATTGTTTGCTCGGTCTCTGAAACACTACCTCGACTAATCCAGACTCGACCCATGTTACGTAACCTTGCTTAGACGATATCAAACCGCTTACCAATTAGACCAATTCCACGTTTGTATATTTTAGATTATTTAGTTATTATAATTTCAGTTGATACCAAAATGATAACAATTCAAACCCCTAACCTAACCTTAAATTGCTAAATTGTAAAAGTTATGGTTAAACTATTTAAAGATTGAAGAGGTTATGAACTTGACTCTATCATTAACTCTAATAATGATATTAAATTGTGAAATATAAATTTATATATATGTATAGTGGTTTAATTATATGTATTATATTTATTATATATATATATATGAATAATCAAATTTACAGACTGAATTTATTTATTTATAATAAATCAATAGTAAGTATGAATATATATTGTAATGAAATTAAAAAAAAAATGTAATTTAAATTTCGAAGCAAGCTAAGTGATCGATCACAAATATAACTTAGGATTAAAAGAATTAACTAATTATATAGATATATATATATATATATATATATATAGATATATACACACAACCATATTTCTATTAAATAATTTGACTAAAAATATTTTTTTCATAAGACCACAAATTGTGAAGGCAAGAGGATTTCATATTGTTATTAAAAGATAAACTTTTTTATTATAACTTAAATAGGAAAATCAAAATACATCATTACAATATTTATAATTTGTGAAAAATATTACAAGCTCTCTTCAATACAAAATTTGATTAGGTAATGAAAGATTAAATCACATCACTCCACTATTTGTAATTTGTGGCACAGACGTGCAACTAATCAAAATATTTTTACAAATCTCAACAGTTAAATATAACCCCTATCATCTTTTACATAAGAATAAAATACTTGCTCTTATTTACTATGTTCCTATACAAAAAATTAAAATTGGATCCGTTACAATTAGTTTTCGTGTAATTACGGTGCAATTACTTTAAAACACACATTTTTGCTTCATTTTTGAAGTAATTTTTGGGACCTACACTAAAAAGGATCTATCATAAATGGATTAGGGACAAAATTTTTATCAATATTGGCAAATATCATCACTAAATAGCCTTGAGAGACTATTTATCAATATTAATAACAATTTAGTCTCTAATTGCCAATATTGATTAAAATTTGGTCCCTAATTCATTCATGGTAGGTCCTTATTAGTGTGAGTCCCTATTAGTACTTCAAAAATGAAGTAAAAATGTGTGTTTTGAAGTAATTGCACAAAAGCTAATTGCACCGGATCGGATTCAATTTCCAAAAAATTATGCAAAATCAAAATAGCAATATCAGCTTCGTTTTCACAAGTGGGTTGAACCAGAGAATACTCAAAGAAGATATTTTTTTACATGTATTCTTTTATTAGAGGTAATTATATTCAAAGTACTAAATATAAACACTACTCTTAAAAGATATTTAAACTCGAGTTCATGAGAATAATATTCAAACTAGATTTGATCGCACCCGAGAGTGAACATTCTCATGGTTTGGACTTGTCGCAGTATGTCCCACTATGGTTTAGCCTCTAAATCACAAAGAATAGAGTTTAAAATAATTATCTATAATATGACTGTTGACTCTCTTTTTTGTCACACTTTTTATATGGTGTCACAAAAATCTATTTTATAATTTTAAAATAAAATAAAGTATATGATGTGATGAGATGAGATGGGAGAAAAAGTAAGAATAATGGGTAGGATAGCTATAAGAAGAATAAGAGCACGTTTGGTATTCCTTACTAGTAGAGAAGGTGAGGTGAGCTTTGTTAGAAAAGATTTGATGGCTTTGATAGTGTAGTCACTGTCCTTAAGGAAATTAAGCTCCCACTATTTGATGCTGCTGGGTTTGTTATGGCAGATTTCCTTCAAGATTATATGAAGCTTGATATTATAGTTAGCAAGCCTATAATATCTCAGAACATAATTTTTTGGGAATAAAAAAAGAGAGAATATGATTTTCGATTTTTCTATTGTGATCCTATTTGATGGAAGATGCGAATTTATAGAGAAATTCGAATAGACATGATCCTTCACATATGACCTTTCAGATATGAACCTTGGCATTTGAACGTTGCGCTCATTCAAATTAATTAATTAATTAATTTAATAATTAATAAAAAAATTAATTATCTGGGCTACCAATTTAAGCCCAAGTGCCCAATCTTTGACTAATATATTAGGATCATACCAGAATCTTGGATTTTTCTATCCAAAATCCATTTATTTATTTTGTTATAAATGATTCATTAACCATTTATATATACAACTTTCTGTTAGGTATTTATGGACTTATATATATTAAATAAGATATTGTATGTCAAATGCTATCATTAGAAAAGTGTCTGGCCCAAATTAAAAGTGATCTAATTTGGTTAAGTATTATTGGGCTTAAATTATGTGGTAAAGTATGGGCCTATATGTGTAGATACTCTCATATGTTTTCTAATTCTATGATGGGCTGAATTAGAAATTGGGACTCCTACTCCAATTAGGATTCCAACTATATTAGGGTTATGGTCCCCAAATTATAAGTGTGATTCTTTTCTGTAATCCCATCACCAGAAAAGAGAGAAACCCTAGTCTCTTAAAATCATGCTTACTAATTTGGAAGACCTATAGCCGCAAGACCGAAGAACTCTTATGAATTCAGGTACGCTTCCGCTTCCGCTTTCAGTATAATTTTCTTGATGATTTGACATGATGAAACTGCATGTGGGTAAATTAAGTTTTATGTATTCGGGGGATTTTCCCATCACTTTCATCCTTGATTTATCTAATGTGGGACTTAATCACTAAATATTCTAACTAGCGTAAGCTTGAGCGTTTTGGTATGTCTTCACCACAGGTGGGTGAAGTGAGGTTGAGGTTCCCTATGCAGAGGGAATTCTTCCTTCCCTCTTGATGGAGAGGGAAGGTGTGGTGAGATGAGGTTTGAAGACCAAAATGCTCTTAAAAAATTTATGGTTTTTAAAAAAGTAAGGGCAAAAAAGGTTTGTAATACTTGTATCTTCTATTTCTCTATATTCTTCTCACCATACCAAACAATATTACTTTTACATTCCACTTTCATTTCCCTGTATACCAAACATACTTTTTATCACTTACTTCTACTTCCCCGCTAAAATACTCATAGGCTACCAAACTCCACTTAAGGGAGTAAATAGCTTCTATTATTTAATTATTATTTTAAAATATAATAATAAAATTTTCATATTATATTTTAGACATTTAAAAACAACAAATATAGATGAATGTGCATATAAAGCCCTTAGTAATAATTAATGGTAATTCATTGACTTGTTTCACGTCGCACTTTCGGGATCCTAACCCATTCTACAAAAAAAAAATTTAGGGTATGCTTGGTATAAATGTACGGATATAATGTACTGTAAAGAAAGTACTGTAGAGTAAAGTACCGTAGAATAAAAGAAAATACTATAGAGAAAAGTGAGGAGAGATATAGAAAGAAAAATTAAGAGAGAGAAAAAGTATAATAAAAAGTCTATTTAATATGTATAAAATATGATATAAAATTTTTTTAAAAATCATAAAACATCATAATTATACTATTTAGTATCCTTACAAAACATACCCTTACTTTCGATGGAGGCTAAAGTCATCACCTAAGGTTAAAAAGTAGCCATAGCCAGTATAAAAAAACTAATTAGAGGCAACATTGAAATTTCGCCATAGTTTTAATTCTTTTTTTTTTTTGGCTAAAGTACTATTTTGGTCCTCAATGTTTACATGAAATTTAATGTTGGTCCTCAATGTTTCAAAAGTTTAATGTTTGTCCTCAAAGTTTTTTTTTGGTCGGTTTTGGTCCTCGAGCGTAACACCGTTAACTTTTTGTCGTTAAATGATGACGTGGCATGCTTCTGTGGTACACCCTCTCTCCTACGTATCATATTTTAATGACGTGACATGACAGATCACTACCACGTCACCCCATATTGCCGCATCATCATCTTCTCTCCTTCGTCATCATCATCTGAGGTGACGTGGCAGTGATCTGTCATGCCACGTCATTAAAATATGACACGTAGAAGAGAGGGTATGTCATATAAGCATGCCACTCATCATTTAATGGCAAAAAGTTAACGGTGTTACGCTCGAGGACCAAAATCGACCAAAAAAAACTTTGAGGACCAACATTAAACTTTTGAAACATTGAGGACCAACATTAAACTTCATGTAAACATTGAGGACCAAAATAGTACTTTAGCTTTTTTTTTTTTTTTTATGGAACCATAGTTTATCTTAAAATTTCGCTTTTTACATATTTGGTGGCAACTGTTGCTATTGCCGCTGATCAAAACTTTTAGTGGTGACTACGATCACCACTAAAAGTAGTTTCACTTAAATAATTAACTTCACCTTAGGCTGTGTTTGTAATGTTTTGAGTGATGAAATAAAATGGAATTAGAATTGGTAGGAATGGAATGAAATTAAATTTTTAAGATAAAAAATATGTTTTGGTATATAAAAAATAGAATGAAAAATTTGTGAAAAAAAGTGAATTAAAAAAACTAAATTATCCTTCATAATATATTTTTCATAAAATATATATGTACCAAACACAACCCTATTACATTAATTAACTGAGAGGAACAAAATTGTTTTTCATATTAATTCCAATTCCAACTAATAATTCCATGGCCCCATCATTGAAATTTATTATATCTATTTTCTGTATTCGAACACATCTATTACCCAAGAGAAGTTAATTTATTCATTATATATAGTAGTATCTCCCGTTCACAATTAATATCTATTTTGCTAAACGTTTTTTTTTTCTTTTCAAATTATGTAATGTTTTACAAAATCAAAAGAATATTAAATAAAATTTTACAATTTTATTCTTACGTTCCTACCTATTTTTAAGATAAAATTAATGAAGAAAGAGTAAGATTGATTTAATTTTTTTATCTTATTTTCTCTATTTTTTAAGTGAATCAATAATTTCTTTAGTTTGTGTGACCTTAAAAAGCAAATATTGTAAACTAAAAGAAATATCTATCGTGTTGATCAAGACAACATGGCGTAAAGTGTGTGGTATTAGTTTTTGAGTAATGATAAAGAATTATAGTGAGCCAAAACTCACAAATTTTCAACCATTGCATCTGTTTCGATATTTTTGTTAAAAAGATTTTTTTTTAAAATTTAAAATGATACAGATCTCAAAACATATCTAATAACTGAGAACTTGTGGGTTAAAACCACCATAATTCCATATCATTACCTTTAATTTTTTCGCAACAAAATATTAAATTTGATAACCTTTTAAAAAGATAATAAAAGAGAAGACAAGGTGGATAATACCCCCCACCTATTTCAAAGTTTTCGTTCGCACCAATGCACCAATGATATTGTCTCTTTAAATATGGACATATGCATGAAGATGATCTTATCTTATTTAATGCTAATAAGATAATCTTCTTTTTTTTGGTAAAGAGTGCAAATATATTAAAGATAATCTTCTCATGAATTAAAAAAAAAACACACACACACATATATATATATATATATAGGTAGAACAGCCCCTCCGATCCCCCCACTTTGGTTAATTCCAAATCTACGTACCTTTCTACATAATTAATTTATCATTTAAAAGTGCAACTCAAACATCTATAATGCATCTGAAATATAAAATTGGATTTAATGCAATATTTTTTTAATTCCTTTAAAATGTTTTATTTGTGAAATAATAATAATTTTTTAATAAAGACTTATACTAATAAGAACCCAACATCTATATAATGCATGTCAAATACAAAATTGGATTTGATGCAATTTCTTTTCTGCAATTCCTTTAAAATGTTTTATTAGTGAAATAATAATAATATTTGATAACATAATTCATACGACATCTAATTAAAATCGATCAAATTACATGTTATTAAAATGTAATTTACCCTTAAAATTATACTCATTCATTACTGTCAGTTTTAGATTTCTATTTTTTGAAAACTGAAATCTGTGGTTTGTTTTTCTATGTTCTGTTTTCTATTTTTTGTTTTTTATTTTATATCTTCAGTTTTCTATATTAATAAAATAACAAAAATAAATATTTATGGAATTTCAAAATATACTTACGTGGATGTTTTGGGAATAAGAAGATTCGTGCACATTGGTGGGTGGGTGGGTGTTGGTGGCGGTGGCGGTGGCGGTGGTGGTACGCAGTGGTGGTTGGTTGGCGGTTGATGGTGGTGGTTGGTCGGCGGTTGATGGTGGTGGTGAGTGGGTCGGTGGTGATGGTACGCGGTGGTGGTTGGTCGGTGGTGGGTGGTGGACATGGTTGGTGGTGGTGGCAGGTGGTGTGTGATCGTGGTGGTGGGTGGTGATTGATGGTGGTGGTGGTGGATGTGGGTTGGCGGTAATGGCAGGTGGTGAGTGGTCGTGGTGGTGGACGTGGTTGGTGGTGGTGGCACTACAAAACACTGTTTAATAGGTGGCGACTAAAAATGTTGTCACTGAAAGTTACTTTTCAGTGGCGACTAAATAAAGTCGCCATCATTTATGTTTCATATATCTTTTTGGTGGCGACAAGAGGAAGTCGCCACCCAATGTACAATATTCAGTGGCGACCTTGAAAAGTCGCCACTGAAACCTCTAACCCTTCATTACATTCGGTGGCGACCTTGCAAAATCGCCACCGAAATGTTTAACCCTTCAACACATTCGGTGGCGACCTTGAAAAGTCGCCACCGAAACGTCTAACTATCATTACATTCGGTGGCAACTTTCTGAGGTCGCCACCGAAACGTCTAACCCATCGTTACATTCGGTGGCGACTTTCTGAGGTCGCCACCGAAACGTTTAACCCTTCAACACATTCGGTGGCGACCTTGAAAAGTCGCCACCAAAACGTCTAATCCTTCATTACATTTGGTGGCGACCTCAGAAAGTCGCCACTAAAACGTTTAACCCTTCAACACATTCGATGGCGACCTTGAAAAGTCGCCACCGAAACGTCTAACCATTCATTACATTCGATGGCGACCTTGAAAAGTCGCCACCGAAACGTCTAGCCCTTCAACACATTCGATGGCGACCTTGGAAAGTCGCCACCGAAACGTTTAACCCTTCAACACCTTCGGTGGCGACTCTGAAAAGTCTCCACTGAAACCTCTAACCCTTCATTACATTCGGTGGCCACCTCAAAAGGTCGCCACCGAAACGTCTAGCCTTTCATCACATTCGGTGGCGACCTTGAAACGCCGCCACCGAAACGTTTAAACCTTCAACACATTCGGTGGCGACCCTGAAAAGTCGCCACCGAAACGTCTAACCCTTCATTACATTCGGTGGCGACCTCAGAAAGTCGTCACTGAAACGTCTAGCCCTTCAACACCTTTAGTGACGACCTTGGAAAGTCGACACCGAAACGTTTAACCCTTCAACACATTCAGTGGCGACCTTGGAAAGTCGCCACCGAAGGTAGAAAACATAATAAATATATTAGAATAAAATTATATAACAAAAAGTAATATATGGCTCAGTGGTTGCTGTGGACAATACTATGCATCATGTCCCGCCTTCAAATCCGTCCATGCGCCATTTTAAAAACAATATAATGTGGTCATGAAAGTGGAGATCCGGCGGCCGGTGGCGGTGGTCCGACGGCAAAGGTCTTCACCGGCCATTAAAACATGTGGTATGAAACATGTCTTTCAGTGGCAACATAAGTCGCCACTGAAAACTATACATTTGGTGGCGCCAAGTGTCGCCACTGAAAGACATGTTTCCGTGGCGACTGGTCACCACTAAAAGATATGCCATGGCATTATTTGTGCTACATCAGTGGCAACAAAAGTCGCCACTGAAAAGTATATATTTGGTGGCGACCACATTTAGTCGCCACCAAAACTTTCGGCGACGGAATTATAGGTGGCGGCCTTACCAAATATTTTTTGTAATGTCAGACTTTAGTCGCCATGGCAGGTGGTGGGTGATCGTGGTTGTAGGTGGTGGTGTGTGGTGGTGGTAGGTGGTCATGGTGGTGTGGTGGGTGGTCGTGGTGGTGGGTGGTGATTGAAAAAAAAATGAAATAAATGTATTGTTTAGGAAAAGTATAGTTTCCTATAAGGTGTTTTATGTTTTTATATTAAGTTCAAAATTAAAAATAAAACTCATTCAGCCAAATAAATTTTCAATTTTTTTCTAAAATAAAACAGAAAATTAAAAACTAAAACAATACCAAACGCCCCAGGTCTTCAACTATCTAAACACTGCATACACCACGCTGCCAACTCAACAACACCAACGCATAACAAGGAGAATTAGTCAATTCCACCTTAGTAGGTGGAATTTCAAATATTGGATAATTTTCATGATTGAAATTACCTAAGATTCAGAGTAACTTTTCCTAAACAATACATTTATTTACATGGTAATTAAAATACTTCAAACATTACTTTTCCTTTAAATTTTACCTTGAGTGAGTGTAATTAGTAATTAGGGTACGCTTGGTATAAATGCACAGATGTAAAGTACTGTAAAGAAAGTACTGTAGAACAAAGTATTGTAGAATAAAAGAAAGTACTGTAGAGAAAAGTGAGGAGAGAGATAGAGAAAAAAATTATGATAAAAAGTGTGTTTGGTATGTATAAAATATGATGTAAAATTTTTTTGGGAATCGTGAAACACCAAGATTGTACTGTTTGGATTTTACACCAAACATACCCTTAGGTAGTGTTGAGGTATTTTAATTAAGGGTGAGTTTATGATGTAATTTGTTACATGTATGTAATGGGTATGTAACATAATTGTAGTCATATCTAATAGCTGAAATTGCATTGCATCTCAAGTTATTTTACCCACATGTCACAATTCTATTAGTTGAACTTGCATTGCATGCATGCAACAAGTTGCATCATAGACTTACCCTTTAATTAATATAAAAGTGAGTGTACAAACCAAACAAAACCGATTAATGTGCAGTTTGGTTCGATTTGGTATGCTAAAAAGTCGTGTACCAAACCGCATATACTTATATGTATATATATGTTATCTATATATACATACTATATTAGAATTTCCAAATAACAAGGTTTAAAATTTATTTTTAAAAGGTTAGATTAAATTTAATTAATTTAAAATTTTATTTTAGAACTAATTTGATCATTTATTGTAAGTAAATGAAATGTTATTATATTTTCTTAATATTTATATTGAATAAAAATATATTTTTTATTCATAAACTTAAATATGTAAATTTAATAACTAAAAGTTCTAAACCGACAAACCAAACCGCTCAAAACCAATTGTTATGATTTGACTTGATTTAGTTTGATGCTATAACTTTAAACCAATAAATGCACCAATTTTTTCACTCAAAAACGACCGGCCCAACAACCCTAAGTCATAAGTATTTGTGTGTGAGTAATAAAAGGTCTTTGATAAGTTCATATTTTGTATAATATTTTCTATCTTATTTTAGGGTTCTTACTATATTTTATTGGACTTAATTGCATCAATTATGATAAATTTGGTTAAAGAGTAATTACATGAAAATAATATTAAAAAGGATTAAATTGTTATATTTTTTTGTGATTGCTTTTTAATTAAAAATTTTGGGATAAATTATTTTAGATTGGGCTTAATTTTATTTTGTAGGATATCTTAAAATTTTGGAGGAGCAAAAATTGTACAATCTAAGACCCAAGACCAATTAATTTCAAGAAGCCCAAGATTCAAGGCCCAAATTATAGCACCCATTATTAAAGTCAAATACCTAAAATCCATGACGGATCCACATCAATTGAAGCCACCATAAAAATAATTAGTACAAGGGGGCGTCGGCTACGGGAAAAGGAAGGGGAATCACGCCATTCATACACACTCCATCATTATCTCTTCCTCTCTTCACTCCAATATTTCTCTTCTTCCCACCAAGCCATCATCACCAATACACACCCTTCATATCATAATCACATTCACCATCATCATACTCATTATCACATCTCTCACACTTCCATTTTTCCTCCCCTGTTCCCAGCCACCACATTCACTATCATCACACTCTTCCATTTGTTGCATCATGAATGAAGGGAAGGGTATTGTAGCATCTCTCTCAATGGATGGAGATTAGGGCTTGAGTTCTCATTTTATAAAGGGGAGTTATTTTATCTCAATACTTAATTTTAAATTGTATATTTGATTTCCTAGGTTTAGGATTTATCTTTATGCAATTTAGAATCTTAGATTTATGGATACATTGTCTATGTGTATTGGGTGATTATGATTTAGATTGATTTTGGCAACTTGATGATTGTATAGAAATATTGCCTTTATAATGCAATCAGAAAGTATTTTCTATCATGTTCATGACTAGAGAATATAATCTTATATGCTTGTATTTGATTGTCTCGGTTGAGCAATTTTTAGTAGAGGAACAAGTTGCTTTTGTTTAATTTTAATCATACACTAAATGGCATTTAATTGTGTCTTTTGGAGTAATTGCTAGCTATGGTAGTAGGAGTAATTATCAAGAAAGAACACAAGACTCAAGTGGTACCTTGAGGTTTTACCTTAAGACTTAGTGATGAACTAACTCCCATATCAATTTGAACTATGATAGCTATAATTCCATTTCCAAGGGCATTTTTAATATTAATTCCAACTCCTTTTTAATTAGTCTTTTCAAGAAAAATACCAAAAATAGTAATTTAGGTTCTCTTTATTTACATTTAAGTTTACTTCTATTGCTTTTCTCATTTAGTAGATAGCTTAAAAACCCAACACTTCACTTTAATTTGTTAATTGTATGTTTTTGATACTTAGTTTAGCTTAGGATCTTAGATAAAGGCTCCTTGAGTGAAAATGATCCGGATTGCGCTACTATATTGCATTTTTAATTCGGTTAATTTGGTCAATTATCTTATCAAAGAAAGCTTCACTGATCTACAACTACACTCATTTTTCATAAAGAGATTATGGGAATAGAAATGGAGAATGAAGGCAGAAATAGCTTCTAGTTCTCCCAAGCCTACCTATTTAAGACATTAATATGATTGGGAGATTTACAGTAACATTGCAATAGATCCTAAAATCTACACTCACACAATGTTGACGTATTAGATTATTTGAATAAATACAGAAACTGTTCCTCTGAGAGTTTTTATAACTTAAATTCACCGTACAGATGATATAGCAGAAAATGCTGAAAAGCTGTACATAGTGGAAGTAGATTAATTATAATACAAATAATTTAAGCCAAATATGCCTTAAGCTAACCAAGATAACAAGTCATTACCCTACAGAACAAGAAAAAGAAAATCCAAGAAAACTAAGTAAAACAGTTTTATCAAGATTAAATTCAACCCACATGTATTTACCAAGGAAGTTTTGTCAGCAACGAGATTTTTTTTTTTCCTTGTAAATTTTTCACTGCAGTGATCTTGATTATGAAAAAATTGAAAACCCTTCGCTGTCATTGAATTTCAAATACCTTGTGCTTTTAGCGTTATGCATATTCTGGATTGAGTTCCAATGCCTCCTTGTAGATCATATCTTTAATTTGTTCTTCTTCCAAGGGTTGTTGTTCAAAATCAAAGGAGAATGTCTCTGGGCAGACTGGTTCATCAGCCACATCATGCAGATTTGCTAGGTATGGATGTGCTAATGCCTCTTCAACTGCCCATAATTAAACAATGTAAAAATGAAAAATTTCAGGTTAATTGTGTATAAATAATTTTGTAAAATGACCTAACAAACACAGTCATCTCCGTTCTGATTTAATATGAGTCCTATGTTTTATGAGAATAAACATGCTATACAAAATAAGGTTTACAAACCGAAATTATGATCACCAATTTCCTGTGCATGTTTGTAAGTTGAAATTAAAACAAATATTTACTATCTGAAGACACTCTACAAAACCGTCTTGGAACAGGCCACCAAAAGGTTTATTATATGAATTTATTTTACTAGATATGTGACATTTGATTATTTAAGTTTTAAAGACACCAAAAGGTTACAAGTAAAAAAGGTAGCATCAAGGTTGGAGATGCCACAGTCTCAAGGAGTGAAGGATGAGTCGTGGAAACTAATGGTATCGCATTGTCGGCAACTGACAGAAATTTACTATTGCCTAAGACCAAATTATTTCATTCAGAAGAGAGAACATACCCCAAATGCATTCCTTTCAATTCTTTAGACTACTATGTTTTTGTTAGCCTACTTTTTGTCAACAGTTACCTTAGGCCTTTCCTCTGCTATTTCTCTTAATAAAATAACATGGAGCTACCAGCTCATCACCCGCAATATGTATTAGATTGACAGTGTCAAAAACCTTCTCTTAGTCACTATGTTAAGCCGACAGCTAGCCATACATTGCAAGTTCTCTTCTAGTAATTTGCATAACATAAGATTACGAAAAGAAAAGGCATATCAAAGAAGCAATATTATCGCAACAAAGAAATATTTATGTTTTCTCTATATGTCCCTTTCTAATGCAGCAACCATGAGAGTCCAAGTTTAAAAATAAGCAGTCAAGAACCACCAGTATATATGACCTAGAAGGAATGAGAAAATTACCCGTAATTCTTCTTGTAGGGTCAATGGTCAACATTCTATCGATGAGATCAATGGCTAAGGGATCAACATGGGGGAAAATCCTAGCCAACGGTTGACGAGGATATTGGGGAAGTTGACGGATATACCTTCTCACATCCTCATTTCTCACTAGTCCAATGTCAGCCTCAGTTGGAGTGCCAAGAAGCTACATAAAGAACAAAAGGTGTAAGCTCAGATCCAGCAGACATACTTTTCTGACTGTATAGGCATGATTATATCTATCATATTAATTAATTTGAAATAGGTATATTGATTATCAAATTATATAAGCAACCTAAGTTTACTTCTACATCAGTGTGCTTATGTTTTCATATCTCACCTCTGTCAATAGGCGCATCTGATGAACATGATCTCTGCCTGGAAGCAGAGGTTTTTTATTCATAAGCTCCATAAAAATGCAACCTACAGACCACACATCTATTGCAGATGTGTAATCTGATGAGTTCAACAATAATTCAGGAGCCCTATACCATCTTGTGACGACATATTCTGTCATTAAATTATATTCTGAAGTTGGCCTCGCGAGTCCGAAATCACATATCTTCAAATCACAGTTTGCATTCAGTAAAAGGTTGCTTGGTTTCAAATCTCTATGGATAATATTTGCAGAATGTATATATTTTAGTCCACGAAGAATCTGATACAAGAAATACTGCAAGAGCAGCCAGTCATCGGTAAAATATTAGTTACATTTATAATTATGGAATATTGTGAAATAACTATATTATAATTTATAATGGTTACATAACAAAGCACAAACCTGGCAGTGCTCCTCTGAAAGATTTTGATTGGAGCGAATGATGTGATGAAGATCTGTATCCATGAGCTCCGTAGCTATGTAGACGTCAGTAAACTCTCTACGCAAGGGTGGAGGAATCACATCTCTTAAAGCAATTACCTGTTACACAGAAACAAACTTTAAGTCCACAAATGGTTCAATTTTACCTTCTTCTTTTTTTGTTTATGACCAAAGTATCCATTAGAGTGGACTACTGACTAATTAATCCCTTGGATATTGCGAGATACATTAATGGGGGCAATCCTTTATCATTTGTGTCACACCAGTTGGTTCAAGTTTACATGTTGTTTCTCAAACATAATTTTGTGATGTTAAATTAGAAAAGCAAGGTCAAGCATTGACAGCTCCAACTGTGGTAGGAGATGATTTGACTCTGAATTAAAAATCCAAATAAATGCTGGCAGCCAACTTTGTAACCACATGTATTTCGAAGACATTCACGAGGCTGCAACCTCACTAATAAACAATTGTTCTGAAGTTTTAATCAATTATAAAAAAAAAAAAAACAGAAAAAGGAAACTAGTATCATATTCATACGAGTTAGAGTAAGTGAAATAGGTCCAGGAAATTAATGTCACATGAAAAGAAATAGATAGACGCACATTTTCATGATCCAAATGCCGAAGAAGCTTAATCTCACGGAGCGTACGCTTAGCATCCATGAGATTCTCAAAAGCGTTTGCTATCTTCTTAACAGCCAACATCTCGCCTGTTCCCGTATTCAACAGAGAGCTTCAAAATTGCAACAACCAACCAATTCTATTCATATAATTTCAAAATATAAACTGCAATTAATTAATTAAACCAATACAATTCTAACACATTACCATCATTAATTAATTAAATAATTAGTTCAATTACATCAACAACAGAAACGCAATAATTCTTTATCTACTCCAGCGCAATGAAAATTAGGTAAAGCAAAAATAACAAACGAAATTAATAAATTCGATCGTTTCGTATCGTACCAGACCAATCCGTAGGCGCCGCGACCAATAGGCATGATCGGAGGGCGGTACTTGGCCGTAACTTCGAAGAGATTACCGAATATATTGTACTGAATGAACTTCCCGCCGTGCGTCGGAGCAGCCGGAAAATCGTTCGCCGGATTCGGATTGGCGTCAGCCATCGCCGCCCTTGCTGCTCCACTTACGAATTGCAGAAGAGATTTAATCTGCTCTGCCTAATTTCTTCTCTCTCAGAAGACTTTGTTTGTAGCAGCAGTAGTTTCTCTCTCTCTCTCTCTAGAAATGGTTGAAATAGGAAGGAGACGACGTTTGTTGAATAAGAAGACAGAGATTACGAATATTTTAACGGGAAATTGTGTGGGTTTTCTTCGTCTTACACATTACAATGGAGTCGAGCCAGGGTAGATGAGAAAACGCGCGAGAGGGGGGGAAAAAAACCGATCACGCGTTTGAGAGGGAATCGGAGGGCTCAGAATGTAGCCGCCTCTCATCGACGGTCCGAGTTTTTTTTTCAATTGTTTCCTTTTTTATTTGGGTCAATCAATTATATCAATTGTTGCCATGTATTAAAAATCAGACCATTTATTGAGTTAAAAAAAATTTCGGTCGAATCCAAATTACCGATTTTGATCGGTCCAACTCGAATCAACTCAAAATCGAGTTTTTAGTTAAATTCGGATCGGACGAACAGCCGGTTCCCATTCAACCGGACCGGGTATGGTTTTAAAACATTGGTTGTTGGTATGGGAAGACTTCACTCTTTAAAAAAAAATTTTGGTCAGACACTCTTTAGAATTAGAACCACATGTTTTATTTAAAAACAAGTAAAATCAAGTCAAAAGAATTTATTTACAACTAATGCAATTTTTTTAAGGTAAAATCAAATTTTATTTTTATGAATTACAATAATTTCATCTCAACTATTAATGTCATATAAATTATTAATGAAAAATAATGTGACATCAGGGGCGAAAGGCCCCCTAAAATTGTGTTGGTGTATATAATACTATATATGTGTGATTAATGGCCCTCTAATACAATATATTTATGTATAATATATATGTATAACATGAAAAAGAAGTTGGTTTGATCAAAATAATGATAGAATTTATCTAATAAATGTTTTAGTACATTTGTTAAGGTTTATTTATTGGTGCAGAGAGAATTCATTATCTTGAAACTGATAAAAAGTCAACAAAAATAATTTTTTATTATACGAAAAAACGTAGGGGTATGTTTAGATTGAGTATTAAGAATGAGAAGGGGACGGAAGAATTTAGTAACCCTTCCCTTTGTTAGATTTTCAAAATTTTGGTGGAAAAAGAATTGAATGACTTTATTATATTAATCCTCCTTAACTCTCCCCCCCATTTTTAATTTTAATTATTCTAAATCGGAGGGGATTACGGAAAATCCAAAGAAAGGGAGAAGAAACCATCACTTAACCTCCCTCTCCTTTCCATTCCCTTCCTATGTCAAACAAACCCTAGATAAAAATTTTTATATGACTATTATAAAGTTCTTCCAATTATGGGCTTTATTCTCTCTTCTATGGTTAGTCACATAAAATGTGGTCGTCTATATTTTCTCTCTATCATAATGAATCATAAAAAAATATTTTATTATGTGTCTTATTTACATTGAGAATATGGCTTGATAGTAGTGCAGGATGGTATGTGTTTATAAAACCTTGGTTAGATATTTACATGAATAGAGAGATTTATAAAGTATAAACCATTGATCTAAAGTCTAAACCATTTGACATCCAAAAATTTTCAAATCACCCCAATTGGGGTTTGCAATTTGTTCAAACACTACAAATTATTTATCTCACAATATAGATAACTTTTATTTTCTAAAGCAACGATGAACCCACATAAAAAATGAAGGTACATATTTAATATTTCTTTAGTACAATATATTTTCTTTTAAGATTATTCAAAAATAATAATAAAACGTTAAAAGTATAATTGATCGCAATCAAATATTAGGATAAATTTAACTGAGGATTCAAACAACGCATATCCCGAAGGCAAGGACTAGCTGACAGAAAGATCTGACATGACATGACATGAAGGAGACAAGAATGTTAAATAATTCAAAAATTAAAATAAAATTCTCTTGTTGTTCAAAAATAATAAAACTTAAACTTTTTATTCTATCTTTGGCACGTACCCTAAATTGTATTTGATTGTTTATTATAATTTTTAAACATCAAAAATTATTTTTTTAAATTATTTTTTTATAAATTCTAAGTCATTAAATTCTTGAAATTTTGATTGATTGATTGAAATAAAAATTTTATAACTTTTGAATAGTCAAACATAGAAATAGAAGAACCGGAGTTAATGGACTTAATAAAAAGGCATTAAGACTGAAATAAAAATTTTGAAGTTGAAGAATGAGTAAAACTATAATTTTGAAAAATTTTAACATACCACATTATTATTTAACGAAAAAAATTTAACAATGTTAGATAAAAGAATTAATTTAAAACAAATTACAAAGATAGAGGACTAATTTGAACCTTGTAAAAAATAAAGAATCAATATAATATTAGTGAAAAAATAAATGACAAAAATAAATATTTAGCATAAAAGAAATTAAACATTCATCAACTAGACTTCTTTTATACCATTACCAGGCATGACCTTATAGTTGCAAACACATAAAAGAGGAAGACGTTTGATAGGTTTTACATTGTAAAATTGCAATATAAAACTGTGTATTTCATAAATTTTATATATTATTTTTTATATACTAAACATATTTCTCATCATATTTTTTATATTCTCAACATATTTATCTCTATCGTACTTTACTCTACAGTATTTTATTTTACAATAATTTACATCTCTTCTCCTCCCATCCAAGCATTTCTACTGAATATAACAAAAGTTAACAATCCCATTTGTATTTTGTAGACAAAATTGTGTTGAGAGGCAACTTTTCTACCAATGGGATATGACATGTAGACCATATAAATTTATAAAATTTTTATATTTTAGTTCTTAAAGTTTATATTATTATATTTTAGTATTTATAAAATTTGTGTGTTTTCATTCCCAAAATTTATAATAATTGTACTTTTAATATTTTAAATTTTTTTAATATTTTTTCTCACAATTTTATATTGATTATATTTTTAATATATTTAAACTCTTTTATGCATTTTTATATTTTATATAATAATTTAAAATTTAAAATAGAGCCCTAAACAAACTCAAAAATTTAAATCCCAATCCCCAAACTCTATTCTCATATTTTAACCTCAACCTCAACCTTAAATTCAAAATTCTAAACTTCGGAATTCAAACCCTAAATTACAAACCTTAAATTCTAAATTTCAAACTCCAAACTCAAACTCCAAACCTAAACTTTAAATCTTAAACTCCACAAATTTTAAACTTAAAACCCAAAAAAAATTATATCAAAAAATATTAATAAATTATTTATAAAATAATATGAAATACTTTTCTGCTGATTAAAAAATTAGCCTGTTCGAGGACTAAAATGTGAAAACAAAATATTTGAGATAGATAAAACATAAAATTTCAAAGGGATTAAAATATAAATACAAAAAATGATAATGACAACGTTACGCATTGCTGACCAGATACTTTTCAGAGAATCGTACCCTCAAAAATCCTAAAATAATTCTCTATATTTTTTGGTGGAGTTATGAGAGAGATAGAGAGAAAAAAAATCAAGAAAGAAAATATTTTTCTTATCTCTATCTCTCTCATAACTCCACCAATAAATATAGAGAATTACTTTAAAGGATCCTATCTCAAAAATCCTGATGGCAAGATAGAACGTCCCTTAATAATAATAATAATAACTAGAGCCCGGCAGGTGCATGTAATTTATTTTTTAAAAATATAAAATTATTATTATATTTAAAATAATAAAATATTAAATATTTAATAATTTTTAAATTTGTAAACTAAAATAATTATTATTATATTTTAAAATAATAAATTAAATTATGGGAAGTTATTTGTTTTAACACTAATTACCCACCATGTTTACTTTCTCTCCCTCGCACTCCCACTCCCACATCCTCCATCATCTTTTTTTGTATTTAATAAATTAGTAAATATTTATTTTAGAAGACCGTTGACGGGAAGACCTCACAGCCATATTAATATAGATAAAGACATGTTCTTTTACAAGAAATGTCAAAGGAAATGAAAATAGAAATAGTGGGGTCATCGGGTCACACTTACTTTTTTATTTTTTTATTTTCATCAACTTAAAAAAATATAAAATATCTATTATACATTTGACACAATTATAATTTTTTTTATTATTATTTTAATATAAGGGATAAAATAATCATTTTAATACATTTCTTTTTCATTTCCATTACCTACTAAACACATCAAATACATCCCGTTTTTATTTTTGTCTGCCCTAAGAGTCAGCACTTATTGCGAAAAGCCGTGAACTGAGCCAAGCGGCTGACAGCATCATGAAAGCGTTTTCTATATTTGGGTGCCATTTGTGATTCTCTTATT
Source organism: Senna tora (assembly GCA_014851425.1). Lineage (NCBI taxonomy): Eukaryota > Viridiplantae > Streptophyta > Magnoliopsida > Fabales > Fabaceae > Senna > Senna tora. The sequence goes on from CM026266.1 coordinate 8,177,524, forward strand.
AGTTTGACATAGTCACATAGCAAACTACTAAAATCCATTACGTAAAGCCCTCATTGGTCAAAATATATAATACAGAATGCTGATGTTATATCATATAAAGATCCGCTAGTAGCGAAAGCAGTTTCCTAAGCAATACATCCTGCCCCAACTCAACTATATAATTTTCTTACTCAAACATTTGATTAATTAAATTAATCATTTCAACCTATATGGTGTGTCGCAGATTCCTAAGCAATACATCCTGCCCCAACTTAACTATATAATTTTCTTACTCAAACATTTGATTAAGTTAATCATTTCAACCGATATGGTGTGTCGCCAAATAATGCTGTTATTGAAAAAAATATGATCATTCATTTTCTATAATATAGACTACACGGTGATTTATTTAGGATTATAGTAGTTTTCAACTTTCAGGTTTCTACCAATTTAAAGGTCAAATGCCATTCAATTGAAAACTTGATGCACAGATGTCCCCTATAACAGCATGAACACCACAGAAAACTACATGAGATTCCCATTCATCAGGTCCAGCAAAATACATCCAAAAAACTATATTAGAGATGGAGCGCAACCACATTCTTCATGACTGAGAAATAAGAATGAAATGAAGGCAAGCGAGCCACCACAACAGCAGACGGCTCCACGGCTCGCTAATCCGGCTGATTAGGCCTCGGCAAACCTGCAAAGTAAAACCATCTCTATATTAGGCATTTTTTTGGTCATTCATAAATTTATACTCAAAATATATCACTAAAATGTAAATGTCAAGTAATTATATCCAGCCCAAACTTGGGGGGGGGCCTCAATAGCTATATATATATATATATATGAAAGGACTAATTACCCAAGTTCAGAGAGTTTTTGATGTGCCTCAGCGTAGTCAGCAAAGAATGCATCTTCATCCTGAAATACAATAAAGAACCAGCGAAATGAGGTTGACATGATAATAAACGCGAAATTACTCGCACCATTTAGTTAATGCCATTAAAAAACTTGTGGCCACTATACACACCGCTGCATATTTCTCAACGAGAGGGCGGAACACAGGATCATTCAAGAGTGCCTTGTCGGATGGCAGCTGCAGGAGGCCTTCTTTCTCACCACTCAAAAGTTCCCTGCAAGATAGAAGACATTACTACCAATTGACAACTGCCAATAAGATGGGGACAATGCGGCAACAGTAAGCATACTAACTTGAAGTAAGAGTTGTCAAAAATGAGAGGGTTGGATGTCCAGGCACCCTCAAATCCAGAACGCTCCTTGTGGCACTTGCCCTGCAAAAAGAGAAATATGCAAGACGAGAATAAGATAAATAGATAACTAGTGATCAACAATCTGTATAATAGCAAATTTAAAATACAAACGTACAAGGGTGTGACCGCCAGAGAGTGCAACAATATCTTGATCGCTGAGCCCCATGTGGCCAAAAACATCCCTCAAATGATCAGTACCTGCAGCAATCAAGAATTAATTCTACAGTCCTTTATCAAACTAAGCAACTCTCTACTGTTTATAAGTCCAGGGTACATACCCTTGGTTGCATCAGGCAAGCGGCCCTCGGGAGGTGGCTCAGGCTTGTCCTACCAAGAAGAAAGGATCTCTATTAGCCATTACACTACTCGCATATTCCAAACTTCAATCAACAATTCTTAAAATAGAAATTTAAAAGGCAAGCATTGGTCTTCAAAATGCTTCTGATTTTATATACGAGATTACAGCGTTAAATGACCGTTTACATAGACGCTAACGATACTTATCCTCATCCTAGAAAAGCATAAACGCAAGCGGAAATGAACAATTTTAGCTATTCTTACTAGAAATATAATATGTACTTATACTGTTCGCTCTCTCATTGCCTTGCAGAAGAAAACTATTTTAAAAACACAATTTAATCAAATTTAAGCGAGCTTCAATAAGTCAAGATATAAGCAGAAGTATATAGAAATAAAAGATAAACAAAGAACGGAATATAAACAATAAACAATAACTGATAAACAAGGGCAGTCAGTGGGGACGACCATAAAACCCGTGCCATACCTCTCTTCCCGGATGGAAAGGAATTTCTGGCCCACCGGTGACTTCAACAGCTACTACACCAGCCAACTGCGAGACCACAAATTATAAGCAAATGGTAATAAACCAAACTAAGAACACAAATCACAAAACCTCCCAATATTTTCTTACCTGGTAGAAATCAGCGTAAGACAAGGTGGGGAACTGCTCCTTGATGGGCTCCAACAACCTAACAGCAATATCAAGCCCGTTGTTAGCGCCATGAGCAAGTTCATTCGGGTGCTTGATGGTTCCAAAGGGACCACCGGTCTTCGTTTTCACATCATAGGTCCCAGCCGAGTGCCACCTGCAGAGAGAAAAAGCTCACTAACTACATCAGCAATCTAGCACTACGACACAACACAACACAACCATATAAATCAAAAAGGATCGAGCATCAGATTCGAACACATACGCTAAGCGGAGCATGATTGGAGCACAGTTCTTCTCGGCGATCAGACCTCTGAGCTTCTTCTTGGCCTTCTCAACGGCCTTCTGGTAATCGGCACTCACGGTTGGGTACGACTTGCCCATGGCTAAAATCCTAAGGAAATCAAAACCAAAAACCACAAAATCAGTCACGTTAAACCATTTCCTCCAGATCCCTAAACCCGATCAAAGTACGGATCTAAGAGTTGACAATAGAATAGCATTGACTAGACAAAACAACGATTCGAGCTGAAAGCGAAACGAAATTTCAAGAGTTATCTTACGAACCTAGAATCCGAGATCGACGAGATGAAACGAGACAAGACGATTGAGCGAAAAACCCTAGCGAGATTAGATGATAGTGTGGCACGAGCAGGGCACAAGCCAATACTGAGAAATTGTGAGGAAGATATAGAGACAGGGAAGCTGGGAAAGTTCTAGTAGACTATTTTCAGCCGTTGGATGGTCACGGATCTAGTGGTTGTTACTTATCTTTAAGATGGACGGCTAGGATTAGAGAGCGTCCGTACGTCATTCATGAGACTATAGAGAGAGAAACTGGTGTGAAAATGGGAATTAGAAACAATTTAACTAATAAAAATAATAATATAAAAATGATGTAAATAAAATAATTATTTTATTTTTATATTAAAAATAAAAATAATAAAAAATATAATTTTACCATATTATAAAAAATAAATATATTTAATAAAATAATATTAAAAAATGTTGAATTATTATAAGATAAAATAAATTAATTATAAGAACCAACCAAACAACCCATAAGGAAATAATTAGAGAAGGCGAAGGTCAAGACTATCGGAGAAAACGAAATCAGATTTTGTGGCGATAGACTATTAGCGAGATTGGGTGGCCCACTATAATGGGATACTGAAATGGCAAAAATACCCTCTATAATTGTAAGAAAAGAAAAATGTTAACTTATAGTTAATAAATGCTTCTTCTCTTTTTTCTTTTCCTTTTTTTGACTTTTGTTAGAATCTGACATTTTGTTGTTGTTAGAAACTCAGGATATTTATGTCACAATAATTACGTAATTATTATTATAAATAATATTGTAGATTTAGGAGGTATTTAAGACATAGATTAAAAAATAATCTTAAAATCATTAACTCTGAGATATCGTAATCTTACATTTATTATACGGATTACAAATTTAATTTTTAAGAATAAGGATGTCTTTTAAAAGATAAAAAATAATTTTAGAAAAACAAAATTTAATTTCAAAATCATACATTTCTAAGAATAAGGATATCAATTATTTTATTAAAATATATATCATCATTTAAAAAAATTCTCAACGATATATTTAAAAAATTGATAAATATTCTAAAAATATGAGAGTTGAACTAAATGAAAAATTTTAAATATTTTATGTACTTCACATAAATTCTTTAATAAAACTATCAAAAATCACATTCTCAAAAATATGATTCTTAAAAAATATTTTAAAAAATGTATCTCTGACTAATATATGTGGTTATTTAGAGTGGTAGAATTATCTCTAATAAAAAACATACCTATAAAAAATGTATCTATATACTAAAAAGTAATGCACCAAAATAACAACATATTAGAGGCTTTGAAACCCATTAAAAAACTGTCATTATTGCAATTTCTTTTTTCATGAAAATTATTGCACTTTCACTTTATTCTAATACCATCGCATGTTCCCACGTTAGTCTCTTGTCCAAATGAATGTATCATATTACATAATTTACTCTTTTGTTTTTCAATTTGCAATTTTCCTTTGCCTACCATATCTCCCAATCAAAAAACAATTTACTATTTTTAGCTTTTGACTTGTCTGAATTAAAAAGAAAATAGCAAATATGCAAATAATCTATTTATAGCTCATCAGATTGACCTTGGCATAGATTTTATATTTAACTTTTGGGCTTTGTTTGAGAAAATTATAATTCTCAGGACATTTTAATATATATATATATATATATATATATATATATATATATATATTTCATGGAATATTCTTGTGTTCAGACCATAATACTATATGCGTGCGCCGTGGAGTGGACATTTATAAATAAACTCACAGAAGAGGACAAATAAAATGTAGAATAAAATAACAAAGAGAAGAGGAGAGTTCAAGATCAATCGGTCTAAATGATAAGTGGTTTAGTATTATTTAAATAATATTTTAGGGTACGCTTTGTATAAATGCACGGATGTAAAGTACTGTAGAGTAAAGTACTGTAGAAAAAAAGAAAGTACTATAGAGAAAAGTGATAAGAGAGATAGAGAGAAAAATTAAGAGAGAGAACAAGTATGATAAAAAGTATGTTTGGTATGTATAAAATATGATATAAATTTTGTTGAGAATCGTAAAACACCATAATTTTACTATTTGATTTCTTTACCAAACATACCCTTAAGGTACGTTCGTTTTGGATAAATGGGGAGAAAAAGATGATGGAAATAGGGGGTCCACATGCTGCCTATGTCAGAGGGAGATTAGGATTCCATCTCGATTTTTGTATAAGATTGATTAAAAAATAGATGTGAAATGTTAATTATGTTTTTGGATTTAACACAATTATAATATTTTTTTAAAAAAATGTAATATAAAGGGAAAAATGATAATTTTAATTCATTCTCATTATTAAATTTTACTATCAAACACAGCAAACCTATTTTCACCCATTCCTATTTCCTTTCTGCGTAAAAAACAAACTCTCAAGTTCAAAATTTTGTGAATACAAGTATCTCATCAAGAAATTCTCTTATAATAATCAAGTGTACGATACGAGTCGAGTCCGAATTAATTAAGACAGTACTTGAAATAGTGACAGGCCAACCCAAAAAAAAGAAGAAGAGCAGAGTTCAGGGTATTTATGTAATTTAACTTGCAGACGGACTTGGAACGTTTCGGGCACTCAAAAAGTACATTTAGCTACACAGTGTGAATACATCATGCTTCAGAAGATTCCATTTTTTGGCTACACTAAAATCACCCGCCAAGGCACGCGCGATTTCATACATTCTCCATTGTGTGAATATGATTGGTCCACTGTCTACAGCACAGGCAAGCCAATTGAAAGCAACTAAACTACCACGTCAGAGATGGAGCGGCCACAAAGTTTACGTTTACAACCAACAAATGCCACTTGCTATTTATTATTTGAATAAATTAATATTTTGGTCAATTAAAAATATAATTTATCTCAATTAAATTTGTAAGGGAAAATACAGTTTATCCTCTCATCTATGTCTATATTATACATTATCTACTGAAATTTTAGGGCACCATTGGTATGTTCTCCAACTAGTGGAATCAAGATTTTTACTTTTTTTTTAAAATTTTACATCATATTTTTTACATACTAAACATACTTTTTATCATACTTTTTTTCTCTCGTAATTTTTATCTCTATTGTTCTCTTTACTTTTTTCTACAGTACTTTCTTTATGCTACAGTACTTTACATTTGTGCATTTATACTAAGTGTACCCTTAATTTGTAACACATCACCCCATTAAACTATTCAAAAAGTTAAAACACTTTGTATGTAAAAGTAGCAGAGCTTGTTTTATTCCTTCCCTGATCTTTCTTCAACTAGCAAGAGTCTCCTTCTTTTTTCAAACGCAGCAACTAGGACGGTAAACGAGCCGAGATGAGCTTTAGATGTTCAAGTTCGACTCGTTTAAAATAAGGCGAGCTCGAACTCGAGTTCGAGCTTTTAAACGAATGAAAAATCGTGATCAAGCTCGGCTCGTTTAATTAACCGAGCTATTCACAAGCTTAACGAGACGAACTCAGTAATTATCAATTTTCATATATAGAATATACATGCAAATAAGAAAATTAACTTATATCTTATATTAATTTATAGATTTTATCATTTTATAGGTTTTATTGATTATAGCCAACTATGTCTATACCTAGTAGGATAAGACTTTGATTGTTGTTATTATATATATGTTTTATTGATTAACAAGTTCAATATATATATATATATATATATATATATATAGAACGAGTGTTCATTATATATTTAAATATAATAATACATGTAAGATAGAAAAAAAATATTTTTATATTATTTTATTCTTAAACGAGTCATTCATGAATTAAACGAGTCGAACCTTAAATGTTCAAGCTCGGCTCATTTAACTAAACGAGCTTATTTTTATGTTCAAGCTCGGCTCGTTTAATAAACGAACGAGCATTATCGAACTCTTATGCGAGCTAAACCCGAACCGTTCACAAACGACTCATTTCATTTACACCCCAGCAACAAAGAACCCAATATATCATCCTTGTTGATTGAAATTACTGTTGTTTTTCAACGTGAATGGTGAAAGAACCGGTCCACACAAGGAATACATTAGTTCATGCATTTATATATATAATGTATATTAGAGACTCTGCAATATTTTGGATTCATTATTGAAGCATTTAAAGAGAGACTAGGATCAATCACCCTTGCTAGTTCTAGAAAACCAGGAAAAATCAAAAGCTCTGTTAAACAATATAGTTAATCGTTTCATTTTTTTAATAGTTTAAGGGGGTGATGTGTTATAACCCAAAATTTAGGTGGATAATGTATAATATAAATGTAGTTAAGGGGGATAAAATGTATTTTTCTCTAATTTTAAAACATAAAAATATTAAATTAAATCTTGAAAATATACCGTTAATATCAATTCAGTCCTTAAAAAATATAAATTAAAAATTTATTCTCTAAAATATGCAATTTGTCTAAGTTTAATACTTAAAAATCTCTATTAACATAAATATCAAAATTTTTACAATGACTAAATTGAAACATTTTATCTTGAGAGAATAAATTTGACGTTTTTTTCAAGGACTAAATTAAAATAAATTGTATCTTTCAGAGACTAAATTTGACATTTTTATTTTTTTAAGACTAAATTATGACAAATTACTTCTTTTCATATACCAAATGTTAATTTACTCTTTATTATTTCAAAATAACGAAAATTACCATGACAGCCAAGATCATTAATATATAATACAATAGCAGTTGTACCAATCAAGGTTATCAAAGTCTAGATTTTAAGTAAAATCGTAGAGGGGAGTGTAAAATCGTATCGTAGAATCGTAAGATTTTACCTATGATAAAATCATAAGAATTTTTATGTTATATATATATATATATAACATAAGTACCTAATTAATATAGTAAATCACATACAAAATTAAATATGAAATATAGTGATGCCGCTATGTAATACTCCTTGTTCATTTGTAACATATATATGCATGTTAGTTAAAACTTAAAACAATTCATTTATTGTAGAATGAATAAATTAAATTAGTAGTATAATGTAAGTAATTAATATACCTGAACAACAATAGTAACGTCTAGAATGGAATTTCCAAAGGGCAAAAAACTGATACTTTGACGTAATGACATCCAATTGTTATGGTAATGACATCAAAAAATGGGTAGGGTTTGTGATTGGGCTGGGGCATGGGCTGTAGATTATTTTTTAACATCAAACAGGCTTTTTTTTGTTGGCTGAGGTAAAATCGATTATTCCACCGATTTCACCCGATTCTACCCGATTCCACCGCGATTTTACTCTAGCACGATTTTACCTACGATTCAACTCGATTTTAGTAGGTAGAATCGTAAAATCGTACGATTTTACGATTTAAATCGCGATTTTGACAACCTTGGTACCAATTGAATATATCATTAAATCTAAATGGCTTAGCTAAATAAAATCACTATTTAAATTTGAAGAAATTTTTATTTTTTTACTAAAAAAATAAATTTTTTTCTCAAATATTTTTTTTGGTCAAATGCCCATTTTGGTCCTCTATGACTCACCTAAGTTCTAAATTAGTCCTTTATGTTTCAAAAGTTTCAAATAGGTCCTTTATGTTTCTCAGAAGTTCCAAATTGGTCCATTCGTCCAAGTCAGTTCATTTCTTTCGTTAAGTGCTGACGTGACGTGCTGAAGTAAACATATCATCTCTCTTGTATGTCCATTTTAAGCTGACGTGTCAAGCCACGTCATCTTCTATTAATCCTATGTGATTATTTGGCAATAACGTGGCATGACACGTCAGCACGCCATATCAGCAATTAACTTAAGAAATTGACGGAAGTGGACAGAAGGATTAATTTGGAACTTCTGTGTAACATAAAAGGACCAATTTAAAACTTTTGAAACATAAATGATTAATTTGGAACTTGGGTGAAACATAGAGGGCTAAAATGAACCTTTGACCTATTTTTTTTTTACCAAACTGTATACCGGCATTCAAAAATTTGTTAGGTTATGAATAATTCATAATGAGAATAGAGCACATTAGTATAAGTATTTTTATATAGAGGGTAAAGTACCCTTGCTGCCCCCAAACTTTACTGCAATGTTCATTCCTGCCCCCAAACTTTTTTTTGGTTCATGCCTACCCCCAAACTTTCAGTTTTGTTCATGCCTACCCCCAAACTTTTTTAGTTTTGTTCATGTCTGCCCTTTTTGCTAACACCGTTAACTATTTTAGGCATGAACAAAATTGAAAGTTTGAGGGTAGGCATGAACCAAAAAAAAGTTTGAGGGCAGGAATGAACATTGCAGCAAAGTTTGAGGGCGGCAAGGGTACTTTATCCTTTATAGATGACTCAAAGTCAAAAATCTTGTTTAGCCTTCATCTCTAGAAACTGTCTTTGCGTTTTTCTGCTTCTCCGCGTGCAAAAATCGTTTTCTTCATCTTTATCGTATTTTTAGGGAGGAGTTATATTATTATTGGCTTGTTAGGTTATGAATAATTCATAACGAGAATTGAGACTTTGACAGAAAATAAAGTTGGTCAAATACTCATTTTGTCCTTCATATTTTACTCAAGTTTTAAATTTGTCCTTTATGTTTCAAAAGTTTTATATTGGTTCTTAATGTTTTCTAAAAGTTTTATATTTGTCCTTCAGGTTTCATGAAAGTTCTTTATGTTTCACCCAAATTAGACATTATCTAATCGTCCTTTATGTTTCATTGAAGTTTTATATTAGTCCTTCATGTTTCATTAGAGTTTCATATGGTCCTCTCAGCATGATTTTATTTTTTGCTTAAACGACATCGTTTGGGTGTTTTTGCTGTGTCTAAGGCCACGTCAGCTATCTAATACACGTATGAGAGATTATGTGTTGATACGAGCAAAGGAGGTGCAACTAGAGCTAGCATAATCTTGGAATCATTGAAGGAGCTTATGGAAGAGACATGGACAAATCAAACAGTAATTGTGCCTTCAATAATTTTTGAAAATGTAATTTGCACCAAGTGGGCGAAAAATGGAGCTTCACAACATGTATTGGGCTTGGAAACATTAATTTGGAGAGCTTGGACCAAGTATTATACATGTGGAGGCTTATTTAAGCCTAAATTTTCTTATTTTGGGCTTCAAAGACTTATTATAATTTGGTTAATTATTTGTGCGAAAATCATTATATTTAGTCACAAATATTTAATGTCCATTAGTGATTCAGAAAGACACTTATTTCAGATTTAATGTTTTAATTAGATTGAGTTTAAGTATGATTGTTAGAAAGACCCAATAGTTTTATTTTAAACATTGTCTTTTGTAGGCTTTAGTTTATGTTATGTTAAGTTAGCCCATTAGTTTAAAATAAAACTATTGGGTCTTTCTAACAATCATACTTAAGCCCAATCTAATTAAAACATTAAATCTGAAATAAGTGTCTTGAATCACTAATGGACATTAAATATTTGGTCCTAAATATAATGATTTTCGCACAAATAATTAACCAAATTATAATAAGTCTTTGAAGCCCAAAATAAGAAGATTTAGGCTTAAATAAGCCTCCACATGTATAGTACTTGGTCCAAGCTCTCCAAATTAATGTTTCCAAGTCCAATACATGTTGTGAAGCTCCATTTTCAACCCCCTTAGTGCAAATGACGTTTTCAGAAATTATTGAAGGCACAATTACTGTTTGATTTGTCCATGTCTCTTTCATAAGCTCCTTCAATGATTCCAAGATTATGCTAGCTCTAGTTATACCTCCTTTGCTCGTATCATGTGTCCACCTCGGCACGCCACGTCAGCAGTTAACTTAAGAAATTGGCGGATTTGGACAGAATGACCAATTTAAAACTTCTGGGAAACATAAAGGACTAATTTAAAACTTCTGAAACATAAAGGACTAATTTGAAACTTGAGTAAAACATAAAGGACCAAAATGAACATTTGACCAAATAAAGTTTAAAGATAAAATTGACAAAAACCTAAGAGCATGTTTGTACAGCTTATTTGCTATCCAAAAGTTTTTATTTTTTCTAAACACTTATTTTTGTATGTTAAAGTGTTTGATAAAATTATGAAAAATACTTTTGAATTGTAGCAGAATCAGTTTTTTAATTTTAAGCAGAATCTAAAAAATAGAGCTTCTGGTTTTAGTCAAAAGCAAAAGTTAAAATTTAAATATTTTAAGACAAAATTACCATTACTAAAATTTTGTATTTTCCATTTTTTCTTTACTCTCACCAAACCTAAGTTATATATTTTTTTATTTTTTAATAATAAGAATATATATTTGTAATTGATTTTTTTATTTAAATAAAATTAATTAATATTTACTTTATAAAAATAATAATCATAAATAAAAAATTCATTAATTAGAATTAATTCTTTATTTTGTTAACATTTATTAAATTAATAATTAAAATATTATATTTATTTAATATAAAAAGTAACAATACAAAAATATTTATACTTTTATCTATTTAATAACATTAATAATACCATAAATATAAATGTTTTTTTGGTAATTTTATAGTTAAAAGTACTTTTTTATACAAATTTACCAAACACAAATTATTTCTGAGCTATTCATAAAAGTATTTTTCAACTCAATTTTCCAAACACAAACTGCTCTTGTCACAAAATATTTTTTCTTAAAAGCTGTCAGTCTGTCACAAACAAGCCTTAAATAATTCAAGGATTATGAAAATATTTTACGGAAAAGTTAAGATGAATATTGATTTACATTTTACAATTGATTTAACGTCGGGCTTAGTAATAATTTTATTTTTTAAAAATCAGAAAAAATAGAGATATTCCATTATGTTTTGAATTTTTTTTTAAAAAAATTTTCTTACTTGAGTTTCTATTATTTTTCTTTTTCCTCATTAAAATTATACTTTTAAAAGCATAAACTTCAATACAAAATAATATTTCTTAGAGCCATATTTTTCTCTTTTCCTCCCCTTAAAGTCATTTACAAGTAATGAATTCATGTAAGATTTGATGAATTCTACTCCATCAGAATATTTCACTGAAATAAAAAGAAAAAGTTGTACTCGAAAGTAACTTTCTTCCTCTGTTGATATAATTCATTAATCAATAGTAATTTATGAAAGTATCCCTACATTACTAATATGAGAAGCAAGTGGTTCTGGATCATCTCATAGGCTTCAGGATCTATTCAGCAATCTACAAAACATTCTTTATTTTAGAGTGAAAACATCAAGAACACCAAGGGTGTGTTTGGTTCAAGCAGGAATTCAATTATTCATGGAATTGCACGAATTTCAAGATTTATGGTGTTTGGTTGGGCCTTATGTGATTAAGAATTAAATTGCCTGGAATTGTTTAATTCCAGGCACGTTTGTTTTTTGAATAGAATTGGATTGGGAACTATTTATGAGGAATTGGAGACATATTGTTGGAATTCAGAGCAAAAAACTATTTTGCCCTCCTCACATTGAGAAGAAAAAAAAACACAACCCAGACGTTGCCTTCCTCTGGATCTGCTTCGACTCATGCCGTTCGTTACGTTCTGATGGGTTGCAATCTGTCGCCTGATCTGCTTCTCAATCGCCGAAGAGGTGGGTTGCAACCCAGACGTTGTCTTCCTCTAGATCTGCTTCTTGATTGCCGAAAAATAAGGAGAAGAAAAATGGAAGACGAAGAAGAGTAAAGAAGAGGATGAAAAATTTGCGCTTTTCTTCTCGAATGATCTGCTTCTGGATCTGCAATCTGCTTCTCTCTTTTTTTTGGGTGGGTTGCAATGTACTTTTCTAATATAGAAAGAGAAAGAGTAATAAGATTAATAAAGAATAGTCTGCTTTTCATTTTTGTACCGTTGATGTTTTCTTTTCTTTTTTTATAATTATTTAATTGATAAAAAATTTTATTTAATATTTATTGAGGGACAAATTAGTCTATTTACTTTACATTCTTTTACAAACTTTCAATTCTATCTTTTCATACCAAACAAACTTTTCAATTCAAATAATTCAATTCCAATTCCATCTTACCAATTCTAATTCCAATTATAATTCAATTCCACGTCATTAAAATATGACACGTAGGAGAGAGTGTGCCATATAAGCATGCCACATCATCATTTAACGGCAAAAGTTAACGGTGTTACGCTCGAGGACCAAAATCGACAAAAAAAAAACTTTGAGGACCAACATTAAACTTTTGAAACATTGAGGACCAACATTAAACTTCATGCAAACATTAAGGACCAAAATAGTACTTTAGCCGATAAATTAGTTATTTTACTTCTTTTACATTCTTATTCCTAACATCATTCCCATCTTTTTATGTCATACCAAATGTCGTTTTCAACATTCATATTCTCATTCTCTCAAAAATTAAACTTGCAACCAAACAGGCCGATTATATTTTAACTTGATTTATTCGCTCGGGATGTTAACTAATTTGGCTAAATTTTTATTTTGGTCCTTTATGTTTCACCGAAGTTTATTTTAGGTCCTATATATTTCAAAAAGTCATTATAAGTCCTCTATGTTTCAAATTTGGTCAAAATTGATGTTTTTAACTAACACCGTTAGCTTCCTCCGTTAAATGTTAACGTAGACCGCTTACGTGGCACAAATATCTCTCTCACATGTCTATTTAAGCTGATGTGGCTACCACGTCATTAGCCACATCATCATCTTCTTCCTCATTTCTTTCTCTCCCCGATTCATTCTCTCCAAGGTTTTATTATCTTAGGTTGTGTTTGGTAAATAGAAAACTTCACTTTTTGCAATGTAATGAAATTATATTGACCAAACGACGTTTTGCTGAGTTTAAGTGAGAGAGGGTGCCATGTCATTTAAATATGACACGTAGGAGAGAGAGTGCACCATATAAGCCTTCCACGTCAGCATTTAATGGCAAAACCAAACAGATGTTACGCTAGAGGACCAATTTTGACCCAAAAAAAACGTTGAGGACCTAAAATAACTTTTTGAAACGTTGAGGACCAATATTAAACTTCATGCAAACGTTGAGGACCAAAAGAGTAATTTGGCCAATTATATTTTTTGCCCTTACTTTTTTACCCACTTTTATTCCATTCACATTACATCACATTGACATGACATTTTCATTCCCTCATTGTTTCCCATTCTTATTCCTATTCCCTCCTCTTTTCTCCCTACCAAACACATCCTTAGTTTCTTGTTATATTCCGCATTTTCTCAAATAGCAAACATGCTAAGAACGAAAGAGAGAGATAACTACGAACAAGGGCATTAACAGCCAATCAACTGTGAACGACTAACTTATTGCGAACGGCGTGCGTCTATTGCGATGCGATGGTTACATAGCGGCGGAAGTAGTCATCTTTAGAAGAAGCATAGGTGGTGGTGCCAGAGCCTGTGACGATGGCGGCGGCAGCGGTGGTGGTTAGGGTTTTGAAGTGGTGGTGGCAGAGGAAGTGGTTGTTAGGTTTTGAAGTAAGACCCCAACAAACAAGTCCACCTTCTCTAAGCGCACCACAAGTAAATCCTTCACCGGATACAACCCGATTCAATTCAAGACTACTCGTAGATTGATCAAAGTACAAATCGCTTTGTTTTGATGACAAACTATTGTTGGAAGTTCTCACAATCTCTCAAAAATCCACCGTTCCAGAATCGTGATCAGAATAATAGGATCCTCGAATAGCACACATGTGGTTGTTTCCGACGGCGATATTAGAATAAACAGTGTTTTGGTACGCGGGAGGCACAAGATCTGTACTTGGCATGGTGGATGAAGTTGAAGTAGAGGGTGGATGAAGTTGAAGAATCAGAGAGAGAGAAAAAGGGAAGAAGAAGATGTGGCTAATGACGTGACAACCATATCAGTTTAAATGAACATGTAGGAAAAATATTTGTTCCACGTAAGCGGTCCACGCCAACATTTGACGGAGGAAGCTGACGATGTTAGTTAAAAGAAAACTTCAGTGAAACATAAAGGACCAAAATAATAATTTAACCTAATTAATTTTAAGAAAACTTAAATGAAAATAATAAAATAGGCTAAAGTACTATTTTGGTCCTCAATGTTTGCATGAAGTTTAATGTTGGTTTTCAATGTTTCAAAAGTTTAATGTTGGTCCTCAATGTTTTTTTTTTGTCGATTTTGGTCCTCAAGCGTAACACCGTTAACTTTTGCCGTTAAATAATGACGTGGCATGCTTATGTGGCACACCCTCTCTCATACGTGTCATATTTTAATGAAGTGGCATGACATATCACTGCCAAGATGATGACGATGAAGGAGAGAAGATGATAATGCGGCAATGTGAGGTGAAGTGACAGTGATGTGTCATGCCATGTCATTAAAATATGACATGTAGGAGATATGATGTGCCACATAAGCATGCCACGTCATCATTTAACGGTAAAATTTAACGGTGTTACGCTCGAGGACCAAAATCGACAAAAAAAAACTTTAAGGACCAACATTAAACTTTTGAAACATTGAGGACCAACATTAAACTTCATGCAAACATTGATGACCAAAATAATCCTTTAGCCTAATAAAATAGCATATGTATGTTTTTTTTTTGGACTTTGCATATGTTAGTCTTTTTCATTGTCTAACTTTTAAAGAAATATGAGTGAGGTATTACTTTTTTTTTTAAAAAATAAAGATTAGTCACTTTCGGTATTGAAAGTATTCTGTGGTTAGTCATTTATTCTTAAGTGAAGAATTTCCACCGAGAAACGAGTCACTGCTGACACTGTTGGCGGTGGATACCCTCCTTTACGGAAAAGAAAATAAAGATACTATATATATATATATATATATGTGTGTGTGTGTGTAACTATCGGTTTTGGTTCAGACAATTTTGATTTGTAAATTAGGATTGCAAGGGGTCGTAACCTTAGGGGACTTGTCCTTAGGTGAGGACCTAGGTGCCTACGTACCCTTGTGTAGGGATCAAAGTCCACGTAGTTCGTTATGGTGACGTCTATAGGAGCCGTTAGGCAAGGTGGTTACCTGTATCGGGCCGTGTGCGACTAAGAAGTGCTCAAGGTACTCCAAGCGGGCGAGCCACTCGTAGGAGGTTGTCTTAAGTGGTGAGAGAGCAAGGGTCTCTTAAAGCTGTCGGGCACTCTACTCGTGAGGGTCTCTGGGGCGGAGATAAGCCAAGTGATGGCTGGATGACGGTCGGAGCTTTGTGTCGCCGTGGGCTAAGCTCTCCAACTGACGGGTAGGTGTATGGAGTAAAGAAGGCTAAGGGCAGCTTCTGTATGCTCAGAGTGCGTGTTATCTGCCTCTTGTTCTGGTATGCTGTGATTTCGTGATCTTCCTCTAAGTCCCCCAGGTGAGGGCCTTTTTATACTGTGTAGGGAGGATGTGCTCGACCCTTGTTCTCGTGGGACGTGGGTCGTCCCACGATGCTTGGGGGCTTCCCAAATCTTTTGGACGAGAATCCTCGAGGAGAGACGTGGGTACCGGCCACATAAGGGGCACTCAAGTGGTGCCGCGTGTCGTTGGTGTAAGCTGCCATGGAACTTCTGGAAGCTTAGTGCCACGTATCTTTAGGTGGAATATTCCGTAGTTACAATATATATATATATATTAATTTATTTTTTGAAATAAAATAATATAGTATATTTTTATTCAAATTATTTATTTATTTATTTATACTATTTTTATTAAAACATTAAAATCGGAGAGTGTCTCGAGTCTCGACCGACCGGTTTAAGCCATGGTTAGTGGTTACACATCACATACCATACTTTCCCCCGCTCGCGGTGCCCTTCCGATCTCTGAGTTCTACTTTCTGCGCGGCACAAACACTCCACATAGCCATAGTCGACGTCCGTCGCGTTTTCTCAGCCAAACAGCCACCATTGTCGACATCCGTCCTCAGCCACCATTGTCGACATCCGTCCTCAGCCACCCACCATCGTCGCGCTTCTCTCAAACAATCTCGTCCTCACAATTTCTTTTTGTGCTCGATCTCTCTCTCTCCACTGTAAGTCTTAGAGTTCCTATCTATGAAACTCTACTTTTTGATCTGAGGCGAATCCAGTATTTCCTAGATCCCTAATTGATTCATAAATTGTGCCTTTTATTTTATATCGGCATCAGTTGCTAATTTGTATTTGTTTCCTTTGGTTTTAAAATTCTGAACTGTCATCCCAGATTTGTCTTTAGAATAATTTTGCATGTCGGGTTTTGATTTTGGTTAGGTCTTCGATTGCCACTTTATTATCTTATCATTTTTGTGGTTTTATTTTCTGATTGATAGCTTAGTTGATTTGAGGTGTTTCTTGATGACGCGCTGCTATTTATTTTTGAATTTCGGTATAGGTGGAAAAAACTTTTGGGCTTTTATTTAGATTGATAAATGCATATTGCAGTACAATATTCAGCAAATCAGCTCATTTTTTTGGTTTAAAAATCGTTAGGCAAATATTTAAAAATCTGTAGTAACCACATAATATTCCTACCTGATTAAATAACTAAATAGATCGAGTAATTATGTTTACTTTTTTACCCACCCTAATCCTAATATCATACTAGTATATTGTTTAAATCAAAGTGATGACCATTTGAAATGGAATAGTAAATTACCTGTATTTGGTTGGTGACCTTATAGAAGTTGTGAGGGAAGGTTATTAGAGACGGTAAATAATTAGCATTCTCTATATGAATACAAGTGTATGAAATTTGAATTGTGAGCTGTCTTTGCTATGCAGTTCATGCCTCTGGTGCTATTATTGATAACTAAATGTAGTTCATGCCTCTGTCTTTGTTAAGGGCTTGCCCTTGCTTTATATTTCCCCGTGATCGATGCTCATAGTAAAAGGAATTGATTCTAACTCATAAATCTGTCGCGGGCAGGCTACAGAACTTGCTTTCCAAAACCCTTAATACTGAAGTTTTATGCTTTCATTAATTTCCTCTGTTTTTTTCTTTCTTCTTTGCTGATCCAGTCGAAGACAATAAGTGATAGTAAAGGAAATATTGGTTTTAGTCTGAATCCACAAACTCAGGGATGGTAATGCCACTTCTTTGTAACTCATTGTTTTGTATCATTGTCATCATCATATGATTTATTTTCTGGTTGGTATTTAGAAATTTATCTTTCTTTTTTACTTTTTCTTGTTTGCAGTCAGCTCTTTTTAATTTCCATTCATTTCTGATGGTGGTACTGTTAGTGATTTGTACGTGTACATTTCTGAAGATGCAGTTCCCCACCATCCTCGAGCAGAAAACTGGGTGTGTTTGCTTTTTCTTATCTCTTTTCTTATTTCTCTGACTTTTTGTTAATTTCAGCATCCCTGAAGATTTAAACAAACCATGATTGTTCCCCACCACATTGAGTTCCTGTCACTTTAGTTAAAGACAGTTTCCACCCTTTAAATCTCCGATCTATCATTTAATGTCATTTAGCTAGAATCAATTTGTTTGTTTTCTGTGATATTTAAATGATTGGTCTCAGAAAGTATTTTAAACCAGGATTCGTTTGGTAATTTTGATATAATGATGCCATGTCATGAATATCTTATGATATTTCTTGGAGATGTTAAAAGCCTATGGACGTTATGGCAATTTGGCAATGAAGAGATATTGCAGTAAATTTGCTTGATTTATTTCCAAAGCCAAATAGGTTATATCCTATCCATTCAGACCTGTTAAGTATCCTGAGACCAATATTCACATCTAAAATGTCGGGCAAACCTTTTAAACTAATATTTTGTACACGTCATATTAGAATGATAAAGTCATTGTTTGAAAGCTTCAAAATGCCATGAGTTGCCTCTCCTTTTAACTGATGAATCCTTAGCGCTTTATTGGAAGTTTCGAAAAGAGTGTGGTAGAGTGGTCATTAACAAAGTAGTGTGGAGTGGAGGGGAGGGGTGAAACAAACCACTCAATTGATTAAAAGTTCAATACAAAAAAATGGATGGCCTTCAACTTCCTACTGATCAAATGTTACAATCTAATTAATAATGTGAGATGGGTTTAAAGGGTGAATTTTTTATTTTATCTTTGTAATATCAACCTCTTAAGAAATTAGGCAAGTAGAGAGAGTTAAAAAAAGGAAATGAAAAATTATAAAGAATCTTAACCATCCCAAACCTTCCAATTTGGAGCGGTTTAAAGATTGGGGTGTTGGATGGTTTGGAATGGTTTCTATACCATCTTAACTCACTCCACCCTCATTAAGTTTTAAATATCTAATCGATGGTTGAGATGCTCAAACCATTCTAAATCATCTCACCCCACTCTCAAACCATCCTCCAAATCAAGTTTAGTCTTTGTTTGGTAGAAATCAGAAGAATGTTTTTGTTCTTTGTATGAAGACTAATGTCTCAGTTCATGCATTGCATATATATGTTCTTTAAAAATCTTCTAAACTCGGCATTAATTGTAATATAAAGTTGCCAATGAACTTTGGGCCTGATGACCTCCCCTAGGAAGTAAATGGAAAATAATATACACGCATTTAAGATCATCCAATCAGATTCAGTGACATGCCAGGGAAAAAAATTAGCTCCCTGTTTAGTTTGGTGTTAAATTAGGTAAGAATCACGTATGGTCTGTAAGTTGAGCCTTTCTCGTCACTTAATATTTTATCGACTTGAAGCATTGCCATTGTAGTAGTTTGACACTCAAAATTGGCCTACAAATTAAAGTGGTGGGAACTCACTGTCACTTTAGTATTTAAGAAGTTGCTACTAGCTTCAGCTTTACCAGTTCCTCATCCTGGTTCTATCAGGAAAGGATTGTTGCATTTCTGGTAGTGTATATGCCTGTAAGCGCAAGTCATAAAAATAAGTAGTTTTATCATGAGATATACTTGTTCCTCCTGGTCTTCCTTCTTATGCCTTTGATAGTCCAATGATACAACAATCTTATTATTTGCTTTTAATTTAAATTTATTAATGTAGTTGCTTGTATAAGATTTTCAGATGTTTATTAACCATTTTTTTGGTGTCACCTTGCAGGTTTCGGGGATTTTTTTGGAAGGCAGCTAGAATAGGTTTGTTTTTTTTGACTGTTTTAATTACTCTTGTTCAACGTGGCAGAAATGAGAACGTTGCGTTGAATGAATGGTCACATTAGAAATGATAGAATTAGGAATGATTGTACTAGTGAGAAAGTTGGGGTAGCACCTATCATAGAAATGTTAGTTGAAACACGCCTTAGGTGGTCTCGTCATGTACAAAGAAGGTCACTAGAGGCTCTTGTATATAGAGTTGACCAGATGGAAGATAGCCCAATAATTAGAGGTAGGAGAAAACCAAAGAAAACAATAGGAGAAACTATTTGGATAGATTTAGTTATTAATAACCTAATCATAGAGTTGGGTAAAGGCAAAACACTTTGGCGTTGCTTGATTGATATAGCTGACTCCACTTAGTGGGAAAAGGCTTTGTTGTTGTATAATTACTCTTGTTATGGGCAGCTATAGCATTTTTCTTGTTTTTGCACTTGACCTCAATGTGTTTAAAGTTGGCCAGAAGTCCATTTTGGTCCCTTATGTTGTACCCAAGTTTCATATTGGTCCTTTATGTTTCAGAAATTTTAAATTGGTCCTTTATGTTGCATAAAAGTTCCAAATTGGTCCTTCCGTCAATTTCTTAAGTTAATTGCTGACGTGGCGTGATTACATGTCCGTTTAAGCTGATATGTCGTGCCACGTCATCACAAAGAATGAAATAGAAGATGATATGTCCAGTTCAACATGCCATGTCAGCACTTAACGGAAGGACCAATTTGGAACTTCTGTGCAATATAAAGGGTCAATTTAAAACTTCTGAAAGACTGAAACATAAAGGACCAATATGAAACTTGGGTACAACATAAGGGACCAAAATGGACTTTTGACCGTTTAAAGTTTTTTCTCTTGTTCTTTGTCCTATAAAAGACTGATTGTTACCTCAAATATCTATGTTGCCTTAAAGTCTAATAATGCTACATGTGTCTTTAAAGACTGACTAAGCATATTTTTATAGCGGTCCTACCCATTCATACATACCAATTCTAGGAACAATCATGGTTTTGTTTTATGCCTTTGAACTCTATCTTTGTTTTCTCTTCGGAAAATTCACATTTGTTTTGAACATGCTAGGGGGGAAATTTTTTATGGCTGTTGGTCACTTTGAGGGGATAAAAGTCTAGTACTATCGGAGTACTAAATTTTCAATACTCCTACATTCATTATTTAACATTTGTTAATACTAATAGGCACTTACCCTAGATGAATTAGGGTCTAAATTTTTATTAATGCTGACAAATGAAAATTAAGGAATGGAGGGATCACTGAATTCAGTTCTCCCATGGTATTGAACTATGGTACTTTGAGGATTTGTAGCCATTGCTCTAATTTAATGTGCCATGAATCACATCATCTCAGGTTGAAGTTTCCCAGAAAGTAACCGCATAGGATTGAAGTCTTCTTTTGTTGTATATGATTGATTAGTTTCATTACATGACATGCAGGTGAACGTTTAAGCCCTTGGGTGGCTGCAGGATGTTTTACCATGGGTGTGTCAATCCTGTTCTTCTGAAAAGTTGCAGCAGTTCTGTCTCTTCACTTCTTCCATTGACTTGTGTCATTTATTGAACCCCTCCTGGTTCTGGATCCTGAATCCTGATTAGGTTCTATAATTAGGATTATGGATATCCCCGAGTTGAATGGTTTCAACTACTAGTTAATCTATTGTAATATATGGTGTCTTGCTGCACATATTTGTTGTTACTGGTCAAAGCATAGAGTCAGGATCGTTGTCATTGATAATTGCCCAAGTTCTTTGTGGATAAAAGGAAAATTTTTTTTTTTCCAAAGTTCCATTGTTTAATTTAGAGAAGGAGAGGAGAGAAAGTCCAAATAAATAATGGAGAAGTTTTGAGGGTCCATTTGGTACATTGTAATTCACACAATATAAAGGGAAAAGGGAATGGCACGATTTTTAAAGAACTCAATTGTTTGATATGCTTCTTAAGGTGTGTAATCAGATTGCAACGAAGTTTTGCAACATCTAAATACATTACGATTACATTATAAAAGTTATGTAAAACTTATATGCTTGGGTAATATAAAGAAAATGACCAAATTGTTTGGGGTCCCGTCAGTTTCGACCCTAACGTTTTTTCGTTGTCAATTGTATCCCTAATGTTTTACGTTTTTGCCAATGTCACCCTTTTCACTAATACCGTCAAATATTTAACAGTTTTTGCTAACGTGGTATCCTATGTGGCAAAACGCTTTTTTTATGTCAATTGTACTCCTAACGTTTTACATTTATGTCAATGTCACCCTTTTCATTAGCACCATCAAATATTTAATATTTTTTGCTTACGTGGCATCCTATGTGGCAAAAATATCTGACTTGGTGTATTTTTTTCACATCAGATTTCCTACTCATCTTTTCTCCATCAAAGTTGTGTCGTTTTGGCATCGGCCTATTCCTTCAAATTAAAAATATAACTCAAACGTACGCGCTATTTTACTCATAAAAACATCGGAGACATTATCCATTTTCTATTTTAGGGTAATGTCTTCGATGTTTTTGTTTGCAAAATGGCACGTGCGCTTGAGTTATATTTTAAAAGGAATATGGTGAGGCTAAAACGACACGATTTTGATGGGAAAATGATGAGTAAAAAATCTGGTGTGGAAAAAATATGTCAAGTTAGATATTTTTGCCACATAGGATGCCACGTAAGCAAAAACTATTAAATATTTGATGGTGCTAGTGAAAAGGGTGACTTTGGTAGAAATGTAAAACGTTAGGGGTACAAATGACAGAAAAAACGTTTTGCCACATAGGATGCTACGTCAGCAAAAATTGTTAAATATTTGACGGTGTTAGTGAAAAGGGTGACATTGGCAGAAACATAAAACGTTAGGGGTACAATTGACAGCGAAAAAACGTTAGGGGCGAAATTGACAGGACCCCCAAACATTGGGGGTAGGAAAGATACTTTTGTCCGATATAAAGGGAATGGCACGATTTTTAAAGAACTCAATTGTTTGATATGCTTCTTAAGGTGTGTAATCAGATTGCAACGAAGTTTTGCAACATCTAAATACATTAGGATTACATTATAAAAGTTATGTAAAACTTATATGCTTGGGTAATATAAAGAAAATGACCAAATTGTCCCTCCCTTTTTTCATTCATGTAAACCACTACCAATCACTTCCATTCACCACCACTTTTTTATTTATTTGTATAATATAATATTAAAAGTATTTTGGTCTTTTGCTAGATTTTACTTTACAAATTTTTTCATTATATTTTGTTACATATCAAACATATTTTTTATTTTTATAATTGGAGTCTTTTCCTTTCTTTTACATCTCTCTTAACATTCCAAAAATAGCTTGAGTTTCTCACACACCAAAACGAACCTAACCCAATATTGGATTTGGATTGTTGCATCTCTATGCCCATATTATAAATAGTGTAGTGATGTTTCAAATTATTGGAGAAGTTTATCTTTTTATGACATAATATAACATTAAATAGAAATAACATTTAGTGAAATTATTAAATAGAAATATGGAATATATCTATATATATATATATATATCACTTTGGACCCTTCTGGTTATTAGGGTCCCAAAATAGCTATATTTTATAATTAAAAAAATATAAGAAAAATATATAATGGGAGGTAGTGGGAGAGAGAAAAAATATATATGATAGGGTAGTTACTAGAAAAGTGGGCAAATAAATAACTTCTCATTATTTAATTAATTATTTTAAATTATGATAATAATTTTAATCTAAAAATTTAAAACGGGTAAAGTACCCTTCCCGCCCCCAAACTTTACTGCAATGATTGCTGCCCCTAAATTTTTTTTTTTGTTCATGCCTACCTCTGAACTTTCAATTTTGTTCATGCCTACCCTTTTTGCTAACACCGTTAACTTTTTTGACAGAATTTGTTGACGTAGACGATGAATGTGTATTTCTTTTGCCACGTCATTGTCCACCTCACATTTAACTTTTTACTTTTATTAAAAAAATTAACCTAATTCAAATAAAAAAATATTTTAAGGTAAAAGTTTGGTTTTTTTTTGGATTATGTTACTTTTTTTAATAAAAATAAAAAGTTAAATGTGAGGTGGACAATGACGTGGCAAAAGAGATGCACATTCATCGTATACGTCAGCATATTCCGTCAAGCAAGTTAACGGTGTTAGCAAAAAAGGCAGACATGAACAAAATTGAAAATTTGGGGGTAGGCATGAACAAAATTGAAAGTTTGGGGGTAGGCATGAACAAAAAAAAGTTTGGGGGTAGGAATGAATATTGCAGCAAAGTTCGGGGGCAACAAGAGTACTTTACCCAATTTAAAACTATCAAATATCATAATTGTATGATTGCATGCACCTTGGTGCATGTGACTGTGACCCCTTCTAGTCATTGGGGTCACAAAATAGCCATATTTTCTAATTAAAAAATAACAAAAAAATATGATTGGCCAAAGGTAAGTGAGGAAGTTGAAATATATAAAAATATAATGGAAGGTAGTGGGAGAGAGAAAACATATATGATGATAGTTACTAATATAAAAAAGTGAGAAAGTAAATAACTTCCCATCATTTAATTCTAATTAATTATGATAATAATTCTAATTTAAAATTTTAAAAATAATGAAATATATTATTTTAAAATATAATAATTATATTTTAAAAAATTAATGATAGATTGCATGCACGAAGGTGCATGCGAAGCCTCTAATATATATATATATATGTGTGTGTTAATAATATTTGAGACCATGGAAACTTAGATTTCAACAAATTTATTTGTTTTATTAAATATAATCATAGCACAGGTATTAATTTTATAAAAAAATAAAATCATTTCTATATATTTAATTAATTATATATATAATTATAATAATAAATATAACCACTAAATATTAATTTATATAGCTCATAACCTTTGTACTCTTTAAATTAGTTTAACCGTTTACAATTTAATAAAATAAAATTAGGGGTGTGTTTGGTAAGAAGAAAAGAGGAGGAAATGCGAATAGGAATGGGAATGAATAAAGAGGAGGGAATGAAAATGTCATGTCAATGTGATGTGAATAAAATAAAAGTAGATAAAATGACCATTTTATCCTTACATTAAAAGTGGAAATGAAATAAAAGTGAGTAAAAAAGTAATTTCATCACATTGCAAAAAGTGAAATTTGTTTGGTAAGAAGAATGTATGAGGGAATGGAGCATTTCATCCTTTTTTCCCTTCTTATTTCTTCCTACCAAACACAGCCTAGAGGTTTACATGTTATGACTTTGGTCCATGTATTGTCGGTCAATTTACTAGTTAGTTCCAGAAAGAAAATAGACTATTTAATCCTTAAATTTTCATTTATCTCAACTATTTAATCTCAAAATTTCACCTCTATCAACTATTTAATTCATGAGACTTTAGTCGTTATCTAACCGGTGACGAAGTCGTTAAATACTGGCGTGTCACTATTAACTTGCCATCTATGCTGCCATATTAACTGTCACATCATTTTGAAAGGGAATTTTGTATTTAACCCAAACTTGAAAATTGTATTTTTGTCCAATTTGTATTTCGTTTTTTTATTTAAATTTTCTTTCTCAAAATGATGTGACATTGTGATATAAAGACAAGTTAATGTTGACACGTCAGTATTTAATGATAATGTCACCGGTTAGATAACAATTAAAATCTCAAGCAAATATTTGACAAATGTAAAAATTTAGGGACTAAATAGTTTATTTTCATTATTTAAGAACTAAATAATAGAATTTTTTTTAGGCTAAAATGCATAAAACCCCCATGAACTATAGGGTGTTTGCACATAACCTCCCTGAACTTCAAAAAGTTGCATAGCGCCTCCCTAAACTTTTCAACTTTTACACATAAAGGATTCTGTTAACTTTTCCATCCAATTTTTAACAGTTAATGCCACATTAGCTTCCACATCACATTTTAATTCCATGTCATTTGGGCAAATAAGTAATTTCTCTATCATTAATTAATTAATTATTTATTTTTATAAAAAATTAATTATTTTTATGAAAATTAATTTCTCTACGGTCTATATTTTAATTAATTAATCAATTTTTTCATAAAAAAATTAATTTTTTTTAATAAAAGTAATTAATGGTAGAGAAATTATTTATTTGTCCAGCTGACATGGAATTAAAATGTGATGTGGAAGCTGATGTAGCATTGAGTGTTAAAAATTGGATGGAAAAGTTAACAGAATCCTTTATGTGCAAAAGTTGAAAAGTTTAGGGAGGTGCTATGCAACTTTTTGAAGTTCAGGGAGGTTATGTGCAAACACCCTATAGTTTAGGGGGGTTCTGTGCATTTTAGCCTTTTTTTTAAGTGATGTGAAAGAAAACTAATTTATGTTTGTCAAACAGAGTTGAAAAGTGCTTTTATCAGTAATTGAAAAATATTTTTTTTTAGAACAGTAGCTAAAAAAATTGTTTTTAGTGAAATCTTATAAAAGTACGTTTAACTATAAAATTATCAAGAAGGACATGTATCAATTAAGATTTTATTAATGCTACTAAATAGATAAATGGGATATAAATATTTAATTTATTAATTTTTATGAAATAAATATAAAATTTTAATTTAGTTTATTAATTTATTAAAATGTTATTTAAAATAAACTATTAATTTTAATTAATGTAATTTTGTAAAAGAATTAAATGAGGGCACCGTTTTAATTACAGGTTTATAAAAAAAAACTCCTTCTGTGAGTTCATCGCCGCCTACCTTCACTGCTGCCTTCAAGAACCCTAAAATTCCATCTGTCGTGATTGCGATTCCCTCTCCTACGTCTAACCTTTATCACTTGGATTCCCAAAATTTAATTTGTGTATTCATATAATTCAGTCCGGCGTTTTCACTCCACTCTCATGCGTATCAAACCCTACTTTTAGGTTTCCGCAATAAATTCGTCTTATTCCCAATCCTGAGCTATCTTCTATACAAACGTGTGCAAACACTACCTATGTATGATTATTATCCTTGGATTTGCCGCCAGAAATCTTAGTCTTAATCTTTTACTTCATTAATCTTTTACACGGCACCGATAAGCGGACCAATTATATTTCATCTTATCTGTCTTTATCTATTAAACCTGTTGTCTTCGTGCTTAATGCTCCATCATAAATCTAACGGACCCCTCCCAACGTCCTTTAGCAGTTAATTTGGCTTATCAAACAACTCATAATCATTCGCCTATTTCTCCTCCTCCCGAGAACTCAGAAGTAGAGTGCTAGGTTTTTTGTCCCTTCCATTTACAGAGAGAGGAACTGAGCATTTATACTACCATGGCGTCCCAGTGGGATGCATCCAGTCTCATTGAGTTACATCCCCTCAAACGAAGAAAAACTATTACTATGGCTCAAAATCCTCGAGAAATTGGCTGGACTGATTCTTCTGATTCTGATTCCGACGTGGATATGGAAGAAGCTATGGATCCCAATGATCAACCGAACCCACTTCCCCCACGCCTCCACCTTGGCCCCGAGCTGCTCGTGGCCCGATCCTGCGAATCCCCCAACAACATATAGATGATAGCATGATCTTTTGGAATCACTGTCTCATTGCCACCTTAGTGGATCAGCAAAAGTTCTCTGTCATCCGTCTACAATGTATTATTGATCATTTATGGCAACTTCAAGGTCCTGTCCGAGTGGTTGGTCGTGTCCAAGATCACTTTATGCTCTACTTTGAGATACTTGATGATATGTACTTCATGGCTAACAACAGTCCATGGGCTGTTCATGGAGGTCTGTTAGCTGTGTTCCCATGGGAGCATAATATGGTGCTCAACCGGCTGGTGGTTACTGAGGTCTCTGTCTCGGTTCAACTCTGGGGCTTACCACTCGAGTATCAAACCACGCTCGTTGCTCAACGTATTGGAGAGATGTTGGGTGAAGTACGTGGGATAGACTGGTCAGAAGAACTGTCGAGAAATATTCGATTTATGCGCGGGTCCGGGTTCGTCTTCCAGTTGATCAACCTCTACTTATGGGAGTGATGCTGGCTAATGATCAAAGGAAGTTCATGTGGATTCAATGCCGTTATGAATGAATCTTCAAACTTTGTCGTAATTGTGGGCGGGTGGGACACTCATATCCAGATTGCCGATGGACTAGGCCACAGGTCACACGGGCCCTTAATGCACAAGCAACACAAATCATGCAAAGATTTCACGTCAACTATTGACTAATGATGGTTCGCCCTTACTTTATTCCTGAGGCTCGTCGATTCCTTAATCAAACATATAGGCGGTCCACATTTGTTGCAGCATTCCACACACCTCTGGGGGTTGTCTATAGGCCGTGCAATCCTGATCCCATGCAGTTTGAAGTGCAACCAGACGAAGAGGTGACCCTTCCAACCAATGACACCTTACACCCCCATACCGACAACCACCCTGATGAGGAGCTTGATCCTCTGGCTGAAGAATGGTTCAATAATATTGACATTGATGAGGATCTGTTGCCTACATTAGGCCTGGAGCTGATTGAGTCAGATAATGATGACCCTATCACTCCCTCCATAGAAAATACAGAAACTCAGCATATGGAGATCCCATTACCTAACGAGGCTACTCAGTTGGAGAATCTTGATCCAGAATTGGAGAGTTTAATGGAGAAATATTGCTCTCAACCTTCTCCTATTCCCCACCCTTCCCCAAGCGTTCGGTTGTCAGATGATATCCAAGAAGGACTGAGTCAAGAGCAAGGATTCAAGTGGATAGAATTTGAGGAAGGAGAATTTGGGCTTACCAATGCTAAACTGGCACCTGAATTAGGGTGGGGACTACATCAGCATGTCGATTTGACACCTAATCAAGTTTAACAACTTAGGGAAGATTCCCAATGGCAGGACATCCTGGAGGTAGATGAACTACTCCCACATCCTCTGCTCCGACCAGCTGAAACTCAAATAGAAGTTGGTGAATCTAGCTCCGTGAGACAAAGTCTCCCGGTCCAACATCAGCATTTTGACACTAAGGAAATGACCGCTGGAACCATATTGCCAAGTAGGCCACTTGACAGTACCTTTGTTGGGCTGAACAATAGGGGTACGCTTCTGGATGTAGTGAACCACTTTGATCCATATGATGATTTTACTGCCGCATCGATTCTCAACCCAATTCCGGAGGAACCACCAACCCACGTGCATTGGGAACACCCTGAAGAAGATCCTGACGATTCGGCCTCCTTGGTGTTTGACGAATTTGATGAAACCCAACCTGTCCTGGTTGAAATTCCAGTGGATGGGACCGATAATACTGAACACACTGCTAATGAAGCCAACATTATCCCTCACTCGTCAACTCAGCCTCCTAATCCAATGGGCCCAAGTCTTCCCTCTGATAACAGGGTTGAGTTTTCCCAACCAGCATCCGTCACTGAGAGAGCCCGAGCGAAAAAGAAAGCTCTCACAACCAAGGAACTTACTCAAATGTTTTTTAAACGTGCTAAGCTTGCTCTTGTGGCTGTCTCCGTGAACCTGACAAAAAATATGTATCTTGCAAAGATTAAAGGCAAGCGCAAACTCAGAGCTGAACCTGAAGATACTGAAGATGGAGTGGCTGATCTTAAGAGAGCACGGAAAGGTTTAACTGCTGAGGTTCAAGAAGTGTTCAAGTGGCTCATAGATTAGATGGTGGCTATGGTCAATTGCTGCAAATTGGGTTTGAAGGAGGTTGTCCCAAATCAACCTCCTTCTGATGTATGAAGTTCATATCTTGGAATTGTAGGGGTATTAGAGGGACCCCTACAATTCGAAGACTAAGAAACCTCTGTAGGCAGTATTACCCTGATATTTTGTTTATCCAGGAATCAAAATGTAATAACTTAGCTGCCCAAAAACTTACTCATGTGAGGAGGTTTGATTTTCATTTCTGTATAGAAGTTGAGGGTGCTAAAGGGGGGATTATCTTATTTTGGAAAAAACATATTAATATAACTATCCTGGAATATTGCTCTTACTGGATTCACACAGTAGCCACTTTACCTGATAGTTCTAGCTTTGTGCTCACAGGGGTATATGGTCCCCCTTGTCTAAACCATCGATATATTCTCTGGGAGTTCTTAACTTCTAGAGTCATTACCTCAATGCCATAGATAGTGTTTGGTGATTTTAATCAAGTTGGGTATCTATATGAAAAATAGAGTAAACGTAGAATTATTTTGGGTGCACGGGAACTGTTGAATGCTGTATATGAATGTGGACTGCTGGATGTTCCCACACATGGTGTATGGGTCTAATAATAGAAAGAAAAAGGATATGGTAAGGGAAAAAATTGATCGGGTGTATTGCAACTCTCATTGGTTGCAGGCGTATTCGAGTACGTGGACTGAAATCCTCCCAATTGCTTCATCTGACCATGCTCCAATTGTCATACATGCAAATGACACCACCATCAGACCAAGAAAGCTATTTAGATTTGAAATCATGTGGATGTCTCACCCTCAATGTTGAAATATTATTACTGAGGCTTGGGGTGAACACACACTGAACACTATTGGATCTCGAGCTCATCAGTTTCATCAAAAGATTTGTAACATATCAACTAAGCTTTCACACTAGAATCGGCACACGTTTTGGAACATAGCGAAGCAGATTCAAGACACGAAAAACATACTGGCCTCCATACAAAATCAAATAACTCACTTGGGTGATTCACATCAGCAGAACAAAGAAGAAATATGTCGTAAAAGTCTAGAATTCTTACTTACGTGTGAAGAAACCATGTGGGCACAACGAGCCCAACAAATATGGTTGATAAATGGGGATCGTAACACGAAATATTTCCATACGGTGGTGAATAGTCGACGGAATAAGAGTAGAATCCAAATGATCCAGAATGAACAAGGAAACTGGATTACGAACCAACCAGAAATCCGCCATCATGCAGTCCAATTCTTCTATGAACTTTTTCTTCCGCTAATTCTCTGCCACCAGATGAAACTAAAAGTTGAATTGCAGGAATAGGTGTTCCCCGTCTCCAAAACAAACACCTTGAGCTTTTGAATAAGCCATTCACCAAACTGGAAATTGAGACTGCTCTTTTTCAGATGAAGGGTTCTAAAGCCCCGGGACCCGACGGGATTCCAGCTCTTTTCTACCAAAACTAATGGGATATTGTTGGAGCGGATATAACAGGTATGGTGGGTTCTTTCTTCACTCGGGGACACTTATCTCGTCAACTTAATTAGACCAATATTTGCCTTATCCCCAAAGCAGAAAATTGCTCTACTTTCAAAGATTACCGTCCTATTAGTCTTTGTAATGTTAGTTATAAGATTATTACTAAAACAATGACCAATAGACTCCAACAAATAATGCCTGACGTCATAACCCCATTCCAAAATGCCTTCGTCAAAAATAGGCAAATTACTGATAACATCTTCATTGCCACTGAAATCCTACACCACATGAACCGCAGTAAGGCTAAAAAGATGCATTGGGCAGCATTGAAGGTGGATATTAGTAAGGCTTATGATAAGGTGTCTTGGACCTTCCTACAATGTGTTCGGGAAGAAATGGGATTCCCAGAACTTTGGACCAGGCTTATAATGGAGTGTGTGACTACCCCGACTTCCCGAATTATGATCAATGGAGAATTTACAGATTGGTTTCACCCTACTGCAGGATTACGACAAGGTGACCCGATATCCCCTTATTTGTTCCTTCTTTGTGCTAACATTTTATCCCTTTAGTTGGTGAATGCACAGAAATTCAAAAAAATATGCGGTATTAAGGTTAGTAGAGTGGCCCCTCCTATTAACCATCTATGCTATGTTGATGATCTACTGTTATTCTTCAAGGCTAACTATGACACGACAATTATCACTAAATGTATCCTGGAGGCGTTTGGGCATATGTCGGGGCTATTCATGAATCCTGCTAAATCTGAGATTAAGTTCAATCCTACGTGTCCCTACAATATTCAAGCCCAATGTGCCAACATTCTAAACTGCGTTATCGTGCAACGTTTGGGGAAATATTTGGGAGGCTTTATTAATGGTCCATCGAGAGATAGGAAAAATTATAAAGTTATATTGGATCATTTAACTAAGCGCCTGTAAGGTTGGAAAGCTAATATGCTATCTCAGGTAGCTCGCTGTACACTAATTCAATCAGTACTAGTCTCTGCCCTGATTTATTACTTACAGTTTACCAGACTCACGAAGAAGGAAGCTGCTCACTGTGATAGTCTCCTTTCTCATTTTTTTGGGGTCACAACCAGGATAGACATGCTACTCCCATGATTACGTGGCATCGTATATGTCACCCTAAACATCTAGGAGGTTTAGGAATTCAGCGGTTTGACCCTTTAAATAGAGCTCTGTTGGGGAAGCAATATTGGAGGATCCTCACTAATAAATCTGAATTAATTCACATGGTCTATAGTGCAAAATATGGGGATTCCCAAGATCGCAGAAACTTCACTTCACCTAGTAGTGCCTCTGCCCTTTGGAAGAAGATTTACGCTTACTCCCATATTGTGCGAGATCATATTGCTTGGCGCGTGGGCAATGGGACAAGCATTAGATTAACTGATGACTTATGGATCCCAATGGATAAACAGAATCATGAGTTTTTCCTTCTCAGTGAGCTTATTTCTCAGAATCAATGGAATACACAAAACCTCCATCAGGTCTATAATTCTCATACAGTTAGACACATCTTAACAATCCCTATATCTCACTGCAACCTCCCTGACTCTCCCCATTGGACTCTTGCCCCTAATGGATCCTACTCTACTAAGGTAGCCTAAAATCATTTATCCCTGCATAGTTCTACTTCAAATACGCAGCGGATAATCTGGAAAAATCTCTGGAGTCTTCGGATTCCTTTTAAGATTGTTATGTTCTTCTGGAAGTTGTTGCAGAGCGGCCTTCCACTTGGACGCCAGCTCCTCCGACGAGGGTTTAAAATCGATGGAAAATGTGCTTTTGGATGTGACATTATAGAAGATGAAGAACACTTATTCAAAGACTGCCCTTTCGCGAGAGCAGTCTGGTTCGGCTCTGATATTTCCTTCATGGGGAACAAATGGGAAAATGACTCCTTTCGCCAAAGTGCTATTTCTTGGTGCAATAATGACATTACCCATCCAGTTCTGGTCAGGACATTACCCCGGATGTTCTTCTTCTTTGTTGGACCTTGTATACTAAGCGGAACAAAGTTATCTTCTGTCATGAACAGCCTGATCCAGCACATCTTGTCTGTGTAAGTCGGAAACTTCGTTTGGAATTTAATCGAATCCACAATTTGCAAGTATTGGATCCGTTCTTCAACGTCCAACCAACGCGTTGTACTAGCACCATACGCATGACAACCCGAGGTATGACTGGTTCAGATGCGATTAATCTCTATTGTGGATGGTTTAAGTCTCGAAATGCAAATAAAAAAGAGGCGTATATCCTATGGAAGCAACACGATTTCTTTGTCCCCTTCTTGGTTTTCAATATGCATTATAGTTCGAATACATATTTGGTGCTCCTTCAAGCAATTCGACAAAGTTTGGAATGTCTCATGCATAACCGACAACTACGCATAACTCTCCATGTCCCCAACCAGCAGTTACTTTCGCTCTTAACACACATTCATAATGCTCCTTCTTAGATTGCGATTCTTTGCGCTGATATCCAGACTCTTCGGAATGCCTTTTCAGTTTGTAATGTTTCTTTAATGTCTAAGCATATTAGGTATATAGAAACTACCCAATTTGGCTCAGGTATGCATATTCTGTACTCTTATTGATTGTTCCCATTAATGCAAAAAAAAAAAAAACTAATGTAATTTTGTTATTTATGATTGTTTTTTATTAATTAATATATGTTATTTAAAATCTATTTTTTAGAATCAAACGTTGTTTAAAATAATTATAAATAATTATTGTTATTTATCTTTTTTTTAATTTAAAAATATTGCGAAAATCACAATATAATTACATAAATACTATTTCATCAATAAATGATATAATGAGAAATATAAAATTTTATTAATGTTATTTTCATCTTAAAATACTTAAATTTTAGTTTCAACTACTAGTTAAAAAAATTTTAATTTTTAACTTATGCTTAAAGCTGAAAAGTGCATTATATTATAACTAGAAATAACTTCTTTCATGAAATAAGGAACCAAAAACATCACAATGCTTTCTCCATAAAATTAAGTATGCACCAACATGCTATTAATCTTGTTCGATCCTTGCTAGCTCCAAATTTTGCTCCAAAAAAGGTCTTTATGGCAGGTTTGGTTGCTACAGACTATAAGTACTAAAATGGGCTAAGTATTACAAGCTTATCTTTTCGACCATATAAAATTTATAGGGTTACATTGAAGAACTTTTAATTAAAATTATAAGAACAGATCAACTTGATTTAGCTCTAAGAAAAATAGGACCAAATCGAATTAAAACACAGCTCTATTTTGTTTTTAAAAAATTTCTTTTAACTTTAATATTAATATTTATGCAATGAGTTAATTGCATCATTTTCAACTTAATTTAAATTATATTAATTATTTTGAAATTTTATTTAATTTATTTAATTACTATAATTTATAATTTATAAATATACTTAATTTTAAATAAAAATAAATATTATATTATAAAAATTATAAAAGTAATATAATTATTTAATAATTTAAAATATTATTTTTTTAAAAATAAATACGTGTCAACCTTAGCTCTAATATAGCTAGGTTGAGCTAGAGAAATTAAAAAAAAAAAATCCGAATGGAATCCCCCCATATTTTTCTCAATTAAAATATTTTGAAAAAAAATACAGCATCTTCAAATTGATATCAATGAACTTCGTGTTTGAAATACACAAATCTTGCTAAAAAAAAACATAGAAAGCTAACCAAAATATCTATTTGGTAGAAACAAATTACTACAAAAATATTCAATCAAACCATTTATGTTTTTGTATGAGTGTTAAAATAGTTTAAAGAGCTCTACCAAAAAAAAAAAAAAATTTAAAGGAGATAAGTTACTCTGCTAATTCGAACTAATTTTAATTAGACTTATTTAATTGGATCTAACTAAAATAATATAAAATCAATCAAATGATTGGATTAATTCATGATCTTGTGCAAAAATTTAATTTTTTTTTGAAATTTTGTACAAAAGTAATTGGTTTAATTTGGTTGTTAGATAACCTTGAATTTTATCTAAACCAAATCAAACTGATTTAAAATAAAATATTCTTATTCTTATATATTATATATGTCAATCAATAATTTAATATATTAATTAAAAATTGAAAATATTAAAAGTAAAAAATACACTAAAATAACAAAACCCTACCATAGCCACTCCTTTTCATACACACCACAGACCACACCTACGTTCCCTCGCGGCGTCCCTTCTCTGATCTCTCAGTTCTACTTCTCTGCTCGTTTTCTGCGCGGCGCCATCACTCCACATAGCCATCGTCGCCGTCCGTCCGTCCGTCGCGTTTCCTCAGCCACCATCGTTCACATCTCCGTCCTCAGCCACCATCGTCGACGACCATCGCATTTTCTCACCCACCACAACGTCGCGGCGCTTCTCTCGAATAATCTCGTCCTCACAATTTCCTTTTGTGCCCGATCTTTCTCTCCACTGTGAGTCATAGAGTTCTTATCTACGAAACGTTTTTTTTTCTCTTTTAATCTGGCGAATCCAGTTTTTCCTAGATCCCTAATCGATTCGTAAATTGTGCCTTTTTATTTTTGTATCGGCATCAGTCGCTAATTTGTTTCCTTCGGTTTTAAAATTTTTAATCGTCGTCCAGATTTTGTCTTCAGATTATTTTTGCATGTCGGATTTTGATTTTGTCTTTTTTAGGTCTTCGATTGTCACTTTATTATCTTATGATTTTTGTGGTTTTATTTTCTGATTGATCGTTTAGTTGATCTGAGGTGTTTATTGATCGATATATGTGGAAAAAACTGTTGGGCTTTTATTTAGATTGATAAATGCATATTGCAGTACAATATTCAGCAACGCTTCTGCACATCTTCCAAATCAGCTCATTTTGTTGTTTAAATAATATCGTAAGGGAGTTCTCCAAAAAATAAAAATCGTAAGGGAAATATTTAAAAGTCTGTTAGTAACCACATAATATTTCTACCTGACTAAATAGATCGAGTAATTATATTTACTTTTTACCCACCCTAATCTTAGTATCTTCTTAGTATATTGTTTAAACAAAAGTGATGACTATTTGAAATGGAATAGCAAAGGACCTGAACTTTGTTGGTGACCTTATAGGAGTTATCAGGGAAGGTTATAAGAGATAGTAAATAATTTGCATTTTGTATTTGAATACAAGTGTATGAAAATTTGAACTGAAAGCTGTCTTTGCTGAATGCTGTGTAGTTCACGCCTCTGGTGCTATTATTGATAACTAACTGTTGAAATTTGCTCAATATTCAATGCTTTTTTCTTTTCCTCGGTGGTTTTGTTGATTACATAGAAGTTAAAATGAATGTGGTTGACTATGAAGAGACTTGGGAATTGTTATTAAGTTGTTATATAACTTGTATTAAGGGGTGGATGATATCTCACGCTGGATTTTCCATTTGGTGCCTTTTCTTACACGTGATAGTTTGAGAAAGCTACTTAAACATTTGACAAGAAAAACAAAAATATTTCACGATGTAAAGCTCTCTGCTTTAAATACATTAAGAGAAACTTCAGGCTTATGATTGTGATATATATTGCTACAAACTTAATAAAAACTTATCTGTTGTTACTGTGTTTGATTTCTTGTTCAGAATTCTGTTGAATCTGTTCTCTTAATATATGCAATTTGTGGTTTTGCTGAATTATTTTCTAGGGTAATCATGAGCGACGAAGGAGAAAGGACTTGTCCTCTGTGTGCAGAAGAGATGGATTTGACAGATCAACAGTTGAAGCCATGCAAATGTGGTTATGAGGTTTGCTTTTCTTTGTGTTCTTGTAAGCAGTGAATTGGATTTTTGGAGATTATATTTAAGCTCTTGTTGAAGGAAAAAAAGCTTGTTTTTCTAAGATTATTCAAATTTCTAGTAAAATCATTTGTTCTCCTTGTCTTTTGAGAGCTATGCCTGTTCCCTTTTTTGGCGGTTGGGAGGTGTATGTGTTCATTATAACAATAACAATATATTTTCATAAGAGAAAGGTAGAGAAGTTGGTTCATTTTTAAATTAGAACTGCTTGGCTTGTAATTTGATTATAATTGAAGCTGATTATGGAATAGTATGGGAGGGATGGACCAACTTTTGGGTGTAAATTAAGGTGTGATTGATCCTGGTCAGTTGTAGACTTGATATTTTGTTTAATTCCATTTCTTTTTTAATGCAGATTTGCGTCTGGTGTTGGCATCATATATTGGAGATGGCTGAGAAGGATGACACAGAAGGGCGATGCCCTGCATGTCGTTCTCCTTATGACAAGGAAAAGATTGTGGGGATGGCTGCAAACTGTGAGAGGTGTGAATTTGGAAGAACAAACTTACTGTAGTTGACCTATATTAGAAACTTTAAACTGGTTTATTATTTTCCTCTACGTTTGAGATAGAGCAAAAGAAGATTGTCAGGGGTAGACTTTCTGTTTCTGTGTTGACTGTGTTTTCCATGTAGATTGGTGGCTGAAACTAATATGGAGAGAAAGATGAAGAACCAGAAAGCAAAGTCTAAATTATCTGAAGGACGGAAGCAGCTCAGCAGTGTGCGAGTGATTCAGCGAAACCTTGTATACATAGTTGGGTTGCCTCTTAATTTGGCGGATGAAGATGTAACAATTTCTCCTCTCTGACTATCGCTGTTTTATTCAGATGTCTCCTTTTTCCTTGTCATTTTTTTTTGGGGATATTATTCCTACAGTAAAAATGTACTTTAATCACAATTTATGCAGCTTCTCCATCGGCGAGAGTATTTTGGCCAGTATGGGAAGGTCTTAAAAGTGTCAATGTCTCGAACGGCTGCTGGTGTTATTCAACAGTTTCCGAACAGTACATGTAGTGTGTATGTTTATTCTCTTATCAATCACGCAGAAGCTCTCTCCTTGTTCTTATTATGGTTTTCTCCTTAATGTTAGCTTGTTATTGAGTTATAAAAGACAGTTGTTCATTTGTATATGTCCTTCTGCATTTGTGTTTGATTTCTATTAGAATATTGGTGCAATTCTTAAAAGAAGGTTATGTTTCAGATATATAACTTATTCAAAGGAAGAAGAAGCAATTCGTTGTATTCAAAGTGTACATGGATTTGTCTTGGAGGGTAAACCTTTAAGGTATCTGTCTATACTTGCCTTTCGTCCATTTGTTGTTTGGCTTCTCACTTATTAATTTTCTATGATTTTTGTTTGTTCATTTGCAGGGCATGTTTTGGAACCACAAAATATTGTCATGCATGGCTCCGAAATGTGGTACGATAATTGCCGTCATTATATTTTACATTAGTTAATTAGGAAACCCCTTAAACTTTGAACATTTGACAAACAAGCCTATATTTTCAATTTTGGCAAATAACCCTCTTAAAAGTTTAACATGTGGCTAATAGTCCCTTCTATTCTATTCGCTATGGTTTGGTCATGTATAAAAAAGGTCGTTAGAGGCACCTGTAAATAGAGTTGTCCAGATGGAAGATAGTCCAATAACTAGAGGTAGGGGAAGACCAATGAAAACAATAGGAGAAACTATTACGATGGATTTAGTTGTTAATAACCTAACTATAGAATTGATTAAGGACATAACATGTTGGTGTCGCTTGAACCATATAGTTGACCCCACTTGGTGGGAAAAGGCTTTGATTGTTGTTAATCATGCTTCTAATCATAGATATATCTTTGTGGCCAGCCTTGCAGCAATCCCGATTGTCTATATCTGCATGAGATTGGTTCTCAAGAAGACAGTTTTACTAAAGATGAAATCATTTCAGCATACACTAGGTACTTCCTTATCTTAATGAACTATCATTTGAGACCTAACATGAAATGGTGACAAGATAAAATCCATTATTGTAAAATGTGGGTGATTGTGATTCAATCATTCAAGATTTTATGGGATTAAATGAATGTCATTACTTTTCTTTCAAGAAAAAAATGTTTCTCTTTCTTGGCTTTTGTAAGCATGTCAGATTAGAGAGAGTCTTCAATTCTCATTGCCTGACCTTCTGTACTTTATTTTTTTTTATGTGGCACTCAACTAAATCAGGGGATCATATCTGTAGAATTTTTTCTCTGAAACATTTTTGGAGCATACCGTTATGGTGGTTCTAAACTGTACCCTTTAGAGGTTATTTCAGTTAGAAACTCGTTTCTTTTGCTGTAATTGTTTGTGAGCGAGTGGTGGTTGTACTACATAAATTGTCATTGGCTAGTTTTTCTTTATGTCTCTAGTGGAGATTTTAGAATTTTTGTAGTGAAATGATTTAGTTGGAGTTCATTTTATTTAAGTCAAATCAAAGTTGTGTTCTGGCTATGAGTTTGCCTACTTCTGGCTTTTTTGTTTGCTAGTTTTTCTTTATGCCTCTTAAATTGAATATAATGCTTCTCAAATGATGGTCTCTTCACTTTGTGATTTTAAAGAAGTCGAGTCCAACAAATTACTGGTGCTGCAAACAATATGCAAGAGCATTCGGGGAGTGTATTGCCTCCTCCATTGGACGATTACATCAATAGTTCTTCAGGAAAGCCCATTGCGAAAAATGTTTCAAATGTAAGTATTTTTTTAATGGAAAAAACTTAATTATTTAGGTGTTTGCTATGAAGTTCTCCCATTAATAGGCTTTATTTGTACTCTTTCTTCAATGATTGGTCATACACACACTTTTTGCCACACGTCTTATTTGTATTGGAGAACTTCATAGCAAACACCTAATTAACTTCACCTAAGTTTAATCCTTTTCTCACTCCTTTTAAGTTCTTTGCTTTTTACCTTCATATTGTTACTTTTTTTCCCCCAATTTTAGTTGCTTCTCCCAGGTTGGGTATACTGCTAGCAAAAAATATAATTTATACACTAAGCAGCTGAATATCAAGGCACTAACTTAGTTAAATATTAAGCAGAATCCTTCGAGCACTTTAAGAGGTTCACCTCCTAATGGAAGTTCAGGAAGATCTATAACTCTTCCTGCTGCTGCCGCATGGTATGTATCTTCATGTGATTGGCTTTGAAGGATGAAATTGTGTAATTTCTCCCATAAATTATTTTTGTTTGACTTGCCTAGGGGTACGCGGACCACAAGTTGTCAGCCCCCTTCTGGAGGTCTGTTGTGTCCAAATGGACCATCCAAGCCAAAGCCTGATACAGCTAGTAGTACTCTAGCCTTTTCTTCAGCTGTTGCAGGCACAATTCAGCCTTCTGCATTGCATGGTAATGAGACAAAGAGGCCAACTTCAAGTGATGGGAGTCATATTATGC
This sequence comes from Senna tora, assembly GCA_014851425.1. Taxonomy (NCBI): domain Eukaryota; kingdom Viridiplantae; phylum Streptophyta; class Magnoliopsida; order Fabales; family Fabaceae; genus Senna; species Senna tora. Next base: position 8,217,680 of record CM026266.1, read on the forward strand.
TGCCTAGCCCTAGAGTAAAAAATGAATTGTTAAATCCAGTTAAACAATACAATAGCATGGACCATTTGAACAATGGAGGTGAGAAAACTGCATTGTCCAATGTTTCCTCTTCACCTGCGAATTTGAGCAGCCAGTTGTCTTCTCAACCTTCATCCATAAACAATGATAGAGGCAGTTGTGCTATTTCAAATACAACAAATTGTACTAACACCACAATGCAGTCGTGCTGGTCTGGTCCCGAGGAAGCAGTTATTGCTACCAATGAAGAGATTCAGAACTTGTGCTCTGATTTATCCTCAGTTAACATTAATAGAGATGTCCAAAGTGAACAGAATGGTATAAACAAACCTAGTAGCCAACCCTCTGACAGTGTGACAGTTAATTCTTCTCCAAGTCATGGGTCACAGAATAAAGCTGACAATTTTAGAGATTCACTTACTACTGTAGCAAGCAAAGCTGCTACATCAGATACTGTAGCTAGTAAATCTGCTACATCAGAAAATGGGGTGTGTATTTCAAGGGAACAGTGTGATTGGAGATTGGATTCACAAAATCAGTTAGTATCAGATACTACTGAAGTGGAAGATGATATAACATCTTTTGATAATCAAAGACTCAAGGATCCAGAAGTTTGTCGATCCCCTTACTTGCCAAGATCAGCTAGTTTTGTCAATGTTTCTAACCATTCTAGTCCTCGTCTCCTGCAGCTTGGTGAACCTTGTACTACTATAAATGCCGGTTCTCATTCTGCAGCGGATAAAGTTGGGGATTCTTTATTACATGCAACTAACCTATTTTGTAATGGATACCCTGAGAAATTGGTTGGAAGCAGCTCATATGGTTTGAGTAGCACCATTGAAAATTCTTTGTTTCTTCAAGATGAAAGAAATGAGCAATGCATTGGAAACAGATTTTCCAGTGAAGCAATTAATGCTAGAAATGATGCTATGGATAAGGGTGAAAGTAGTATAATTTCAAATATACTGTCCATGGACTTTGATCCTTGGGATGACTCACTGACATCACCTCAGAATTTGGCTAAACTGTTGGGTGACAACAATGATAACCAGTGTCATCCACTTAAAAATTCTTGGAAAGTGCAAAATAACCAGTCAAGATTTTCTTTTGCAAGGCAGGAGGAAGCCAAATTTCGAACATTTGATGTACATCCATCTTATGGTGTTGGTGAGCAACTGTCAAAGAGCTGTTCACTAATCCAGGATTTTGCAGAAAGAGACTTGTATTTAAATAGGTTGGGAATTGGAAATGGATTCTCTACTGGTAATTTAGAGGAATCTGATAACTTGGGCAATGGCCATTTTGTTACTTCTAATAAGCTTTCTGGTAAGTACTGATAGCTTCCTCTTACTGGTGAATTTAGCTTCTATAAAATTTTCTGGTGGCATATCTTATAATTGTTGCATTTTGCTACTATCTACCCTTGAGTTTTTGTTTTTTGGTTTCCACCCCTTTGGTCCTTCCCTATCCTATGTCGTAGAGTTTTAATGTTGAGTAAGATGACATTTACTGAAATTCTATATGATGTTTTGTTTCCCGCACATTATTTATGGGGAGTTTCCCCCCTTCAAACTTACAGAGAACTAAAACTTAAGATTTTTTTTTCTTTTTCAAAATTTTATCTGTGTAATAAATGGACCCAATTACAGGCTTCTACTTGTCCTTGTTTGAAATATTGTGCCTTCTACATCTTCTGAACTCTCGTTGGTGTTTTTTGGAAGTTGTCCGAATAAGTATTGTGCCTTCTTTTCTAGGGAGTTACAATAGGAAACTGTGTACTGGACTACATGTCCATACATTAATATCATTCGTAATACATTCCACTTGAAAGAAGTCAACTATATCTACACGTAAAAATTCCTTGTGTTTGATATTGAGTAGATCACTAGTTATGAATGAGATTGTTTTCAAGAATGTAGGGTAGTTGAACAGCTGCTATAGCTGTTACTGGATCACCTGGGTACCGCATATTCAAATTAGAAAAATTGAAAGGCTAAGCAATAGTTAAGGTTCTACCTTTTGGCATTCCTGTGAAATTGTATATTGGCTGCCTTGGTTTTATTTTTCCAACTCTGTTGCATCAGTGTATAGGCATTTGATTACCTTCCTGCTATTATGGCTTACAGCTGTTTCAAGAGCTCAAATTACAGCTCCACCTGGATTTTCTGCTCCAAGCAGGGCACCGCCACCGGGTTTCTCCCTTCATGAGAGAGTAGAGCAAGCTTTTGACCCCATATCTGGTTGGTCGTGGTTTCTTTCTTTTTTCACTTTTGAAATTTGTGTCATAACAAGTTTTAATTGTATTGTTATCCACTTGATAGGGAATTCCTTGCTCGAGTCTTCTTCCTTACTTAGAAATTCATATCAGATGCCCACAACTGGTAATATTGGTGGCCCTGGGGACATCGAGTTTAATGATCCTGCTATCTTGGCAGTTGGTAAGGGGAGACTTGAAGGTGCACTAAACAGCTCTGGGTTAGACTTGAGATCAAATTTTGCCCCTCAATTAAATTACTTTGAAAATGAGGCCAGACTTCAATTATTGATGCAACAGTCTCTCTCACAGCAGCCAAATCATAGATTCTCTGAAAATGGGAATGCTTTTTCTCAGTTTGGTGATTCTTATGGACTATCGGCAAGGCTCGATCAATCACAAGTCAGTAATTTGGTCCCTTTCTCCCAGTTGTCTCCGCAGCAGTCTAGAAATGTGGTCTTGTCAAATGGACAATGGGATGGGTGGAGTGAGATACAGAGTGGAAACAGTATGGGTGTGGCTGAGCTGCTTAGAAATGAGAGATTTGGGCTTAACAAGTTTTATGCAGGATATGAGGATTCAAAATATAGGATGCAAAATACTGGTGATCTTTACAACAGGACATTTGGGATGTGATCTTTCGTATGGTTGGCCATAGTGCATTCAAGATAGAAATGGACAATTGCAGTTTTGTTGCATTGCTCGAAGTGGTGGTACTGCCTCATGACTGGTCTATTGGGCTACCCAATGATGCAACTCCCAAAAAGTGTGATTTCTAGCTGCAGCGGGTAATCTTTAGACTATCTATATCTCACCCACTTAATTATGATGGATTCTTTTGTTTGATTGCTTGACATTATAACACTATATGTGGAGATTATTAATTTCCGTTCACCTTCTCAACCATAAGCACGTTTGTTTTCTTAATTTGAAGTTCTCGATTTGCAGGAGTAAGCTGTGTTGCATTGTAAGATACCAGTCACCAATGCGATTGATCAAACCGGCAGGTAGATCTTAGTTGAGTGTTTTCTCGGTACTGTGCTGAAAAACTTGTGGTTAATTCACAATCAGATAGATGAATCAATCATTTTGTTCCCTTTATATTAACCACCTTTGTGACTAAAATCATACAGTAGTGATTGAGGGAAATTATTTTGGCAGCCACTTCGTCCTCGCTAGAGTGTGCGATTTACATTCTTATTTGCCAAGTAACTGGGAAAGGTCCTTGTGATATGGCATAGTACTAGTGCTATCTGGGCAGAGCTAGTGGGTTATGGTATTATGATCCCCCCTCCAATTTCCAAGTAGCAGTTATTATTTTTCTGTTTTCAGCAATATAGAGCTTGCTGTGTACAGCCATATATAGTTTTTGCTCTCGTATATGTTTATTTTATTAGCTTTATTAGTATTTTCGGTTGTTTCTATTATTCCCCTTCCACTGTTTTGTGACTTATACCATTCAGACATAACTAGTTGGGACAGAGTAATCCATGTCACTGAATAAATGTTTGGGTTTTGCTGACCAATGCCTTGGTTAAGGTTTCTTTCTACTGGTTGGAAAAGCTTTTAGACATTAAAAATGATTATTTTTTATTGGTTTTCACAATTTCCAAGTCATTAAATATTCTATTAGTTTGTAGAAAGAAACCTTAGGGCACTAGTTAGAAAAATTCAAAATGTTGTAAAATTGGCGGGTTTAATTTTATGATGCAGTTAAATCCTAATATATATTCTTAATTGACATAATCTTCTCGTGGCAATTTTCTATTTAAGGGTATTTGGGTTGATAATGGTGGTGAGTTATCATATTAATTCTATTTTAAGCTTATTTTCTTCTTCCAGATACAAAATAAATAATCGTTTAATGGACCATTTACTCATTTGTAGCCCAGGTATCTTTTCTTTTTCAAGTCTTGAGCTTTTAAAGGGCTTGGAGAGTTGGTCATGTTTTAGGTTCCGTTGGAGATTAATCTGTTCTTGTCCAAAAGCCAACAATATCATCCTAGTTTATTATATATTGGCAAGGTTATGTTTCACTAGACAGATGTTATTTCAAATGTAAATTTTGTGAAGGGTTTTGGTCATCAGTATCATCGTTCAATTAGAGAGTTTATAAAAATATTTTTGTTGACTATCTTGAATATAATTTTTTTTTTTCATCTGATTAGACAATAATTTATAAAACTAGTTAGGTTTGTTCCTAAAAAGAATTAATCCACTAAATTCTGTCACCCAAACCTAAAAAATCTATTAAGTTCATTTTTTATTATAATTTTCAACGTCCCTCCCAAAGCAATCTGATTCTTGGGGACTAACACGGTTTCTCGCTAATGGCAAATATTTTAGTTTGAAAGCATTCTTGTGTCAGATATTTATCCATTGGAAATAAGTCCTCTCTACATCATGTGGTTTGGATGGATGCGTTGCTAAAATTTGTTTAATATGCTGTGGAGGAGTGGTCAATTGTGAAATATGTCTCGAGAAAAAATATATATTTTTAAGTTAACTGATATAAAAAAAAAATCTAACGACGGATAGGTTTCACCACCATATATGTGAAGATAAGACATTGAATTGTTGAGATGTATGGCAATAGTTTGTATGGGACAAACTTTTTTGCTTTGATGGAATTGTATCGGACAATTATAATAAGCAATCATGAGTTATCCTGTCGGGAGTTAGTGGTCTCCTTAAAAGAGCACTTTTTGGGGTGCTCTTTGCAGAAGTAGAAAACAAAGTTGGAACAAACAAACAAACTTATGTGGGCACTCTGCACCCAATGCTGTACCTCCTTCAACTCATTAATATACTTCACAATCACATGGTCCCCCCCAATCCCCCTAGTCGGGTTGTCGTCGTCATATCCACTCGTTTTAATGTTTTTTAAATACTACTTGTCGTTTACACTTACCATTCTCTCTCTTGTATTTATTATTTAGGCTGACTCTGACTCTTGATTTTTTTTTCCTTCTCCAGTATACGTTATTACGTAATACAATCATTCGATGGCCTTATATTTCAATAATTATATTCTAAAATAATTAATTTGTTTAATTTTTAAAATATAATATAAAACGATTATATTTTAAAATAATAAATTATTTACTTCCATATTTTTTTTTACTCTTATAGACTTTTCTAATAGTTAATATAGATATATCGACAATAGACTCTGTTATGTACATCCATAATAAACTACTTCCTCCGATTTATAATGTTTTGTTTTGTTGGAGATTTTTTTTAAAAAAATATTGCTGTTTATAAAATCAATAGAACATTAATTTTTTTTTACAATTTTATCCCTACTTTTTCCCAAAATATAATGAAAGAAGAGTAAGAAAGAATAAGCAAGAGTAACTGAGTAAGGATGATATAATCTTTTTATCTCATGTTTCTCTATTTCTAGGTGAATGAATAATTTTGATAGCCTCATTCTCAAAAGGAAACACATAAAAGCCTAATAATTTGTAGACAACGGTACGTTCTACGTTGGGAGAACTAATGCATTGGGACATTATTAGCCTTTTCTTCAAAAGACGCTGTGTCCCAATTCAAACGGTGCAAAATGGATTAGGCAGAGAGTAGCCAATCGCACAAGCAGATGTCCTCAAGTCTATTGTTATACATCAAATCAGAAGGCGCTGAATTACACAAAGAATTCTTAAAGCAGACAGTTTTGATGGTTTAGTTTCAAGACTATTCTACGGAGAGCTCAACCGAGGTTAAATTTCTTAATTTATCTCTCTCTTCTCTCACTGCTCTTACTTTAGTGAAAAATTCAAATAAGAGAGAGACAAAGAGAAAAAAATACTCAACCTCTCAGAAGATTGAACTCCGCATAGCCTTTGTAATGATATGTATATATTGAGAAAGAGGGGAGAGGCTAGAGTGGTGTCTGAGGTGACTTGATGTGGTAATGATGCTGTGATGTGTTGCCGCCAGAAGCGCCAGATGGAGTAAAACAGATGCTGTGAGGTATTGAATTGATAGGATTTGGAGGGAACATAGTTGGAGATGGAAAGGAAGCTGAAATGGAGAATCCTGATGATGCTGCAGTAGAGAATGGTGGTACTGATGTAGCAGTAACCTGACCTTGCGTTTGCCATGCCCAGTGAGGGAGCCCTTGTGATGATTGTGAAGGACTAATGTTGATTCTCTCTACCCTTTCCTGCCAATTTTTTTGCAATAAAAAACAAAAAGGACAGGTTTACAAGTTAAAGATCTTTCTTACTACACATAAAGTGAAGATGTCTTCTCGGAATTGTTTACTATGAAAGTCCAATAATTGAAATTGTGTGGGTAGAATTAATGCAGCATAGAATGTTGAGGTGGAAATGTTATCCCAATGCGGTGGTGAACTTTGTAGTCAAACTCTTGGGGATATTCCAATTAAAGCTAAATATGAAGTATTAATATAAAGACCACTACGAGAATATCTACACATCATTAGAGCATGCATACTTATGAGTTATGGCCTGATTTTTCCAAGAAAATTTTATTAAGAAATTGGAAAAATATGGTAAGCACAAATCATTATTGGGATTAACCTGCTTCTCAGTCGATTAAGGTTTTGTCTAGACAATATGGTACAACAACAACAACAACAAACAATAAACAAAGCCTTTTTCCACTAGTTGAGGTAGGCTATATGGATCATGCGACACTAACGTGGTTGTCTTTGCTCATTTCTATAGTCTAGACAATATAGTAGCACAAACAAAAATGGCCATGTTACTTTCAAAACATTCAAAATTTCATATTTTATTATCACACATTCAGCAACATAAAATTGAACTTCTACTTCTAGTATCACATCAAAAGTCAAGCATTCTTCATAGTTCTAACAAAGATACTAGCAAGTATAATTTAAAGGTTGTTCGGAAGCATTCTTTTAAGAAATCAGTAATAAACTCTGATTGTGAAGCTATATACCAGACAATGCATGGAATTCACCTCATTGGGAAAGAAACTAGGCCGCATGCCATTCTGCACAGAAGGACGATCTTCAGTTACAACTAGCCTTCTCAAAGATGGATCGCCAATTACTGAATCAATGTTGCTCTCCACCTGCAAATTAAGAGAGAACCCGTCATGATAGGAATTTCTAAAACAATACCAATGTTAAAATATTTTACAAATATCAATGACATTGAAAGGGGAGGGGTGAGATTGTAATTAGGTACATGTGAGACTACAAAGTTCAAAAGAACTCTGCTTCCATCTATCAACAAAGAGTGATATCTGGAAGTAAATGAAGATGTATAATTGAACTATACCATTGAAACTCTTCCAGCATGAATGTTGTAAGGGAAAGACTGGAACTGAGGACGCCCCCTATTTTCTTCAGGATCACTGCCCGGGGTTGCTATGCCCAAATTGAGGTCAAGATTGTGATTGCCCCCTGGAAAAAACAATTACAGACCCCATTTCATAGGTGGAACTTTCTTTTTTGATAATTACAAGGAAATCCAATATGCAAGCAAAATATATTAAGAACTACCTTCAGTAAAGGATTCAGACTTCATCTCCCCTTCGTATGTTCTTAACTCAAAGTTCGTGACTGCCTCCCTTCCGTTACATTTGATAGCTGCCTTGTCGTAAGCCCTGAGTTCCAGAAAATCAAAAGGCAGAGAAATTGATAGATGGAACACCAATGAACTTATTAATTCAGGGTAAAAAATTCAGTACAGGTAGAATGTAATTAATGTATTCTTAGGAGTTAGGACCTTGCAGCTTCTACTTCACTGTCGAATAGCCCAAGATATATATACCTGCACGAAAGCATTGCAATCTCTATAATGAAAACACCTTTGCCAAACGCTTCTTTTAGCTATAGCTATTTATGTATCTCCAAACACGGAAAAGTGGGGAAAAAATGGAAAACTCATTGAGAACTAATCTGAACCAACTTATCATTGCGCGCCCAATAGGTGCTTCAATTTGTAGTATCCTAAATTCTGCCATAAAATATCACAAGATCATTATTTCAAATTCTATAAAATAGGTCCTCACTTTTTGCCAAGGAATTGCCCCATTCGAGCTTCCCAACGACCGCATTTGTGCAGAGTGACTCCTCGGTATTTTGAACTCCCCCTTGAGAAACCAGTACTCTGGCGACGAAGTATATGCACAAACTCCTCCTTGGAGAGATTTTTCGTCTGTCCATCATTCACTAAACAGTGAAAATTCCATTTTAACGCAGAATTTAGATTCATATTATTCAAGTATCTTAGTCGAACCTGCTTAAGATCATCCTCGTAGTCACTGAGATTGAAATTTATGTCAGCATCAACTCCCCTAAACTTAATAGCAGCTCGGTCGTAGGCTCTAAAATAGGAAGTTCCAAGTCAAATGAGGAGTTCAACAGTCAAACTCTTAAAAACGGAAGAAGGACCGACTCTGAAGCTAAATTATGACTTTTAGTAAAATTAAATATATGTAAAATTCACCTAGCAGCGGCATGAGCGGTGTCAAATCCACCTACAAGTTCCAATACCAATTTTGTCAAAACATGCTAAAAATAGTAAACCGTAGAATATAATTTATTCAGTCAGGGAATTCAATAGTCCAAATCCATACCCAAATAGACTTGTTTCCCGCAATCCCTAAACCGTATAATAACAAAGACAACCAATAGAAATCACGTCAGAATGAATTCAACCATTTATAATGAAAATCCAAATTGACAGTTGCAGAACACTAAATTAGCCAAACAAACAAGATCATCAAATTAGACCGGTATAAATCATACAGAAGTAACAATAGAACTGAAGACCTAGAAAAATAGAGAAACGTGCACAACACAAAGAGCAGAGTGCAGACGTGAATGAAAGTAATATGAAAAGCTAACATCATATAAAACTACCCACCAGATATGTGATTCCCATCTCCCGGTCCTCCTGTAGAAGGTGACCCCTCTATACTGCGAGCTCCGAGACCTTGGACCCCTCCTGCTTTTCTTCACTTGCGGTTGAGGTTGTTGCTGAACCTGAACCATCTTTATCTCTCTGTTCACTCCTTGGTGATCGAATGAGAGACCCATCCAGCTCTTCCTCGACGGAAGAGCCAACGAAGACTGACCCTGCCAATTCCCAGACTCGCCATCCACTCTTTTCGCTCCAGCTACCAGAAATAGCTCCTCGCTTGCGACGTCTTTCGCGCCTTCCTCCTTAAGGATATCGAAATTAAAGGTGAAGACGTCCCCGCCGCGTCTAGAGCAGGAATCGTCATCTCCTCCTCCATTGCTAGAGCCATCGGCATTGGCGTTAGAGGAATTGGAAGTCCCCGAGTCCGCCATTTGATTCGCGGAAGCTTCAGGAAACTTGTCAAAGAACATGACGGCGTCATCGTCATGAACCGAATCAGTCGACTCCGCATTCAGATTAAGATCAAACATGGCGCTCAATCTTCGAATGAACTCTAATTTTGTATTCCTCCGTTTAATTTCTGCACTTATAATGCCAACCAAAGCAGACAACTATATTCCACTACACATCACCGTATAATTTTCTTCCAGTAAACCAATTCGACCGCGAAAATCGATCCGATCGAAAAGCACAACACAAGCAATGTAAACAAAAAAGCGAGGAGCGCTCCAGATTAAAGAGCGAAAATCCTGAAGTAGAACAAAAGCAAAGGAAAACAAGAGACAGAACCACAAACTCCTCCGCTCCCTTTGAATCCGCCGGAGAAGGTTTCCGATGACCGGAGAAAGTAGTAGAAGGAGAAAAAGGTTCAGAAAACGAACGAGGTGTACGCCGGACGGAAGGAAGCTACCGAAGTAGCATTAGTCGTATGATCGGCGATGAAATGAGCGACGGGAGAGAAAAAATCGCCGACGATGAGATTCCATCGGCACGAGAAGAGGAAGAGAGAGAGATGAGACGTGTGAAAGAACACATACATACATCAGAGGCCCCATTTAGTAGAGGGATGGAATATATAAACATTTTCTCTCTCATGGAGGGAACCGGTGGGTTCGGTGACCGGTCGTTGATATTGTAAGTGAAGAAGATTTTTCTGGGTCTCACTATCACTCACTCACGGTTTCATAGACGGAAACAGCCGTCTGGTTTATGAATAGATGTTTATTAGTATGGTAATACTGAATTTTATAGATTATTCTCATCAATTGATCCTTAATTTATTTAAAATAGGTCCTAATTAATGTTAACAAATAATATTACATAATTAAAAGAATACACTGAAGTTCAATAATAAAAGGCCAAATTACTCTTTTGGTCCTCAACGTTTAAAGTTATTTTAGGTCCTCAACGTTTTTTTTTGTCAAAATTGGTCCTCTAGCGTAACATTTTTTGGTTTTGCCATTAAATGCTGACGTGAAAGGCTTATGTAGCACAAACTCTCTCCTACGTATCATATTTAAATGACATGACACCCTCTTTCACTTAAACTCAGCAAAACGACATCGTTTTAATTCATTTAAATGTTATGTTTTGAATCAAAACAACGTCGTTTTGCTGAGTTGGGGGAGAGAAGATGGCATGTCATTTAAATATGACACATAGGAGAGAGGGTGTACCTCATAAGCCTTTCACGTCAATATTTTATGGCAAAACCGGACGGATGTTACACTAGAGGACCAATTTTGACAAAAAGAAACGTTGATGACCTAAAATAACTTTTTGAAACGTTAAGGATCAATATTAAATTTCGTACAAACGTTAAAGACCTAATTTGACCATAATAAAATAATACTAAACTTTTATCATTAATTTAAAATTTAGGAGTGAGAATAACCTTTCTGCCTAGATTTGTTCGGTAACTTTATGTTTAATTAAAGGAAATGTTTAGTCTTTTTTACATATTAATAATTAAATGACTAAAATTAAAATTAATGTAGTTTAAAAAATAGTTAAATATAACTTAATTGTTTTGACGGTTTTAACTATAACTAGACTCATGTTCTTTTAATTAAAATCTTAACACGTAATAGATTTATGTTGGATCATTTATACATATTCAAATTCATAATAATGTTCTTAATTAAAATGCTTATTAACGTTTAACTTGATAAGAATCTAAGCCCAAAATCTTGACTATTTATTGTTAGATGAAAAAAAATGATGGTTTACTTTCTTTACTTAGGATGCGGGTAAGTCACAGTAAAAAGAAAGATAGTCGGCATGTAAAAAGAAATGACAAGAAGAAAATAGAAATGAAAATGGGAAAAGTAAATTTTGTTTTATTTTAAATATTAATAAAATTTTTAAATAAGTGATAAAATTATTTTAAAAGAGATAAAATTAAATTTTTAAAAAAATAGGAGTGAAGTGAAAACAAGTTGTTTATTATAAGTGTTTTATTAACTTGTTCTTTAGAATGTGATTAGTTATTTCTTTTAAAATTATAAGTCATTACATATTTCATCAATCAATCATATGAAATTTTAACTAGTATTTTAAAGTATTAGTTAAAAAAATTAGATGCAGTTCTTATATTTTTTATTATTAGATTTTTCAATTAAAAAAATTAATATGTGCATAATTTATAGAATTTATTTTAAAAAAAAAAAAGTTGTCTCCCCCCTTCCAACACACATACATACGTATAAATTTAATCCTTAAACTTTTATTATTATAACACGGTAGAAACTTGTTGACCTTTGAAATAAATAGTAATTAAGAAAGAAGTTTGTGATAAGAGCTGATGAATGATAGTTCCTTTAATCTTAGTGTTTTTTTTCATTTTATTTAAAACTGGAAATATAGTTTATTAAAATTAAAAATATTTTTAAAACAAGTTGAAAATAAAAAAGCTTAAAATAAATTTTAACGTTTTCAAATATTAAGGCGAAGTAATTCTTGTAAGGCGAAGTAATTTTTTATCGCTTAATTATAGAAAATTAAAATTCAATAAAAAAATTATAATTGTTTAAGTTATCTGACTTAAAATAAATATGAAATTTTTTCACCTAGCAAACATTTTTCTTAAATATTAAAAACTTCGAATTAAGAAAATTTCAAAAAAAATAAAATAAAATAAAAGCTGATTTTGTCTTTTCAAAATTCAAACAATTTTTTAAAAAATCTCAATTAACTGGTCATGGCAAAATTTTTAAATTAATAAATAAAAAGTCATTAACACCTTTTCTAGCTAGGTGACACATTTCTCTAAAAATATCATTTGAATACATTCTATATAGGAAGTTAGGGAGGGCAATTTTTTTTTATCAAATGTATTTTATTTGTTGTCATTTTAATTATTTTTTTAATATTTTAATATAAAGATAAAATAGTTATTTTACTCACTTTCATTTTATTTCTATTTCTTACTACCGAACGTACTCTAAATAATTCTATTCTCATTCCTATTCCGACTACGTTCTCATTATCAAACAAGCTCCTAAATAATTGTTAAAATAACTTAATGCTTGGATGAAAGTTCATTCAAATAATACTTTTTTAGAAAACATTTCTAATCATGAGTTGTCTATATAAGTTTTTGTCTACAAATTAATTGAGAGCAATTTGTCTAACACAAAAGCAAATTAATTAGGAGAAAAGTTTTTACTGATTAAACCAAAAAAAAAGAGTACTTTGTAAAAAGGTTCAATTTAAATAAAGTTTTTTATATTTTTGTTATAAATTTTTTTAAATAAGGTACGTGACAAAAAGTGATTGAATGATCAATCACAGTAAAAAGAGAATATAGAAAACTACTTTTTACATAACCAATCATAAAAAAGAGAGTGTAAATGAAACATCTGATTGGAAAAACCTTATAGCAATAATATAAGTAATCTTACTTAATTTTTTTTCTTTTTAAAACTATGAGTTTTGCTAACCAATACTCTAAAGAGAGTGTTTAAGGATTTCCTTTAACCAATGAGAGGCTTAAAAAATTATATTTGTTAACTTTTTTACCAACTTAAAAAAATAAACTCCCTCTCAATCAATTAAAAAAAAAGCTTAACAAGTGTCCTAGGCACTTATTAAATAAATAAACTACTCCCTCTGGTTCATAATATCTGCTTCGTTGGGTAGATATACACAGACCAAGGAAATCATTAATTCACCTTAAACTTAGAAAAATATGAGATAAAAAGACTAAATTACCCTTACTAAATTACTCATACTTAGGTTTGTGAATGCTTATTAAAACTGCTGATTTTTAAATGACTTCTTTTTAAGTAGAGTTTCTTTTAAAAGTGATATGAAAGAGAAGCATTTTGTGTTTGAAAAACCGAGTTGAAAAGTACTTCTATCAGTAGTTGAAAAATAATATGTGTTTGGTAAAATTGTATCAAAGTGCTTTTAACTATAAAATTATTAAAATGACATGTATAGATTATGATATTATTAATGCTATATTAAATAGAGAAATAGATATTATTATTTAACTTGTTAATATTATTAAACAAATAAAAGAAATTGTTAATACATTTATTAATTTATTAAAATATTAATTAAATAAATTATTAAATTTAACTAATGTAATCTTGTCAATTGCTTTTTATTAATTAATATATATTAATGTTATTTAAATAAAAAAATAATTATAAATATTTGTTGTTACACGATGAACACACCGTAGAAAACATTGAATTTGGATCCGTAAGTAAAGTATATGTCAAAATTAGAGTTTAAAATAATAAAAGGTATAATAAAAAATATAAAATTTTATTAAGGCTACTTTTGTCTTAAAATATTTAAATTTTAGATTATGTTTGGTAGTCATATAAAACTATGGAAAAGCGGAGCTCCTCTTTTCTTTCTACCAAACAAACCTCACTTTTTACAATGTGATAAAATTATAATTTTGTCTTTATTTTTTCACCCATTTCATTCTCACTTTTAATGTGAGGGAAAAATGGTCATTTTACCACTTTTATTTCATTCATATCATATCACATCACATTGACATGACATTTTCATTCTCTCTTCTTTTCCATTCTCATTCCCATTCCTTCCTCTTTTCTTTTTACCAAACACATCCTTAAAGAAGCTCTAATTTTTAACTTTTATTTAAAGTTGAAAAAATACATTATACTACAATTAATATTTAATAATCATTTATTTCATAAAATATTTTTTTGAAAGAATTGATTATTAAAATAATAAGTTATTCTTTTTTCAAAAATCAAAATAAGCTTGCACAAATAAGCTCTTTCTCTTTCTTCATTAATCTTATCTTAAAAATATGTAAGGATAAAATTATTAAAAAAAATTAATATTCTCTTGAATTATAAAATAACAGATATTTAAAAAAATACCAACAAAACAAAAGATATTATGAATCGAAAAGAATATAATATTATTATATTATTTTCAGGTACTACTTCTGTGATAACGTTACACGTCGTTAACTGACAGCTGGGGAGCACTTGCTCGCTGCCTCTATGCAAAAGTTGTTTTTGTATTATTATTATGATTTCTTATTTTTTTTCTGTATTATTATTATTATTATTATTATTTTCTGTATTAAAATAATGAAAATCATATGTATTTCTTTTTTTGGAAACAATAAGAAAAGATATGATCATATCAAGGAACGGACAGCGCCACAGTGGAGAGAAACCAATAGAAACAGAATCTACCATATATGGTTGGGGGTTCAGAGATGTGAAATCCCTGAACTACCCTTATCTCTTGCGTTTCCGTTTTTCCCCCCAACACGAATAACACGTGCTTCTTCTTTCCTTCAACAAAATTTTGATGTTCCTTGTTAGTTACACCTCAGCAATCATTAACTCGGTACTAATCATTCAATTCAACTTTCCTCAGCCTTCTTCTATAATTACAATTATACCCTTTCATCTTGTAAGAATTATATTAGATTTAAATTCAAACTATATGGACACATTCATTATGTAAAAATGGAAATGAATTCTAGTAAAAATTTGGTAATGAAAATGGAATGGGAAGGGGTGTAAATGAAACGAGCTGTTCGTGAACAATTTTGGCTCAGCTCGCATAAGAGCTCGATCGGGCTTGTCGTTTATTAAACGAGCCGAGTCTGAACATAAAACTAAGCTCGTTTAGTTAAACGAGCCGAGTTTGAACATTTAAGGCCCGACTCGTTTAGTTTATGATCGGCTCATTTAAGAATAAAATAATATAAAAATATTTTTTCTCTATCTTACATGTATTATTATATTTAAATATATAATGAATACTCATTCTACACATATATATATTGAATTTGTTATGTTATTGTGTTCAAATATCTTTTAATCAATAAAACATATATAATAACAACAACAATCAAAGCCTTTTTTTACTAAGTAGAGTCGACTATAATCAATAAAACTATAAAAGGATAAAATCTATAAATTAATATAAGATATAAGTTTATTTTCTTATGTGCATGTATATTCTATAAAAGTTGATAATTACTTAGCTCGGCTCGTTAAGCTTGTGAACGACTCGGTTAATTAAACGAGTCGAACTTGATCACGATTTTTTGTTCGTTTAAAAGTTCGGGCTTGAGTACCTAATTTTAAACGAGCCAAGCTTGAACATCTAAAGCTCGGCTCAGCTTGTTTACAACCCTAAATGGGAATGAATTAAAGTGACTATTTTACCCCTTATATTAAAATAATAAAAAGAAAAGAAGGTTATAATTATGTCAAACCAAAGGGATATAATAAATATTTTGTGTTTTTTTCTTTTTTCTTTTCTTTTTTTAAAGTTGATGGAAATTAAAAAGTGAAAAAATAAGTGGGACCCAGTGGGTCCCACTACTTTTTGCATTCCATGGAATGGGGAATGGGCGTGTTTGGTAAGTAGAACAAGTGGGAGAATGAGAATGAAAATGTTAAAAGAAATGGATATGTCATGTCAATATGTAACGTGAATGGAATAAAAATGAATAAAATGATCATTTTACTTTTTCATTAAAAGTGGGAATGGAATAAAAGTGAGTAAAGAAGTAAGAATAAAAACATAATTTCATCATATTACAAAAAATAAAGTATGTTTGGTAGGAAGAATGTTAGATGTAATCTTGGATACATCCAACATTACATCCTCCACTCCATTAACCAAATACACCCTATATTTTCTTAATTATTGTCTAGTTTAATTAATTCAAAATAAAAATAGAACATTATTTATTAGAAAGAACGCACTTAATAAATCCAACGGTACTTATTAAAATTCCTCTAATAAATATACCGATCATAAAAAAAATTCAAATTCAAGCTTGCCTTTTTTATAAAAAAGATTGAAATATAGCTTAAAAATAGAATGGAGAAAAGAAATTGAGATCAGGCACCTTTCAGAATTTCAGTCCTGATACTCTAAAGAGTAAAGACTAAAGATAATGTAATAGAGATAAATATAAAATTTATTAAATAATAAGCTCATTTATATAATGAAGACAATAGATGAAGTGTCTATTTATTTTCTCACATAATACAATTATATATGTTATCCCATAAAACAAATTATATATGTTATTTTTTTATATAAATATTTTAATTTGGTCTGATATTAATAGAGATAAATATTTTAATTTTATATATAAATAGACAAAATTGTATTTTTGGTTCTTGACAATTCACTTTATATAAGAGTTCTTTATACTTTATAGGGTTTTTGACAATTTTATTTTTAAATTTTGTTTGTTGCAATTGCATTCCGAAATTTTTAATTTGCAAGCATTTTTGTTTCACCCTAATCATGTCTAAATATTTAGAAACATATCCAAATATAGTTGTCTATGTGATCTTCTTCGGTGTTGATTGTGAAGTTAAGTTATTGTTTTGTTAATTTAGTTATATTTATAACAATAACATGAAAAAAAAATAAAGGACAATACCATAACTGATAAATAAATTTTTGGTCTAATATATTTAAGGGATACGAGCTTGCCCTAGCTAGGTGAGAACTTAGGTATTTACGTATCCTAATAAAAGGATCAAAGTCTTCATTGTTCGATAAATGGCGTTACATCCGTGGTGGTCATTAGGCTGGAGAGAATTACCTACGGAGATATAAAGGCTATGTGCGGCTAGTACAGAGACATCGGTGAGAAAATCACCAAGAAGGAGTTGGGATCGTTCTAGGCAGGGGTGTGCCGTACGTTAAGCGTATAGCATTTACATAATGCGAGGGCAATGTTACCTGACGGTGGGAGGTGCACGTAGGGTTACCTGAGAGGGTTGGTATACGAGAATGAGCAAGACAATCTCAAGAGCTCGTGTGCGAGTATATATGAATTCTCGTTGTGGTTGTTGGTGTACCTGGGGTTAAGTGAGAGAAGGTGCCTTATGGTGATATGGCAACCTCATGGGCCGATGGCCCGTAATGAAGTGAGCCAAGGTTTCCCAACACTACAAGAAACACTCCATAATTCTACTATGAAAGTAGTAGGAAATTCAATAAAATCAGTAGGAAATCAGAATTTTTTCGACTGATTTACTACTGAAGCAATCATTAGTAATTTTGCTCGTCGCAAAATGATATACAACCGATTAACGACTGAAAAATATGTCCTACTGACATCTTGCTACTGAATGGCGGTAGGAAATTTAAAATATATTTCGACCGAAAAGTAGTAGGAAAAAAATGAACTTTTAACATATGGTAGACTGTGCCATTTCCCTACTGTGTCAGATTGCTTGTGCATGAATAGTACCCATTTAATTTATAAAATATAATATAAAATGTTTTTGTTTTTAATTTATTAATATTTTGTTATTCCATTATTTTTCATTAATTATTCTCTATTTTCAGTTCAATCTTGTTTGTCTGGAAATATTTCTTCCTTTTATGTTTGTTTCCATGTCAATGATTGAAATCAACAAAACAAAGGTTTTTGGCCGTTTCTTTCCAGAAAAACCTAAAAAAAAAGAGATTATGAAAAGAATTAGTAAACCTAAAATATAAACAAATCAAATAAAAAGAAAATGCTAATAAAAATGAATGAAAATAACGAAGTAATTAATCCTGCCCTGGAGAGTGGAGATGGCTCGCGATCTATGTGTGTGAGTTTAGAAAGTTGAAAGCTTTTGATACATGTAAAGCAACATTAACACAAAATTAAAGCAAGAAAAACAGGAAAAAAAACCATTAGAAACCTAGCCAGTAACAAACACAACCTCATGATTCCAACATTCTCTCATGTGAACGGGCATCAGAAAATTAAAGATTTACCTTTTGTTTTTGTTTGGTAATGAGTGTTACAATAGTAGTTTATAGTAGTACCTAGAAGAAGGAGGAGGAGGAGAGAAAATGATGGAGGAAGAAGGAAGAAGAAAGAGAGAAGTTGTTGAAAATGTATGATGAAGATAGAAAAAGGAAGAAGCTAAGATGGAGAAAGAAGATGAGAGGAGACATACATATGTGAAATGATGAAGAAAGAAAATGAAAAGATTAAGCAAGTGAAAAATTATAAAACATATATGAAAACTAAAACTGCAAAAAGTAGTAAGATATTTCATTTCTCGACCCACGTGACAACAAAAAGCTGCACCACTACACATCTTTCAAACATTTACATTTACATTTTTTTTCATGTCTTTGAAAGTTCGACTACTAAACGGTCGCATGGTATATAAAATATCGTTTTAAAAATTTACTTTCATAATCTACTGCTTTTCAGTAGGTAAATACTAGCCTTAAGCCATGTCAACATATTTCGACTGAAAAGCAGTAGGATAATACTTGAAAACTTTAAATTTGATTTCAGTAGCTATTCAGTCGAAAATAGTAGTAGGTATTTACTTCTTTTGTTGTAGTGCAAGAGTGTGACACATGTAACCCTATTAGGGTAGGTCAACTCTGGTATTATCATAAATCTCTTAAGTCGATGGTGCTTGCGCCTATAAACTTTATTTTTAATGTGTTTCACGTCCTTTAGTGTTGCTCGTCGAGTTAATTTTGAGCATAAAGGAACATGGGCGGAAGCTTCTATCCTATCAAACTAATAGCTTTGGGATTGGCAATTGGCCAAGTTTAGAGAGCGAAAAGCCCTAGAATTACTGGGAGTCTTTGGGTGATAACCCTGTATGAAACGTAGGAGGCGAGAGCCCAAGAACGTGCGCGATGGACGAAGATTCCTATGAAGGGAGAAGACCCTTGTATATGAACGTGAGGGGCAAAAGACTATTCTCGAACGTGATGGCGATTGCTATAAGTCGATAGCCCCGATTACGACGTGATGACCTAATTGTTATGACACGAGGCTAGTGCTTTTGGTAGAAGATATAATCCTTGGATTGAGCGTAAGGGACAAGAATCTCTTCTCGATCGAACGTGGTGGGTGATCAGTGCCTAATGACGAAAACCTAAGGTTTGGTGTTGTGACGTCTTGATGTCTTCCACCAAGGTTTGGTGATCACTTGCATTTGTGCTCGGCGAGCGACTACGAGGAGTGAGGTATTAGGCATCAGGCATCTTCGCTTGTTGGTCTTATGTACATTATCATAAGATTCTAGAAGTCCCACCTGCATGAGCCGTTTTGGCAAGAAGTCCCTTAGCCAAGTGTTGTTAATCCGCGATCGACGTCAGCCAGGGTTCTCAAGAGTGTAACACGTGTAACCCTAACCAGGTAGGTCAACTATGGTATTTTTTTAGGGAACAAAGACGGTATCTAGGAGACCTTATTCAATGAAATCAAAACGGATAATATTTGAAATAATGCTGGGAATACAATCTACCGAAAAATTATCGTGAGTAATATCCTTCACAAAATAAACTAAAGAATGGGCAACCTTATTACAATGTCTAAGGACCCAAGAAAATAAACAACTCTTAAAAGAATGACTAAGCAATAAAATATTGTTGCATAAGGCACCTAAAGGAGAAGTGTTCCTGTCATTAACCACCATATGTTCAAACACAGCCAAAGCATCTCCTTCCACCTCAATGTTCTCCACTCCAACACTTACACTAAATTCCATTCCTTGTCTCATAGCTTCTGCTTCCAGCATCATTGGGTTTCTTAAGGCTGTGTTTGGTAACACGAAAAGGTTAGAAAAAAGGGCAGGAATGGTGCAATCCTTCCTACTTTATTCATTCCAAACAAATCTTACTTTTTGCAATATAATGAAATTATATTTTTGTCTTTACTTTTTTATCCACTTTTATTTCATTTCCACTTTTAATGTAAGGGTAAAATGGTCATTTTACTCACTTTTATTTTATTCACATCACATTGACATGACATTTCCATTCCCTTAAACATTTCCATTCCCTTAAACATTTCCATTCTATCACTCATTCCACCTACCAAACAAGCCACTCCACTCTTCATCCCACAACAGATTCACCTATTGCTATGTACCTAGACATTACACCAAATGGTATTATTAAATTGATGAAAGGAATGTTGTAGCTAAATATATGATTCAATACCACATTTAATAGTGGAGGCTAAATAGACATTCATATTTATATATGCCATTAATTATTTAAAAGAAATTAGAGTGATAATAAAATTACTTACAAATTAAAAATTTAAAGACTAATTAACTATAAAACAAAGTTCAGGAACGTAGAACCAAATAGTCTGCGGGCAATGAATAGAAAAGTTAACTCATAAGAGTATAAGATTCTTTAGAAATTTACAACAACAAATGCCATTGTGATTTAGTACCAATGCTTAAGAATCTGAAAAAGAGATAGCCTTACTCATGTATATGAGTTTCAACTCTCATAAAATCATAAAAATTTTAATTTGTTTGGTAAACAAAGTCATTTTAGAGATATCTTTTAGCAATATTTAAGAACTAACTGAATATTTGTAATTAGTTAAAACAAACATGATTTAGGCTTTTAGGTTTTTTTGACATTTAGAAGGGAAATAGATTGTAAAGGAGGGGAAGAGAAGAAAATGAGATGTTAATCTCCACTGTTTTGTTAGGAGGGTTCTCAACAGGGATATTTGTATTTACAAAGTCTAAAATTCGAAAATTTACTTAAGTAATACCAAACCGTTTTTCACTTAAACCAATTCCTCGTTGATTTTAAATTTCTAGTTTTTCAAGTAATAGAAAGACGTATTACTTCTCGCACCGGCTAGAAAAAAATTAAATATTTATTCTTAATTTTTTTTACTTGTAGCCCATCTTGTTTGAAAAAAAAACAGAGTTTAATAAATAGTATTAGTCAATATAGGTACAATTTATACACCTAGAAATTTGCCTAATTCCTTTGCTAATAAGTTATAAGCAGTTTCTTAAATAATTTTTTTAAAAAATTATAAGCAGTTGGGAATTGGCTACCTCGTTAAGCAGCATTCACCAATAAGGCTTGAGAGTGCTATGAGAAAACCAACCAATAAGTATTATTCAGTTCCCTCGGAACAGAGGTAACTATGTACTTGCTTAGTGCTTATCTCAGCAAACGCCAACCAACAAATCATCGTCCCAAATAATTTTGCCTTCTATTCTAAGCAACTTTTATAGGGGAAATTTTATGTCATTCTCCTAAATTTTACTAAGATGATTAGTGGTGTACAGCCGACCCGCCTACATGACCAACTCGATCCGATCGACCCGGTCACATTTGGAGTCATTGGACCGGGTCAGTCGGGTCTCGGGTCGAATTTGAGTTGGGCTGTTTAAAACCCGGCCCAACCCAGGATATACTCAAAATTTTTTTTATTATCTAAGTATTTTTTATACGTAAAATATATAATATTTGTATCTATAATTTTATTTTTTATTGATTATTAATTGAAAATACACAAAATATAATCTTAACTTAATTAAATTTATTTTTTTAAATTATTAAATATGTTAAATTCTAATTAACATAAATTCTTTTAAAAAATTGAAATACCCGACACAACTGACCCGGCCAAAGTCGGGTCGGGTCTCGGTCCGGACAAAACTCGGTCCAACCTGGACTGCATACACCCCTAAAGATAATAATACTATATCATTGAGAGAATATACTGAAATTTGGTATTATCGTAGAACTGATTTTTTATCCACTTTGATCATATCACTACAAGAAAAATACAAATTAGAGACGGAAATTAGAGATGGATCAACATCCGTGGCTATTCCATGTTAATCCCGTGGCTGTTCCGTCTCTAAAATTTATTTTTTAAAAATATAATTTTTATTTATTAGAGACGGAATTTAGAGATGAATTTATTCCATCTCTAACTTATTCTTCTCTACTCCTTCTTTATTCCATCTCTAATACATCGCAAAAATAACAAAAAAACCCTAATCCTAATTTAATTGCTATCAGACTTATCTCCTCGTCACTCTCGTCTCTTCGTCACTCTCTTCCGGCAGCGGCAACGACAACGGCGGCCATCGTCTTCATCCCTCAGCTTCCGACAACCACCGCCACCGCTACAGTTACTCAGTGGTGCTCTGCTTTGCTTATCTTCCTCCTTGCCACTCCTCCACCTCTGCTCTGTTTCCTCTTCTCGGAGGTGAGTTTTGTTCCTCTCTACTGGTTTGTTTCCATTGCATACACTTGATTAATTAGGTGATAATTTGGTCATTAGGTCGTATTTTAAACAGTACTTAGATTAGGAATGACTTCGATTCGAGAAAAAGAAACTTCATAGCAACAGTATATAGAATCTGAGTTATGTGTTTCATGGTAAGAGTAGTGAGGGACCTCAAATATTCAGGTTCGTCTCCTCTATTTCCGATGAAGAAGCTGCCTGCATGAGAGGCTTGCTCTATTTCTCTTAGGGATGCGACGACGTCGTTGGGCACTTCAGGTTTAGGCAGTGATTCCCATAGTGTCTATGCTATATCAGCTATAATGATAGAGATGGTTTTATGCATTTCTTATATATGTTTGCTGCTTGGACACCCTTGCTTTCTGCCAGTTCATCCATATCTTCAGATCTTCACCTATTTGTTTCAATCTCACTCAAGCTGATGATCTGTGATAGCACTAGAGACTGATGTTTCGTCGATTAGGGTATAAGTGAGCTTTGTTTAACTTTAGAAGATGTTGAAATAAAATAATATTCTCAGGAACTAAAGCATTACAAAAAAAAAATAGGCTATTAAGTTACTGATAACACCATCTTTAATGGACCAAAACAAGGTCTTGTCTTTCATATAATAGGTTATAAGTGAACACTATTTTAATTTCTGCAGGTTTTCTTGTTATGGGATGTCAGTCCTAGAAGGCTGGGGGGGTCTGGACTTTACAACTGATGATGTTGGTGATGCTCTTTCATTAGCAGGTATATTCTTGGTGATGTATGAGTTTCTAGATATTCTTTTGATGTTGTGAATATATGTTTCCTCCCCAAACATCCCCCAAATATTGCATATAAGCTTATTTGTATTTACATGAGATATCTTCTGTAATCAGATTTAAGCTTAAGGCAAAGTTTCTTAGTTGTTTGTAATTGTAAGATGACATCTTGTGCCTGCAGATGTGCTTACAAGAAGAAATTGTGTAAAATAAAACTGACTGGTAAAGTTTCTGCCTTGCCAGAATAAAATGGAATTTACTTTTTCAGTAAATTAATTGAAAAGGTCGCAATGTTGACACTTAGGTGGTCAATTATATGTTTTTCAAAGCTTTGTTTTGAGATCCTGTAGCTTACTGATCCTGTATTATGTTCATATATTTATGTAATGTTAATGTATTTTTATATGGAATCACTTCGTTTATTCTTATTAGGTATTTTTATGAACTAGAATGTTCCTTAATCCTTGCCTTGTCTGCTCTGCCTCTTATTCCTTTAAAATGTTCAGTTTTTAAGGTTAAACCTATGGACACAGTTCTGCACAAGTGCAAGAATTAGATGGTGGTATGAAAATCAAGATTTATGTATGCCAATCTTTAAACTTGTGTGAAATGGAAGTGCATGCATGAGATGATTTACCCAGAACCAGAACAAGGTAAGGCTGTGATTTGATAGTTACTAGAGTGGAATCAAAGATGTAGCATGTCAATTCAAATGCTTAACTATTGGTGCTGAAGGAATTATAAATGGAAAAAGAGGGATTATGCTTTTTCTTATTGTTTTTGTTGCTCAGCTTTCTAATAAGCAGCTGGAGGATCCATATTATATGCATAATGACCCCATGCCTTCATAATGTACTCATCAACAGCTAGTATGCGCAATCTAGACTAGACTTATTTTAAATATATATAATTTATGTTCTAATAAAATGTTGCATTTAAGATATAATTTTGTCATACTTTAACTTATCTTTGTATGTAATAAGATTTTAAATTTTTTTATAAATGCTTTAGTGCATATAAATTTTTTTTTTGATAATATAGTGCATATAATTGATTTATTGGTTTTTCATATGTTGTATAATTTTTATATAATACAAATTCTGAAAAATATATTTCCAGTTTAAAAAATAATAATTTAAATCCTCCTTTTTAATTAAAGTTTTGACGATAAGTGTATTGATTGAGATTTTAAGTAATTAGATAATAAAATTTTAATTTGAAAAAATATATATTTTTATGAACTTTTAAAATATTTTATTACCAAAATCCTTTTAAAAAAATAAATTAATGTTTGCAATGACCAGCTAGATTTATCATTGGAGTTTGGCCATTGCCAAAAGTAGGCAAGAAAGCTATGATCACATACTCGTAGTTTCCTGAGGCACAAGCCTCTGCTAATGTGCCTTCATTCCCGTTTTGGCCCCAGTAGACTGCGATTTTCCCGGTGTTCGAACAAGATGCAAGAGCCGAGACGACGAAGAGGAATGAGGTTGGGGTTGAAAACTTTGATGCCATTGTTGGAAGATTTGTGATGTTTCTGTGCTATGAGCATTTGGTAGAGATTGGGTTTTATAAAGGGTGAGAATGAGATGTGTCTAATGGGATAAAATTGCAGTATTTGATTGTGACTATAGGGAAGTAGCAGCAGCGTCACATATTTAAAATTCCATTCCTTTCCTTTTATTCTTCAATTTTAGAAACATTCACTCAGGGGATGACTGATGAGGAAGATTGGTGTATTATTATTTTTTTAATTTTTCATAAGAAATTATTTTCTGAGTCTATATTTATTTTTCATAATTATATACAGATGTCTAATGGTCAATCAAGCCGAGGCGGTGGTAGAGGACGCACAGTTCGAGGTGGCAATATAAATGAAGCAAATTAGTTATGAATTCAATGAAGATGACAATTAGATAATACAACTAAATCATACATTTAGTGGAAAGTAAGGTATTTTGTATATTTTCATGTGGTTAGGTGAGTAAACTTGGTAAACACTCCCCCTTGACCATTAATTCTTCATTTTGCTTTACCATGCTAATATATAAAATCTTCTGACATTGGAGTTATGTGCTCTAATGTTGGCAAGTTGAATATTTTATTTTTAAGGGAGGGGAGTGGGGGAAGTGCAGTGGAGGTTATAGCTAACATGTGACTTGTTTTGAATCAGTATAAAGTATTGATGAGATATGTGACTCAGCATGATTCAGCTTTATTTTCCGTAGCATTGTTCTTGGTATCTACTAATAACAATTATCCTATATTCTCTTAGAAACCGACCTGACAGATATTATTCCATTCTTCCTTGCTGGTTGTCTTCCAGGTTTTCAGTTGATGAATCTATTTCATTCTGTAGTTTACACAATTTTAACTGCTAATCTATAATTGTGTTATGCTTTTTAACTTTGTTGAAAATTAAGTCACTAAGAAACTATTTTTCTATATTATTTGTAGGATGAATATAATAAGCTTAAGTCACTTAGATCTTCTCAAGCATCGGCCAATGGTATTAATGAGATTTCTAAAGATGAAGAAAATGCCATATGGTTAGAAGTGGTAGGTGGAAAGAATAGAAAAGGGCGTGTTTTTGGAGTAGGCTCAGAGGCGCTTGAAATTGGTAGCTCATCAGTTGAGATGTCTAGTGCAACTGAGACATGACTTCATTCTCAATTCCAAGCTGAGATAGAAAGATGCTTAGCAAAGCAAGCTGAAGAAAATCAAGCTGTAACTGATGTTTTGAAATAAAAAGTTGAGGAGCAGTCTCAAATCATAACGTCTTATAAGGATAAATTTGCTGAGCATGAGCAGTTGATTGGTGAATTATTTTATCAACTACAAGTTAGCCGTGCTGCAGGAACTAAATCAAAAGAAGATTAGGAATAGTTATCTTATGAGATTAATGAACTTTCTAAAATTTTTTGAAGTAGTCAAAGTAGCTTCTTAACTACTATATATATTTGCAAACTTGTGGTATTGTTGAAACTTTTTATGAATATTTTGTATGACTTATATGAATCTTGTGAGTTTTTTTATATTGAAATTGTGTTTTCTAATGTATTACAATCCATAATATATATAAATTGTAATTATATCTAAAAATTAGACAATTTGGTACAGGAAAGAATAAATCCATTCTGTAGAATTTAGAGACGGATTACAGACGGATGACCTAAAAAAACCGTCTCCAATGCGTCTCTAAAATATACTAAAAATGTCTTTTAGAGACGGATTAGAGACGGATGTACAAAAAATTGTTCTAATATTTTGTCTCCAATTAGAGACGGAATATTCTGTCTCTAATTAGAGATGGATTAGAGACGGCCAGAAAACTAATCCGTCTCTGATCCGTCCTTGATAATGTCACTATGGATTAGGCTTAGAGACGGAATTATTCAAAATAGAGACAGGATTTTCCGTGGCTAATCTAAAAATAATCCGTCTCCAATCCATCTCTATTGATTAGCCACGCATTTTTTTGCCACGGACACGCATCCGTCTCTAATTCCGAGTCTGACGAAATTAGAGACGGAATTTGCTTGTATTAGAGATGGATTTGTCCATCTCTAATTAATGTTTTTCTTGTAGTGTGGTTCATAAGATTTATCGTAGAACTGATTTTTTATCCATCTTGTGTATGCAGCAATCAATGGGCCAGCGGCAAACCCTTAAATGGATCTCAAATCCGCGGAGGATTAGTCCTTAATCTATCGGGCTAGGAGATACCTTGAGAAACCAAAAAAAAAGAATTAAAGATTTCATGGCCGTAGCCCATTGTATTATTGTAGTTTATATCACACTGGGTTGTTGGATCTTTGTTTGGCCATGGAGATCACGTCAATCAATACTGTCGGATTCAGTCAGTTTCAATAACTAATTCAGAATCAGAAATATTAAATTACGTACTGCCATGGATATATAATTAATTGTAGTGTTGAATAATGAAGATTATATATATATATATAAAAGGAAAAACCAAAATACTATTTTAATCCTTTATGTTTTATCTAAAATTTTTTTTGGTTCTTTATGTTTTAAAAGTTCAAAATTAATTCTTTATGTTTTTAAGTTGGTCCAAAATGGTCCTTCTGTCTCATGCCGTTAGCCTTTTCTGTTAAATCCTGATGACAGTTTTGGTCCACGTCAGCATTTAATGGAAGAGACTAATGGTGCGAGGTCAAAAGATTATTTTGGACCAACTTGAAAACATAGAGGACTGATTTTGAACTTTTGAAATATAAATGACCAAAACGGAACTTAAGTGAAATATATAGGACCAAAATAGTGTTTTTGACCTTAAATTAATTACGCAGTTGATGATATTTGGATTCTTCTAGGCATCATTAATTGTTGTCCAGCTTTTCTTCATAAATTAGGTTCAGCTTAAGATGCAAATTTGTAGTAGTGCTTGGTGTTTTTAGGCATAACCAATCAATTATATAGAGGTCAAATTAAAAATTTGGTCCATGTACTTCTAATTGGTGTAATTTGGTCCATATAATTTAATATTAATTATGAATCCATCTTTATCATTAGATTACGATAAATCTCCATTATCTTAACGATATGAATGTATTTTGGTGGTTTCTCACTTAGTTCCTTTATTAAATAGTAAGAGTTTGAATATAATTATATTTTTGGGTATGAAAAATATTTTGTAGTCAATTATTTATTCTTAAGTAGAAGACTCACGACGAATAGAAATTAGTCATTCTTACTAGCAATGAATACTCTGGTTTAGATAATAAAATCTCCCTTATCTCAATAATTATGTGGCAGTACGTACAGGTGTATATCTTTAAAATATTAGTCAATATGTTTTAATAACATATTATTATTATTATTAAAAGAAATTAAAGAGACGAATTAAACCCTAATAATTTCTAGACCTCTCTTCTTAATTCTCTTGTGTAAAAATGGCTTGCATCACCTTCTATTGAAATAGCTAGCTAGGTTTGGTATAATTAAACGACTATTGAAATTAAGATTATAGCAAAATTTTAATTAATATCAAACAATAGTAATCTGGTAATAAGCTAGCAGTTTTGGTATATGAATATAAGGTTAAATTATACATTTGGTCCTTATACTTGTAGCAAATTTATAAGTTGGTCTATATATATGAATAATTAGTGTAAAAAAAAACAGAAACTTAAGACTATGTTTGGTAAGAAACCAAAACAGTGAAATTTATGTATTTTTACGGTTCTTAAAAAAAATTTACATCATAATTTTTACTTACTAAATACATTTTTTATCATATTTTTTCTCTCTCTTAATTTTTCTATCTATCTCTTTATTTCCTTATTTTTTTCTATAGAACTTTACATCAATTCCCTTCTCACCCGTATATTTCTACCAAACGTAACCTAAAGTTAAAAACTCTCGAAACTTCTATGCCCTATTATAAAGTAGTCATGTGATTTGTGCCATATCCAAATTCCATAATCTTAAAAAGTCTTGACAATTTTGCAAGTTTAGAGGCAAGAAAGCAATGGAAGTAAATAAGAAATAGATTAGGTGAAATAACTTCACGTGAAATTATTTTATTTGGTCATTTTTTATCGTTGATTGACTGTAAGACAGACATCCAATCAAACGATCTAGATGGATAATTGTGAAGTTACTTCACCTCAATTCTTTCATTTGATTTGTTGATTCAAATTGCGATTACTACTCGAGGCTCTTCCATAGATTTGAGTATAAAGACGTTTAACTCCACAAAATGAAGAGTTAGTAAAGTATAACATAAATGTTGGAAAAAATGATATAACATAAATTGATAATATCAATTAGGAACTAATGGTGATTTAGTCTAGTGGAATAAACTAATCTCTCACAATGTGATGAACATAAGTTCGAATTCTCGTTGAAAGATGTGCTCACATATAATGTTCAACAATACCTCGTATAGAATTGCCTTCAATAGGAGGATACACGTAAAAAAAAAAAAAAAAAAGATAATATCAATTAGGAATTAGGATTTGCACAAGATGTTGTAGGTGAGAGGGAATATATATATATATATATATATATATATATATATAGATATAGAGAGAGAGAGAGAGAGAGAGGGCTTGGTGGGTAAAGATGAAAAATTAAGGCTGAGGGAATCATATTTTTGTCCTAAAAATATTAATTCAGTGTAAAGAAAACTAATTCATAACCCCCGCCATTGAATTAATTTTCTTTTGTTTGAGATAATTTTAATTTTTTTTTATATAGAATCTTATTTTTAGAATTTTATTGGCATACCGAATAGTAGGGGTGTTCAAAGATGTGGTTTGATTCGATTTTGCTTAAAAATTGGTGGATCTTGTCGGTTTTGTATTTAAGCGGTTTGGTTCGGTTTTAAAGTCGGTTTGGTTCGATTTTTAGGCGGTTTGGTTCATGCTAACTTAATTTTTTTTAAATGTTTATATATATTAAACATAATGTTAATTTCTTTACATTTTGTATATTTATATGACATAAAAATAATAATATTAGAAAGTTTAAATTTATAATATTATTTAGATACTAATCTTATATTGTTTAATCAATATTATAAAAATATTAATAAATACTATAAAAAATTTACAATTAATTATATTATCTAATAAAATCATATCAAATATTTTATCTACAAATTATGAATATATATTTAATATTAACTTTAAAAATAATAAGTATTATCTACTTAATATGATTATAAAAATGCTTTAATTTCTATTACTAAGACGTAGACGTATTAAGAAATATATATATATAAAAAATAGTTCGGTTTGATTCGGTTAAAACCGATCAAAATTTTCAAAAATCTTAACCAAACCAATCATTTTCGGTTTGGTTCGGTTTATGTCGGTTTAATTGGTTTGGTTCGGTTTTGAACACCCCTACCGAATAGGCTATTTAATGTGATTCACATAAATTCTATTTCTATCAAACATGGCCTTAGGTACTTCCTTCCCCTTTCTACTTTCTCTTACGTAATACTCTTCTGATTTATAAGATTAAAGTGCAAGAGATAGAATATGAAGAATCTTTATGGCCAAATTATTAATTTTTGTTTATTTTGAAGTAACTTTTTTTAAAAATATTTTTTTATACAAAGTGCCATGAAAGATAAATAAATAATTTGTATTTGGTCCATTTATATAAAAAAACATATTTTTTAACTTATCATGATTGATTTTTATTACGCTATTATTATTAAAATATAAAGAATAGAATCTCAATCAATATTTTCAAGACTTTAGAAACGTAAAGTTAAACATACAGCAAATACTTCATATTTTGATTATTTATATGTCTTAAAATAATATATAATTTTTCACAGGTATTCTCTTATAGTGAACATTCGAATCTGAATTCATTTTGTTGTGAAAAATTAATTCTTTCTACTCTAGACTCATCAATTCTTGTTAGTTATATATATATACACAAAACAAAAAGGACAATTAGTGAAATTTTAATTAAGTAAAACCAATGAAAAGTATAACTTCATAATATTTCCTCCTATAAATACGTGCATGGCATTAGTCTTTTAGAAGGTTAATTGGACCACGGATTAGTGACACATGGCACCGCTAGATGACTCCGAACGTGACCTCCCTCCATGTTCACCTGCGAGTCCCCTCACAACAGAAACATGGGGGAACCTCCAGGATCGTGGGTCGAGTCCCATGATCATGAACGTGGGTCGACCACGTTCCTCTCCACCTCAAGTATAAATACTCCTGGGGGACTTGAGGGAGGTAGACAACAGACGTAACGCAAATACATACAACGCGATCATCTTTACCTCAAGTCTATCTAACAGACACCAGAGCACACTTATTTCCTCATAGGATTTACACGTCCTCTTGCTCTAAGCATCACCTAGAGACTCTTGCTCTCTCATCCTCTAGACACGAGGTACCTCCATCAGGTGGCTCGCTCGTCCGGATCAACACACACGTCTTAGCTGCACACGGTCACTAGCTACAGGTAATACTCTTGCCTAACGATTCCTATGGACGTTTTCTCTTCGAACTACGTGGACTTTGATCCCTTAACAAGGGTACGTAGACACCTAGGTCATCACCTAAGGACAAGTCCTCCAAAGTTACGACCCCTTTATTTCACATTATGAATTATCTGAACAAAAAATTACAGTTACAAAAAATAAGTCTATTAACCAAAAAAAAATTATAAGGATATTTGTCTATAAAATTTTAGTTTTAATTACAATGAAATCAAAACATTACTTTTATTTTAACTTATAATCTCTGGCTGATTGGGAGTTTTGAATTAGAGTGTGGTGGGGTGATTATTAATGGAGTGGTGTCGGTTGGGTGGGATGGAATGGTTCAAACAAATCATTTTATTGATTGGGAGTTCAAAAAAAAATCAAGAGAGTGGTGGACAATAATATTCTTATAATTAATAAACAAAAATAGAATAAAAGAGCGTTAGTAATTGAATTAAATATTATAAACAATACAAACCATTCTAAACCCCCCAATTTGGAGGGGTTTGAAAATTAATGTGTTAGATAGTTTGAAAAGGTTTTCAAACCATCCTAAACCATCTCACTCCATTACTCATTTAAACTCCCAACCAAGGATATATAATTCTAAATCACTCCACATCACTGCCACACTACTCTCAAACCATCCTCCCGACCAAGTCGTTCAAAAATAACCTGATGAAACAGTAAACACAAATTTTTTTTTAAAAAAAATAAGTATTTTAAAGAAGTAAATAATATTTGTATTTCAAAAACAAAACATGAGGAATGGATGAGAAATTTGGTGATATAGTGGAAGGATGAAGCGTGGGGTTTTCACATGAATAATAAAAAAATAAGGTATGTTGTCCAATCACGAAACCTAATAATGGGTGAAAAGTTGGGTGTTGGTCCCCCCTCCTTCCTGAATTTTCTTCCAGCGAGGATTGATATATAAAGGCCAAAAAATCTCCAAAGGTAAGGATCACCGACACGTGGCAGTCCAAGTACTTTTTTTATTCATTGATAATTTTGTTTAAGATATCTGAGGCAGAATTGTAACTTTGGGTCCTCTAGGATTCAATTGTAAATTGTTTAGAATGTAAATTCATATAAATATTTGTGTAATGCGTTTATATTGGTTCAGTTGTAAATATATTTTTTTAAGAAAAATTATATTTTTACAATTGAATCAATACAAATGCACCACCACGTAAGTATTTATTTATATAGATTTGCCCCCAAAAAAATTCTTGTAAGCAAGTCATATTTAGTGGTTGATAATATATGGAGTTAAGATTATCTTATGTGTATACTTATAAAAATAATTGAGGTAGGGTCAAATATTAAATATTAATATGATTTTTAGTAAGGATTCAAATTTAAGTTTGTTGAGTTGTACAACTTGTAAGAGATCAATCTCTCTATTAGAATACGATTCAATTGTATAATATATATTTATTAGAAATTTTGCATGAACATATAAGTTATTTTTTATTTTTAAAATATAATATAAAATAATTATTATATTTTAAAATAATTAATTAAATCATAAAAACTTATTTACTGTGACAATTATTCATTCTTATTTTTCTCATATGTCATCATATCATATATCTTGATTACTTTTATTTTGTGACACAAATATTTTTTTAAAAAAACCCATAATTATTTTAATATATATTATAGGGAATAGATGTGAAAATTAAAGGTCGACTATTCCTTCCTCTATCTCTCTCAACTTTTGAGGAGAGAAAAATATATTTTTAAGACATTGTTTTTTTAAAGAAAATGAAAACAACTAATGACAGGCCTCTCTATAGAATGGTATGATTTTGAAAATTTTTATTATTGGTTTAAAAATTATATATTATAAAATATAAAATAAAATATGTGATGTGATGTGAAAAAAAAAATGAGAGAGAATAAATATAGTGAGAAGTTATAATAGAATAGTAGAGAATCAAATAATTTTTATTATTTTATATTATATTTTAAAATTTTTTAAAATAATTAAACTTTTGTACATATCAACTGAGTTGGATTGACCAAAAAATTTAAAGAAAAATCTCACTTTATTTATAGGCGAGTGTTTAAATTTTTTGAAACTCATTTAAAATCCTAGTTGGTGATAAATGAGTAATTAGTATTCTGTCTAGTATAATTCAGAGTATCTTTCTTACTATTAATTTGTTGACAAAAAAAAAAGTTTGTTTTGGATGAAGCACTTATAAATCATTTTACTCTTATTTAAAAGTGAGAATGGAATAAGTGGGTAAAAGAGTAAGGGAAAAAATATAATTTCATCACATTACAAAAAATCGAGTGTATTTGGTTGGAATGATGTAAAGAGATTACGTCTACAATTACGTCGACCAAACATTCATCTAAACGTGCCCTTATTATCTTGAATTTAATAAAAAAAATAATAAAAAATAATTTTAAAAACTCTCTACTGAGTTAAAAAAATTCTGAATCAATGTCACAATGAAACCTAAAAACATAAATGTGTGAGTGGAATTGTGGGAAGAGTGGGAGAGAGAAGGAAGGAAATATATAATATATGGTTTCTTAAGTCGCATATATAATTAGTAGTTTAGTACTTGCTCATAAAGGGTAGTCATCCTACCTTGAAAATCTCTATTTTAATATTGGGTTTTCCTATTTGGGTAATTTTACTATTACACCCAACCCCACCACTCTTGATTTGACTTACTCTACGAATTATTTCTCACCTTAATTATGTTTCAAAATATTAAATTTATTCTTATATACAAAATTACATAAATAAAAAATTAATAAAAAAATATAAGAATCTCGAATTAGGGAAAAAAAGATTTTTGGTGAATTCAATTTCAATTCAAAAAGACAAAAATATTTTTTATGTTCCTAAATTTTTTTTATTAATGTTTAATTTTATCATTATTTTTTTACGGTCAATTTTATTTCAAAAATTTTAAATTGTAATTGATTGTTACAAAGTTTTAAATTTTGTTTTAAAACTTAACATCGTCCAAATTATTAACTGTAAATAAATTCATGACATTATACATGTAATAGTAATGCTATCTCATCACTTAAAATAATATCATTTTTTAAATTCTTCTGCTTAATAGAAATAAGTGATGTCATCTTATCAAAAAAAGAAAAAAGAAAAAAAAGTGATGTCATTTTAAAATTTAAATGATGAGTTAACATTAATATAAAAAATAATATTGTTTTGAGCGATAAATTAATATTAATATTATATGTATAATGTTAAATTATTATTTTTTATTAGTAATTTGAATGACATCAAGTGCTAGAAAAAAATTTGAAACTTTGCGAATAAAATGATTGCAGTTCAAAACTTTTAAAATGAAACTGAGTGCAAAAAATATCTAAAGATAAAATTAAAAATTAGTATAAAATTTCTCTAAAAAAAATTAGTATAAAATTTGAAAATACAAAAAAGTGTTGTTGCCTTTAAAAAATTATATTTTATTTGTAAAAATTATATTTTAAAATAAAAAGTGCATGCACTAATCAACCAAATAGAATAATAGATTATAGATATACACATTTGCATAGTCTCAATTAGATAATATAGATTAATACTACACACATAGATTTACACAAATAAATAGGTTATCCTTTTAGATTGACGTCTCAACCAATTACCGCATGACGCGTGTTTTCCTTTTTCTAGAATTCTGCTGACCACCCATGCCTCTCCACTTACTCAGTCAAATCCAAAATTGTTGGTGATGTATATATATATATATTCAACAAGCATCAACTAGAGTGAGATAGATAATAAAAAAATTGTGTTTTTTTAATTATTGTCTCTCAGATTTAATTTGTAGAGGGATGTAAGTAGAGTGTCATTCATGAGAGGGTAACAAGTAATGAATCCTACGGTATCTAAAAAATTAATTATCAAATCTGCTCTTATTCATACTCCAATTATATACTAATATATATATATATATATATATCAAAGTTATTTGCTCAATATTCTTTTTTTTTTCTTTTCCTTTTTTAATAAATAGCTCAAAATGCTGAAGGATTCCCCATAACTTTAGGATATTTTTGGAAAATTTTAAATTAAAAATGCTAGTAAAGGAGAATAGTTCTTTATATCTGGTTTTAAAATATATTTTACTATTAATTTTAATATCATATAATTTGTACCAAAAATATAATTAAAATAATGTTATATATATATATGAGAGGATAAAAATTACGTAGCCTTTTAAGAAAAAAAAATTGCATAATTTTTGACAAAAATAGCTTTTTGTCCTCAAGGTCTTTATCAATTGGTCAAATACCCATTTTGGTCCTATATGTTTCACCAAAGTTTTAAATTGGTCCTTTATGTTTCAAAAGTTTTATATTGGTCCTTTATGTTTTCCAAAAGTTTTATATTTGTCCTTCAGGTTTCATGAAAGTTCTATATTGGTCCTTTATATTTCATTCAAGTTCTATATTGGTCCTTTATGTTTCATTCAAGTTCTATATTGGTCCTTTATATTTCATTGAAGTTTTATATTGGTCTTTTATGTTTCATTAGAGTTTCATATTGGTCCTCTTAGCATGATTTTATTTTTGGCTTAACGACGTCGTTTGAGTATTTTTGGTGTGTCTAAGGCCACGTCAGCTATCTATACACGTAGGAGAGATTATGTGTCCACCTCGGCACCCCACATCAACAATTAACTTAAGAAATTGACGGATTTGGACGGAAGGACCAATTTAAAACTTCTAGGAAACATAAAGGACTAATTTAAAACTTCTGAAACATAAAGGACTAATTTGAAACTTGAGTGAAACATAGAGGACCAAAATGAACCTTTGACCTTATCATTTAGACCTTAAACTTTATTTGTTATCATGTTTCTTCTTTATCTTAATTCTGTCTAAATCATCAACAACATATGTAAACTTTTCGTTCACGTAATCTCTAATGTTGAATGTGAAAGAGTTGCCAACAAGTTTCTTGTCTTTAAACTTGGAAAAGGTTTATGAAAATAAGCTTTGAAATGTGAAAATAGGGCTCGGGAGACTGCTTATGTCAAGGGGAAGGTGTTAGGCACCCCTTGCCGCCCATCTTGCGATGGTTACCCCATAAAACCCTAACTTTAAATGTATTTGGCCTTAATAAGATCCTACCAAGCAATTAAAGGTTGGCTCGAACCAATGTGAAACATTGGCGCCTACGTACCCTTTTGGAGAAGGGATTAGAGTCATGTAGTTCTTAGTGGCATGCAAGTGTGTGTGTGCAAAGGGAGTTTCATCAAACTTTGATGATCAGATGGACTCCTATGTGTAGTGAGGTTCACCAAGCCTATGCCTAGGCTGCCTTCTATCTATCATACATTCAAACAGGGCAAGGTTCGACAGATTATGAATCTAGACGACCTTGGTGCAAACCTGACAGAACACAAGGTTCCTCAGCTAATGATATGAAATACACAAATTACAAAAATGAAAATAGAGCGAGTACACCTTGGGGTGGGGGGGGGGGGTCGAGACCTATGGCAGTGTGGGTCGCGACCCTGTACTCTTTTTGTTTGAATTAAACAGAATAAAAAAAGTAGTTGGGTCGCGACCTGAGGCAGCAAGCAGACCGAAAAAATAAAATGAATAATCGGAATAGAAAACTTCAATCCAAGCAATGGTCGCAACCACATTTATGATGGGTCGCGACCCAAAAACCTAACGGTCCAAAGAAACAATTACAGAATTAAAGATTTAGGGCACTGAGAGGTGGGTCGCGACCTGGGTGTTCAGAGGTCGCAACCCAACTGGCCTCTTGCAGTAGAACGCATAATTAAGCTAGTGAAGAGGGAGGGGTCGCGACCTATAGAGACCTAGGTTGCGACCCTTGATACAAACCTCACAGAAAAATTCTCGTAATCTTCGAAATTACCCTTTTGAGATCCCCAAAAACATCCTATGCAGGCGTATTCACCTTCTGAGTATTCCCAGAGAACCCTAAGCCCTTGTATCTAGCTCTCTTCTCTTCTTTTTCCTCTCTTTTCCCAATAACCCCAGCTGCAGTATTCTAAGGTCCTATTTATAGGTCTCAGCATACTCGTTCCAAATGGAAAAGTTGACTTCATATAAGCTTTTAATGCTCTTAGTTTGGAAGATGCGAGTTTTTAACTCGCACGCGCGATTTTCGACAATACAACGAGCCTAGGTCATGACCCTGGCGGCGGGGAAGGTGGTGACCTAGGTTGCCCTAAAGTGGGTCGCGGCCTATGTTTTTCATAGGTCACAACCTAGAACTATAGCCGTCTTCGTCTTGCAGCTTTTCATATGGGGGTCGCAACCTAGACTTCTTCGGCAAGCAAAATTGGGTGTCCACAATGCCAAGCTAAGTTGGATATTATGATTTGGTCTGGCACTACTAGAAAATAATTAAAGAGTGGTTGCATCTGTCCTTAATAATTTAGACAGAATAAATTGAGAAGTTTTGTTAGGGAACTATTCTTTAAAAAAAGCACAAATTCATAAATTAAATATGTTGAAATATATATTTACAATAAATATATAATTGCAAAGAAGTTTTAACGGAAAAATATCATGAAATGATTATTACAAAAATAAATTTATTCTATTTTAATCATTAAAATTAAGCAAATTTTTTTTAATAATTTGCATACTTCAAAATAATAAAATTGATGAGTTTTATGCTCTTTAAAAAAATCTATTAACAACAAATGAAATATAAAAACAATTAACTATAATTTAACTAAATATGAAAAAGTTAATATTATTTATTTATATAATATAGCTATTAGTAAAGCCAAATTCACATTGTATGCAACTTAGAAGCTACCCTTTGCGTGCCTTGTACTCTGACATAGAATAGTAAAACATTAAGGTCAAGTTACTTAGATGAAATTGGATCCGGTGCAATTAGCTTTCGTGCAATTACGGTGCAATTACTTCAAAACACACATTTTTGCTTCATTTGTGAAGTACTAATAGGGACTCACACTAATAAGGACCTACCATGAATGAATTAGGGACCAAATTTTTATCAATATTAACAAATATCATCGTCTTAAATAGATTATGGACTAAATTGTTATTAATATTGATAAATAGTCTCACAAGGCTATTTAGTGATGATATTTGCCAATATTGATAAAAATTTTGTCCCTAATCCATTCATGGTAGATCCTTATTAGTGTAGGTCCCAAAAATTACTTCACAAATGAAGCAAAAATGTGTGTTTTGAAGTAATTGCACCGTAATTGCACGAAAGCTAATTGCACCAGTACTTCACCTTAGTTTAATCCTTTTTAAAATTAAATAGAAACAAATTTTAATGTAAAAAAAAAAACTTTATCAATCAATCTAAAAAAACTGTATGCAATGTTTAAAACACGGTTTAGTAAAACTTAATGTTTAACTACAAATTAATTAGTTATTTTTTAAAATGCAAAAGTACTTAATTATGCATAATTATATTGGATTTTTTAAAATATTTCATACATTGCTAAAAAACTTATTCATTTTTTAATAAACTTACATTTTAAAATAAAAAGGTTGTCAAAGATAATTAAATAATTATTTTAAAAGGAGCGCATGAAAAAATTAATTAACATAAAATAAATTAAATATTAAGAGATTTGGATTTAATTTTGATAATAAAAAATAAACATAATTAACTCTATAAATAATTAATGTTACCTAAAATTTGACTTCTCAATTCAGGTTATTAAGAGTTCTTTTTTATGAAATGGCAACTAGAAATTATTATGTAGATAAAAAGGAAAAAATTTAGGTCCATTTGCTTTTGTCCATTTCATCAAGTTCCTCAATATAAATATGACACGTGGCAAAAAGTGTTTAAATGACCAATCACAGTAGAGAGAGAATATAGAAGACCACATTTTATATGACCAATCATAGAAGAAAGAGAGTGTAAATACAATATATGATTGATAGAACTTGATGAAATAGACATAAGGAAATGGACCTAAGTTTTTTTCAGATAAAAATTAAAGAGCTTATTCATTTATCTTTCTAAATGCATGCATGTAGGAATGGCAATGTATTTACTATTTACATCCGTATCACTACTCAAGACACATCCCATATCTAAACCCTAATTAAATCTAAAATAAGTACTTCTGATATATCCATATTTGAATTTGGTATATATTTGAGACCTTCGAAAAAGATATTGGATAACTTATAATCAAAGTAATTTAATTTACCTGATATATATCTAATAAATCATGTTTAAAATATTATAAATGACTATAAAAATAGTTTTATAATAAAAAAATTCTACATAATTATTGTAAACTAAAATTGAAAACAACAATTTCAATAACACCGAAAGTATAAAAATTGATTTTTAATATAAATTATATTTAAAAATACAAATAATATTTTATAATATATATTATTTAGATATATTTTTTTAAAATTATATATTATTTAGATGTTAGATATTAGAATATCGTATACATCCATTTATTTTAAACTAAGGTACCGCCAATATTCACACTTGTTCAATTCTTGATAAATAGATATATTTTACTATTCGTAAAACATGTGTATATTTCTTTTAACTGATAACATTAATTAGTGTACATAATATATTTATACTCATTGCGATTCTTACTTGCAAGAATATAATTAGGGGCAAGCCCATTTATAAATGGGCCCAATTTGTTGAGCACAAGCCCGTATATATTGGCTTGCGAGCCAAACGAGTCGACCCGCGGGTTAATACTTTATTTTTTTATACAAAATAAAATATATTATAAAAAATAAAGATAAAAAATAAATTTTATAAATTATAAGTAATATTACAATTTTTATATGTATAATTATGATAATTATGTTATTATTTTATATTATATCATCAAAAAATGTAAATTTTTTAATTCTAAAAATTAATTTTTTTTTACAAAATTATAGTTTAAAATAAATATAATATAATAAAATAATATAGTAAAAACAAATAACAACAAAAATATACAAAACATATACTAATAATCTTTAAAATAACTAAAAAATTAATTTTAAATGGACTAACCCGCAGGTTAACGGATTCCAACCCGTTTAGTCTACGGATTAAACGGGTCGGCATGGGCTTATTTTGGCCTCTTTAAGCCCGTCCAGTTAACGGACAGATCGAATTGGCCCGCAGATTATATATGTTCCATTTTAACAGTGCTAAATAATAAATATAATTATACAAAATATGATATATGTATATATACATAATTTTTCCCCTAAAAGAAGTGGAAAGAGATAGCTAGGTTGGATTATTATTTTAGGTATTGATTTGCTTTTGGAAGGGAAGAAAGAAAGAAGATGTACGAGGTTTAATTAAGGATATGGAGACGTGGATGCTTCTTCTCCATTCATGGAAAGTTCTTTCTTAGCATCTTATCCTCTCGTTTTGTCAATGTTTCCATTTTCTTCATTATTTTATTTTTCTGATCATTAATTGTCTTTTTATTTTATTAATTCTTTTCCTTCCACTTTACTTTCTGGTTAGGTACTTAATTAATATCCTATTTTTAAATGTTTTTTTTTTGTTTCCCCTCACCTTAGCTCCAATTATTGATATATAAATTAGTTAAGAATCGTGTAGTGAAATTACTTATATGCCCCTTGGACATTTCTTTAATTAGGTGTTGTCTATGTCAACCTTTTTTTTTGGCCATTTGTCTATGTCAACCTACTCATGAAAGAAAGTTACACTTATATTTTTCTATTTCTTTTTAATTTGCAGTTATAATATATAATTAAATTATTTAAGAGAATATTAAATTTTTAGGTACAAAAAAAATTGACAATCATATTTTTACATAAAAAATATTTAAACAAATTAAAAATAATCATCAAAAGAATTATATATATATGTATGATATTTTTTATTAGATAAATTCATGATAAAAATATAAAAAGTACACTTTTTTCCAATGTCCAACCATATCACTTACTTATTAAAAAAAAAAAAAACAATATCACTTACTCTTTTTCTTCTAAATGTTGGAATTGATTTAAAAAAGGGGCCAAGGCCCAAAAATGAAGCCTGAGAAAAGCTTGAAGTTAAATATCTTGATGGGATTCTTGATGAACAAATTGCAATAAGTACAAAAATTAATTGATGAAAAGCATTAATATATAATTAATGGAAGAAATCCAATATTATAATATTACATCATTGATCATGCCTACCGAATAAGAAGCCACTAGAGCAAATAAATTAAGAGTGTAAATTGAGATTGTTTCGCCTTTTGTTAATCAGATCATGAGCATATATATAATATTTCGTGGAGATTAAGATGCTAAGTTTTATTAATTAAAAAAAAATTAAGTGCAACAATAATAATTAACTCAGTACAGAACCATATGCGAATTAATTATATAACTAACATTGGATGTACATGTGCTTAATTAAAAATTAAACAAGATTCAGGAACATCTTAACTGGGCAAGATTGGCAAAATCTCTCAGATGTTTTTTTTTAAAAAAATTCTGTCCAAATCAAGTTTTTTTTTTTAAATCAAAATCACTAGTATAAAAAAGCTGAGCTATAAATCTAATTTAAACTAGGATATTCTATATCAGAGATAGAATTCTCTCGATAAAAATTTTTCATACACAAAATTAGAACTCCAAACATTACTTAAAGAAAAATAAAATACCTCAAATCAAGCTTGTTTGCTTCGGTAGAACTCTGTCGATAAAATTATTTATACACTTTATCGAATTTATACTTTAATAAATTTGGATCAGTATATTCATAATTTCATATAGCTAAAATAGTTATTTAAGTCCCTCTTTAGCCAAGGACAAGAAACAGAGTCCACACAGTATATATGTTAAGTTTAATATGATTTCTTTTTTGGGCTGAGTTTAATAATATGACTGAAAAGCTTTCTTTCTTTTTAGTAAAAAAAGTATCGTAAATTGAATCCTTATGGAGTGCATGCCAAGCAATATTCTTTAGTTAAAGATGAAGATACAAATCTACTAGATTAGAAATTAAATATATTCCAAAGAAGTTTTTAAGTGCATATTATTTCTTTAAAGTAGAAGGTGATATAGATCATTTTTAAAAATGATTTTTTTCGCAGAAAGATTGAGATTTAACTTCTTATATATATCTTGAAGATCAATTAAAGTTTACGTAGTTCAAGAGTTATATGTTTACGGTAGCTATAAGTGTGAGAGAATAACATGAGTAGATTCATTGTGTGCGACTAGGATAGTGATTTTATGAGATGTCACAGATGAAGAAAATTGCGAGATCGAGTAGTTAGATGACTTAGGGTTAGGTGCCAATTAGTTAGATGAGAACTCCGACACATCATGGACACTGCTTAGACACGATTGTCTAGAAAAAAGAGGTAAAATGTGCGAGGTTCATCATTTTTGAAGTTTTGACATTTCCCTTCCATTTGCTAAAAGGAAACGTGTGTTTCATCTCCTATGCTCATTTTGTCTTCTCTCTTGTAATGTGTCTTCGACGTTGCCCTTTCCATCCACTCTTTCTTCTTATTCAACTCTCTTCTTTTCTTCCACTTACTTCTTCCTTCACATTCCTTCATTCTTTCTAAAATTCTATTATTCTTCAAGTTCATTGGAATTACAATATATATATAATATATATACGCTGTGTCGTGTCCTGTAATTTTAAGAATTCCTTGCGTCCTTGTGTCCATGTTTGTGTCGTATCCCGTATCCATATCAGTGTCAATATCTGTGCTTCATAGTAAGCACCTAAAGAATTTTACCTAAGTTCTTAATTATTATTAATGAATGTACTAAAGAACATGATACATGTACGAAATATATAAATATATATACATAAATGGTAGGTTTGATGGATGTAATCGAGAGTCACATGCTGTTCCTTTTAGTTTTACTATATAAATGACATTATCTTCTTGGGTTATACGATTCTTAGGAGTTTCAAATCCGACAATGTTACTAAAAATGTGCCAAAAAAGAAAAATTATGTGTATCTAGACAATCTTACGGATGGAGGAGGGAATGAAGCAAACCTGATTCTTTCACACTTACATGCATGTGCGTTTTAGTAATCTAATGTGCACATGTAAACTGAAATTATATCACTGAAATGTATGCATTAAAAAAAAAATATTCGGCACCAAAAAATAAAAACATATTCCCATTGCGTTGCTATTTATATTTTATTGCCGATATATATATGATGCACCATTTCTCATACTTTTTTATTACATTGCCTCCGATCCTTACAGAGTTGGAATTGGAACCTAATCCCATTCTAGAAGGGAACACATTTAGGGAGAAAGTTAGGTAAAATTATTTAGGTATTTGTTTTAAAATTTTATTAATAATAGGGTTTATTTATATTTTTTTAATGATTGGTCATTTAAATTTTATCTTTCATATTTTTTATCTGTCTATGATTAGTCATATAAAAATACTTTTTCACCACGTGTTTTATTTGTGTTAGAAAAATTCATAGTAAATACTTACATAACTCTATCTAAGTTTAGTACACAAATTTCCTATATTCTTCTAGTAGTAGTAGTACTACTAAGAAAGTTAGGATTATTTTATATTTTGAGAAATACACTCACTATTCATGCTAAATTATTATATATAAAGTAGGTTAAAATGGAAAAATTAATTCTTTGAACTTTAAGGCATGTTTGATTGGTAGATTGATTACGAGGGAGTGAGAATAAGAATGAGAATGAGAATAAAATTAAATATAATTAAATATGATTAGGTTTGAATTTTGATACAACATAAAAAATAATATAATTGGAGCTGAGAAATTGGTATAATGACCAATTTACTTTCATAATTAAATTAGAGACAGTGGTGCATGGTGGTGGTGAAGGCAGCGATAATCACTACAAAAAAATGAGTATTTTCGACAATGTGGTATAAGAGAAGACATTGTATTTTTAATACTGTTAAAACGGGCTTAAGAACATGGGCCAATCCGATTCGATCCACCTGTTAAATGAGAGGGCTTGGGGGTGGGGGT
Organism: Senna tora; assembly: GCA_014851425.1. Classification (NCBI taxonomy): domain Eukaryota; kingdom Viridiplantae; phylum Streptophyta; class Magnoliopsida; order Fabales; family Fabaceae; genus Senna; species Senna tora. The sequence goes on from CM026266.1 coordinate 8,262,082, forward strand.
GAAATAGACCCGTTTAAAATATGACTAACTGTATGGCTAGTTAGTCTGCGGGCTGGATTGTTCAATTTTCAACCTTTTGTTCCGTATCTTTTTTTAATTTATTTTAAAGTTTATTAATATATATAAATTTTCTATTTTTTCTTGTTGTTAATATATTATATTTTATATTAATTTTGTTTTATAATTTATAGTATAATTTTATAAAAGCAAATTAATTTTTATAATTAAAAATAATTTTATAATTTTTATTGATGTTATAATATAATTACTATAATTAAACATATAAAAATTGTAATTTTACTAATAATTTACAAAATGTAATTTGAGGGAGTGAGCTTTCCATCAAATTTGGAAATGGAAAATCCATATTCCATTTCCTACATTCTCCTTTCATCAACCAAACAACACAATGAGAAGCTAACCTACCTACATATTCATTTTCACATTTCAATTTTTTCAATCAAACATGGCCCTAATGTATTGTTGTACAATTAATTTTCTCAATTATTTCTATCAGAAAACAATTTTTTTCTCAATTATAAAAGTTAACCTAAGTATTTTAGGGACGATATGATTGGGGATTGGCAGTTTAAGGATGGTCGGCACCGTCCAAACTATATCCATCCATTAATCTTCTAGGAGACTTGCACAAAGTCCTTCCTCTAATAAACTTTTCTTCTTAATTATTTTGCATGACGAATCATACCTTCTCAGAGCGTCTCATTACCTACTCACTAGCACACGGTTTGCACACGATGCTTAGTCTCTCACTCCTTCGTCTTCATAACCTGCAGGGAGCATCAAATTCAAGTGAATTACGTGGAATCTAGAAATACCTCCAAGAATTTCACTATATACACAAGACCTATAGTCTAGGAAAATTATGTATATTTTAATCTATATTTTTAAGTGGATATTCGCATACTATGATAAGGGATCAAAGTCCACGTAGTTTGATAAAGAGGGACGTCCATGGTGGCCATCAGGCATAGGGTTTACTTGTAGTGTGCCGTGGGCGACTAGGACATTGATGGGTGAGCAAGGTCACCGAAGACGAGACCGTGGAGGTCTTGTGGAAGAACTGTGGAGAAGGAAACACTCACAGGATGAGGGTTGTGATCCCTGGGAGGCTGGTCCATGTAGGGTTACGTGAGGTTGGTAGTAAGAGAGGGAAAGGGAGTGTGCTGAATTTTAGGAGAGTATCTTGGTGGGAGTATTTTGGTCCTTTATCTTTACCACTAGTTTCAAATTCGTCTGTTATCTTTCAAAAGTTCCAAATCAATTCTTTATCTTTCCAATTAGTTCTAAATCAGTCATTCTGTCCAACTTTGTTAATTTTTTTTCGTTAAGTGTTGATGTGGCCTGTTTAACTGGATATGTTCTCTCTCCTATGTGGCACTTTTTGCTGACGTGGCATATGACTCATTCTTTTTTTTTTTTCAATCTCTTTCACTTCATCTTCTTCTTAATCCACCCTAATTTCTCTTTCATTTTACTCGTTCCTCTTTCGTTTCCACTTTCCCTCACAAATTCACATTCATATTCCCCAAATCACAGTTGTTTGGACCGGACCGGTCTAACTACTAACCGATTACAAAGGCGAGTCGGTTGAACCAAAAAATCGTTTTTCTAGTTGGATCGAATTTAACCGAGGTCCAACCAGTCCAATTTTTTTTATTAAAAAAATAAAAAAATAGAAAAATAAAAATAAAAATAACATCAGAAAAGAAATTAGAAAAAATCTTGAAAATTAAAGTTAGAAAAGTCTTGAAAATTAAAATTTAAGAAGTCATGATTATAAATAATTTCATGTTTGGTTTGATCAAGTTCTTTCACAGTTTGACAAGTCTTGAAAATTAAAATTTTGAGAAGTCATGTAATTTAAAACTTCAAAATTATGTATCTTGAAACCTAAAACTTGAGTAATATCATTTTATATATTAAGAATAATTATTATTTATTATTTATTGTATCATTCGGTTCAACCGGTTAAACCGATCAGGCCATGAACCGAACACTTGTCTGAGTTTTTGTCCGGTTCGATTCTTACAACATTGCCCCAAATAGTCACTATAGGTATACATATATTTCTATTCCTCCCTTGCAACTCACAATTTGTATACCATAAATCACACTCGCCCTTTTCTCATTCTCACACATTTCGTTCATGCTTCTTGAACAAAATCCATCATCCATGGACACCAAGATTAGAGCTTTTGACGAGTGTAAGCCAACAAGCGGTGACATGGGTGGCCCACCAAACGACGTCGTATCCACCATTCAGAACTCCGTTCCTTCCTCAATTTTTTTGTGAGGCCGCCACTCTGGGTAGCCAGCATGTTCAGGTTGGCATCACTGACATCTTCTCAGTTCCCGGTGACTTTAATCTCACTCTTTTTTACCATCTGATCGCTGAGCCAGGTCTCAACCTCATCGGTTGCTGCAACGAGCTCAACGCCTTGTACGCCACCGATGTCATTGCTCGGTCTTGTGGCGTCAGCGCGTGTGTCATCACTTTCACTATCGATGGCCTTAGCGTTCCCAACGCCTTTGCCGATGCTTATAGTGAGAATTTTCCTCTTATTTGTATTGTTGTTGGTCTTAACTCGAAAGACTATGGGACACAACCGAATCGTCCATCAAGTAGATCTTACTTGGGATGATGAGGGAGAAGAGGAAGAAGTGAAAGAGATTGGGAGAAAAAAATTGGGAACAAGTGCCACATAGGAGAGAGAATGTATCTAGCTAAGCAAGTCACGTCAGCACTTAACAGAAAAAATTTAATGATGTTGGACGGAAGGATTGATTTGAAAATAATTGAAAAGATAAAAGACTGATATGAAACTTTTGACATAGGAGAGAGAATGTATCTAGCTAAGCAAGTCACGTCAGCACTTAACAGAAAAAATTTAATGATGTTGGACGGAAGGACTGATTTGAAAATAATTGAAAAGATAAAAGACTGATATGAAACTTTTGAAAGATAAATGACCAATTAAAAACTAGTTATAAAGATAAAGGACCAAATGAGGTTTTGACCATTATATAAATTTACTAAATTTCATATTTGCAGTATACAATATTATAAACTTTTGAAAGATAAATGACCAATTTAAAACTAGTTATAAAGATAAAGGACCAAATGAGGTTTTGACCATTATATAAATTTACTAAATTTCATATTTGCAGTATACAATTTTATAAATTTACCAAAATTAGGAATCGACCAAGTAAACTCCAAAAACTAAAAATAACGAATAGCAACGGTTATATAAACCACCGCAATAAAAAATAAATAATGTAACGGTAGTCATAACTGCCACAAATGCCTTTAAAACTAAATAATTTTTTTAATTTTTAACCGGTGGTTTAAAACTGCCACAAGTTACAAATAACTGCCGCAAAGTAATTACCGGCTGTTATACCAACGACTGGGTTTTAACCACCACAAACAGGCTTGTAATGCAAGTATAAGCGACAGTTTTTGTACCGCCACAAAATTATTTAGCAATTAAAACTGCAGGAAAATGCTTCATTTCTTATTGTATAACGGTATAACCTCTGTAAGAGAATAATTAAGTAGCATTCTTTTTAATAATCATCTTGGTCATCATGGCATATTTGGAGAAGTTGAATGTCTTCAAAATATTTGTTGTCAAAATATCCTCTATAAAACAAGGGTTAAAGTACTATTTTGGTCCTCAATGTTTGCATGAAGTTTAATGTTGGTCCTCAATGTTTCAGAAGTTTAATGTTGGTCCTCAAAGTGTTTTTTTTGGTCAATAACTTTTTGACGTTAAATGATGACGTGGCATGCTTATATGGCACACCTTCTGTCTTACATGTCATATTTTAATGACGTGGCATGACACATCACTGCCACATCACCCCATATGATGATGATAATAATGATGATGAAGGAGAGAAGATGATGATGTGGCAATGCGGAGTGACGTGGCAGTGATGTGTCATGTCACGTCATTAAAATATGACATGTAGGAGAGAGGGTGTGCCATATAAGCATGTCACGTCATCATTTAATGGTAAAAAGTTAATGGTGTTATGCTCGAGGACCAAAATCGACAAAAAAAAAAAAGCTTTGAGGATCAACATTAAAGTTTTGAAACATTGAGGACCAACATTAAACTTCATGCAAACATTGAGGACCAAAATAGACCTTTAGCCTAAAACAAGAGAAGAATTTCTAAATAAAGGAGAAAAGTTTCATAAAAATAAACTTAAAAAATAACATAAAAATAGAAAAGATACAAAGGAACCATGGCCTAAAGGTGCAACTCGATCGAAGCAAAAATTCTTCGAGGGTTGGAGAAGAAAGAAACTTTGGGCTTGCGTTTGCAGTGTACTTTGAAAGGATAAGCGTCTATAAAAAAAGTAAGAACAAAAAAAAAATAGAAAAGAATATGAATAATAACCCTCGTCCAATGGAGGAAATTACAAGAAAAAAATGCTTCAAGTTGGAGAAGAAAGAAACTTAAGATTTATGTGAGTAGCCTACTTTCAAAGAATAGACAGGTATATTGAACATTTTTTAAAGGTTAAAATTTAACAAAACGATACTACTTTTATTGGGGGTGCAAAATGGCCAAGCCCAACAGATCTTTGTCACGTGGTATTTTTTTTCTTTACACCTCGTGTCATTTTTTTCTCGTATTGATCTCTTGGACTTGGCCGATCATTTCTCTTTGTCAATCATATATAAAGTATAACTTTCTTTAGTCTTTCACCGATGTGGGACTAGCTTTATAATTGGTTCGCGAACTATTTAAAGTGCATACTCATGGCTTAATTATACGTATAATAGTTTTTATTTTTGTGTGCAACATAAATAAAATGGATCAATGCTTTCTATTTCAACCTATGCTAACCTTTTGAACAAGAAAAAAAATTTATGTACAAGTATAAATCTGTGCCTAAATTAGAAAAGAAAAATATGCTCTGCATATTGTTACTATAACCTTCAATATTGAGGAAATTTAGGAGAAATTTTTTTCGGCAAAGAGAAAATTTAGGAGATTAATCTCATGATATTTTCCATCAAAATTTCTTGGCGGCGCCGCTTCACTAGCATTTATGAGTTTTTCCTTTTTATTTTCTTTTTGTTTGTAGCAATGTTTTAAAAATTGGACCGGTCATTGAATCGAAAAACTTTCCGGGTCACGGGCTGACCGGTTTAACTAGTGGTCGAACCGGATGACATCATAAATATGAAAGTAATAAGATTGGAATATATATATATATATTTTATATTACAAAAATTATATTTTTATACATGAATTTTTAAATATAATAAATAATTTATATGATTCAACAATATATATAAAAAGCAAAACGATTAAATAGTATTAATTAAAAATTTTTATGTCATTTACACACTATAGTTGTTTCATAATCATATAAGATTTAAAATTGTAAGACACACAATGCATATTGTCAAGTTTGGCCCAAAATGTGAAACCCAACCCCAAAAAAAATGTTCAATGAAAATCCGGTCATGTTCCCGGGTAATCGGTTTTAACTAATTTTGACCGGTCCAACTAAAAAACGGGTTTATAGCTGAACTCGAACCAGACACTAGGCTGATTCTCGGACTAACCGGTTCGGTCTGAGTTTTAAAAAATTGGTTTGTAGAGGTAAATATTTTAGATAATACAAAAAGAGGGAAGCAATGAAAATTAACATAAAAATACTAGAGGCTTCGTATGTATGTATATGCATTTCCTTTTTTCCTTTATATTTTAAAATATAATCTAAAATAATTATTATTAATTTTTAAGTCAATAAATTAAAAATTATGAAGTTATTTACTTCCCCATTCTTTTCATAACTACCACTATCAAAAAAACTACTATTATCCCTGCTTTTAAATTTCTCTTTCATTATTTTTCCACATCACATATTATTATTACGAAGTCTCAAAAATCACATTAATATAGATAAGAGAGCTTCTTTTTTAATTTAATTTTAAATATAAAATAAAATAATAAATTAGTTATTGAAGATTATTTAACTCACAGTAATATGTTGTTACTTTTCTTTCATTATCTTTGCATTCTCTCTCCACACTCTTTATATTGTATATTTATTTTTTAATTTAATTATAAATTAACTATTTTGGAAAATTATTGACTTATATTAATAAAGATATTTTTTTAATTTTGGATTATTTTAATTTGAAAATACTATAATCCATACAATTTAGAAAACATTTTTGTAGTTTGACACTTTCAACTAACGTGACAATTTTTTGGACATAATCTACATGGTGAAATAGAGAAGAGGTGGAAAAAAAATATGAGATCATGCTGAAAGGCTATGGAAAATGATATAAGACATATCGGTGATCTTCCTCCAGTGTCATACTCAAACCACCATGTCTTTCCTTCCAAGCCTCTCTTGTTCCAAAACTTACCTCCATTTGGAAGTTAAAAATAGACCCAAAGATCTTAAATATTGGCTCGGGTTTCTTCATCATCTCTCTTGGGTGTACTGGGGACAGATGGAAAACCCTATTACACAGTCCAACCATGATCAATAGTCATCTCCTCTCCACAAAACCGGTTAAACCGATCAGGCCATGAACCGAACACTTGTCTGAGTTTTTGTCCGGTTCGATTCTTACAACATTGCCCCAAATAGTCACTATAGGTATACATATATTTCTATTCCTCCCTTGCAACTCACAATTTGTATACCATAAATCACACTCGCCATTTTCTCATTCTCACACATTTCGTTCATGTTTCTTGAACAAAATCCATCATCCATGGACACCAAGATTAGAGCTTTTGACGAGTGTAAGCCAACAAGCAGTGACGTGGGTGGCCCACCCAACGGCGTCGTATCCACTATTCAGAACTCCGTTCCTTCCTCAATTGTGTTGTAAGGCCGCCACTCTGGGTAGCCAGCTTGTTCAGGTTGGCATCACTGACATCTTCTCAGTTCCCGGCGACTTTAATCTCACTCTTTTTTACCATCTGATCGCTGAGCCAGGTCTCAACCTTATCGGTTGTTGCAACGAGCTTAACGCCGTGTACGCCACCGATGTCATTGCTCGGTCTCGTGGCCTCAGCGCGTGTGTCATCACCTTCACTATCGATGGCCTTAGCGTTCTCAACGCCTTTGCCGATGCTTATAGTGAGAATTTTCCTCTTATTTGTATTGTTGTTGGTCTTAACTCGAAAGACTATGGGACACAACCGAATCGTCCATCAAGTAGATCTTACTTGGGATGTTGAGGGAGAAGAGGAAGAAGTGAAAGAGATTGGGAGGAAAAAATTGGGAACAAGTGCCACATAGGAGAGAGAATGTATCTAGTTAAGCAAGCCACGTCAGCACTTAACAGAAAAATTTAATGATGTTGGACGGAAGGACTAATTTGAAAATAATTGAAAAGTAAAAGACTGATATGAAACTTTTAAAAGATAAATGACCAATTTAAAACTAGTTATAAAGATAAAGGACCAAATGAGGTTTTGACCATTATATAAATTTTCTAAATTTCATATTTGCAATATACAATTTTATAAATTTACCAAAATTAGGAATGGACCAAGTAAATTCCAAAAATTGAAAATAACGAATAGCAATGGTTATATAAACCCCCGCAATAAAAAATAAACAATGTAACGACAGTTATAACTGCCACAAATGCCTTTAAAACTAAATGATTTTTTTTTTAAATTTTTAACCGGTGGTTTAAAACTGCCACAAATTACAAATAACTGCCGCAATGTAATTACCGGCTGTTATACCAACGACTGGGTTTTAGCCACCACAAACGGGCTTCATTTCTTTTTGTATAACCTCTGTAAGAGAATAATTAAGTAGCATTCTTTTTATTAATCGTCTTGGTCATCATGGCATATTTGGAGAAGTTGTATGTCTTCAAAATATTTGTTGTCAAAATATCCTCTATAAAACAAGAGAAGAATTTCTACATAAAGGAGAAAAGTTTCATAAAAATAAACTTAAAAAATAACATAAAAATAGAAAAGATACAAAGGAACCATGGCCTAATGGTGCAACTCAATCGAAGCAAAAATTCTTCGAGGGTTGGAGAAGAAAGAAACTTTGGGCTTACGTCTGTGGTGTACTTTGAAAGGATAAGCGTCTATAAAAAAAGTGAGAACAAAAAAAAAACAAATAGAAAAGAATATGAACAATAACCCTCGTCTAATGGAGGAAATCACAAGAAAAAAATGCTTCAAGTTGGAGAAGAAAGAAACTTAAGATATATGTGAGTGGCCTACTTTGAAAGAATAGTCAGGTATATTGAACATTTTTTAAAAGTTAAAATTTAACAAAACGATACTACTTTTATTGGGGTTGCAAAATGGCCAAGCCCAACAGATCTTTGTCACGTGGTATTTTTTTTCTTTACACCCTGTGTCATTTTTTTCTTGTATTGATCCCTTGGGCTTGGCCGATCATTTCACTCTGTCAATCATATATAAAGTATAACTTTCTTTAGTCTTTCACCGATGTGGGACTAGCTTTATAATTGGTTCGCGAACTATTTAAAGTACATACTCATGGCTTAATTATAGGTATAACAGTTTTTATTTTTGTGCGCAACATAAATAAAATGGATCAATGCTTTCTATTTCAACCTATGCTAACCTTTTGAACAAGAAAAAAAATTTATGTACAAGTATAAATCCGTGCCTAAATTAGAAAAGAAAAATATGCTCTGCATATTGTTACTATAACCTTCAATATTGAGGAAATTTAGGAGAAAATTTTTCGGCCAAGTGAAAATTTAGGAGATTAATCTCATGATATTTTCCATCAAAATTTCTTGGTGGTGCCGCTTCAATAGCATTTATGAGTTTTTCCTTTTTTATTTTCTTTCTGTTTGTAGCAATGTTTTAAAAATTGGACCGGTCATTGAATCGAAAAATGTTCCAGGTCACGGGCTGACCGATTTAACTAGTGGTCGAACCGGATGACATCATAAATATAAAAGTAATAATATTGGAATATATATATATATATCTATATATTTTATATTACAAAAATTTTATTTTTATACATGAAATTTTAAATATAATAAATAATTTATATGATTCAACTATATATATAAAAAGCAAAAAGATTAAATAATATTAATTAAAAACATTTATGTCATTTACACACTATATTAGCTAGTTGTTTCATAATCATATAAGATTTAAAATTGTAAGACACACAATGCATATAGTCAAGTTTGGCCCAAAATGTGAAGCCTAACCCAAAAAAAAAAAGTTCAATGAAAATCCGGTCATGTTCCCGGGTCATCGATTTTAACCAATTTTGACCGGTCCAACTAAAAAATGGGTTTATAGCTGAACTCGAACCAGACACTTGGCTGATTCTCGGACCGACCAGTTCGGTCCGAGTTTTAAAACATTGGTTTGTAGAGGTAAATATTTTAGATAATACAAAAAGAAGAAAGCAATGAAAATTAACATAAAAATACTAGAGGCTTCGTATGTATATATGCATTTCATTTTTTCCTTTATATTTTAAAATATAATCTAAAATAATTATTATTAATTTTTAAGTCAATAAATTAAAAATTATGAAGTTATTTACTTCCCCATTCTTTTCATAGCTACCACTATCCTTATTTGAAAAAAAAAAACTACTATTATCCCTGATTTTTAATTCCTCCAGTGTCATACTCAAACCACCACGTCTTTCCTTTCAAGCCTCTCTTGTTTGAAAAATTACCTCCATTTGGAAGTTAAAAATAGACCCAAAGATCTTAAATATTGGCCCCGGTTTCTTCATCATCTCTTTTGGGTGTACTGAGGACAGATGGAAAACCCTATTACACGGTCCAACCATGATCAATAGTCATCTCCTCTCCACAAAACTTTGGAGTTCAAGTTTCAACCTTGAGCAAGAGAAAAAATCTACATCGTCCCTAGCTTAATTTGGATCAAACTGAATAGATTACCAATCGAATTTTTCAACTCCAACGCTCTGGTTATTTGGATTGGAATTACACTAGAACATATTTCTTGGGAATAGATGCTGTAACTCACCTCCTGACTACCTCTCTCTTTGCTCATATATGTGTTCTTGATTTCTCGCTCCTTATTCCTTCTTTTTCATTGACATCAAGGGATATCTTCAACTAGTGATAATCGAGGGAATTCTATCTTTTGTCTAACAAGTGGAGGTATATATAGTTGCAAGAGGTAGAAAGTCTTTGTCAATTCCCCCAACCCATTAATCTTTAAATTCCCTTAATAACATCTTATCATAATCCCCTTCTAATTTTCACTACCCCTGCTCATTCTTATCGCTTTAGTAGGCCTTTCCATTGTGAAGACATTTGGCTCTCTCAACTTGCCTTCATTAACCTGACCAAAGAATCATGGACCAAATCAGATTCCATACCTTACAGTCTTAAATCAGATATCATCTCTTTCGTCAAAACTTGCTTTGATTCCTTCACCATCCCTGACACATTTAATGAAACACTCATATGTCTGATTCCCAAAGTCCATAATCCCTCGAAAATTCACAATTTTTACCCAATTAGCCTTTGCACTTCTCTTTATAAAATCATTTTCAAGATTCTAGTCATTTATAGCTAGAGTTGTCAAAACGGACCAGCCCGAGTCCGTTTTGGCTTATTATTAGCAGGACCAAGCCAGATTATCCCATTGTTAATTAAAATGGACTAAGATTTTCCCAAGCCAGCCCTATATGAGCTCAGGGCCGGCCCACGGGACCATGTTATTTTTTACAAAATTTTTTGATAGAAAAATATAAAATAAAATAAGGCTTGATGTGAAATAGAAATAAAATACATAATAACTCATAAATATTCAAATAGTTTTAAGAGTACATGAGCAACATGAAATAAAAAGGCAATTCTTGATCTGAACGATCTTCAAACCAACTCAATTGATATTCCATTATCCACTTGAAACCCAAATGCCTGGAAGGGACAAAATTAATAATAGCTAAATGTATCAATAATTGAAACTAGATAAGGTGATACTAGTTAAATGATAGGATAAAATGCAAATAAGTCCCTATAATTTTTTATGTTGGCACATAACTCCTTTCCTCAATAATTACATTTTATGGTACGGTTTTAAAAACTTGGGAACTTGGATGAAATGGTACATGCAAAGACTAAAACCACAAAGGGTTGTTAAAACTAAAGCAAGTGATTGGGAATTTGGTGCTAGTACAAATAAATCTTGGACAGCCTAGTTAAGGATCAACTTGTTTTAACTGAATTTTATAGCTAAGACTTGCAAATTGAACAAAAGATAACCTTTTACTACAATCACCCATCATGAGTACAATAATAGTCTCGAGCAAGGCAAATAAATCATACTTGTGGGGAATTGTCAACTATAATTTTAAAATTATATTTAATAAAACAAAACAAGTCAACCCATACGCAACCCAGCCCTAGCTTGTTTCAATCATGTTCTTATTCTTAAAACGGTTCAAGAATTTATCAACCTACCCCATTGTATTTTTCTAGGCCTAATAGGCCAGCTCATTAGGTTTGTCCATTTTGACAGCTCTAGTAACCTGCAACAAGCCTCTACTCCCTAACCTCATCTTCAACCAAGGAGCTTTTGTTCAAGGATGAAAGGCTAGAAACAAGGTCATCATATATAGCTAGGGAAATTGTTCATTCTTTCACTACAAAAATTTTCTATTTTGTGACGCTTAAATTTGTTAATTCGTGGCGCCTGACAAAGCGTCAAGACATTAATTCGTGATGATTTAGAGTAAGCGTTGGAACAAGCACCACAAATTAAAATTAGTGACGCTATAACCGCTAGGAATTGTTAATTTTAATTTTTTAAATAAAATATTTTACTTCATAGTTCATACAATATATGGACCTACAAATTAATTAGAACATTAGCTTATCATAAAAGAAATTCATAAATAAGAAAGGCAAAAGATAGAAATTAATTAAAATCTTGTAACCTTACCAATATTCAAAACCAAAATAATCCAATCCCGTGAATGAAACACTATCTTAGCCCTTTGAGGATTGGTGTCCCATTGATGAAGGCTCTGCACTATTTGCATCTGATACCTAAGAAAATTAACAAATTTAATTATATGTGTATGTGCATATATATATATATATATATATATTATTGAATAAGCTAAAAAATTTAAGTAAAAAACGAATTTAATTAACTTAAGGATTTATCAAATGTGCAAACTCAGGTGGTATACTTCCCAACACAAGATTTTGGAGAACAAAAGTCATAAAACTTTTCATCTCACTCTTGTTAGCCTGTAACTTTGATTTCAATCTAGCAATTTCTTGCAGTGCGACGTCTCTAGTAGGATCAGCACCACCATTAAGTGTAATCCTACCAAGTCGAGTTGTTGTATGTCCAAATACATGAGTTGGACTAGGACCAAATTCTAAACAGCGAACTCTTCTGGGATTCTCTTTTCCAAGAACTTGTCCAAAGGGCTCGCTCTCACTTAACTGTGTGGATGAAGTCTCTTGATTCTCAATATCTAAAATTTTTTCCTACAAATTATAATTTGGCTTATAATTATATAAGAAGTAAAGAGTAATCACAGATAAGAAAAGGCAAAAGGAATTCTGACAAGTTTAACCCTAAAATGCACATTACCAACCAAGTTTTGACTATAATTAATCCCCCCTCCCCAAAATATTGGAAAAGTCTTTATTTGACTAAATCTGTTCCTAATCGTGGCATATGACTCATTCTTTTTTTTTTGTGCTTTCCTAATTTCTTTTTTAGTTCCAATCTCTTTCACTTCATCGTCTTCTGCTTCATCCCCCCTAATTTCTCTTTCGTTTCCCTCGTTCCTCTTCCGTTTCCACTTTCCCTCACAAATTCACATTCATATTCCCCAAATAGTCACTACATATATACATATATTTCTATTCCTCTCTTGCAACTCACAATTTGTATACCATAATTCACACTCACCCTTTTCTCTTTCTCACACATTTTGTTCATGCTTCTTGAACAGAATCCATCATCCATGGGCACCAAGATTAGAGCTTTGGACGAGTGTAAGCCAACGAGCGGTGACATGGGTGGCCCACCAAACGGCGTCGTATCCACCATTCAGAACTCTATTCCTTCCTCTGTTGTGTTGTGAGGCCACTCTGGGTCGCCAGCTTGTTCAGGTTAGCGTCACTGACGTCTTCTCAGTTCCCGGCGACTTTAATCTCACTCTTTTTGACCATCTAATCACTGAGCCAGGGCTCAACCTCATCGGTTGCTGCAACGAGCTCAACGTCGTGTACACCACCGATGTCATTGCTCGGTCTCATGGCGTCAGCGCGTGTGTCATCACTTTCACTGTCGATGGCCTTAGCGATCTCTACGCCTTTGTCTATGCTTATAGTTGAATTTTCCTCTTATTTGTATTGTTGTTGGTCCTAACTCAAAAGACTATGGGACACAATTGCATCCTCCATCAAGTAGATCTTACTTGGGGTGATGAGGGAGAAGAGGAAGACGACGAAGTGAAAGAGATTGGGAATAAAAAATTGGGAAAGTATAAAAAATGAGTCATATGCCACATCAGCAAAAAAGTGCCACATAGGAGAGAGAATGTATTTAGCTAAGCAAGCCACGTCGGCACTTAACAGAAAAATTTAATGATGTTGGACGGAAGGACTGGTTTGAAAATAATTGAAAAGATAAATTACTGATATGAAACTTTTGAAAGATAACGGACCAATTTAAAACTAGTGATAAAGATAAAGTACCAACTGAGGTTTTGACCATTATATAAATTTACTAAATTTCATATTTGCAGTATACAGTTTTATAAATTTACCAAAATTAGGAATGGATCAAGTAAATTCCAAAAACTGAAAATAACAAATAGCAAAGGTTATATAAACCTCTGCAATAAAAATTAAATAATGTAACGGCGGGAAAAACTGCCACAAATGCCTTTAAAACTAAATGATTTTTTTTTAATTTTTAACCGGTGGTTTAAAACTGCCGCAACTTACAAATAACTGCCACAAAGTAATTACCGACTGTTATACCAACAACTGGGTTTTAACCGCCACAAACAGGCTTGTAATGTAGGTATAAGCGACGGTTTTTGTACTGCCACAAAATTTTTTTGCGATTAAAACAGCTGGAAAATGGTTCATTTCTAGTTGTGTAACCTCTATAAGAGAATAATTAAGTAGCATTCTATTTAATAATCATCTTAGTCATCATGGCATATTTGGAGAAGTTGTAAGTCTTCAAAATATTTGTTGTCAAAATATCCTCTATAAAAGAAGAGAAGAATTTCTACATAAAGGAGAAAAGTTTCATAAAATTAAACTTAAAAAATAACATAAAAACAGAAAAGATACAAAGGAACTATGGCCTAAAGGTGCAACTCGATCGAAGCAAAAATTCTTCGGAGAAGAAAGAAACTATGGGCTTACCTACGCAATGCACTTTGAAAGGATAAGCGTCTATAAAAAAAAGTAAGAACAAAAAAAATACAAATAGAAAATAATATGAACAATAACTCTCGTCAAATGGAGGAAATCACAAGAAAAAAATGCTTCAAGCTGGAGAAGAAAGATACTTAAGATCTATGTGAGTGGCCTACTTTGAAAGAATAGACAGATATATTGAACATTTATTAAAAGTTAAAATTTAACAAAACGATACTACTTGGGGGTGCAAAATGGCCAAGCCCAACATATTTTTGTCACGTGGTATTTTTTTTCCTTTACACCCTGTGTCTTTTTTTTTTCTTGTATTGATCTCTTGGACTTGGCCGATCACTTCACTCTGTCAATCATATATAAAGTATAACTTTCTTTAGTCTTTCACCGATGTGGGACTAGCTTTATAATTGGTTCCCGAACTATTTATAGTGCATACTCATGGCTTAATTATAGGCATAACATTTTTTATTTTTGTGCACAACATAAATAAAATGGATCAGTGCCTTTTTATTTCAGCCTATGCTAATCTTCTGAACAAGAAAAAAAATTATGTACAAGTATAAATCCGTGCCTAAATTAGAAAAGAAAAATATGCTCTGCATATTGTTACTATAACCTTCAATATTGAGGAAATTTACGAGAATTTTCTTCGGCCAAGAGAAAATTTAGGAGATTAATCTCATGATATTTTCCATCAAAATTTCTTGGTAGCGCCGCTTCAATAGTATGAGTTTTTACTTTTTATTTTCTTTCTCTTTGTAGCAATGTTTTAAAAATTGGACCGGTCATTGAATCGAAAAATTTTCCGGGTCACGGGCTAACCGATTTAACTAGTGGTCGAATCGGATTACATCATAAATATAAAATTAATAATATTGGAATAAATATTTATCAATATATATATATATATATATATATGCTTTCTCTCTACGTTCGTTCTTCAACCAGTTTCTTTCTGTAGATATAACCGGCCCTATTTTTCTTCTTCTTCTGTTACCGTCGTTATGTTTCATAAATAAGGTAGATATTCATTCCCCCAATTTTGGTGTCCCATTGATGAAGGCTTTGCACTATTTGCATTTGATACCTAAAAAAATTAACAAATTTAATTATATGTCTATTTGTGTATATATATTATTGAATAATCTAAAAAATTTAAGTGAAAAAAAGAATTTAACTAACATAAGGATTTATCAAATGTGTAAACTCAGGTGGTATACTTCCCAACACAAGATTTTGGAGAACAAAAGTCATAAAACTTTTCATCTCACTCTTGTTAGCCTGTAACTTTGATTTTAAACTAGCAATTTCTTGTAGTGCGACGTCTCTAGTAGGATCACCGCCACCATTAAGTGTAATCCTACCAAGTCGAGTTGTTGTATGTCCAAATACATGAGTTGGACTAGGACCAAATTCTAAACAGCGAACTCTTCTGGGATTCTCTTTTCCAAGAACTTGTCCAAAGGGGTCGCTCTCACTCAACTGTGTGGATGAAGTCTCTTGATTCTCAATTTCTAAAATTTTTTCCTACATATTATAATTTGGCTTATAATTAGATAAGAAGTAAAGAGTAATCACAGATAAGAAAAGGCAAAAGGAATTCTGACAAGTTTAACCCTAAAATGCACATAACCAACCACGTTTTGACTATAATTAATCCCCCCTGCCCAAAATATTGGAAAAGTCTTTATTTGACTAAATTTGTTCCTAATCGTGGCATATGACTCATTCTTTTTTTTTTTGTACTTTCCTAATTTCTTTTTTATTTCCAATCTCTTTCACTTCATCTTCTGCTTCGTCCCCCCTAATTTCTCTTTCATTTCCCTCGTTCCTCTTCCGTTTCCACTTTCCCTCACAAATTCACATTTATATTCCCCAAATAGTCACTATATATATACATATATTTCTATTCCTCTCTTGCAACTCACAATTTGTATACCATAATTCACACTCACCCTTTTCTCTTTCTCACACATTTTGTTCATGCTTCTTGAACAGAATCCATCATCCATGGGCACCAAGATTAGAGCTTTGGACGAGTGTAAGCCAACGAGCGGTGACATGGGTGGCCCAACAAACGGCGTCGTATCCACCATTCAAAACTCTATTCCTTCCTCTGTTGTGTTGTGAGCAAGGTTGTCAAAATCGCGATTTAAATCGTAAAATCGTACGATTTTACGATTCTACCTACTAAAATCGAGTTGAATAGTAGGTAAAATCGTGCTGTAGTAAAATCGCGGTGGAATCGGGTAGAATCAGGTGGAATCGGGTGAAATCGATGGAATCAGCGATTTTACGATTTTACGTCAGCCCAAAAAAAAACCTGTTTGATGTTAAAAAAATTAATCTACACCCCATGCTCCCAGCCCAATTATAAACCATACCCTTTTTTTATGTCCTTATCATAACAATTGGATGTCATTACGTCAAAGTATCAGCTTTTTGCCCTTTGGGAATTCCACTCTAGACGTTACTATTGTTGCTCAAGTATATTAATTGCTTACATTATACTAGTAATTTAATTTATTCATTCTACAATAAGTAACATGCATATATATGTTGTAAATGAACAAGGAGTATTACTTGACGGCATCACTATATTTTATATTTATTTTTGTATGTGATTTACTATATTAATTAGGTACTTATGTTATATATATATATATAATAAAAAATTCTTATGATTTTATCATAGGTAAAATCTTACAATTCTACGATACGATTTTACGATACGATTTTACACCCCCTCTACGATTTTACTTAAAATCTAGACTTTGACAACCTTGGTTGTGAGGACACTCTGGGTCGCCAGCTTGTTCAGGTTGGCGTCACTGACGTCTTCTTAGTTCCCGGCGACTTTAATCTCACTCTTTTTGACCATCTAATTGCTGAGCTAGGGCTTAACCTTATCGGTTGCTGCAACGAGCTCAACGCCGTGTACACCACCGATGTCATTGCTCGGTCTCATGGCGTCAGCGCGTGTGTCGTCACTTTCACTGTCGATGGCCTTAGCGTTCTCACTGCCTTTGCCGATGCTTATAGTGAGAATTTTCCTCTTATTTGTATTGTTGTTGGTCCTAACTTAAAAGTCTATGGGACACAATTGCATCCTCCATCAAGTAGATCTTACTTGGGGTGATGAGGGAGAAGAGGAAGAAGACGAAGTGAAAGAAATTGGGAATAAAAAATTGGGAAAGTATAAAAAATGAGTCATATGCCACATCAGCAAAAAAGTGCCACATAGGAGAGAGAATGTATTTAGCTAAGCAAGCCACGTCGGCACTTAACAGAAAAATTTAATGATGTTGGACGGAAGGACTGATTTGAAAATAATTGAAAAGATAAATGACTGATATGGAACTTTTGAAAGATAACGGACCAATTTAAAACTAGTGATAAAGATAAAGTACCAAATGAGGTTTTGACCATTATATAAATTTACTAAATTTCATATTTGCAGTATACAATTTTATAAATTTACCAAAATTAGGAATGGACCAAGTAAATTCAAAAAACTGAAAATAACAAATAGCAAAGGTTATATAAACCTCCGCAATAAAAATTAAGTAATGTAACGGCGGTAAAAACTGCCACAAATGCCTTTAAAACTAAATGAATTTTTTTAAAAAAAATTTTAACCAGTGGTTTAAAACTGCCGCAAATTACAAATAACTGCCACAAAGTAATTACCGACTGTTATACCAACGCCTGGGTTTTAACCGCCACAAACGGGCTTCTAATGTAGGAATAAGCGACGGTTTTTGTACTACCACAAAATTATTTAACGATTAAAACCACTGGAAAATGCTTCATTTCTAGTTGTGTAACCTCTATAAGAGAATAATTAAGTAGCATTCTATTTAATAATCGTCTTAGTCATCATGGCATATTTGGAGAAGTTGTAAGTCTTCAAAATATTTGTTGTCAAAATATCCTCTATAAAAGAAGAGAAGAATTTCTACATAAAGGAGAAAAGTTTCATAAAATTAAACTTAAAAAATAACATAAAAACAGAAAAGATACAAAGGAACTATGGCCTAAAGGTGCAACTCGATCGAAGCAAAAATTCTTTGGAGAAGAAAGAAACTTTGGGCTTACGTACGCAATGCACTTTGAAAGGATAAGCATCTTTAAAAAAAAGTAAGAACAAAAAAATACAAATAGAAAATAATATGAACAATAATCCTCGTCGAATGGAGGAATAGAAAAAAAATGCTTCAAGCTAGAGAAGTAAGATACTTAAGATCTATGTGAGTGGCCTACTATGAAAGAATAGACAGATATATTGAACATTTATTAAAAGTTAAAATTTAATAAAACGATACTACTTTTATTGGGGGTGCAAAATGGCCAAGCCCAACAGATCTTTGTCACGTGGTATTTTTTTTCATTTACACCCTGTGTCTTTTTTTTTTCTTGTATTGATCTCTTGGACTTGGCCGATCACTTCACTCTGTCAATCATATATAAAGTATAACTTTCTTTAGTCTTTCACCGATGTGGGACTAGCTTTATAATTGGTTCGCGAACTATTTAAAGTGCATACTCATGGCTTAATTATAGGCATAACATTTTTTATTTTTGTGTGCAACATAAATAAAATGGATCAATGCCTTTCTATTTCAGCCTATGCTAATCTTTTGAACAAGAAAAAAAATTATGTACAAGTATAAATCCATGCCTAAATTAGAAAAGAAAAATATGCTCTGCATATTGTTACTATAACCTTCAATATTGAGGAAATTTACGAGAATTTTCTTCGGCCAAGAGAAAATTTAGGAGATTAATCTCATGATATTTTCCATCAAAATTTCTTGGTGGCGCTGCTTCAATAGTATGAGTTTTTTCCTTTTTATTTTCTTTCTGTTTGTAGCAATGTTTTAAAAATTGGACCGGCCATTGAATCGAAAAACTTTCCGGGTCACGGGCTGACCGATTTAATTAGTGGTCGAATCGAATGACATCATAAATATAAAAGTAATAATATTGGAATAAATATATATCAATATATATATATATATATATATATATATATATATATGCTTTCTCTCTTTTCTCTACGTTCGTTCTTCAACCAGTTTCTTTGTTTAGATCTTACCGGCCTTATTTTTCTTCTTCTTTTGTTACTGTCGTTACGTTTCATAAATAAGGTAGATATTCATTCCCCCAATTTTGGTGTCCCGTTGATGAAGGCTTTGCACTATTTGCATCTGATACCTAACAAAATTAACAAATTTAATTATCTGTCTATGTGTGTAAATATATTATTGAATAATCTAAAAAATTTATGTGAAAAACGAATTTAACTAACTTAAGGATTTATCAAATGTTCAAACTCAAGTGGTATACTTCCCAACACAAGATTTTGGAGAACAAAAGTCATACTACTTTTCATCTCACTCTTGTTAGCCTGTAACTTTGATTTCAATCTAGCAATTGTTGGAGAATTCGACTCTTCTTATATAATAAGAAATGAAGAATAAGAATAAATGAAAGTGATGCACAATATCTTCAAGGCGTAGACAACACTTTCCTTTAGGCTTAATTTGCCCCAACCTATTCCTATCTTATATAGGGTGCTAGTTGGGTAGACTGGCAAATTTCCTTTAGGATACAATGAAGACCCTTGAGTATGGATAGCACTTCCAATACTCAAGCCAAGACAACAATAGTATTTACAAAGTGATAGTTTGTCTTTATCTTTGTGTGCACTCAAAGACAAAGGCAATGAATTTGATGTATTGTGTTATGGAATGATGATGAGTTTATATAGACCATGAAGTGATGCCTTTGAAAAGTCACAACTATTAATTTAAATGAAGAGTCTTGCCTTTTCATATAAATAAATAAATTAATTAATTTATGATACAACTCTTCAAATAAATAAACATATTAATTAATTAATTAATTAATTTATGATACAACTCTTCAAATAAACATAAATACATGACTCTTCAATTAATACATCTCTTCAATTTAAAAATATTCCAACAATCCCCCACCATTTTTAAAATGAACCCAAACTCTTATCACTTCGGAAATCTCATGTTTTTAGTAAAGGTATCTCAAGGATTTGAACCATTACCTAAGTAAGCCATGTTTTCACCCATCCTAAATAATATGGTAGATTATGCTTTGAACCAACTATTCCATATGAACCGGCGTGCATGACTTACACATGAGATCTCGGACCATTGTATGCCACTTAAATGACACATTTATGGCCTTGTGTCCATATCCTTTTCATGAGAGTTTTAGAGTCAAGCCCTTAGACTCCTAAAAGCGGCCCCACTTCATTCTCATATAGGTAGACTGTGTCAAGAACATCACCATGATTAATGCTCCAGCAAATATATGCTAACAAGTCTATTAAGAGCCAAATTAAAGCTCAACCTGCCCCTTTTAATCTCATGGTTACCAAGTACTTTTCAACCTTGGGATGTATAAATGTCAAGTACTTGCAATTACTCTAATAGTGTACTTTCACCATTGAACTCAAGACTTGATATGATGGTCAAATGTGAGTTGGGTTTCCACTATTGGTAATCAAGGATTTTAGGGCTTTAAACCCATCCCCTTTGATGTTTTGAACACCATATCCCTTGTCAGACATTTCATCAAAGGATCTGCAAGATTTAATTCAGATCTTATATAACTTATGGAGATTACTCTATTCATAATCAAATCCTTCACCAAGCTATGCCTTAATCCAATATGTCGAGACTTTCCATTATAAACTTGGCTATAAGCTCTTGAAAGAGCAGATTGACTATCACAATGGATAGATATGGGTGCCATTGGCTTGGGCCATATAGGAATTTCAAGTAACAAGTTTCTAAGCCACTCTGCTTCCTTGCTACATGCAGCCAATGCTATAAACTCGGAGTTAGTGGTTGAGTCTGCAATACAAGTTTGTTTCTTAGATCCCCAAGAAACAACACCCCCACCAAGAGTGTAGACCCATCCACTTGTAGAAGCATGATCCTCTGAGTAGCTTATCCAACTGACATTTGTGTATCCTTGCAAAATTGAAGGATTACCACTATAGGTCAAACTATAGTTAATTGTTCCTTTCAAGTATCTGAGTACTCTGTCCACAGCATGCCAGTGATGTTGACTTGGATTGCTTGTGTATCTACTTAACCTTCCCACAGCATATGCTATATCTGGTCTTGTACATGTCATAGCATACATCAAACATCCAATTACCTTTGAATAATCATGTTGTCTCACAGGACAACCTTTATTTGGTACCAATTTCATATTAGAATCAAATGGAGTAGAAACAGGACAACAATCAAAACAATTGATTCTTATTATGACATCTGCATTTCCCATATCTTTCATATCAAGATTTTCAGACAAAAATTTCTTTGTTTTGTTTACTTCATCCAAATCAGTACCAATAATTAGCATGTCATCTACATACAAACAAATCATGACACATTTTCCATTATGAAATTTACTATAAACACATTTGTCAGATTCATATTTTATATCTATTTGCTAGAACCACTTCATCAAATTTTTTGTGCCATTGCTTAGGGGCTTGCTTAAGTCCATAAAGAGACTTGATTAATTTACACACCTTGTGTTCTTGACCAGGAATCACAAATCCTTTCAGTTGTGTCATATACACCTCTTCTTCCAACTCTCCATTAAGGAAAGCTGTTTTAACATCCATTTGATGGATAACAAGATTGTAAATTGAAGCAAGTGCTATAAGCACTCTGATAGTGGAAATCCTTGCAACCGGTGCATATGTATCAAAATAATCTATTCCTTCTTTTTGTGTAAACCCCTTAGCAACTAACCTAGCTTTAAATTTATCTATAGATCCATCTATTTTTAATTTCTTTTTGAAAATCCATTTACAACCAATGGGTTTAGAACTAGGAGGGAGATTTACTAATTTCCAAGTTTTATTTCCCATTATTGAGTCCATTTCATCTTGTATAGCCTCTTTCCAAAAAGCTGCATCTTGAGACTTTATAGCTTCCTCAAATGTTTCAGGGTCATTTTCTAAATTAAAACAAACATGTGAGTAACTTTCTATCTCTTTCCTTGTCCCCTCAACAAGAAACATGAAGAAATCTGAACCATAGGATTTTACTTTTCTAGCCCTTTTACTTCTTCTAAGTTCTATTTCTTCTATGTCATTATTACTAGACATATTTTTATCTGGATTTGTCTCTCCATTGGAATGAGAAATATTATAGGGCTTTAGAATTGAGTTAAACCTTTCTTCTTGAAAAATTGCATCCCTTGATTCAATGACTTTATTGATCGGGTATGAATCATTTGGTTCAATAACCAAAAACCGATATGCCTTACTATTTTCAGCATATCCCAAGAAGATGCATTCAATTCCTCTTTCACCCAATTTTTTCCTTTTGGGTTCTGGAACTTTAACAATTGTTCTGCATCCCCAAACTCTAAAATAATTGAGATTGGGTTTTCTTTTCTTCCATAATTCATATGGAGTTATCTTGTTGCTTTTATTAGGAACTCTATTTAATATATGACATGCAGTTAGCAATGCCTCACCCCAATACCCATTAGACAAACCAAAATAAGATAACATGGCATTTACTATTTCAACTATGACTCTATTTTTTTCTTTCAGCTATGCCATTTTGTTGTGGGGAATAAGGTGCAGTCACTTGATGTATTATACCAACAGACTCAAAATATTTTGGATCATAATATTCTCCCCCTCTATCAGTCCTTAAACATTTAACTAAAGTTTCACATTGAAGTTCTACTTCTTTGAGTGCATCAAATAGACATAACAATATCTAGTGCAATCATTAATAAAAGTCACAAAATATTTTTTACCACCCAAAGTAGGCCAACCATGCAAATCACAAATATCAGAATGAATAATTTGTAATATTTTAGAACTTCTTTTTACCATAGGAAAAGGTTTTCTTGTTATTTTTGTCAACATGCAAGTGTTGAAAGAGTCATGATTAATAGTAGTCTTTGGAATCATATCAAGTTTCATCATGTCATTAATTTTATCAAAATTAACATGACCCAAACGATAATGCCATAAATCACCAAAATCAACAATATAAGCAAAACTATAAATATTATTATTAATTTTAGCAATATTACACTTAAACATGTTCTCACAGAAATAACCTTGGCCTACAAATGTTCCACCCTTGGTGAGAACAAACTTGTCTCCCTCAAATACAGATTTAAATCCAAACTTATTAAGTAAGGGTACAGAAATTAAATTCTTCCTAACTTCTGGTACATAATAGACATCTTTTAAAGTAAGAATTTTTTCAGAAGTAAATTCAATTTCTACAGTCCCTTTACCCTTAACTTGAACACTTGAAGAATTTCTCATGTAAAGCACATCTCCGTCTCCTTCAAAAATGTTTTGAAGAAGTTCTTATTCTTGCACACATGGCGTGTTGCACCAGAGTCTACCCACCATGACTCATCATTGTCAACTAAGTGGATCTCTGAAATTACTGCCATAAATTTGTCTTCTTTTGTGGATGACCTGTTATCTTTGTCTTTCTTCTTTTTGAAGAAACGACATTCTTTCTTGAAATGGCCAGCCTTTCCACAAAAGAAACAATTACCTTTCATTTTCTTGTTTTTGTGACCATCATGTGCTTGAGACTTGTCTTTATCCTTCCCTCTTTTCTTTGAGGTTCTATTGGACTGCCCTTCCTCCACCATATGTACCTTATCTTGAACATTGGTTTCTTTTTCAGCATCTTGCTTTCTATATTCCTCTTCTAAACGAAGATGATTTCCCAATTGCTCAAGAGAAATATCTTCCTTTTTATGTTTGAGATTCTTTTTGAAATCTTTCCATGAAGAAGGAAGTTTGTCTATGATTGAGGAGACAATAATGGACTCATCCATATGCATGTTATGTTGTTTAAAATTATTTAAAATATGTTCAATTTCATGCATTTGCTCCATGATAGACTTTCCATCAATCATTTTATAATTATTAAAGCGAGTAACAAGAAATTTCTTACTTGTTACATCCTCTTGCATGTACCTTGCCTCAAGTTTGTTCCAAAGATCCTTTGCAGAGATTGAATATTGATAAACATCAAAGAGAGCATCACACAGACCGTTGAGGATATGTCCAGTGCAGATATAGTCATCATTCTCCCACTTTTGTCTCTCTCTGATTGCAGCAATGGTTTCTTCCTCTCCTTCTTGAGGCTTGGTAGTAGTGAGGACATAAGCCACATTCAAAGTTGTTAATAGGAATTTCATTTTCCTTTGCCATCTTAGAAAATTGCTTCCTTCAAATTTTTCCAACTTCATAAAATTTGTAGTCAACTCCTTCAAAGAAGCCATTTGTACTTGCAACAAATTAAGCCTAAAGATTGTTGGAGAATTCGACTCTTTGAAGAATATAATAAGAATAAAAGAAAGTGATGCACAATATCTTCAAGGCGTGGACAGAACTTTCCTTTAGGCTTAACTTGCCCCACCTATTCCTATCTTATATAGGGTGCTAGTTGGGTAGACCGGAAAATTTCCTTTAGGATACAATGAAGACCCTTGAGTATGGATAGCACTTCGAATACTCAAGCCAAGACAACAATAGTATTTACAAAGTGATAGTTTGTCTTTATCTTTGTGTGCACTCAAAGACAAAGGTAATGAATTTGATGTATTGTGTTATGGAATGATGAAGGGTTTATATAGACCATGAAGTGATGCCTTTGAAAAGTCACAACTATTAATTTAAATGAAGAGTCTTGCCTTTTCATATAAATAAATAAATAAATAAATAAATTTATGATACAACTCTTCAAATAAATAAACATAATAATTAATTAATTTACATACAACTCTTCAAATAAACATAAATACATGACTCTTCAATTAATACATCTCTTCAATTTAAAAATATTCCAACAGCAATTTCTTGCAGTTCGACGTCTCTAGTAGGATCACCGCCACCATTAAGTGTAATCCTACCAAGTCGAGTTGTTGTTTGTCCAAATACATGAGTTGGACTAGGACCAAATTCTAAACAACGAACTCTTCTGGGATTCTCTTTTCCAAGAACTTGTCCAAAGGGGTCGCTCTCACTCAATTGTGTGGATGAAGTCTCTTGATTCTCAATTTCTAAAATTTTTTCCTACATATTATAATTTGGCTTATAATTAGATAAGAAGTGAAGAGTAATCACAGATAATAAAAGGCAAAAGGAATTCTGACAAAGTTTAACCCTAAAATGCACATAACCAACCAAGTTTTGACTATAATTAATCCCCCCTCCCCAAAATATTGGAAAAGTCTTTATTTGACTAAATCTGTTCCTAATCGTGGCATATGACTCATTCTTTTTTTTGTACTTTCCTAATTTCTTTTTTATTTCCAATCTCTTTCACTTCATCTTCTACTTCGTCCCCCTTAATTTCTCTTTCATTTCCCTCGTTCCTCTTCCGTTTCCACTTTCCCTCACAAATTCACATTCATATTCCCCAAATAGTCACTATATATATACATATATTTCTATTCCTCTCTTGCAACTCACAATTTGTATACCATAATTCACACTCACCCTTTTCTCTTTCTCACACATTTTGTTCATGCTTCTTGAGCAGAATTCATCATCCATGGGCACCAAGATTAGAGCTTTGGACGAGTGTAAGCCAATGAGCGGTGACATGGGTGGCCCACCAAACGGCATCGTATCCACCATTCAGAACTCTATTCCTTCCTCTATTGTGTTGTGAGGCCACTCTAGGTCGCCAGCTTGTTCAGGTTGGCGTCACTGACGTCTTCTTAGTTTCCGGCGACTTTAATCTCACTCTTTTTGACCATCTAATCGCTGAGCCAGGGCTCAACCTCATCGGTTGCTACAACAAGCTCAACGCCGTGTACACCACCGATGTCATTGCTCGGTCTCATGGCGTCAGCGCGTGTGTCGTCACTTTCACTGTCGATGGCCTTAGCGTTCTCAACGCCTTTGCCGATGCTTATAGTGAGAATTTTCCTCTTATTTGTATTGTTGTTGGTCCTAACTCAAAAGACTATGGGACACAATTGCATCCTCCATCAAGTAGATCTTACTTGGGGTGATGAGGGAGAAGAGGAAGAAGACGAAGTGAAAGTGATTGGGAATAAAAAATTGGGAAAGTATAAAAAATGAGAAATATACCACATCAGCAAAAAAGTGCCACATAGGAGAGAGAATGTATTTAGCAAAGCAAGCCACGTTGGCACTTAACAGAAAAATTTAATGATGTTGGACGGAAGGACTGGTTTGAAAATAATTGAAAAGATAAATGACTGATATGGAACTTTTGAAAGATAACGGACCAATTTAAAACTAGCGATAAAGATAAAGTACCAAATGAGGTTTTGACCATTATATATAAATTTACTAAATTTCATATTTGCAGTATACAATTTTATAAATTTACCAAAATTAGGAATGGACCAAGTAAATTCCAAAAACTGAAAATAACAAATAGAAAAGGTTATATAAACCTCCGCAATAAAAATTAAATAATGTAACGATGGTAAAAACTGCCACAAATGCCTTTAAAACTAAATGATTTTTTTAAAAATTTTTAACCGGTGGTTTAAAACTGCCGCAAATTACAAATAACTGCCACAAAGTAATTACCGACTGTTATACCAACGACTGGGTTTTAACCGCCACAAACGGGCTTGTAATGTAGGTATAAGCGACGGTTTTTGTACTGCCACAAAATTATTTAACGATTAAAACCGCCGGAAAATGCTTCATTTCTAGTTGTGTAACCTCTATAAGAGAATAATTAAGTATCATTCTATTTAATAATTGTCTTAGTCATCATGGCATATTTGGAGAAGTTGTAAGTCTTCAAAATATTTGTTGTCAAAATATCCTCTATAAAAGAAGAGAAGAATTTCTACATAAAGGAGAAAAGTTTCATAAAATTAAACTTAAAAAATAACATAAAAACAGAAAAGATACAAAGGAACTATCGCCTAAAGGTGCAACTCGATCGAAGCAAAAATTCTTTGGAGAAGAAAGAAACTTTGGGTTTACGTACGCAATGCACTTTGAAAGGATAAGCGTCTATAAAAAAAAGTAAGAACAAAAAAATACAAATAGAAAATAATATGAACAATAACCCTCGTCGAATGGAGGAAGAGAAAAAAAATGCTTCAAGCTGGAGAAGAAAGATACTTAATGTTAGTCAGAAAATAAACCAAGAGGGGGGTGAATTGGTTTATTCAAATTTTAACTATTTAAAAAACTTCCTTCTGAGTTAGGACTCTTAGTTAATTTAGGACTCTTAAGAAAATCGTTTTCTTTGAGTGAAGGAGTCAGAATAAGGGAAGGGTTGCAAACACAATTTTGCTGGAGAGGTTCACTACTCAAGTTTGCTTGAATAGCTACGTCCTCCCCCTTCTAACCAAACAGTTAGAAGGACTCTCTTATCTCAACTCAATTCTTACACCCAAGTAACCCAAATCCACTTTGGGAAAGCACACTTGCTTTTACACTTCCCTTACAACAATATAGGACTCAACCCAGGAACTAACTTAGAACCTAATATAATAAGTTTCTCCAGGAACTTTCCTCAAGGATCAGCCTCCTCACTTGGCTTTTACCTCTAAGAAACTTAGTATATTAAATCAACTCAAATCCAATCTCAGGATTCTCGAACACCCAAGACCTTAATATAAAGAGATCCTTCCACACCTTGTCTACCCACAAGGATCAGCTCAACTAGCTTTTACAGCAAGGATACTCAGTGTATTAAGTTCTTATATTCACCTTAGTCCTCAACAGGACTCACCTAAGTATTTAATGATTGAATACTTATTTGCAACCTTGTTCACCAACAAGGATCAACCACTTCTTGGCTTTTACACCTTAAGATACTTCAATCTTTAAATACTTATCACAAGCAAGAAGGAGAAATAAATACAGCAGTCTCCTAATGACTACTACAAATTACAGCACAAAGATTCACACAGAACCTGCACACAAGAGTCGCTTAGACTCTTCTTCACTCACTACAACAAAAAATAGATTTACCCACGGACAAATCCGTGGGTAAATCTGTGTTATTCCGTGGGTAAATGAGTTTACCCACAGAATTACCCACAGACACAGTCTGTTGGTAAAATTGGCGTGGGTACAAATTTACCCACGGAATTTTGAGTCCGTGGGGAATTCCCCACGGATTTCCCACGAACCCATCCGTGGCTATTTTTCCCCACAGAATGGTCCATGGGAAATCCGTGGGGAAATAGCCACGAAATTTTAATTTTACCCACGAACTGGATCTGTGGGTAATTTCATAGATTAGATTGGCTGCCGGCGAACTTCACCAGTTGCCGACAACCCCTCCGATCGCCGGTCATCGGCCACCGGCAACCTCCGGTAAACCCTCCGGTCACTGGCCGCCGCCACCCGCCCGCCACCGGCAACTTCTCCGGCCACCGCCGTCCGCCCCCCGCCGGTAACTCCTCCGGCGACCACATTATTTCTGAAAAATGGTCCTTTGAGGATTCGAAGACGGGACACCTTGGATGGTAATATTTAGATTTACCACTAAGCCATTTATCACATGTTGTTTGTTTAATGTAAAATATTATATATATATAAATCTAAAATTTAAATAATAAGTATTTACCCACGGATTGTAAATCCGTGGCTAATTCTAAGAAATTGCCCACAGAAATTAATCCGTGGCTAATTTAACAAATTGCCCATGGAAATTAGCCACGGATTGTAAATCCGTGGCTAATTCGAAGAAATTGCCCACGGAAATATATTCGTGGCTAAATCCGTGGCTAATAAACAAATTACCCACGGACTGTAAATCCGTGGGTAATTTTGAACAAAAAAATTTTATTTGTTTTCACGTTTCCCCACGGACTACCCACGGAATATATTCCGTGGGTAAATTCATGTTTTGTTGTAGTGACTCAGAAGATTTTTGCCACTCTTGAAAGCTTGGAACACTTAGTTTACAGAAATAGCTATGTCACACAGAGATGAGAAGGAGATAGATATTGCAGTAGATTTTCTGGGCACTCAGCCTTTTTCTCCATGAATCTTCAGCTTGCTCTTCGATCACTTATTATAGCCACTTTCTTTAGCTAGCCATTACTCACATCTTCTTCAACTTTTTGAATGCACGTTCCTTCTCCTGGATTTATGCTTCCTTTATCTTAGAGGCAATGTGGTTACAATATGGGAGGATAGAAGAACTTCTGGACAACACTTGAGTACATGGTCCCTTTTTAGCTTGAGTGTTGTGACTTGTTTCTTCCTGCACTTGCTTTTCAGGTACTCATAGATATGATCATATAGATATATGTAGAGGTACGGGGAAGGGAGCCAGAAAACATGCCAAACCTACCAACTCCACTTTTAGGTGAGATATGACATGCATAAAATAAGGGAGGTAGGTACACCTTTTTCATATGCCCATGTGATGTACACAAGTAGGTAGACACACTTACATTCAGAATTCAAAATGTATAGACTAAGTATTTTTCTTTTCTAATATGGGCTTAATTATTTATCTTATATTTGGACCAAGACCATTCATGCATCAAAACACATTTAATGCCCAATATTAACAAGTCCAAAACACATAAAAATTGTTGACATATTAAAACTAAGGTTAAACCGTAATTAGTCATTTTTGGTTCAACACTTAAGATCTATGTGAGTGGCCTACTTTGAAAGAATAGACATATATTTTGAACATTTATTAAAAGTTAAAATTTAACAAAACGATACTACTTTTATTGGCGGTGCAAAATGGCCAAGCCCAACAGACCTTTGTCACGTGGTATTTTTTTCCTTTACACCCTGTGTCTTTTTTTTTTCTTGTATTGATCTCTTGGACTTGGCCGATCACTTCACTCTGTCAATCATATATAAAGTATAACTTTCTTTAGTCTTTCACCGATGTGGGACTAGCTTTATAATTGGTTCGCGAACTATTTAAAGTGCATACTCATGGCTTAATTATAGGCATAACATTTTTTATTTTTGTGCGCAACATAAATAAAATGGATCAATGCCTTTCTATTTCAGCCTATGCTAATCTTCTTAACAAGAAAAAAAATTATGTACAAGTATAAATCCGTGCCTAAATTAGAAAAGAAAAATATGCTCTGCATATTGTTACTATAACCTTCAATATTGAGGAAATTTACGAGAATTTTCTTCGGCCAAGAGAAAATTTAGGAGATTAATCTCATGATATTTTCCATCAAAATTTCTTGGTGGCGCCGCTTCAATAGTATGAGTTTTTCCTTTTTATTTTCTTTCTGTTTGTAGCAATGTTTTAAAAATTGGACCGGTCATTGAATCGAAAAACTTTCTGGGTCACGGGCTGACCGATTTAACTAGTGGTCGAACCGGATGACATCATAAATATAAAAGTAATAATATTGGAATAAATATATATCAATATATATATATATATATATATATATATATATATATATATGCTTTCTCTCTTCTCTCTACGTTCGTTCTTCAACCAGTTTCTTTTTGTAGATCTACCCGGCCCTATTTTTCTTCTTCTTTTGTTACCGTCGTTACGTTTCATAAATAAGGTAGATATTCATTCCCCCAATTTTGGTGTCCCGTTGATGAAGGCTTTGCACTATTTGCATCTGATACCTAAGAAAATTAACAAATTTAATTATATGTCTATGTGAGTATATATATTATTGAATAATCTAAAAAATTTAAGTGAAAAACGAATTTAACTAACTTAAGGATTTATCAAATGTGCAAACTCAAGTGGTATACTTTCCAACACAAGATTTTGGAGAACAAAAGTCATAAAACTTTTCATGTCACTCTTGTTAGCCTGTAACTTTGATTTCAATCTAGCAATTTCTTGCAGCGCGACGTCTCTACTAGGATCACTGCCACCATTAAGTGGAATCCTACCAAGTCGAGTCGTTGTATGTCCAAATGCTTGAGTTGGACTAGGAAAAATTCTAAGCACCTAACTCTTCTGGCATTCTCTTTTCCACCAAGAACTTGTCCAAAGGGGTCGCTCTCACTCAACTGTGTGGATGAAGTCTCTTGATTCTCAATTTCTAAATTTTTTTCCTACATATTACAATTTGGATTATAATTAGATTGAAAGTAAAGAGTAATTACAGAGATGAAAAGGCAAAAGGAATTCTGACAAGTTTAACCCTAAAATGCACATAACCTACCAAGTTTTGACTATAATTAATCCCCCTTTCAAATATTGGAAAAGTCTTTATTTGACTAAATTTGTTCATAGTCGTGGTCTAACATCGTTCTCACTTGCTCGTTCTCGCTAGCTCGTCATTGCATGTGGCTCAATGGTGAAGTAACTACTCTCAATGGTGAATAGGGCAAAATTGAAAAGGTTAATGGTGAAATGCGTTGGAGGGAAAATGAAAAGGAAATGAAGGTTTTGGCACTGGTAGGGTTACGAGAAATTGGGATATGTATTTTTTATTTTTGGCGCTTTGCACCTGCCAATAAATGACAAAAAAATAAATTTATATTTTATATAATAGGAGCGCTTAAAGTGCCAAAAAATGATGCAGCGTCGGAAATTTCATGGACCATCAATGAGGCGCCACAATTTGATGCATTTTGTGGCACTTTAAATCAAGCGCCAAGAATAAAGCATTCGAAAATACCTGTTTTCTTGTAGTGTTACCATCATGTTTATTGTCAAAATTTGTTTATGAATTAATGTAACATTTAAATAACTTGAGCAATCAACCACTTTTGTGAAAAATAACATAAGATTCGGACATCTATCTTACAAAGACGAGGGCTTGAACTTATTGCCCAATGTGAATATTTTATTGATAGGTAATATGTATATTAAGACATAACAACTAACAAGTAGGAATTTTGTGAATGGCACTTATTGAGAAATCTTACTCAATAGAAATTAGTTCCAAGTCTACTATGTTTTGAAGATATGGTTAGACAAATCCAATCCGAACTAAATCCAACCAATCCT
Source organism: Senna tora (assembly GCA_014851425.1). Taxonomy (NCBI): domain Eukaryota; kingdom Viridiplantae; phylum Streptophyta; class Magnoliopsida; order Fabales; family Fabaceae; genus Senna; species Senna tora. The sequence goes on from CM026266.1 coordinate 8,294,530, forward strand.
ACTTAATCCATTTCGATTAAAACCAATTACCTAATTGGATGGATTAAATAAAAATGTATGAAACCCAATTAAATCAACATGGTTCTTGAATGAGGATGGTTTACATCTAACATAAATATATTAAACTTTGGCATACAAATGATTCAACAGATATGTCATATGGAGGCTGTTTCTCCAACTCACTCATGTACGTTGGGTTTTTTTTTTTTTTTTAACTATAGTTAAATTAGACAGTTTTTCTTTTTTTAAATAATAAATAAAATTTTAAATCTTAAGATATTAATGTACTTTTTAAAGAAAATTAATTATGTAATTTAGATATAGAGCAAAAGAGTGAAAGGATAAAGGGTAAGAATAACAGAGAGGCCCAAGACAAAGAATAAGACCACAGCCCAAATAAGAGGTAAAGGGCTTAAATTAAGTTGAAAGGGCTTAAAAGAAAGTTTCTTTTCCTATGTATTTTTTTTTTTTGTAGTTTTGGATTTTCAGATTTTGTTGTAAACTTACTCTCTACATGTGGAACATTCACTATCATTTGTGAAGAAGGTAGAATTTGAATGGAGGTCTCTTACCTTCTCTTCTATGAGAAATTTATTTGTGGAAAAGTGTTTCAATGATAATATTTTAAAAGAATGCAACATCTTTGAAATCTGAAGTAACAGAAGTTGATATACAAATAGGGATGTAAAAATGGACCTGTCGATCAAGAAAAAATTGTCCCATTTTGAGCAAGGGTTTTTAGCCCACAGTGGGTTTATAAGGGTTGGGTCGGCCCGGCCCACATTGGCCTCTCTCTATTTTTTTACTTATTTTTTTAAAAATATTTACAAGTATTCTATGTTATATAAAATATTATAGCCTATGTTAATATGTAATATTTATCTATAATATGTTAATATGTAAAATAAGTTGCATTTTTATAAGCCAATTTGTAATATTCATTCATAATATGTTGATTAAAAAATAAACTACACTAAATTACTTTTCAAAATCCTATTATTCTAAGCTAACTTGTAATATTTATTTTCAATAAGTTGATATGTAGCCAAATAAAATAAAATTTTTTTAAAAAATTAATTTAAAAAGTTAAAAAAATGAATAAAAGGTCCGCCCTTGGCCAACTAAGGATTGGACTAGGCCAGTATTTTAAGCCCACCTTAAGAGGGTGGGCCATGTCCGACCCAGCCCATGGTTGGCTAACCCACGGCCCATTTTAAAACAAATAAAGGCTTAACAATTGGATTGACCAAAGCTTGTAAAAGTTTTTTCCTTGGTTGGGGTGTGTTACTTCTTCATCAAATATTTTTTAGCTTTTTTATTATAGCAGAAAATTTTGTAATAAGATAATGTTTACATGCATATTGTTATATTTCTTTGAAGTTATAATACCTTTGATAGGATATATGTTTTCTTCTCTTTTGGTGCGATTCATAAGGGTTAGTTAGGATCCCTATTAGGATCAAGTGTGTTGCCTATTGTTCTTGCATCATTTTTCTTCACAATTGCCTGGCTTAATTAGGGTATTTTTATTGGGTGAGTCTATGATGCAACTTGTTGTATGATGCAATGTAATTTCAGCGAATAAGATTGTAACACTTATTATTTTGTTGCATCATGCAATGCAATTAAATCACATCAATGGTCACAATTGTGCCACATATATAACCCATTGTATGATCCAACAAGTTGCATCATAGACTCACCAATTTTTATTTTCTATGCCATGATGCATTTGGTTTTAGTATATATATATATATATATAGAGAGAGAGAGAGAGAGAGAGAGAGAGAGAGAGAGAGACAGAGAGAGAGAGAGGATTCGGTCAAAACAAACAACAAAAATCACAAACCGAACAAAAACTATTTGTTTTTTGTTAAGTTTCTAATTGATTGGTTTGAACACCCTTAAGCTACGTTTGGTAAGAAACCCAAATAGTAGAATTCATGTATTCTCACGGTCCTTAAAAAAATTTTATATAATATTTTTTTACATACCAAACACTTTTCATCATTTTTTTTTCTCTCCTTACTTTTCTCTCTATCTTTCTTGTCACTTTTCTCTTCCATATTTTTTTTTACTCTACAGTACTTTACATTCCTTCTCTTTCTATCCGTGAATTTCTACCTGGACCTAATAGCTATTCGCAAATTTTATTCGTTGGGTCTAGATTCAGAGATTAAATTTTATGTGAATCCGCATCACATCGCAATTGCAGCAAATGCCGCAACAGCAATATTGTGGCCGCAGTGTACATTGCACACTGCAATTTAAAATCTTGGATCAACCCTTGGTAAGTATTTGGGTACTTGGATTGATTGTAGGGAGAGTAAAGGCCAAGTGGTTCAAGAAACACTCAATAAGATTGAAAGTAAACTTAAGGATTGGAAAGCTGAACTTCTCTCCCATTATCCCCTCTCCTGCATGTACTTCCCCAAATATAAATGTAAGAAAATTGAAAGTCTCATGTCCAATTTCTTTTGGGGTCACAATGGTAATACTTTGGAGTCACAATGGTAATACTTTGGAGGGTAAGCTTGGTATAAATGCACGGATGTAAAGTACTGTAGAAATAAAGGAAAGTACTGTAGAGAAAAGTGAGGAAAGAGATAGAAAGGAAAATTAAGAGAGAAAAAAAATATGATAAAAAGTATGTTTGGTATGTATAAAATATGATGTAAAGTTTTTTTGAGAATCGTAAAACACCACGATTGTACTGTATTGTATGCTTACCAAACAGATCCTAGGACGCACTTGCAAAACTGGAGTCATCTTTGTAGGCCTAAGCAGGAAGGAGGTTTAGCTTTATGTGATGTACATGCTTTTTAATGAAGCTCTCATGGCTAAGCAAATTTGGAGATTGGTAGGTAATAATGAACTTGTCACTTCTACATATAGGAAATCTAAGAAGTTAGAGGTTTTAGGTAGTGATGTCTCAAATCTCTGTGATCTTTTTTCAAGCTCCCATGTCTTTCTTATATCTCCCTCTTCTATTTGTTCTAGTTTAACTAGGCAACCTTGTAATAGTGCTCTTTCTGTTGGTTGGTTGGACAGTCTTGTAATTCTCTTGTTTATATTATAGTTTTTTCTACAAAAAAGAAAAAAAGAAACCGTGGATCAACCTATTGCATGAGAAGAGACCATTTCTGCTCTTTCTGTTGGTCTTGTTGGTAAACCCATATCCATTGTGTCCAAAGCTTATATAGGATGATTTGGGAGTGAGAAATAACTATTGTGAAAGCATTAATTAGGAGGGTAAGAAAAAGCATCTTCAAAGATGGTATTATTTTGCCACTTCCATATCATGCCACAAGTTGTTGCAAAAAAATGTTCCGAGGTACGTTAATTACAGATACTTTCTCCACTGTTCTTCAGATTCCATTTCACCCATTTTCTTAACGAAATGTTGTAAAATTCTTGTTTGGTGGTGGATGAAGACATGATTTCGATTTAATAAATAAGATCTTACGATTTTATGATTTTATTCATAGAAATTAATTTTGATCTTAGATAAAATAAAAATATACTAAAATAACAATTAGATTACAATCTTATATATCTAATATTACAATCTAACGTGTTATATATTTTATATATATAATCTTATAATATCATATTAAAAGCTCACTATTTTTAAGAAAAAATTCAAATAGCACACTAATAATAAACATTGATACAAAGAATTATTTTATAAAAGTCGTTTTAAAATGTAAATTGCTAATATATATTGACATATTTTATAAAAGTCATTTTTTTATTCCCATAAAAAAATAATTTTTTGATAAATTTCTACTTCTAAAAAAAGATTTTATATTATATTATTTTATTATTTTATAAAAATAATAGGATTTTATTACAATTCTCGATTCGGTCTATCTTGTGTCTCTTTCGATTATATACAAGACTTCAATCTTAATAATATTGCCTGTAACTAGACCTGTTCATGGGCGAGGTAGCCCATGAGACTACTCAAGCCCAAACCCATGAATCAACTACCCAACATTAAGAATTAGGTATGGGTAGTATTTGACTTTACCCATCAAATATCCAATTTGTTAAAAATACCCGGGCCAAAGCCTAGGTAGTACCTGAATAAGAATGATCATAGATAGAATTTGGGTAGGATACTATATTCTCCGTCCTTAGTCCCAATTTGATTGGTACCCATCCCCGAACCATACAAATAGTTGAGTTCCCATATCCAGACCCAAACCAGTAGAAATTTTGAAATAAATTATTATTTTATTAAGGTTAAAATGCACAGAGACTCCCTAAATTTTAGATCAAAAGTACATACACCCCTTGAATTTTAAAATTTAAAAAGAGACCGTATAATCTTTCACTTAGGGGCAACTAATACCTTTCCATCCAATTTGAAATGTTTTCTGCCACATCAACAATTTTGGTCAGAAAAATCATGGGTAATTCGGTAATTGCACAAATAAAAATATGACCCACTCATCATACATTTAACTATAAACCTGACCCATTTATTCCTTACCCAAATTAGACCCATCGAAACATCCTTTCCCATTCTCCCAAGACCATCCATTGAAGAAGCATCCTTGCCTATCGACTGTCAAAAGCAAGAACAGAGGGACCACGTGCCATCGAACTCCACCGTCGAAGTTGACGCCGCCGCGCCGTCGAAGAAGAGTTTTCGAGCACCGTCGAAGCTCCATCGGTCGTCCAAGTTCCAATGCATGTACAGTTTCAATATAGACAAATTTTGAATGAGTATTGTGCCAACTATCTAATTACTCTCAATTCAAAATAATCATAAATTACAGCCTCTGTAGCTATGGTCGTTGACTAATTTGGTCACTTACATTTTCGAATAAAATCCCATATCCAATATAGTAATTTCTTTAACATAAATCAGATGATTCTATCACTCACCTTAAGAAGAAACCAACCAAAGTTTTTGGTAACTGTGAGATAATTGATTCCACCGTCAAATTTAATTCTCCAACATTCCAGCTTTATATAACCGAAAAAACAATGTTGTCAGGATCGAATCAGATAAAGACTTGGACAAGTATTCAGTTCACGGTCTTAGCGGTTTAACCGGTCGAATCGGATGACGCAATAAATAATAAATATTAATTATTCTTAATATATAAAATGACAACACTCAAGTTTCAACACACATAATTTTCAAGACTTGTCAAACTCATGAGGATCTTGATCAAACCAAGCATAAAGTTCTTGATAATCATGACTTCCACTACTATAACCTTCTAATTGTTTTCGAAGAAATTAGTCTAGATTGTACTCAACTGACTTGGTTGTGCATTATTATCTTTGACTATACACACATTTGTTTTCACTTTTCAATTTTTCATCAATTTTTTTAAACTAAATTGGCATGAAAAAAAAAGAAAAAAGAGTTAGACCGAGCGGTTTGGCAGTTGGACCCCATTTAAATCCAGTCCAATTGCTAATTTGATTTTTTAAGTCTGACCAACGTGTTCTATAGTTGGACCGATCGAACCATCCAGGTCCTAACAACATTGCAAAATAGTATTGATTTTTTCATATTTCAAAGTAAGCTTTATATAACTGAAATAGTGTCAATGTTTGTTATTGACTCGGATCTTTTATATCAAATATTACTACACAAATTGGAGCAGCTTACAGTGTACAGGAAACAAAATTAAACTATCATTTTAACCAAAATAGAGGACCACAATCTTCAGCAAAATCGAAAATTCCATTGGAGTTTACAGTGAAAATTTAAACTAATCGACGAATGCATATTACCTGAGATGGATGATCGACCATGCTCGGTTGATGGAGCTTCCACGGTGCTCGAAACTCTTCTTCGACGGCGGACTTGGCTTCTACAATGGAGTTCAACGGTCACTCTATTCTCGACTTCAACGGTTCTCGACTTTGATGGGTTAGGGTGCCTCACAAACTTGGAGGCTATCTCTCCCTCTCTAGCTTCGATGGTTTCGGGTGGGTCATGAAATATGGGCAAAATGTCCATGGATAAATAAAATATGGGTGGCTTTTTAGAGTTTAGTGTAAAATGATAAAATTATCCCTAAAAAATTGGGTAACGTGACATATAATGGTTAACTATGGATGGATGGAAAGTTAATGGAAGGATAGTAAGTGTCCCAAATTAAAAATTTAGGGAATCTGTTTGCAAAGTTTTAAAATTCAGGGTGTGTATTTACTTCTAGTCTAAGAGCCCGTTTGGATAGACTTTTTAAAATAGTACTTTTTTAATGGAGATTTTAAAATTAAAGCTTTAAGCAAAAGTAAAAGAAATTTTGCGTTTGGATATCCTAATTAAAAAGTACTTTAAAAAATAATAAATGTTGTGATGTAAAATTAAAAAATACTTTTTATTAATTAAATTTATCAAAATAGACATTTGAAAGTACTTGTCAATATCATTTATTTGGATAAAAATTACTTGAATTAAAAAGAAGAGAAAGAATATTATTTAGTTCCTAAATTGTAGGTTAAACTACTATTTAGTCTCCGAATTTGGCAAAAATACTATTTAGTCCCCAAATTTGCAGCTCTATCAACTATGCAGTCCCTGAATTTAGAAAAGATGCTATTTAGTCCCTAAATTTGTAACTCTATCAACTTTTTGGTCCCTGAACTTGGTAAAAATACTATTTTGTCCCCAAATTTACAACTCTGTCAACTATTTAGCCCCCTGACTGTTACCCGTTAGATAACAAGTTGACGTAGCCGTTAAATGCTGATGTGGCATGTGAGGTGGCATAATGGCAGAGCATAAATTTGCCGTTGAGAGGCAGGCAGTAAATGAAGCTACTTGTTTGTCTGTGGAGACAATCACAAAAAGCTTGAAGAAGAGGGCTTATGATGTGATTATATCAGATGATGCGGGGCGATTTGTTTACAACTATGTGTATTACAACTCCCTCTGATTTGCAGAACAGCATGGGAACAAGTCTCTGTTTGTGCATGTCCCCATTTTTTTCCAGAATTGATGAAGAAACCCAGATGCGATTTTATGCTCTGCTTTGGAAGCTATGGTGTTAGAGAAGAATAAGATTAGTGAGTAAGTGAAGAAAAGAAATGAATTTGAAGAAAAGAAGGAAGGAATGGGTTTGATAAAAAGAAAATAGAGAAGAAGTGAGGAATAGCTGGAGATGGAAGAAGAAAAAGAGAAGGCGAAGGAAGAAAAGAGTGGATGGGAGGATTTTTTTTCTTTAATTTTTAATGTTCAAACTGACGTGGCATATGATTTGGCATATGACTGGGCACTTAACGATGCCACGTCCACGGTTAACGGCCATGTCAGCAGGTTAATTAACAGGTAACGGCCAGGGGACTAAATAGTTGACAGAGTTAACAATTCGAGGACTAAATAGTATTTTTGATAAATTCAAGAACTAAATAGTAGTTTGACCAACAATTCGGGGACTAAATAGTATTTTACCTCAATTGGGAAAGTAGAAAAAATAGTCATATGCCACATCAACAAAAAAAGTGCCACATAGGAGTGAGAATGTATCTAGCTAAGCAAGCCACGTCAGCACTTAACAGAAAAATTTAATGATGTTAGACGGAAGGACTGATTTGGAAATAATTGAAAAGATAAAAGACTGATTTGGAACTTTTGAAAGATAAAGGGTCAATTTAAAACTAGTGATAAAGATAAAGGACCAAATGAGGTTTTGACCATTATATAAATTTACTAAATTTCATATTTGCATAATACAATTTTATAAATTTACCAAAATTAGGAATGGACCAAGTAAATTCCAAAAACTGAAAATAATGAATAGCAATGGTTATATAAACCCCCACAACAAAAACGAAATAATGTAACGGCAGTTGAAACTGACACAAATTCCTTTAAAACTAAATAATTTTTTTAATTTTTAAACAGTGGTTTAAAACTGCCACAAATTACAAATAATTGCCACAAAGTAATTACCGGCTGTTATACCAATGGCTGGGTTTTAACCGCCACTAACAAGCTTGTAATGCAGGTATAAGCAACGGTTTTTGTACCACCACAAAATTATTTAGCGATTAAAACCGCCAGAAAATGCTTCATTTCTTGTTGTGTAACCTCTATAAGAGAATAATTAAGTAGCAATCTTTTCAATAATCGTCTTGGTCATCATGGCATATTTGGAGAAGTTGTATGTCTTTAAAATATTTGTTGTCAAACTATCCTCTATAAAAGAAGAGAAGAATTTCTACGTAAAGGAGAAAAGTTTAATAAAAAATAAACTTAAAAAATAACATAAAAATAGAAAAGATACAAAGGAACCATGGCCTAAAGGTGCAACTCGATCGAAGCAAAAATTCTTCGAGGGTGGGAGAAGAAAGAAACTTTGGGCTTAAGTACGCAATGTACTTTGAAAGGATAAGCGTCTATAAAAAAAGTAAGAACAAAAAAATACAAATAGAAAAGAATATGAACAATAACCCTCGTCGAATGGAGGAAATCACAAGAAAAAAATGCTTCAAGCTGGAGAAGAAAGAAACTTAAGATCTATGTGAGTGGCCTACTTTGAAAGAATAGATAGGTATATTGCACATTTTTAAAAGTTAAAATTTAACAAAACTACTTTTATTCGGGGTGCAAAATGGCCAAGCCCAACAGATCTTTGTCACGTGGTATTTTTTTTCCTTTACACCCGTGTCTTTTTTTTTCTTGTATTGAACTCTTGGACTTGGCCGATCACTTCACTCTGTCAATCATATATAAAGTATAACTTTCTTTAGTCTTTCACCGATGTGGGACTATTTAAATTGCATACTCATGGCTTAATTATAGGCATAACATTTTTTTTAATTTTTGTGTGCAACATAAATAAAATGGATCAATGCTTTCTATTTCAGCCTATGCTAACCTTCTGAACAAGAAAAAAATTTACGTACAAATATAAATTCATGCCTAAATTAGAAAAGAAAAATATGCTCTGCATATTGTTACTATAACCTTCAAGATTGAGGAAATTTAGGAGAATTTTTTTTCGGCCAAGAGAAAATTTAGGAGATTAATCTCAAGATATTTTCCATCAAAATTTCTTGGTCGCACTGCTTCAATAGCATTTATGAGTTTTTCCTTTTTTATTTTCTTTCTGTTTGTAGCAATGTTTTAAAAATTGGACCGGTTATTGAATCGGAAAACTTTTTGGGTCACGGGCTGACCATTTCGAGTTCAGCTATAAACCCGTTTTTTAGTTGGACCGGTCAAAATTGGTTAAAATCGATGACCCGGAACAAGATCGGAGTTTCATCGAACTTTTTTTTTGGGTTGGGCTTCACATTTTGGGCCAAACTTGACTATATGCATTGTGTGTCTTACAATTTTAAATCTTATATGATTATGAAACAATTAATATAGTGTGTAAATGACATAAATGTTTTTAATTAATACTATTTAATCTTTTTGCTTTTTATATATATAGTTGAATCATATAATCTAACTTTTGTGCATTAAGAAAAACCAAAAAAACTAAATAACCAATGGAGGAAGCTTGATACTAAACCATCTAAAAGTTTATGGACCTGCAAATTAATTAGAAATATAATTATTAGAACATTACCTTATCATAGAACAAACTCATAAATAAGAAAGGTAAAAGACATAAATTAATTAAAATCTTGTAAACTTACCAATATTCAAAACCAAAATAATCCAATCCCGTGAATGAAACACTATATTAGCCTTTTGAGGATTGGTGTGCCGTTGATGAATGCTCTGCACTATTTGCATCTGATACCTAAAAAAATTAATAAATTTAATTATATGTGTATGTGTGTGTGTATATATATATATATATATATATATATATATATATATAATTGAATAAGCTAAACAATTTATGCAAAAAATGAATTTAACTAACTTAAGGATTTATCAAATGTGCAAACTCAAGTGGTATACTTCCCAACACAAGATTTTGGATAACAAAAGTCATAAAACTTTTCAATCTAGCAATTTCTTGCAGCGCGACGCGCATCTCTAGTAGGATCAGCACCACCATTAAGTGGAACCCTACCAAGTCGAGTTGTTGTATGTCCAAATACTTGAGTTGGACTAGGACCAAATTCTAAATAACGAACTCTTTTTGGATTCTCTTTTTCAAGAACTTGTCCAAAGGGGTCGCTCTCACTCAACTGTGTGGATGAAGTCTCTTGATTCTCAATTTCTAAATATTTTTTCCTACATATTACAATTTGGCTTATAATTAGATAGGAAGTAAAGAGTTATCACAGATAAGAAAAGGCAAAAGGAATTCTGACAAGTTTAACCCTAAAATGCACAAAACCAACCAAATGCGGCTCAATGGTGAAGTAACTACTCTCAATGGTGAATAGGGCAATATTGAAAAGGTGAATGGTAAAATGTGTTGGAGGGAAAATGAAAAGGAAATGAAGGTTTTGGCGCTAGTAGGGTTACGAAAAATTGGGATATGTATTTTTTATTTATGGCGCTTTGCACCCGCCAATAAATGACAAGAAAATAATTTTATATTTTATATAATAAGAGCGCTTAAAGTGCCAAAAAATGAGGCGCTACAATTTGATACATTTTGTGGCACTTTAAATCAACCACCAGGAATAATGCATTGGAAAATACCTATTTTCATGTAGTGTTACAATCATGTTTATTGTCAAATTTTGTTTATGAATTAATGTAACATTTAAAAAACTTGAGCAATCAACCACTTTTGTGAAGAATAACATAAGATTCGGACATTTATCTTGCAAAGATGAGGGCTTGAACTTATTGTCAATGTGAGGATTTTATTGATAGATAATATGTTTATAAAGACATAACAACTAACAAGTAAGAATTTTGTGAATGGCACTTATTGAGAAATCTTTACCTTCACACTCCTTACTCAATAGAAATTAGTTTCAAGTCTACTATGTTTTGAAGATATGGTTAGACAAATCCAACCAATCTTACTTAATCCATTTCGATTAAAACCAATTACCCTAATTGGATGGATTAAAGAAAAATGTATGAAACCCAATTAAATCAATATGGTTCTTGAATGAGGATGGTTATCATCTAACATAAATATATTAAATTTTGGCATACAAATGATTCAACAGATATGGAGGTTGTTCCTCTAACTCACTCATGTACGTTGGTTTTTTTTTTAACTAAAGTTAAATTGCACAATTTTTCTTTTTTAAATAAATAAAATTTTAAATCTTAAGATATTAATGTACTTTTTAATGCAAATTAATTATGTAATTTAGATATAGAGCAAAAGAGTGAAAGGGTATAGGGTAAGAATAACATAGAGGCTCAAGACAAAGTATAAGACCACAGCCCAAATAAGAGGTAAATGGCTTAAATTAAGTTGAAAGGGCTTAAAAAAGAAAGTTTGTTTTCCTTTTTTTTTTTTGTAGTTTTGGATTTTCAGATTTTGTTGTAAACTTACTCTCTACATGTGGAACATTAACTATCATTTGTGAAGAAGGTAGAATTTGAATGGAGGTCTCTTACCTTCTCTTCTATGAGATATTTATTTGTGGAAAAGTGTTTCAATGATAATATTTTAAAAGAATGCAACGTTTGATATATAAATAGCGATGTCAAAATGGGTTTGACCGGCCAAGAAAAAATGGCCCATTTTGAGCAAGGGCTTTTAGCCCCCGGCCCACATGGGCCTCTCTCTCTTTTTTTACTTTTTTTTTTAAAAAATATTTACAAGTATTTTATGTTATATAAAATATTATATCCTATGTTAATATGTAATATTTATCTATAATATGTTAATATGTAAAATAAATTGCATTTTTATAAGCCAATTTGTAATATTCATTCATAATATGTTGATTAAAAAAATAAACTACACTAAATTACTTTCAAAATCGTATTATTGTAAGCCAACTTGTAATATTTATTTTCAATATGTTGATATGTAGTTAAAATTATTTTTTAAAAAAATTAATTTAAAAAGTTTTAAAAAATGAATAAAAGGCCCGCCCTTGGCCCACCAAGGACTAGACTGGGCCAGTATCTTAGGCCCACCTTAAGAGGGTGGGCTGGCCCAGCCCAGCCCATTTTGTTACTAGGGCTGGCCCATTTTGACATTCCTATATACAAATAAAGGCTTAACAATTGGATTGACCAAAGCTTTTAAAAGTTTTTTTCCTTGGTTGGGGTGTGTTACTTCTTCATCAAATATTTTTTAGCTTTTTTATTATTATTAGTAGAAAATTTTGTAATAAGATAATGATTACATGCATATTGTTATATTTCTTTGAAGTTATAATACCTTTGATAAGATATATGTTTTCTTCTCTTTAGGTGTGATTCCTAATAGCCCGTTTGGTATTACTTACCTGCTGGGAAGGTAAGCTTGAGGTAAGGTTGAACACGTTTGGTAAGGCTTACCAGCTAGGAAGGTGAGCTGGACCTTCCCTGTCAAGAGGGAAGCTTCCTTCCCTCATGATAGGGAGGGATGGAGGGTAGGTGTGGTGAGGTGAGGATCAAGTGTGTTGCCTATTGTTCTTGCTATCATTTTTCTTTCACAATTGCCGGCTTAATTAGAGTATTTTTATTTTCTATGCCATGCATTTGGTTTTAGTATATATATATATTGAGAGAGAGAGAGTTCGGTCAAAACAAACAACAAAAATCACAAATCAAACCAAACAAAATTTTTTGTTCAGTTTCTAATTGATTGGTTTGAACACCCTTATGCTACATTTGGTAAGAAATCCAAACAGTGGAATCCATGTATTTTCACGGGTCTCAAAAAATTTTATATTATATTTTTTTACATACCAAACACACTTTTCATCGTACTTTTTCTCTCTATCTCTTTCGTCATTTTTCTCTACAGTACTTTCCTTTACTCTACAATACTTTACATCCCTTCTCTTTCCATCCGTGAATTTCTACAAAATGTAGCCTTACTTCTTTAAATGAATAGTTTAGAGGATCTCCACCTTAGTGAAAAGTAGGAAAAAAAAAACTCACACACAACAATAATATATACATGCAAACATTTGGGAGAACTTTTTTTTTTTTTTTGGGTTAAGAATTAGGCCAAAGACCCAAAACAGAAAAACAAATTCAGTACAACTCAAGAGTTCAAAATCCTAGTATCTTGTGCTATAAGAAGTCTTAAATCATCAAGTGGTTCATGGGCATTCCATAGGACAAGCTAGGCTGGAATTCGCTAACCAATCAGCACAAAAGTTGGCTTTGCGAGGGGTATGAACAGGCCTGATTTCCCAGTCTTGGTCGAATATTGTAGATAAGAATGATCAAATTACCCAGACCTAATAGCTATTTGCAAATTTTATTCGTTGGTCTAGATTCAGAGATTGAATAAACAAGTCTAGATCTGGGTACAGGGATTTTCATAAGTAAATTTAAGGGTTTGGATCTGGGTCTGGGAACGGGTAAGGCCGAAGGGGATATTCACCTCAGTCCCGACCTAGTATTAAAATTTTATATTTTTGTATAAATATTTATTTATATATAATATATAATCTTATATTATTAAAAATGTTACTTTAATCTTCCATTTTCCTCAAAGTTGTGGACAATAAGAGCATAATAAGCACATTATCAGCTGCTTAACAATCGTAGCTTGTTGGACTTCAAATAATTAAATTTGTTTAAGTTTGCTTTGTTAAATATTTCTAAGATTTGATTGCATTTTAAGATTTAGATAATAATATTACAATTTTGCACTTGTGATGAATTTAGATATATTTTCGGGTCTGGTCCAGGTATAGGGATTTAAGTATTCAGAGAGTTTGGGGACGAGTACTAATTAATTGTCATACCTAGCTGGAGCTGGAGTTGGAAACGGAGAAAATTCTTCGAAAGAATATATATTGAACATTTTTAAAAGTTAAAATTTAACAAAACTACTTTTATTGGTGGTGCAAAATGGCCAAGCCCAACAGATCTTTGTCACGTGGTATTTTTTTTCCTTTACACCCTGTGTCTTTTTTTTTCTATTGAACTCTTGGACTTGGCCGATCACTTCACTCTGTCAATCATATATAAAGTATAACTTTCTTTAGTCTTTCACCGATGTGGGACTATTTAAAGTGCATACTCATGGCTTAATTATAGGCATAACATTTTTTATTTTTGTGTGCCACATAAATAAAATGGATCAATGCTTTCTATTTCAGCCTATGCTAACCTTCTGAACAAGAAAAAAAATTTACGTACAAGTATAAATCCATGCCTAAATTAGAAAAGAAAAATATGCTCTGCATATTGTTTTTTTTTTGGTGAAAGGGGAAAGCAAAACAGAAGAAGAAAACTACAACACCAACTCTCCTAAAACAGAGGCACCCTGCGAGTCCTCAAGCAAGAGATCAACAATAAAGTCCAGGGGATCCACGAGAATATGAACTCCAATCGGAAGCTTATTACCCTCAGCAGCCAAGCGATCAGCGACACGGTTTCCCTCACGGAAGGAATGTTGAATGCAAATATGCCAATCACGGTTTATCCAGGTATGAGCACGTTGAACGAGAGAAGAGCAGGGGTGACTAGCAGAACAACCTTACTTCATCATGTTGACAGCCACCAGAGAATCTGCTTCAACAATGACCCTTCTATGCCCAAGAGTTCACGCCAACTCCAGACCATGAACGATACACCACATTTCAGCCACAAGGATATTGCAAGAGCCTCTCATGATATTTTTCATCAAAATTTCTTGGTGGCACCGCTTCAATAGCATTTATGAGTTTTTCCTTGTTATTTTCTTTCCGTTTGTAGCAATGTTTTAAAAATTGGACCGATCATTGAATCGGAAAACTTTTAAGGTCACGGGCTGACCGGTTCGAGTTCAGCTATAAACCCGTTTTTTGGGTTGTGCTTCACATTTTGGGCCAAACTTGACTATATGCATTGTGTGTATTATAATTTTAAATCTTATATGATTATGAAACAACTAATATAGTGTGTAAATGACATAAATGTTTTTAATTAATATTATTTAATCTTTTTGCTTTATATATATAGTTGAATCATATAATCTAACATTTGTGCATTAAGAAAAACCAAAAAAAAAAAACTAAATAACCAATGGAGGAAGCCTTAATACTAAACCATCTAAAAGTTTATGGACCTGCAAATGAATTAGAAATATAATTATTAGAACATTATCTTATCATAGAACAAACTCATAAATAAGAAAGGCAAAAGACATAAATTAATTAAAATCTTGTAAACTTACCAATATTCAAATCCAAAATAATCCAATCCCGTGAATGAAACACTATATTAGTCCTATGAGGATTGGTGTCCCGTTGATGAATGCTCTGCACTATTTGTATCTGATACCTAAGAAAATTTAATAAATTTAATTATGTGTGTGTGTGTGTGTGTGTGTGTGTATATATATATTATTGAATAAGCTAAAAAATTTAAGCAAAAAACGAATTTAACTAACTTAAGGATTTATCAAATGTGCAAACTCAGGTGGTATACTTCCCAACAAAAGATTTTGGAGAACAAAAGTCATAAAACTTTTTGTATCACTCTTGTGAGCCTGTAACTTTGATTTCAATCTAGCAATTTCTTGCAGCACGACGTCTCTAGTAGGATCAGCACCACCATTAAGTGGAATCCTACCAAGTTGAGTTTTTGTATGTCCAAATACTTGAGTTGGACTAGGACCAAATTCTAAACAAAGAACTCTTTTTGGATTCTCTTATCCAAGAACTTGTCCGAAGGGGTCGCTCTCACTCAACTGTGTGGATGAAGTCTCTTGATTCTCAATTTCTAAATTTTTTTTCCTACATATTACAATTTGGCTTATAATTAGATAGGAAGTAAAGAGTAATCACAGATAAGAAAATGCAAAAGGAATTCTAACAAGTTTAACCCTAAAATGCACATAACCGACCAAGTTTTGACTAAAATTAATCCCCCCCCCCCAAATATTGGAAAAGTCTTTATGTGACTAAATCTGTTCATAATCGTGGTCTAACGTCGTTCTCGCTTATGAAAAATTGGGATATGTATTTTTTATTTTTGGCGCTTTGCACCTGCAAAAAAATGACAAAAAATAATTTTATATTTTATAATAAGAGCGCTTAGAGTGCCAAAAAATGAGGCGCCACAATTTGATGGACCATCAATGAGGCGCCACAATTTGATGCATTTTGTGGCACTTTAAATCAAGCACCAAGAATAAGGCATTGGGAAATACCTATTTTCTTGTAGTGTTACAATCATGTTTATTGTCAAATTTTGTTTATGAATTAATGTAACATTTAAAAAACTTGAGCAATCAACCACTTTTGTGAAGAATAACATAAGATTCGGACATATCTTACAAAGATGAGGCCTTGAACTTATTGCCAATGTGAGGATTTTATTGATAGATAATATGTTTATAAAGTAACAACTAACCAGTAAGAATTTTTTGAATGACACTTATTGAGAAATCTTTACCTTCACACTCCTTACTCAATAGAAATTAGTTTCAAGTCTACTATGTTTTGAAGATATGGTTAGACAAATCCAACCAATCTTACTTAATCCATTTCGATTAAAACCAATTACCTAATTGGATGGATAAAATAAAAATGTATGAAATCCAATTAAATCAATATTGTTCTTGAATGAGGATGGTTATCATCTAACATAAATATATTAAATTTTGGCATACAAATGATTCAATAGATATGGAGGCTATTTCTCCAACTCACTCATGTACGTTGGGTTTTTTCTTTTGTTTAACTAAAGTTAAATTACAGAATTTTTCTTTTTTAAATAATAAATAGAATTTTAAATTTTAAGATATTATTGTACTTTTTAAAGCAAATTAATTATGTAATTTAGATATAGAGCAAAAGAGTGGAAGGATAAGGGGTAAGAATAACAGAGAGGCCCAAAACAAAGTATAAGACCACAGCCCAAAATAAGAGGTAAAGGGCTTAAGTTAAGTTGAAAGGGCTTAAAAGAAAGTTTTTTTTTCCTTTGTTTATTTTTTTGTAGTTTTGGATTTTCAGATTTAGAACATTAACTATCATTTGAGCAAGGGCTTTTAGCCTACGGCTCACGGTGGACTTACAAGGGCTAGGCTGGGCCGACTGGGCCTCTCTCTCTTTTTTTACTTATTTTTTAAAAAATATTTATATGTATTTTATGTTATATAAAATTTTATAGTCTATGTTAATATGTAATATTTATCTATAATATGTTAATATGTAAAATAAATTGCATTTTTATAAGTTAATTTGTAATATTCATTCATAATATGTTGATTAAAAAAATAAACTACACTAAATTACTTTTCAAAATCCTATTATTGTAAACCAACTTGTAATATTTATTTTCAATATATTAAATTGTAGTTAAAATAATTTTAAAAAAAGTTAATTTAAAAAGTTTTTAAAAATAATAAAAGGCCTGCCCTTGGCCCACCAAGGACTAAGCTGGACCATTATTTTATGCCCACCTTAAGAGGGTTGGCCAGGCCCGGCCCAGCCTATTTTACTGCTAGCCCACAGCCTTGTGAGCCGGCCCATTTTGACATCCCTATATACAAATAAAGGCTTAACAACTGGATTGACCAAAACTTGTAAAAGTTTTTTCCTTGGTTGGGGTGTGTTACTTCTTCATCAAATATTTTTTAGCTTTTTTATTATTATTAGTAGAAAATTTTGTAATAAGATAATGATTACATGCATATTGTTATATTTCTTTGAAGTTATAATACCTTTGATAGGATATATATTTTCTTCTCTTTAGGTGCGATTCCCAAGGGTTAGTTAGGATCCCTATTAAGATCAAGTGTGTTGCCTATTATTCTTGCTATCATTTTTCTTTTACAAGTGCTTAATTAGGGTATTTTTATTTTCTATGCCATGCATTTGGTTTTTGTATATATATATATATATCTAGAGAGAGAGAGAAATGGTTCGGTTAAAACAAACAATAAAAATCACAAACCAAACCAAACTAATTCTTTTTTTTTTTTTGTTAAGTTTCTAATTGATTGGTTTGAACACTCTTAGGCTATGTTTAGTTAGAAACCCAAACAATGGAATCCATGTATTTTCACGGTTCTTAAAAAAATTTTACATCATATTTTTTTAGCATACCAAACATACTTTTTCGTTCTCCTCACTTTTCTCTATAGTATTTTCTTTTATCTATAATACTTTACATACCTTCTCTTTTCATTCATAAATTTCTACCAAACGTAGGAATGAATAGTTTAGAGGATCTCCACCTTAGTGAAAAGCAGAAAAAAAAAAACAACTCATACACAACAATAATATATACATGCAAACATTTGGGAGAACTTTTTTTGGGTTTAAGAACTAGGCCAATGGCCCAAAACCAAAAAAAAAAATTCAGTACAACTCGAGTTCAAAATCCTAGTATCTACCTTGACAAAAAAAAATCCTAATATCTTGTGCTATAAGAAGTCTTAGATCATCAAGTGGTTCATGGGCATTCCATAGGACAAGCTAGGCTGGAATTCGCTAACCAATCAGCACAAAAGTTGGCTTTGCGATGGGTACGAACAGGCCTGATTTCTCAGTCTTGGACCAATATTGTAGATAAGAATGAACAAATTATCCGGACCTAATAGTTATCTGCAAATTTTATTCGTTGGATCTAGATTCAGAGATTGAATTAATGAGTCTAGGTCTGGGTACATAAATTTTCATAAGTAAATTTAAGGGTTTGAGTTTGGTCTGGGTCCGGGGACGAGTAGGGTCGAAGGGGATATTCACCTCAGTCCCCTCCCAGTATTAAAATATTATATTTGCATTAAATATTTATTTATAATAATATATAATCTTATTTTATTAAAAAGGCCAAATTTTAGATAAAATAAAAAAAAATATTAGAATACTAATAAGATTATTACGATCTTTTATGTCTAATCTTACAATTTAACGTGTTACATATCTTATATAATCTTAAGATATATTTTTTTTTTATGGACTTAAGATATCTTATTAGAAGCTCACTATTTTTTTTTAAAAAAAATTTAAGTATCACATTTTCGAATAATGTCTTCGAGATGGGACGTATCCAATGCTATCGATTGAATTAGAAGTATCCATATAAAACCAGAAGGAAATTTAAATTGTCCAAAGAAATTATTAAAAGTATAATATAAAATATTTTCAAGGCTTCCAACTCCTGCTATGTAACAAATAATGTTCTTCTTAATACCAGTTATGAACAATGAAAATAACTATCAAAGTATGGGATTGGATAAAAGTATGATAACAAAATGCCTTTTAAATCTTATTACATGACAATATTTGAGAAAGTGTTCATATTCACATTTTCAAATCCATAATCAATCAGTAAGTTTAATTAACTAACCCATAGTTTCTGGTAATTGTGAGATAATTGATTCCACCGCCAAAATATAATTCTACAACATTCCAGCTTTATATAATCGAAATAGCAATGTTGTCACGATCGAATTTGAGAAAGATTCGAATAAGTGTTCAGTTCACGGTCTGAGCGATTTAACCGGTCGAACATTCGATCGAATCGGATGACGCAATAAATAATAAATATTATGTATTCTTAATATATAAAATGACAACATTCAAGTTTCAACACACATAATTTTCAAGACTTGTCAAACTCATGAGGATCTTGATCAAACAAAGCATAAAGTTCTTGATAATCATCACTTCCACTATAACCTACTAATTGTTTTCGAAGAAATTAGTCCAGTGCTCAACTCGACTTGGTTGTGCATTTTTATCCTTGACTCTACACACATTTGTTTTCACTTTTCAATTATTCATCAATTGTTTTTAAACTGAATTGGCCTGGAAAAAAAGAAGAAGAAAAAAGAGTTGGACCCCATTTAAATCCGGTCTAATTGCTAATTTGATTTTTTAAGTCTGACCAACTTGTTCTATTGTTGGACCGATCGAACCATCCAGGTCCTAACAACATTGCAAAATAGTATTGATTTTTTCATATTTCAATGTAAGCTTTATATAATTGAAATAGTGCCAATGTTTGTTATTTACTTGGATCTTTTATCTCAAATATTACTACACAAATTGGAGTAGCTTACAGTGTACAGGAAACAAAATAAAACTATCATTTTAACCAAAATAGAGGACCATAACCTTCAGCAAAATCGGAAATTCCATTGGAGTTTACAGTGAAAATTAAAACTGATCGATGAATGCATATTACCTGAGATGGATGATTGACGATGCTCGGTCGATAGAGCTTCCACGGTGCTCGAAACTCTTCTTCGACCGCGGACTTGGCGAGTTCGACGGTCACTCTATTCTCGACTTCAACGGTTCTCAGCTTTGATGGGTTAGGGTGCCTCAAAAACATGGAGGCTCTCTCCCACTCTAGCTTCGATGGTTTCGTGTGGGTCATGAAATATGGGCAAAATGTCCATGGATAAATAAAAATATGGGTGGCTTTTTAGAGTTTAGTGTAAAATGATAAAATTATCCCTAAAAAAATTGGGTGACGTGACATATAATGGTTGACTATGGATGGATGGAAAGTTAATGGAAGGATGGTAAGTGTCCCAAACTAAAAGTTTAGGGAATCTATTTGCAAAGTTTTAAAATTCAGGGTGTGTATATTTACCTCTAGTCTAAGAGTCCGTTTGGATAGACTTTTTTAAAAAAGTACTTTTTCAATGGAGCTTTTAAAATTAAAGCTTTAAGCAAAAGTAAAAGTTATTTTGCGTTTAGATATCCTAATTAAAAAATACTTTATAAAATAATAAATGTTTTGATATAAAATTAAAAAATATTTTTTATTAATTAAATTTATCAAAATAGAAATTTGAAAGTACTTGTCAATATCATTTATTTGGATTAAAATTACTTAAATTAAAAAGAAGAGAAAAAAAAATTATTTAGTCCCTGAATTGTTGGTTAAACTACTATTTAGTCCCCAAATTTGGTAAAAATACTATTTAGTCCCCAAATTTGCAGTTCTATCAACTATGTAGTCCCTGAATTTAGCAAAAATACTATTTAGCCCCTGAATTTGTAACTCTATCAACTTTTAGTCCCTGAACTTGGCAAAAATACTATTTAGTCCCCAAATTTACAACTCTGTCAACTATTTAGTCCCTTGACTGTTACCCGTTAGATAACAAGTTGACGTAGCCGTTAAATGCTGATGTGGCATGTGTGGTGGCATAATGGCAGAGCATAAGTTTGCCATTGAGAGGCAAGCAGTAAATGAAGCTACTTGTTTGTCTGTGGAGACAATCACGAAAAGCTTGAAGAAGAGGGCTTATGATGTGATTATATCAGATGATGCGGAGCGATTTGTTTGCAACTATGTGTATTACAACTCCCTTCGATTTGTAGAACAACATGGGAACAAGTCTCTGTTTGTGCATGTCCCCATTTTTTTCCAGAATTGATGAAGAAACCCATATGCGATTTTATGCTTTGTTTTGGAAGCTATGGTGTTAGAGAAGAATAAGGTTAGTGAGTAAGTGAAGAAAAGAAATGAATTTGAAGGAAAGAAGGAAGGAATGTGTTTGATAAAAAGAAAATAGAGAAGCAGTGAGGAATAGCTGGAGATGAAAGAAGAAAAAGAGAAGGAGAAGGAAGAAAAGAGTGCATGGGAGGACTTTTTTATTTAATTTTTAATGTTCAAGCTGACGTGGCATATGATTTGGCACATGACTGGGCACTTAATGATGCCACGTCAGCGGTTAACGGCCATGTCAGCAGGTTAATTAACAGGTAACGGCCAGTGGACTAAATAGTTGACAGAGTAAACAATTCGAGGACTAAATAGTGTTTTTGATAAATTCAGGGACTAAATAGTAGTTTGACCAACAATTCGGGGACTAAATAGTATTTTACCTCAATTGGGAAAGTAGAAAAAATAGTCATATGCCACATCAGCAAAAAAAAAGTGCCACATAGGAGAGAGAATGTATCTAGGTAAGCAAGCCACGTCAGCACTTAACAGAAAAATTTAATGATGTTGGACGGAAGGACTCATTTGGAAATAATTGAAAAGATAAAAGACTGATTTGGAACTTTTGAAATATAAATGACCAATTTGAAACTAGTGGTAAAGATAAAAGGACCAAATGAGGTTTTGACCATTATATAAATTTACTAAATTTCATATTTGCATAATACAATTTTATAAATTTACCAAAATTAAGAATGGACCAAGTAAATTCCAAAAACTGAAAATAACGAATAGCAACGGTTATTTAAACCCCCACAACAAAAACTAAATAATGTAACAGCGGTTAAAACTGCGACAAATGCCTTTAAAACTAAATAACTTTTTTAATTTTTAAACATGGGTTTAAAACTGCCGCAAAGTAATTACCGGCTGTTATACCAATGGCTGGGTTTTAACCGCCACAAACAAGCTTGTAATGCAGGTATAAGCGATGGTTTTTGTACTGCCACAAAATTATTTAGCGATTAAAACCGGCGGAAAATGCTTCATTTGTTGTTGTGTAACCTCTATAAGAGATTAATTTAGTAGCATTCTTTTTAATAATCATCTTGTTCATCATGGCATATTTGGAGAAGTTGTATGTCTTCAAAATATTTGTTGTCAAACTATCCTCTATAAAAGAAGAGAAGAATTTCTACATAAAGGAGAAAAGTTTCATAAAAAATAAACTTAAAACATAACATAAAAATAGAAAAGATACAAAGGAACCATGGCCTAAAGGTGCAACTCGATCGAAGCAAAAATTCTTCGAGTATGGGAGAAGAAAGAAACTTTGGGCTTACGTACGCAGTGTACTTTGAAAGGATAAGCGTCTATAAAAAAACTAAGAACAAAAAAATACAAATAGAGAAGAATATGAATAATAACCCTCGTCGAATGGAGGAAATCACAAGAAAAAAATGCTTCAAGCCCAACAAATCTATGTGAGTGGCCTACTTTGAAAGAATAGATAGGTATATTGAACATTTTTAAAAGTTAAAATTTAACAAAACTACTTTTATTGGGGGTGCAAAATGGCCAAGCCCAACAGATCTTTGTCACGTGGTATTTTTTCCTTTACACCCTGTGTCTTTTTTTTTTCTTGTATTGAACTCTTGGATTTGGCCGATCACTTCACTCTATCAATCATATATAAAGTATAACTTTCTTTAGTCTTTCACCGATGTGGGACTATTTTAAGTGCATACTCATTGCTTAATTATAGGCATAACATTTTTTATTTTGTGTGCAACATAAATAAAATGGATCAATGCTTTCTAAAATCAGCCTATGCTAACCTTGTGAACATGAAAAAAATTTACGTACAAGAATCAATCCATGCCTAAATTAGAAAAGAAAAATCTGTTCTGCATATTGTTACTATAACCTGCAATATTGAGAAAATTTAGGAGAATTTTTTTTCGGCCAAGAGAAAATTTAGGAGATTAATCTCATGATATTTTCCATCAAAATTTCTTGGTGGCACCGCTTCAATAGCATTTATGAGTTTTTCCTTTTTATTTTCTTCGCTTCAATAGCGTTTATGAGTTTTTCCTTTTTATTTTCTTTCTGTTTGTAGCAATGTTTACAAAATTGGACCAGTCATTGAATCGGAAAACTTTTCGGGTCACGGGCAGACCGGTTCGTGTTCAGCTATAAACCCGTTTTTTAGTTGGACCGGTCAAAATTGGTTAAAATCGATGACCCGGAACAGGATCTGATTTTCGTTGAACTATTTTTTTGGGTTGGGATTCACATTTTGGGCCAAACTTGACTATATGCATTGTGTGTCTTACAATTTTAAATCTTATATGATTATGAAACAATTAATATAGTATGTAAATGACATAAATGTTTTTAATTAATATTATTTAATCTTTTTGCTTTTTATATATATAGTTGAATCATATAATCTAACATTTGTGCATTTAAAAAACAAAAAAAAAACTAAATAACCAATGGAGGAAGCCTTGATACTAAACCATCTAAAAGTTTATGGACCTGCAAATTAATTAGGAATATAATTATTAGAACATTATCTTATCATAGAACAAACTCATAAATAAGAAAGGCAAAAGACATAAATTAATTAAAATCTTGTAAACTTACCAATATTCAAAATCAAAATAATCCAATCCCGTGAATGAAACACTATATTAGCCCTACGAGGATTGGTGTCCCGTTGATGAATGCTCTGCACTATTTGCATCTGATACCTAAGAAAATTAATAAATTTAATTCTATGTATATATATATATATATATATATATATATATATATATATATATATTATTGAATAAGCTAAAAAATTTAAGTAAAAAATAAATTTAACTAACTTAAGGATTTATCAAATGTGCAAACTCATGTGGTATACTTCCCAACACAAGAAAAACCCATATCCATTGTGAAAGCATTAATTAGGAGGGTAAGAAAAAGCATCTTCAAAGATAGTATTATTTTGCCACTTCCATATCATGGCACAAGTTGTTGCAAAAAAAAAAAAAAGTTTCGAGGTACGTTACAGATACTTTCTCCACTGTTCTTCAGATTCCATTATTTCACCCATTTTCTTAACGAAATGTTATAAAATTCTTGTTTGGTGGTGGATGAACACTTGCAATCAAGGTTGTTATGGCTTCGATTTAATGAGTAAGATCTTGCGATTTTACTATCTTATTTATAGAAATTGATTTCGTTCTTAGATAAAATAAAAATATATTAGAATACCAATAAGATTACAATCTTATATATCTAATCTTACGATCTAACGCGTTACATATCTTATATAACCTTATGATATTTTATTAGAAGCTCACTATTTTTAAGAAAAAAATTTAAATATCACACTAGTAATAAACATTAATAAAAAAATTATTTTATAAAAGTCTTTAATGCAAATTGCTAATATATCTTGACATATTTTATAAAAGTCATTTTTTTTGTTCCCATAAAAAAAATAATTTTTTGATAAATTTCTACTTCTAAAAAAGAAGATGTTATATTATTATATGTATTTTATTTATTTTATAAAAATAATAGGATTTTATTATAATTCTCGATTCGATCTATTTTGTATCTCTTTTGATTCTATACAAGACCTCAATCTTAACAACATTGCCTATAACTAGATCTGTTCAAGGGCAGGGTAGCCCATGAGACTACTCAAGCCCAAACCCATGAATCAACTACCCAACATTAAGAATTGGGTATGGGTAGTACTTGGACATTACCCATCAAATACTCAATTTGTTAAAAATACCCAGGCGAAAGCCTAAGTAGTACTTGAATAAGGATGATCATAGATAGAATTTGGGTAAGATACTATATTCTCCGTTCTTGGTCCAGATTTGAGTGGGTATCAAAGTAATTCCCATCCCCGAACCATACAAATAGTCAAGTTCCCATATCCAGACCCAGATCAGTAGAAAATTTGAAATAAATTATTATTTTATTAAGGCTAAAATGCACAAAGACCTCTGAGTTTTGAATCAAAAACACATACACCCCTTGAGTTTTAAAAGCTTAGAAAGAGACCCTATAATCTTTCACTTAGGGGCAATTAATACCCTTATGATAGGGTTCCATCCAATTTAAAACGTTTTCTGCGACATCAACAATTTTGGTCAGAATAATCATGGGTAATTCGGTAATTGCACAAATAAAAATATGACCCACTCATCTTACATTTAACTCTAACCCGACCCATTTATCCCTTATCCAAATTAGACCCATCGAAACACCCTTTCCCATTCTCCCAAAACCACCCATTGAAGAAGCATCCTCGCCTATCGACCATCAAAAGCAAGAACAGAGGGGCCACGTGCCATCGAACTCCACCATCGTAGTTGACATCGCCGCGCCGTCGAAGAAGAGTTGTCGAGCACTACCGTTGGAGCTCCATCGATCGAGAGCACCGTCGAAGTTCCATTGCATGTACAATTTCAATATAGACAAATTTTGAAGGCAAAATTACGTTTTTGGTCCTTAACGTTTGCACGAAGTTTAATTTTGATCCTCAATGTTTCAAAAAGTTATTTTAGGTCCTCAATGTTTTTTTTTGGTCATATAGCGTAATATCCATCTGGTTTTGCCATTAAATGCTAACGTGGAAGGCTTACGTGGTACATCCTTTCTCCTAAGTGTCATATTTAAATGACATTATACAATTTCTCACTCAAACTCAGCAAAACGACGTCATTTTGATTCATTTAAATGACCAAAATAGCACATTTATACGAGCACAGAACCTTGGAAAAACTACACTCCAAAAGTTAACTTTTGAAGTGGGAGAGTCCAAGTCTTTCTAAAATCTTTTCTTAATTATAACCTCCCCAACATGACTCTTGTATCAAAATCTCTATTATTACAGAAGGAGAGATGACAAGTTGAAAATAGAAAAACAAAATCCCATATCCAATATAGTAATTTCTTCAACATAAATAAGATGATTCTATCACTCACCTTAAGAAGAAATTAAACCAACCAAATATTTTGGTAAATGTGAGATAATTGATTCCACCGTCAAAAGATAATTCTACAAAATTCCAGCTTTATATATATGAAATAGTAATGTTTTCAGATCAAATCGGACAAAGACTCGGACAAGTGTTCAGTTTACAATTTGAGCGGTTTAACCGGTCGAACCATCGGTCGAATCAGATGATGCAATAAATAATAAATATTAAATATTATTAATATATAAAATGACAACATTCAAGTTTCAACACACATAATTTTCAAGACTTGTCAAACTCATAAAGATATTGATCAAACCAAGCATAAAGTTCTTAATAATCATCACTTCCACTATAACCTACTAATTGTTTTCGAAGAAATTAGTCCAGATTGTGCTGAACTTGACTTGGTTGTGCATTATTATCCTTGACTCTACGCACATTTGTTTTCACTTTTCAATTTTTCATAATTTTTTTTTAAATTGAATTGGCCTAAAAAAAAGAAAAAAGAGTTGGACCGAGCTGTTCGCCAGTTGGACTCCATTTAAATCAGGTCCAATAGCTAATTTGATTTTTTAGGTCCGACCAACTCGTTCTATCGTTTGACCGATCGTACCATCCAGTCCGGTTCTAACAACATTGCGAAATAGTATTGATTTTTTAATATTTCAATGTAAGCTTTATATAACTGAAATAGTGTCAATGTTTGTTATTGACTTGGATCTTTTATCCCAAATATTACTACACAAATTGGAGCAGCTTACAGTGTACAGGTAACAAAATAAAACTATCATTTCAACCAAAATAGAGGACCATAACCTTCAGCAAAATCGGAAATTCCATTGGAGTTTACAGTGAAAATTAAAACTGATCGATTAATGCATATTACCTGAGATGGATGATCGACAATGCTCAGTCGATGGACCTTCCACGGTGCTCGAAACTCATTTTCGAGGCGGACTTGGCTTCTACGATGGAGTTCGACGGTCACTCTATTCTCGACTTCAACGGTTCTCGGCTTTGATGGGTTAGGGTGCCTCACAAACTTGGAGGCTCTCTCCCTCTCTACGCTTCGATGGTTTCGGGTAGGTCATGAAATATGGGCAAAATGTCCATGGAAAAATAAAATACGGGTGGCTTTTTAGAGTTAGTGTAAAATGATAAAATTATCCCTAAAAATATTGGGTGACGTGACATATAATGGTTGACTATGGATGGATGGAAAGTTAATGGAAGGGTGGTAAGTGTCCCAAATTAAAAGTTTAGGGAATCTGTTTTCAAAGTTTTAAAATTCAGGGTGTGTATTTACCTCTAGTCTATGAGCCCGTTTGAATAGATACTTTTAAAAAGTACTTTTTCAATGGAAAAGTAAAAGTAAAGATTATTTTGCGTTTGGATATCTTAATTAAAAAGTACTTTATAAAATAATAAATGTTTTGATGTAAAATTAAAAAATATTTTTTATTCATTAAATTTATCAAAATAGACATTTGAAAGTACTTGTCAATATCATTTATTTGGATAAAAATTACTTAAATTAAAAAAGAAGAGAAAAAAATATTATTTAGTCCCTGAATTGTTGGTTAAACTACTATTTAGTTCCCGAATTTGGCAAAAATACTATTTAGTCCCCAAATTTGCAGCTCTATTAACTATGTAATCCCTGAATTTAGCAAAAATAATATTTAGTCCCTGAATTTGTAACTCTATCAACTTTTTAGTCCCTAAACTTGACAAAAATACTATTTAGTCCCCAAATTTACAACTCTGTCAACTATTTAGTCCACTGACTGTTACCCGTTAGATAACAAGTTGACGTAGCCATTAAATGATGATGTGGCATGTGAGGTGGCATAATGGCAGAGCATAAGTTTGCCGTTGAGAGGCATGCAGCAAATGAAGCTACTTGTTTGTGTGTGTAGAGACAATCACGAAAAGATTGAAGAAGAGAGCTTATGATGTGATTATATCAGATGATGTGAGGCGATTTGTTTACAAATATGTCTATTACAACTCCGTCCGATTTGCAGAACAGCATGGGAACAAGTCTCTGTTTGTGCATGTCCCCATTTTTTTCCAGAATTGATGAAGAAACCCAGATGCGATTTTATGCTCTGTTTTGGAAGCTATGGTGTTAGGGAAGAATAAGATTAGTGAGTAAGTGAAGAAAAGAAATGATTTTGAAGGAAAGAAGGAAGGAATGAGTTTGATAAAAAGGAAATAGAGAAGACGTGAGGAATAGCTGGAGATGGAAGAAGAAAAAGGGAAGGTGAAGGAAGAAAAGAGTGGATGGGAGGATTTTTTTTCTTTAATATTTAATGTTCAAGCTGACATGGCATATGATTTAGCACATGACTGGGCCCATAATGATGCCATGTCAGCGGTTAACGGCCATGTCAGCAGGTTAATTAACAGGTAACGGCCAGGGGAATAAATAGTTGACAGAGCTAACAATTCGTGGACTAAATAGTGTTTTTGATAAATTCAGGTACTAAATAGTAGTTTGACCAATAATTCGGGGACTAAATAGTATTTTACCTCATTTGGGAAAGTAGAAAAAATAGTCATATGCCACATCAGCAAAAAAAAGTGCCACATAGGAGAGAGAATGTATCTAGCTAAGCAAGCCACGTCAGCACTTAACAGAAAAATTGAACGATGTTGGACGGAAGGCCTGATTTGGAAGTAATTGAAAAGATAAAAGACTGATTTGGAACTTTTGAAAGATAAATGACCAATTTAAAACTAGTGTTAAAGATAAAGGACCAATTGAGGTTTTGACCATTATATAAATTTACTAAATTTCATATTTGCAGTATACAATTTTATAAATTTACCAAAATTAGGAATGGACCAAGTAAATTCCAAAAACTGAAAATAACGAATAGCAACGATTATATAAACCCCCGTAACAAAAACTAAATAATGTAACGGCGGTTAAAACTGCCACAAAAGCCTTTAAAACTAAATATATATTTTTTAATTTTTAAACGGTGGTTTAAAACTGCCACAAATTATAAAAAAACTGCCGCAAAGTAACTACCGGCGGTTATACCAATGGCTGGGTTTTAACTGCCACAAACAAGCTTGTAATTCATGTATAAGCGACGGTTTTTGTACCGCCACAAAATTATTTAGCGATTAAAACTGCCGGAAAATGCTTCATTTCTTGTTGTGTAACCTCTATAAGAGAATAATTAAGTAGCATTCTTTTTAATAATCGTCTTGGTCATCATGGCATATTTGGAGAAGTTGTATGTCTTCAAAATATTTGTGTTCAAACTATCCTCTATAAAAGAAGAGAAGAATTTCTACATAAAGGAGAAAAGTTTCATAAAAAATAAACTTAAAAAATAACATAAAAATAGAAAAGATACAAAGGAACCATGGCCTAAAGGTGCAACTCGATCGAAGCAAAAATTCTTCGAGTGTAGGAGAAGAAAGAAACTTTGTGCTTACGTACGCAGTGTACTTTGAAAGGATAAGCGTCTATATAAAAAGTAGGAATAAAAAAATACAAATAGAAAAGAATATGAACAATAACCCTCGTCGAATTGAGGAAATCATAAGAAAAAAATGCTTCAAGCTGGAGAAGAAAGAAACTTAAGATCTACGTGAGTGGCCTACTTTGAAAGAATAGATAGGTATATATATTGAACATTTTTAAAAGTTAAAATTTAACAAAACTACTTTTATTGGGGGTGCAAAATGGCCAAGCCCAACAGATCTTTGTCACGTGGTATTTTTTTTCCTTTACACCCTGTGTCTTTTTTTTTTCTTGTATTGAACTCTTGCACTTGGCCGATCACTTCACTCTGTCAATCATATATAAAGTATAACTTTCTTTAGTCTTTCACCGATGTGGGACTATTTAAAGTGCATACTCATGGCTTAATTATAGGCATAACATTTTTTATTTTTGTGTGCCACATAAATAAAATGGATCAATGCTTTCTATTTTAGCCTATGCTAACCTTCTGAACAAGAAAAAAATTTACGTACAAGTATAAATCCATGCCTAAATTAGAAAAGAAAAATATGCTCTGCATGTTGTTGTTTTTTTTGGTGAAAGGGGAAAGCAAAACAGAAGAAGAAAACTACGACACCAACTCTCCTAAAACAAAGGCACCCTGCGAGTCCTCAAGCAAGAGATCAACAATAAAGTCCGGGGGATCCACGAGAATATGAACTCCAATCGGAAGCTTATGACCCTCAGCAGCCAAGCGATCAGCGACACGGTTTCCCTCACGGAAGGAATGTTGAATGCAAATATGCCAATCACGGTTTATCCAGGTATGAGCACGTTGAACCGAGAGAAGAGCAAGGGTGACTAGAAGAACAACCTTGCTTCATCATGTTGACAGCCACCAGAGAATCTGCTTCAACAATGACCCTTCTATGCCCAAGATTCCACGCCAACTCCATACCATGAACGATACCCCACATTTCAGCCACAAGGATATTGCAAGAGCCTCTCATGATATTTTTCATCAAAATTTCTTGGTGGCACCGCTTCAATAGCATTAATGAGTTTTTCCTTGTTATTTTCTTTCCATTTGTAGCAATGTTTTAAAAATTGGACTGATCATTGAATCGGAAAATTTTCAGGTCACGGGCTGACCGGTTCGAGTTCAGCTATAAACCCGTTTTTTTGGGTTGTGCTTCACATTTTGGGCCAAACTTGACTATATGCGTTGTGTGTATTATAATTTTAAATCTTATATGATTATGAAACAACTAATATAGTGTGTAAATGACATAAATGTTTTTAATTAATATTATTTAATCTTTTTGCTTTATATATATATATATATATATAGTTGAATCATATAATCTAACATTTGTGCATTAAGAAAAAAAAAAAAAACTAAATAACCTATGGAGGAAACCTTAATACTAAACCATCTAAAAGTTTATGGACCTGCAAATGAATTAGAAATAAAATTATTAGAACATTATCTTATCATAGAACAAACTCATAAATAAGAAAGGCAAAAGACAGAAATTAATTAAAATCTTGTAAACTTACCAATATTCAAATCCAAAATAATCCAATCTCATGAATGAAACACTATATTAGCCCTATGAGGATTGGTGTCCCGTTGATGAATGCTCTGCACTATTTGCATCTGATACCTAAGAAAATTTAATAAACTTAATTATATGTGTGTATGTGTGTGTGTGTATATATATATATATTATTGAATAATCTAAAAAATTTAAGCAAAAAACGAATTTAACTAACTTAAGAATTTATCAAATGTGCAAACTCAGGTGGTATACTTCCCAACACAAGATTTTGGAGAACAAAAGTCATAAAACTTTTTGTCTCACTCTTGTGAGCCTGTAACTTTGATTTCAATCTAGCAATTTCTTGTAGCGCGACGTCTCTAGTGTTGGGGCAGCAACCTGAAAATAAGAATAAATACCAAAAATAGGAAAATGTAAATTGTTAGAGAAAATATAATACGCGTGGTACCAGACTGAGGCACGGGTATCTCGTTATCTTTAAGGTAATTCACGCCTCCCACGGGTTGATTTTGCTATATCACCCGGTGCAGGGGTACTCAGACGCGTTACCTCCAGGATACAACAGCCCAGTACTCGCCTGTTTGTCTACAACCTCTGCACGTAGGATGTAGACAGGACTCTGTCTCCCACACCTTTCTCTACCCAAATAACACATAAATAATTTATGTTTTACTCATAGTATTCCCACATCTCATTTCTTCTTTTCATTTGAGTTAGTTAGTGTCTCTTCTAACCAACACACACACACACACACACACACACACACACACACACACACACACACACACACATATATATATATATATATATATATATATATATATATGTCAGAAACTTGCACTATTACTTAAAGTATTTTAATGTGTTTTAATGCTACCATTAATTCTAAGATTTGAACTAGTCAATTTGTAACATTCTCATTTCAATTATTTATAACATATTATTATATTAATTAATTTAATAAATTAATTTTATTAATTTATAATAATATCCAACAATCCCTCACTTATTATTATAAATTAACACACACATTTTTATACTTTAGTTTTTACATTTGGGTAGAGACAGATTATTATGCATAATATAGATAGCTAAATTGCCTTGAATCTATATTTAGCAAAAATATATATCTTGATCCAAAGCCATGGTGGTATTCGCCTTGAACCATAACTGCTTAAGGGAAACAAGACATATATCATGCACATAATAACCCAGGTGCAATATATGAGCCCTAGCCCGCACATTATGCGGCCGTGTGCGCACCCTGTTTCTTGAATGTGTTTCAAGAATATATGCCCTTTTATATTCTCATAGGAGCGGCCCCACTCCGTCACATTCAAATAGGTGAATTCTGTCAAGGGTATTCTTGCAGTTAAGATACCCCACTCTTATAGAGCTACAGATTTCATTAAGAGTTTTTGAAAACTCAACCTCACATTTCATTGCAGGAAAATGCACTTACATCATAGGGATAAATTAAGAGTCGAAACTCTTTTAAATGTGTATTTCAACAGCCACTCTATGATTCGTTTGTCCCTTTGAACCAAGTTCTTATGATCTCTAATCACAAGGTAGGGTATCCTCATAGGTTGCTTTTAATCCATACGGGCTTATAGATTCATCCCCCTCGATGTATATATACCAGATTCTTTGACTATAGCTATAGTTTCAGAAAAACGCACAATTTAAAGAATCTAGTAATGACGGTATTCATCACAATAAGTGATCACATATTATTGGCTCAAAAAAATCTCATAATTATTATTGGCGGGTATCCCAAAATTCATAAAATATATTTTTAATATATTCTTCCACCAAATAATAATACTAGCCAATAAAATAAAACATTAATTCATTTAAGGAACTTTTTCAAACTCAATTATATGTGACAAAAATTAGTATCATCTATATGTACCACTTTGTACTATAGGAAGTAGCACCAATTGGGCTTACTCAAATTTAAATTAGTTAGACATATCTTCATCTCTTTGAGATGGTATCATCAATTTATAAATTGATCACGAATAATAGTATATATGCCTTTATCCACAATAAAATTTTCAGTCACATATTCACAATAAAAATAGTTCCAAAAAATGAATAATGTAATTCACATTATAAATTGCATAGCAATTTCTCACAATAAAATATACCGTCAAAATTAATGTGAACTCATTTCATATATCCACAAAATATATACCCCCACTATTGATGGGTTTTGTGTCTTTCACAAGAATTTCAAAATTTCTTTGTTCACCCAAAAAATATTCTTGTGGCACTTATAAAATATCACATATGAATTTTGAAATTCATTTTTGTGAAGAAGTCACAAAATCCACAATTATGCATGCATACATATCCTCAAATATTTTCCAAAACAAATATTGAGGTATTCCCAAATTTAATGACAATTTTGCTTTGTCATATATGGCTTAAAAGCCTACAAGAGATATTAAAATCTCACAAGAATTTTCATGCTTATCAAATAAAAGTTTTAATAACTTTTCACATGCCATTATCATTTTAATGAAAATTTATGAAATTTATCACACCTCTTAAATTCCATAAAATATTCATTAACTAACAATTGGCTTTATAATATAATGGCTTAAAACCATTTCCATAAATTGAAAAACCAGAATATTCTCATTTCATTGTCCATAAAAAATTTAATTTTTATGACAATATATCCCAATAGATAATAGAATCATTTTCTAATCTCACATGAGCTTAAAATCACTTCAGATGGCATTTAAATAATGTCAAAATATATGACCACCAAAATACATGCCAAAAAACCTTGTCATAAAATTATAATATTTTATGATCTTTATTTGGCCTCCAAATCAATATAAATTTTGGGATCAACACAAATTCAATAATTAACTCAAAATTATATATTTATAACAAAGACATGGTGGCAATATATATGTGAATCTATGAAAATTAATTTACTCAATAAATTTTTTCATAGTACCACATTTGTTTTAATAATAAATCTCTTAGCACAAATAAAATTATAGACTAATTAAGAATGTGCTATCTCAAGAAAATATTTCCTTGCCCCCACTATTAACAAAGTTATCATAAAATAACTCTTACCTTAATTTGAGAGAGAATCAACCATTCACATTTGCATAATATCAATTTATGCAAATTCACTGTGCAATTAAAATCTCACCAACAAAAATATGAGAAATATCCATAAATGATTATATGAAATAATCTCATAAAAATGAACAATTTAATCTATTGTATCTCTTTAAAATTAACATAGCAAAATCAAGAGTATACCAACACTTCAATATGCTATGTATATTATATAATTTGGTATCTCATAATTATATGTAGTTAAATTTTTCACAAATATATCTCAGAATTTGTGAGAAGTAAAATATAAAAATATTATAAACTCACAAAATAAATCAAGATACCGAATATATATATATTTGAGTTAGTTCACCAACTAGAACTCAAATGCTTATTCCCCAATTATTCTTACTTTTCATTTGCTGCATTATGGGAATTAACATGAATTACCTTAAAACTTGTTGGGGCAGCAACCTGAAAATAAGAATAAATACCAAAAATAGGAAAATGTAAATTGTTAGAGAAAATATAATACGCGTGGTACCGGACTGAGGCACGGGTATCTCGTTATCTTTAAGGTAATTCACGCCTCCCACGGGTTGATTTTGCTATATCACCCGGTGCAGGGGTACTCAGACGCGTTACCTCCAGGATACAACAGCCCAGTGCTTACCTGTTTGTCTACAACCTTTGCACGTAGGATGTAGACAGGACTCTGTCTCCCACACCTTTCTCTACCCAAATAACACACATAAATAATTTATGTTTTACCCATAGTATTCCCACATCTCATTTCTTCTTTTCATTTGAGTTAGTTAGTGTCTCTTCTAACCAACACACACACACACACACACACACACACACACACACACACACACACATATATATATATATATATATATATATATATATATATATATATATATATGTCAGAAACTTGCACTATTACTTAAAGTATTTTAATGTGTTTTAATGCTACCATTAATTCTAAGATTTGAACTAGTCAATTTGTAACATTCTCATTTCATAACATATTATTATATTAATTAATTTAATAAATTAATTTTATTAATTTATAATAATATCCAACATCTAGTAGGATCAGCACCACCATTAATTGGAATCCTATCTAGTCGAGTTGTTGTATGTCCAAATACTTGAGTTGGACTAGTCCAAATACTTGAGTTGGACTAGGACCAAATTCTAAACAAAGAACTCATTTTGGATTCTCTTTTCCAAGAACTTGTCCAAAGGGGTCGCTCTCACTCAATTGTGTGGATGAAGTCTCTTGATTCACAATTTCTAAATTTTTTTCCTACATATTACAATTTGGCTTATAATTAGATAGGAAGTAAAGAGTAATCACAGATAAGAAAAGGCAAAAGGAATTCTGACAAGTTTAACCCTAAAATGCACATAACCGACCAAGTTTTAACTAAAATTAACCCCCCCCAAATATTGGAAAAGTCTTTATGTGACTAAATATGTTCATAATCGTGGTCTAACGTCGTTCTCGCTTACGAAAAATTGGGATATGAATTTTTTATTTTTGGCGCTTTGCACCTGTAAATAAATGACAAAAAAATAATTTTATATTTTATAATAAGAGCTCTTAAAGTGCCAAAAAATGAGGCGCCACAATTTAGATGGACCATCAATAAGGCGCTACAATTTGATGCATTTTGTGGCACTTTAAATCAAGCACCAGAATTAAGGCATTGGAAAATACCTATTTTCTTGTAGTGTTACAATCATGTTTATTGTCAAATTTTGTTTATGAATTAATGTAACATTTAAAAAACTTGTGCAATCAACCACTTTTGTGAAGAATAACATAAGATTCGGACATTTATCTTACAAAGATGAGGGCTTGAACTTATTGCCAATGTGAAGATTTTATTGATAGATAATATGTTTATAAAGACATAACAATTAACAAGAACCAATTTTTTGAATGGCACTTATAAAGAAATCTTTACCTTCACACTCCTTACTCAATAGAAATTAGTTTCAAGTTTACTATGTTTTGAAGATATGGTTAGACAAATCCAACTAATCTTACTTAATCCAGGTCCTAACAACATTGCAAAATAGTATTTATTTTTTCATATTTCAATGTAAGCTTTATATAACTGAAATAGTGTCAATGTTTGTTATTGACTTGGATCTTTTATCTCAAATATTACTACACAAATTGGAGCAGCTTACAGTGTACAGGAAACAAAATTAAACTACCATTTTAACCAAAATAGAAGACCATAACCTTCAGCAAAATCGGAAATTCCATTGGAGTTTACAGTGAAAATTAAAACTGATCGACGAATTCATATTACCTGAGATGGATGATCGACTTGGATTCAACGATGCTCGGTCGATGGAGCTTCCTCGGTGCTCGAAACTCTTCTTCGACGGCGGACTTGGCTTCTACGATGGAGTTCGACGGTCACTCTATTCTCGATGGACTTCAACGGTTTTCGGCTATGATGGGTTAGGGTGCCTCACAAACTTGGAGGCTCTCTCCCTCTCTAGCATTGATGGTTTCGGGTGGGTCATGAAATATGGGCAAAATGTCCATGGATAAATAAAATATGGGTGGCTTGTTAGAGTTTAGTGTAAAATGATAAAATTATCCCTAAAAAAATTGGGTGACGTGACATATAATGGTTGACTATGGATGGATGGAAAGTCAATGGAAAGGCAGTAAGTGTCCCAAATTAAAAGTTTAGGGAATCTGTTTGCAAAGTTTTAAAATTCAGGGTGTGTATTTACCTCTAGTCTAAGAGCCCGTTTGGATAGACTTTTTTAAAAAGTACTTTTTAATGGAGCTTTTAAAATTAAAGCTTTAAGCAAAAGTAAAAGTTATTTTGGATATTCTAATTAAAAAGTACTTTATAAAATAATAAATGTTTTGATGTAAAATTAAAAAATATTTTTTATTAATTAAATTTATCAAAATATACATTTGAAAGTACTTGTCAATATCATTTATTTGGATAAAAATTACATAAATTGAAAAGAAGAGAAAAAATATTATTTAGTCCCTGAATTGTTGGTTAAGCTACTATTTAGTCTCAGAATTTGGCAAAAATACAATTTAGTTCTCAAATTTGCAGCTCTATCAACTATGCAGTCTCTGAATTCAGCAAAAATACTATTTAGTCCCTGAATTTGTAACTCTATCAACTTTTTAGTCCCTGAACTTGGCAAAAATACTATTTAGTCCCCAAATTTACAACTCTGTCAACTATTTAGTCCCCTGACTACTGTTACCCGTTAGATAACAAGTTGACGTAGCCGTTAAATACTGATGTGGCATTTGAGGTGGCATAATGGCAGAGCATAAGTTTGCCGTTGAGAGGCAGGCAGTAAATGAAGCTACTTGTTTGTCTGTGGAGACAATCACAAAAAGCTTGAAGAAGAGAGCTTATGATGTGATTATATCATATGATGCGGGGCGATTTGTTTGCAACTATGTGTATTACAACTCCCTCCGATTTGCAGAACAACATGGGAATAAGTCTCTGTTTGTGCATGTCCCCATTTTTTTCCAGAATTGATGAAGAAACCCAGATGCGATTTTATGCTCTATTTTGGAAGCCATGGTGTTAGAGAAGAATAAGATTAGTGAGTTAGTGAAGAAAAGAAATGAATTTGAAGGAAAGAAGGAAGGAAAGGGTTTGATAAAAAGAAAATAGAGAAGTGAGGAATAGCTGGAGATGGAAGAACAAAATGAGAAGGAGAAGGAAGAAAAGAGTGGTTGGAAGGATTTTTTTTCTTTAATATTTAATGTTCAAGCTGACGTGGCATATGATTTAGCACATGACTGGGCACTTAACGATGCCATGTCAGCGGTTAACAGCCATGTCAGCAGGTTAATTAACAGGTAACGACCAAGGGACTAAATAGTTGACAGAGCTAACAATTCGAGGACTAAATAGTGTTTTTGAAAAATTCAGGAATTAAATAGTAGTTTGACCAACAATTCGGGCACTAAATAGTATTTTACCTCAATTGGGAAAGTAGAAAAAATAATCATATGCCACATCAGCAAAAAAAAGTGCCACATAGGAAGAGAGAATGTATCAAGCTAACAAAGCCACGTCAGCACTTAACAAAACAAAAAAATTTAATATTGTTGGACGGAAGGACTGATTTGGAAATAATTGAAAAGATAAAAGACTGATTTGAAACTTTTGAAAGATAAAGGACCAATTTAAAACTAGTGATAAAGATAAAGGACCAAATGAGGTTTTGACCATTATATAAATTTACTAAATTTCGTATTTGCAGTATACAATTTTATAAATTTACCAAAATTAGGAATGGACCAAGTAAATTCCAAAAACTGAAAATAACGAATAGCAACGATTATATAAACCCCCGCAACAAAAACTAAATAATGTAACGGTGGTTAAAACTGCCACAAATGCCCTTAAAACTAAATAATTTTTTTAAAAAAATTTTAAACGATGCTTTAAAACTGCCACAAATTACAAATAATTGCCGCAAAGTAATTACCGGTTGTTATACCAATGGCTGGGTTTTAACCGCCACAAACAAGCTTATAATGCAGGTATAAGTGACGTTTTTGTACCGCCACAAAATTATTTGCCGATTAAACCGCCAGAAAATGCTTCATTTCTTGTTGTGTAACCTCTATAAGAGAATAATTAAGTAGCATTCTTTTTAATAATTGTCTTGGTCATCATGGCATATTTGGAGAAGTTGTATGTCTTCAAAATATTTGTTGTCAAACTATCCTCTATAAAAGAAGAGAAAAATTTCTACATAAAGGAGAAAAGTTTCATAAAAAATAAACTTAAAAGTAACATAAAAATAGAAAATATACAAAGGAACCCTAGCCTAAAGGTGCAACTCGATCGAAGCAAAAATTCTTCGAGGGTCGGAGAAGAAAGAAAATTTGGACTTACATGCGCAGTGTACTTTGAAAGGATAAGCGTCTATAAAAAAAGTAAGAACAAAAAAATACAAATAGAAAAGAATAAGAACAATAACCCTTGTCGAATGGAGGAAATCACAAGAAAAAATGCTTCAATCTGGAGAAGAAAGAAACTTAAGATCTATGTGAGTGGCCTACTTTGAAAGAATAGACAGGTATATTGAACATTTTTAAAAGTTAAAATTTAACAAAACTACTTTTATTGGGGGTGCAAAATGGCCAAGCCCAACAGATCTTTGTCACGTGGTATTTTTTTCCTTTACACCCTGTGTCTTTTTTTTTCTTTTCTTGTATTGAACTCTTGGACTTGGCCGATCACTTCACTCTGTCAATCATATATAAAGTATAACTTTCTTTAGTCTTTCACCGATGTGGGACAAGCTTTGTAATTGGTTCGCGAACTATTTAAAGTGCATACTCATGGCTTAATTATAGGCATAACATTTTTTATTTTTGTGTGCAACATAAATAAAATGGATCAATGCTTTCTATTTCAACCTATGCTAACCTTCTGAACAAGGGAAAAATTTACGTACAAGTATAAATCCATGCCTAAATTAGAAAAGAAAAATATGCTATGCATATTGTTACTATAACCTTCAATATTGAGGAAATTTAGGAGAATTTTTTTCGGCCAAGAGAAAATTTAGGAGATTAATCTCATGATTTTTTCATCAAAATTTCTTGGTGGCACCACTTCAATAGCATTTATGAGTTTTTTCTTTTTATTTTCTTTCTGTTTGTAGCAATGTTTTAAAAATTGGACGAG
Organism: Senna tora; assembly: GCA_014851425.1. Lineage (NCBI taxonomy): Eukaryota > Viridiplantae > Streptophyta > Magnoliopsida > Fabales > Fabaceae > Senna > Senna tora. The sequence continues at coordinate 8,334,741 of CM026266.1, forward strand.
AGGAGACCATTTCTGCTCTTACTGATGGCTGAGATAGCAGAGGGCAAATCACGGTTGACCATCAACTTTAGTACACCAAGAGCACTAGCTTGGGTTAGACCATTTAGAATTCCCCACAGTTCTATCTCAAACGCATTATTCATTGTGTCCATAAAGCTTGTATTTCTATTGGTCTTGTTGGTAAATCCATATCCATTGTGTCCAAAACCTACATAGGATGATTTGGAAGTGAGAAAAAGCGTTAATTAGGTGGGTAAGAAAAACCCATATCCATTGTGAAAGCATTAATTAGGAGGGTAAGAAAAAGCATCTTCAAAGATAGTATTATTTTGCCACTTCCATATCATGGCAAAAGTTGTTGCAAAAAAAATGTTCCGAGGTATGTTACAGATACTATCCCTACTGTTCTTAAGATTCCATTATTTCACCCATTTTCTTAACGAAATGTTGTAAAATTCTTCTTTGGTGGTGGATGAACGTACACATACAATCAAGGTTGTTATGATTTCGATTTAATAAGTAAGATCTTGCGATTTTACAATTTTATTCATAGAAATTGATTTCGATCTTAGATAAAATAAAATTATACTAGGATAACAATAGAATTATGATCCTATATGTCTTATCTTATGGTCTAACGTGTTACATATCTTATATAACCTTATGATATTTTATTAAAAGCTCACTATTTTTTTTTAAAAAAATTCAAATATCACACTAGTAATAAATATTAATAAAAACAATTGTTTTATAAAAGTCGTTTTAACGTAAATTGCTAATATATCTTGAAATACCTTATGAAAGTTATAAGATCATTTTTTTTTTATAAATTTCTACTTCTAAAAAATTTTATATTATTATATGTATTTTATAAAAATAATAGAATCTTATTATAATATCTATCTTGTGTCTCTTTTGATTCTATACAAAATCTCAATCTTAACAACGTTGCTTGTAATTAGACCTGTTCATGCGTTGGATAGCCCATGGGACTACCCAAGCCCAAATTCATAAATCAACTACCCAACATTAAGAATTGGGTATGAGTAGTACTTGGGCTTTAGCCATCAAATACCCAATTTGTTAAAAATAACCGGGCCAAAGTCTAGGTAGTAATTGAATAAGGATGATCATAGATAGAATTTGCGTAGGATTATAATCTCCGCCCTTAGTTCCGATTTGAGTGGTGGGTATCAAAGTAATCTCCATCCCCTAACCATACGAATAGTCGAGCTTTCATATCAAGACCCAGACCAGTAGAAATTTTGAAATAAATTATTATTTTATTTAGGCTAAAATGTACTGAGACCCCTAAATTTTAAATTAAGAGCACATATACCCCAAAGTTTTAAAAAGGACTAAACTGAGGTAAAGTTACTTAGGTGCTTGCTATAAAGTTCACCAATATAATTGAAACACGTGGCAAAAAATTTTTGTATAACCAATCATGGTAGAGAGAGAAAATGAAAAGCAATAAATTATATAACCAATCAAATTGGAGAGAGAATATAAATAAGGTTTATGATTGGTGAACTTTATAGCAAGCACCTAAGCAACTTTACCTTAGTTTTTTCCTTTTAAAAATTATAAAGAGACCCTATGATCTTTCACTTAGGGGCAACTAATACCCTTATGTTAGGGTTCCATCCAATTTAAAACGTTTTCTCCCACATCAACAATTTTGGTCAGAATAATCATGGGTAATTCGGTAATTGCACAAAATAAAAATATGACCCACTCATTATACATGTAACTCTAAACCCGACCCATTTATTCCTTACCCAAATTAGACCCATCGAAACACTCTTTCCCATTCTCTTAAGACCATCCATTGAAGAAGCATCCTCACCTATCGCCGTCAAAAGCAGGAACAGAGGGACCACGTGCCATCGAACTCCACCGTCGAAGTTGATGTCGCCAGGCCATCGAAGAAGAGTTGTCGAGCACCGTCGAAGTTCCATTGCATGTACAATTTCAATATAGACAAATTTTGAATGAATATTGTGCCCACTATCTAATTACTTCCCTTTCCATTGCATGTACAGTTCAAAATAAAATAAATTACAGCCTCTATAGCTATAATTGTTGACTTGTTTGGTCATTCACATTTTTGAATTCTCCAGGTAGGAATGATCGAAATACCCATACTCAATAGATATTTTGAAATTTTATCCTGTGAGTATGGATCCAGGTACAAAGTAACGGGTCTGGATCCGGATAAGGAGGTACCTACCCGTACAGTTGTACCCTACCCGCAATAGTAATTATTTATTTTTATATATAAAAAATAATATTTTAAATTTTTTTTGTGTTGAGAAAATATATAATTCTAAAAAAATGATAAATATTTAATAGATATTAAAATAATTTAATAATATATTTATATTTATGATTTAATTTTTTTATTTTTTGTGATTATAGATGAAAAAATTAATAAAAATAAATTTTATATTAATAAAATAATAATTTATTTAAAATTTTTATGGGTCTAAATCCGAGTACGAGAACTTGACTACTCGTAAGGTTCAAAGATGGGGATTGATTTTGATACCTACTTAAGTCTAAATCCAAAAAATATAATACTCTATCCAAATCTTACCCATGATATCCCTAATCGTGTAGAAAGGGCTATGCATTTGGTTGTGCTGGTGGCGCTCTACTGGAAGAATTTGGAGATGGGAAGTATCCATATGCACTTGAATGAATTATAAATATCCATATAAAACCAAACAAGAAGGAAATTTAAATTGTCCAAAGAAATTATTTTAAATATAATATAAAATATTTTCAAGGCTTCCCAACTCCAGCTATGTAACAAATAATGTTCTTCTTAATACATGTTATGAACAATGAAAACAAGTATCAAAGTATGGGATTGAATAAAAGTATGATAACAAAATGCCTTTTAAATCTTATTACATGACAATATTTGAGAAAGTGTTCATATTCACATTTTCAAATCCATAATCAATCAGTAAGCTTAATTAACTTACCCATAGTTTTTGGTAACTGTGAGATAATTGATTCCACCGTCAAGATATAATTCTACAACATTCCAGCTTTATATAATCGAAATAGCAATGTTGTCACGATCGAATTTGAGAAAGATTCGAATAAGTATTCAGTTCACGGTCTGAACGATTTAACCGGTCGAACCTTCGATCCAATCGGATGACGCAATAAATAATAAATATTAAGTATTTTTAATATATAAAATGGCAACATTCAAGTTTCAACACACATAATTTTCAAGACTTGTCAAACTCATGAGGATCTTGATCAAACCAAGCATAAAGTTCTTGATAATCACCACTTCCACTATAACCTACTAATTGTTTTCGAAGAAATTAGTCCAGTGCTCAACTTGATTTGGTTGTGCATTATTATCCTTGACTTTACACACATTTGTTTTCACTTTTCCATTATTCATCAATTGTTTTTAAACTGAATTGGCCTGAAAAAAGAGTTGGACCGAGCGGTTCGACAATTGGACCCCATTTAAATCCATTCCAATTACTAATTTGACTTTTTAAGTCTGACCAACTTGTTCTATTGTTGGACCGATCGAACCATCCAGGTCCTAACAACATTGCAAAATAGTATTGATTTTTTCATATTTCAATGTAAGCTTTATATAACTGAAATAGTGTCAATGTTTGTTATTGACTTGGATCTTTTATCTCAAATATTACTACACAAATTGGAGTAGCTTACAATGTACAGGAAACAAAATAAAACTATCATTTTAACCAAAATAGAGGACCATAACCTTCAGCAAAATCGGAAATTCCATTGGAGTTTACAGTGAAAATTAAAACTGATCGATGAATGCATATTACCTGAGATGGATGATCGACGATGCTCGGTCGATAGAGCTTCCACGGTGCTCGAAACTCTTCTTCAACGGCGGACTTGGCGAGTTCAACGATCACTCTATTCTCAACTTCAACGATTCTCAGCTTTGATGGGTTACGGTGCCTCAAAAACTTGGAGGCTCTCTCCCTCTCTAGGGTAATGAAATATGGGCAAAATGTCCATGGATAAATAAAAATATGGGTGGCTTTTTAGAGTTTAGCGTAAAATGATAAAATTATCCCTAAAAAAATTGGGTGACGTGACATATAATGGTTGACTATGGATGGATGGAACGTTAATGGAAGGATGGTAAGTGTCCCAAATTAAAAGTTTAGGGAATCTGTTTGCAAAGTTTTAAAATTCAGGATGTGTATATTTACCTCTAGTCTAAGAGACCATTTGGATAGACTTTTTAAAAAGTACTTTTTCAATGGAGCTTTTAAAATTAAAGCTTTAAGCAAAAGTAAAAGTTATTTTGCATTTAGATATCCTAATTTAAAAGTACTTTATAAAATAATAAATGTTTTGATGTAAAATTAAAAAATATTTTTTATTAATTAAATTTATCAAAATAGACATTTGAAAGTACTTGTCAATATCATTTATTTGGATAAAAATTACTTAAATTAAAAAGAAGAGAAAAAATATTATTTAGTCCCTGAATTGTTGGTTAAACAACTATTTAGTCCCCGAATTTGGCAAAAATACTATTTAGTCCCCAAATTTGCAGCTCTATCAACTATGTAGTCCCCGAATTTTGCAAAAATACTATTTAGTCCCCAAATTTGCAGCTCTATCAACTATGTAGTCCCTAAATTTAGCAAAAATACTATTTAGACCCAGAATTTGTAACTCCATCAACTTTTTAGTCCCTGAACTTGGCAAAAATACTATTTAGTCCCCAAATTTACAACTCTGTCAACTATTTAGTTCCCTGACTGTTACCCGTTATATAACAAGTTGACGTAGCCGTTAAATGCTGATGCGGCATGTGAGGTGGCATAATGGCAGAGCATAAGTTTGCCGTTGAGAGGTAGGCAGTAAATGAAGCTACTTGTTTGTCTGTGGAGACAATCACGAAAAGCTTGAAGAAGAGGGCTTATGATGTGATTATATCAGATGATGCGGGGCGATTTGTTTGCAACTATGTGTATTACAACTCCCTCCGATTTGCAGAACAGCATGGGAGCAAGTCTCTGTTTGTGCATGTCCCCATTTTTTTCCAGAATTGATGAAGAAACCCATATGCGATTTTATGCTCTGTTTTGGATGTTTTGGATGCTATGGTGTTAGAGAAGAATAAGATTAGTGAGTAAGTGAAGAAAAGAAATGAATTTGAAGGAAAGAAGGAAGGAATGAGTTTGATAAAAAGAAAATAGAGAAGAAGTGAGGAATAGCTGGAGATGGAAGAAGAAAAAGAGAAGTAGAAGGAAGAAAAGAGTGGATGGGAGGATTTTTTTCTTTAATTTTTAATGTTCAAGATGACGTGGCATAGGATTTCGTGCATGACTGGGCACTTAACGATATCACATCAGCGGTTAACGGCCATGTCAGCAAGTTAATTAACAGGTAACTGCCAGGGGACTAAATAGTTGACAGAGTTAAACAATTCGAGGACTAAATAGTGTTTTTGATAAATTCAGGGACAAATAGTAGTTTGACCAATAATTCGGGGACTAAATAGTATTTTACCTCAATTGGGAAAGTAGAAAAAATAGTCATATGCCACATCAGCAAAAAAAAGTGCCACATAGGAGAGAGAATGTATCTAGCTAAGCAAGCCACGTCAGCACTTAACAGAAAAATTTAATGATGTTGGACGGAAGGCCTGATTTGGAAGTAATTGAAAAGATAAAAGATTGATTTGGAACTTTTGAAAGATAAATGACCAATTTAAAATTAGTGATAAAGATAAAGGACCAATTGAGGTTTGACCATTATATAAATTTACTAAATTTCATATTTGCAGTATACAATTTTATAAATTTACCAAAATTAGGAATGGACCAAGTAAATTCCAAAAACTGAAAATAACGAATAGCAACGATTATATAAACCCCCACAACAAAAACTAAATAATGCAACGGTGGTTAAAACTGCCACAAATGCCCTTAAAACTAAATAATTTTTTTAATTTTTAAACGGTGGTTTAAAACTGCCACAAATTACAAATAACTGCCGCAAAGTAATTACCGGCTGTTATACCAATGGCTGGGTTTTAACCGCCACAAACAAGCTTGTAATTTAGGTATAAGCGACGGTTTTTGTACCGCCACAAAATTATTTAGCGATTAGAACCGCCGGAAAATGCTTCATTTCTTGTTGTGTAACCTCTATAAGAGAATAATTAAGTAGCATTCTTTTTAATAATCGTCTTGGTCATCATGGCATATTTGGAGAAGTTGTATGTCTTCAAAATATTTGTTGTCAAACTATCCTCTATAAAAGAAGAGAAGAATTTTCTACATAAAGGAGAAAAGTTTCATAAAAAATAAACTTAAAAAATAACATAAAAATAGAAAAGATACAAAGGAACCATGGCCTAAAGGTGCAACTCGATCGAAGCAAAAATTCTTCGAGTGTAGGAGAAGAAAGAAACTTTGGGCTTACGTACGCAGTGTACTTTGAAAGGAGAAGCATCTATAAAAAAAAGTAGGAATAAAAAAATACAAATAGAAAAGAATATGAACAATAACCCTCGTCGAATTGAGGAAATCACAAGAAAAAAATGCTTCAAGCTGGAGAAGAAAGAAACTTAAGATCTATGTGAGTGGCCTACTTTGAAAGAATAGATAGGTATATATATTGAACATTTTTAAAAGTTAAAATTTAACAAAACTACTTTTATTGGGGGTGCAAAATGGCCAAGCCCAACAGATCTTTGTCACGTGGTATTTTTTTTCCGTTACACCCTGTGTCTTTTTTTTTCTTGTATTGAACTCTTGGACTTGGCCGATCACTTCACTCTGTCAATAATATATAAAGTATAACTTTCTTTAGTCTTTCACCGATGTGGGACTATTTAAAGTGCATACTCATGGCTTAATTATAGGCATAACATTTATTATTTTTGTGTGCAACATAAATAAAATGGATCAATGCTTTCTATTTCAGCCTATGCTAACCTTCTGAACAAGAAAAAATTTACGTACAAGTATAAATCTATGCCTAAATTAGAAAAGAAAAATATGCTCTGCATATTGTTTTTTTTTGGGTGAAAGGGGAAAGCAAAACAGAAAAAGAAAACTGCGACACCAACTCTCCTAAAACAGAGGCACCCTGAGAGTCCTCGAGCAAGAGATCAACAATAAAGTCCGGGGGATCCACGAGAATATGAACTCCAATCGGAAGCTTATGACCCTCAGCAGCCAAGCGATCAGCGACACGGTTTCCCTCACGGAAGGAATGTTGAATGAAAATATGCCAATCACGGTTAATCCAGGTATGAGCACGTTGAACGAGAGAAGAGCAGGGGTGACTAGCAGAACAACCTTGCTTGATCATGTTGACAGCCACCAGAGAATCTGCTTCAACAATGACCCTTCTATGCCCAAGATTCCACGCCAACTCCAGACCATGAACGATACCCCACATTTCAGCCACAAGGATATTGCAAGAGCCTCTCATGAAATTTTTCATCAAAATTTCTTGGTGGCACCGCTTCAATAGCATTTATGAGTTTTTCCTTGTTATTTTCTTTCCGTTTGTAGCAATGTTTTAAAAATTGGACCAGTCATTGAATCGGAAAACTTTTTAGGTCACGGGCTGACCGGTTCGAGTTCAGCTATAAACCCGTTTTTTTGGGTTGTGCTTCACATTTTGGGCCAAACTTGACTATATGCATTGTGTGTATTACAATTTTAAATCTTATATGATTATGAAACAACTAATATAGTGTGTAAATGACATAAATGTTTTTAATTAATATTATTTAATCTTTTTGCTTTATATATATATAGTTGAATCATATAATCTAACATTTGTGCATTAAGAAAAACAAAAAAAAAACTAAATAACCAATGGAGGAAGCCTTAATACTAAACCATCTAAAAGTTTATGGACCTGCAAATGAATTAGAAATATAATTATTAGAACATTATCTTATCATAGAACAAACTCATAAATAAGAAGGCAAAAGACAGAAATTAATTAAAATCTTGTAAACTTACCAATATTCAAAACCAAAATAATCCAATCCCGTGAATGAAACACTATATTAGCCCTATGAGGATTGGTGTCTCGTTGATGAATGCTCTGCAATATTTGCATCTGATACCTAAGAAAACTAATAAATTTAATTATATGTGTGTGTGTGTGTGTGTATATATATATTATTGAATAAGCTAAAAATTTAAGCAAAAAACGAATTTAACTAACTTAAGGATTTATCAAATGTGCAAACTCAGGTGGTATACTTCCCAACACAAGATTTTGGAGAACAAAATTCTTAAAACTTTTCGTCTCACTCTTGTGAGCCTGTAACTTTGATTTCAATCTAGCAATTTCTTGTAGCGCGACGTCTCTAGTAGGATCAGCACCACCATTAATTGGAATCCTATCAAGTCGAGTTGTTGTATGTCCAAATACTTGCGTTGGACTAGGACCAAATTCTAAACAAAGAACTCTTTTTGGATTCTCTTTTCCAAGAACTTGTCCAAAGGGGTCGCTCTCACTCAACTGTGTGGATGAAGTCTCTTGATTCTCAATTTTTAAATTTTTTTTCCTACATATTACAATTTGGCTTATAATTAGATAGGAAGTAAAGAGTAATCACAGATAAGAAAAGGCAAAAGGAATTCTGACAAGTTTAACCCTAAAATGCACATAACTGACCAAGTTTTGACTAAAATTAATCCCCCCCCCCCCCAAATATTGGAAAAGTCTTTATTTGACTAAATCTGTTCATAATCGTGGTCTAACGTCATTCTCGCTTACGAAAAATTGGGATATGTATTTTTTATTTTTGGCGCTTTGCACCTGCAAATAAATGACAAAAAAAATAATTTTATATTTTATAGTAAGATCGCTTAAAGTGCGAAAAAATGAGGCCCCACAATTTGATGGACCATCAATGAGGCACCACAATTTGATGCATTTTGTGGCACTTTAATTCAAGCATCAGGAATAAGGGATTGGAAAATACTTATTTTCTTGTAGTGTCACAATCATGTTTATTGTCAAATTTTGTTTATGAATTAATGTAACATTTAAAAAACTTGAGCAATCAACCACTTTTGTGAAGAATAACATGAGATTCGGACATTTATCTTACAAAGATGAGGGCTTGAACTTATTGCCAATTTGAGGATTTTATTGATAGATAATATGTTTATAAAGACATAACAATTAACAAGTAAGAATTTTTTGAATGGCACTTACTGAGAAATCTTTACCTTCACACTCCTTACTCAATAGAAATTAGTTTCAAGTCTACTATGTTTTGAAGATATGGTTAGACAAATCCAACCAATCTTACTTAATCCATTTCGATTAAAACCAATTACCTAATTGGATGGATCGGATTAAATAAAAATGTATGAAACCCAATTAAATCAATATTTTTCTTGAATGAGGATGGTTATCATCTAACATAAATATATTAAATTTTGGCATACAAATGATTCAACAGATATGGAGGCTGTTTCTCCAACTCACTCATGTACGTTGGGTTTTTTCTTTTGTTTAACTAAAGTTAAATTACACAATTTTTCTTTTTTAAATAATAAATAAAATTTTAAATCCTAAGATATTAATGTACTTTTTAAAGCAAATTAATTATGTAATTTAGATATAGAGCAAAAGAGTGAAAGGGTATATAGGGTATAGGGTAAGAATAACAGAGAGGCCCAAGACAAAGTATAAGACCGTAGCCCAAAGGAGAGGTAAAGGGCTTAAATTAAGTTATGAAAGGCTTAAAAGAAAGTTTGTTTTCCTGTTTGTTTTTTTTTTTTTTGTAGTTTTGGATTTTCAGATTTTGTTGTAAACTTACTCTCTATATGTGAAACATCAACTATCATTTGTGAAGAAGGTAGAATTTGAATGGAGGTCTCTACATTCTCTTCCATGAGAAATTTATTTCAATGATAATATTTTAAAGGAATGCAACATTTTTGAAATCTGAAGTAACAGAAGTTGATATACAAATAGCTATGTTAAAATGGGTTTGGCCGGCCAAGAAAAATTTAGCCCATTTTGAGTAAGAGCTTTTAGCCCACGGCTCACGGTGAGCTTACAAGAGCCGGGTCGAGCTGGCCCACGCCACTCTCTATTTTTTTACTTATTTTTTTTTAAAATATTTACAAGTATTTTATGTTATATAAACTATTATAGCCTATGTTTATATGTAATATATATCTATAATATGTTAATATGTAAAATAAATTGCATTTTTATAAGCAAATTTGTAATATTCATTCATAATATGTTGATTAAAAAATAAACTACACTAAATTACTTTTCAAAATCCTATTATTGTAAGCCAACTTGTAATATTTATTTTCAATATGTTGATATGTAGTTAAAATAATTTTTCTAAAAAAATTAATTTAAAAAGTTTTAAAAAATGAACAAAAGGCCCGCCCTTGGCCCACCAAAGACTAGGCTGAACCAGTATTTTAGGCCCACCTTAAGAGGGTGGACCCGACCCAGCCCATTTTACTGTTAGCCCATGGTGGGCTAGCTCAAGGCCCTGTGGGAGGGCCCATTTTGACATCCTATATACAAATAAAGGCTTAACAATTGGATAAAGCTTGTAAAAGTTTTTTCCTTGGTTGGGGTGTTTTACTTCTTCATCAAATACTTTTTAGCTTTATTATTATTATTATTATTATTAGAACATTTTGTAATAAGATAATGATTACATGCATATTGTTATATTTCTTTGAAGTTATAATACCTTTGATAGGATAATATGTTTTCTTCTCTTTAGGCGTGATTCCTAAGGGTTAGTTAGGATTCCTATTAGGATCAAGTGTGTTGCTTATTGTTCTTTCTATCATTTGTCTTTCAAATTTGCCGGCTTAATTAGGGTATTTTTATTTTCTATGCAATGCATTTGGTTTTAGTGCATATATATATATATATATATATGGAGTTCGACCGTCATTCTATTCTCGACTTCAACAGTTTTCGGCTTTGATGGGTTAGAGTGCCTCAGAAAGAGTTTGGATCCTTTGAAGTTAAAATTTTATGAAGTTTTTGAAGTTAATTCAATACTTATTTTTTATTGGTCCAAAGTTTAAAAAATAAAAAAAACTAAAAATTAAAAAAAAAACATGCAAGAGACAACTTTAAGAACTTCAAAAAATCTCAACTTTAAAAGATCCATTCACGCCTCAGAAACTTGGAGCCTCTCTCCCTCTCTACGCTACGATGGTTTCGGGTGGGTCATGAAATATGGACAAAATGTCCATGGATAAATAAAATATGGATAGGGATGATCAAAATATTCATACCCAATGAGTACCCTGAAATTTTATCATGTGGATCTAGGTATGGGCTCGGGTACAAAGTCAACGGGTCCAGGTCCAGCTAAGGAGGTACCCTACTCGTACCCTACCCGCAATAGTAATTATTTATTTTTATATATAAAAAGTAATATTTTTTACCTTTTTTGTGTTGAGAAAATATATAATTCTAAGAAAAAAAATTAAATATTTCATAGATATTAAAATAATTTAATAGTATATTTATAGAGTAAAACACTATTTTGGTCCTCCACAGATGTCTCCTTTGTCAATTTGGTCCCCCACAGATCGGTGTTATCAATTTGGTCTCCTACAGATCAAACTGTTAGCAATTTGGTCCTTCCGTTAATTAACTTGATGACATGTCAAATTAAGTTGTGACTCAGCAATTTTTTCATCTGACTAGGCATAAATTAATTTAGAGTAATTTATTTTTTATTTAAAAAATCTTTTAAATTAAAAAAAAAAGGTAAAAAAAACTTTTAACATACTTCCTTTTAACGCAAAGAAGCATATTTGTGCCATTGTTTTTTACTTTTTTAATTTAAAAGGTTTTTTAAATAAAAAATAAATTGCTCTAAATTAATTAATGCCTAGTCAGATAAAAAATTGTTGAGTCACAACTTAACTTAACATGTCATCAAGTTAATTAACGAAAGGACCAAATTACTAACAATTTGATCTGTGGGGGACCAAATTGATAACACCAATCTGTAGGGGACCAAATTGACAAAGAAGGTATCTGTGGAGGACCAAAACAGTGTTTTACTCTATATTTATATTTATGATTTAATTTTTTTATTTTTTGTGATTATAGATGAAAAAAATGACAAAAATAAATTTTATATTAATAAAATAATAATTTATTCAAAATTTTTATGAGTCTGGGTCCGAGTATGGGGATTTGACTATTCGTGGGGTCAGGGGATGGAGATTGATTTTGACACCCACTCAAGTTCGGGTCCAAGTCTGGGGAATATAGTACCCTACCCGAACCCTACCCATGATTATCCCTAAATATGGATGCATTTTTAGAGTTTAGTGTATAATGACAAAATTATCCCTAAAAAATTGGGTGACGTGACAGATAACGGTTGACTATGGATGGAAAGTTAACGGAAGGGTGGTAAGTGTCCCAAATTGAAAGATCAGGAAGTCTATCTTCAAGGTTTTGAAATTAAGGGTGGGAATGTGCCTCTGGTCTAAAACTCAACGAGTTTAGGTACATTTTAGTCTTTTATTAATATGAAACTTATTTTTTACAATTTTTTTATCTATAACCAGAAAAAAAAAATTTAAATCATAAATATAAATATACTATTAAATTATTATTGTGTGGTAGGGTACCTCCTTGCCCGTTAACTTTGTACTCGGACGTCGGACCTATACCTAAATTTACTGAATAAAATTTCAAGGTATTTATTAAGTACGAATATTTTGATCATCACTATACCTGAACCCTTCCCATTAAATATATAACTTTCATACCCATTAATTTTTTCACCACCATCATTGCTGCCACCACCACCACCGGCCACCACCACTCATCACCACTGACCATTCAAGATGTGAAAGTTCTATGCAAAAAATAATAATCTAAAAAAATATATTTTTTATGATTATGTATAATAATGGACTAAACTCAAACTTAACCCATAAACTTAATAAATACTTGGCCCAATATAATATACACTAAATTATGTAGCTTTAAGCCCAATCCTATATATATATATATATAAAGCTCACGGACTTAAGCCTAAGCCTGACATGTAAACCTGTAATATTATGCTTGTATTTGGTTAAGTCATTGGACTTGAGGAGCTTTTCTCTTTGCTCCAAAAAGAGAGTCTCTCACTGTATGTTTCTCCTTCCTGAGGAATATTATTGAACATTCATTTACCATCTCTTTCTCTCCATTATTTTGTTTGATCCATTTTCTTCAAGCGTATCATTATAAATATATATATATAGTTCATTGCTTCTTTTCCACACCAAAGCTGAGAGAATTCCCACACACACTGTGATGCAACTTGCTACTTCTGATTTGGGCTCTAAGTTGGGCTTCGAGTCTTTTAATCCCTATTAGACTAGACTTTAAATTGGGCTTAGCCATCAAAATTATAACAGTTTATCAACACTAAAGTATGAATTTTCTGTTGTTTAAAGTTGTGCTGTCCGAATTAGATACGGTCAATGTTGTTAGGATCTCGATTTAATAAGTAAGATCTCGATTTACGGTTTTATTCATAGAAATCGATCCCGATATTATACATCTTACAATTCTACGATCTTATATTAGAAACTTATAATTTTTAAGGAAAAATTCAAATATTACACTAGTAGTTTACATTAATAAAAGAGAATTGTTTTATAGAAGTTGTTTTAATGTAAATTATTCAATATATCTCAACATATTTTATAAAAATAAGATTATCTTTGAATAATTTTATACTTTTAAAGAAGATTTTCTATTATTATATGTATTTTATTTATTTTATAAAAATAATAGAATCTTATAATTCTCGATCCGATCTATCTTGCACCTCTTCTGATCCTATGCAAGATCTCGATCTTAACAACCTTAACTACGGTTATCGCCGTGGCTAACTGATTAATAACCGTGGCTAAAAATTTAGTCACCATTTTTTATCGATTAGCTACAATGATAACAGAAACTAATTTGAACAGCACTACTTTAAATAACAGAGAACCCGCGCTCTATATTAAAGAAGGAAGAATGCCCTGGATTTGAATAGTAACATATTTGCCGACAAAATTTATCCCAATACATCCACTTTTCATACCTTTCTTCCATATAAATAAGGAAACATTATCATTTAGAGACTCGTTATCCAAATTGGTAATACAAATGATACCGTTTGGAACAATGAGCTAATTAGCATTAATATTATTATATGTGTGATATCATGTCATTATTTGACGTTAGTAATTTGAACAATATTAAATACATGTTAAGACGAAATTCAAAATTCTGAAAAGAAATTGATTATTATATACAACTGGAAACTTATGGAATAAATATTTTACCACAAAAAGTATTTAGAGACGAAATTGAAAATTAGTATAAAATTTGAGGATATGCCTTTTAATTATCAATACATATATGTATATATCTAGAATTACTTGACCTAGTTAATTGTGAACACCGTGTGTACCCTTTCTGTGTCCAGATGGATCGGAATGAGTCATAGTTATATATCTCCATTATTTTTTCTTATATATACCCCACTTTTTCCTTCCACTACTTCTCTTATAATTCTACATACACAAAACAATCTCAAATATTCTCTTTTTTTTTTTGCTTCTCCAAATTAAAATCAAAATTAATTTATAGTTCCTTCTTTTTCTTGTTTTTCATAAATATATATATCTATATTAATATGGCTGTGGGGTCTTCCGGTCAACGGTCTTCTAAAATAGTTAATTAAAAAAGAAAATAAAAATATAATGTGAGAAGATCATGGGTGAGAGAAAATCTATATTAATATGGTTGTGGGGTCTTCCCGGTCTCCTAAAATAGTTAATTAGTTAATTAAAAAAGAAAATAAAAATATGATGAGAGAAGATCATGGATGAGAGAAAATAAGAATAGTGATAACTTTCCAGGATTTCATTTATTATTTTAAATATAATAATATTTTATTTTATATTTTAAAATTTTGAAATAATTTAATATTTAATATTTTATTAATTTAAAATATAATAATTATAATTTTATAACATATTTTTTAAAAAAATAAAAAAATAAATTATATACACGATATGTGCATGCGAAACCTCTAGTATATATATATAGGATCGGCGAGGCAGAATATTCCACCGAAAAGAGGTCTGATCAAAGCTCAGATTCTCAAGGGATTTGGTGATTCAGTGATTTCTATTGTCTCAAAGACTGCTCAATGTCTTGCAAAAATGTTAATTGCAAATTATTAATAACAGAAGTGACTCTGCATCTTCTTCTCCAACACCTTTTAGCTAGGCTTCATTTAAGTGGGATTTCTTTTAATTAGTGCGTTTGGATTGAGATATCTTAATCATCAAAGAACCAATAAACTAATAGGATTTTGATCTTAATTAATGTATTACTGTTTGATTAGTTATAAAATGTACAAGAAACATCAACTACATCTGGTTGTGGAACTATAAGACATAAAGATTTATAAGGAGTATAATCATTTATTATAATCAGGTGCGCGACTCATATTGAGTCCGAATTAATCGGGACAAAATCGATTTATAAGGGATAAATTATATTCCTGGAGATGCGGAGTTGATTTGGTGTATATATATATATAATTATATATAAATTCATGTGTATTGTAACAAAGTAAATAATTATATATAAAATGTTTTTAAATTTATTTTTTAACTTTTTAAATTTTGTACCAATTAAAAGTTATTATTTAATAAAAATTTCATAAACTTTAAGAAATTCTAATTTTAGTAGATTCAAATCTAAAGAGTAAATTTCAACTCTTTATAGTTGTTTATACTATATTTGTCAAATAGAATTATCACTAAACTAGCATTTGACATGTGCGATGCACGAGATATGTTTAAAGATGTTTATATATTAATTTAAAAAAATTATACGAATAAAGCTAAGATACAACAAATAAAAGATCATAATGTAAAGCAATAAAATCCTAATATAATAAACAAATATATAGCATATTAAAGTTCAACAAAGATTTAACATGTAATCATAAAAACAGGCACTTACAATGGTCCAAAATGTGGAATAATTCTAAATGACATTTGAGTTATATGAACTTTTGAGCGTTTTCTTAAACAAATGGAGTCCATTGTTTATATGTTCAAGAATTTTTTAACGATACTAATTTTAACTTAAATCATTTTGTGTTCCTCAGTTACAAATAATGAAAAAAAAATGTTTTCCAATAATATTGATACTTAGAAAGATAATAATAGTGCATGCAATAAAGTACTTAGACTACTTATAAATTAGATTTTATGAATGCCAGATAATTTCACAATATTTATGATAATACATTATACATATAAATTTGTCTCTATTATAATTTATATTTTTAACATAAATTATTAATACACCACATTTTTCTTGAGGCTCGCTTATTTAAATTATTTTGTTGCATATTTATATCATCATTATTTTTATTTATATTAAACTATGCAATTATTTAAAATATTTTTTTGTTGACTATCTTTTTTAATTTAAAATTATTCTGATTTTTTTATGAAATTATTATTCTGAAATTTAAGAAAGAATAATATTATAAATATAATAATTATTTTACTTAAATTTATAAGGATGAATTTGAGAGATATAAAAATAAATAACATGATATCTTAGATGACAACATTTTATATCAAACACTAACTTCTTGTATCCATAGTGTTTGAACCTTTGCATCGACGTATATATACAACAATATTTTATTTGACAAATACGAATGTAAACATACAAATAATGGTTATAATAAAATATGAGAAATTTGTGAGAATCCAAACTAATCAATGAAATTTTGCAAATATTTATGTTGGATAGCATAATAGAACATCCACTTAAGATATAATATTTTGAATGATATATATCTCCAGGAAGGTTAAGTACTCTGTTGGGAAAAAAATATTTTATGAAAACTAACAACTAGAATGCATCAAATGATCAATTGAGTTAATGCTTAATAAAAACAGTTAATAATATTAAAAAAAAGAAACAATTAATTATTATAAATATATGTATTTATATGTGGATGACCACATTTTTAACATTGGATTCTCCCTAAACCCTCTACATAATCACTTGTCTCTTTGTATCCTTAGTAACTTCTCCATGAAAGCCTTTAAGACAATTGTGTAACCTTCCAATTAGTGTGCTTAAAGGTACATTATTGTGTTCTTAATGTTACCTTATGGCTAGAGTCCTATAAATAGAGGCTATTGTAAACAAGTGATATAGATGAATGAATTTGGTGCATCTCTCTCATATGTTCTTATTATTTCTCTAAGCTTTTTGCCTTATTTTCTTGTTGCTCCTAAATTCTTTGTTTATTTTACAACACGTTATCAGCATGAAGCTCTAGAATTTTGTGTCGAAAGGAGCTCAAACTTGTTTTCATCATATCATGGTAAGCAAGAATATATTTCTTCTTCTCATCATGTAAGTTTTATCAAATCTCATAATGTTTATATTTGTTGCACTTGATATATATGTCAAGAAAAATTATTTATCATGAGAATTTTTTTTGTTTCATAATCTATTTGAGTGCAATATTAAATCTTTGAGATGCTATAGAAGAACAAATTTATGTATCCCTGAAGGATTCATGCACCCCTGAAGGATGCGCAAAAAACAATTATTTTTATTCGTTATCATTTGCATGAAGAACTAGATATGAAAATAAGAACCAGTAGTTCTTTGGAACAAATTGAAGGAAATATATGAGTTCTAAAATGATCAATGATTCATCTTACAGGTCTTTCTAATTGGATGCACTTATATCTGCAATATATTTTGTAAGTGAATATATGTTTAAAATTAGCTCTTTAATTAAGCTATGAGGATAGGAAATTACTAATGAAGATATGTTTAGAAAAACATATTCTACTTTCGAATGTGCTCCTGAAGTAGCAATATCGAGAGTGTATATTAATGTATCAAATATTATGGGCTAGTTTCTTGTTTGCTTGTGGAAAAGCAAAATAATCAGATTTGAGCTTTTGATGAAGAATAATTAAAAACCTTGTCCAGTTGGATCAATTTCATTCCCTGAAGTGAATGTAGCTTTTCTCGAGGTCATGGATGAGGTCGTGGTGCAAAATGAGACCATGAAAGAAAATATATTTTGGAATATTGAAAATAATTTTCCTTCAAATTATGAAAATAAAAGTGCTATATTGAAGCACAAGAACGAGACCAAAAATGAGGATGAACTATTTCAAAGAAAAAAAAAACCTCAAAGAAATTATGATATTGGCCTTACATTTTGTTATATTTCAATGAGGATGACCAAAATGCAGTATATTTTATTGATCTTACATTTTGTTATACTTTGTTATGTTTCACTAAATATAAAGGAAACTGAAATAAAAACAAAATTTATATAATTTAATTAGTGACAAAAAATGACTACACTTTAAAAATATTTTTAGTTTATGTTTCATTTGAATTTTAAGTATAACTTGCTCCCTTAGTATACTAAAATTATTTTAATTTTGCTTTGAGATAAAGAATTACATATGTTATAAAGGATGACATATGTCTTGTGGAAAGTAGTACAAATCATAAAATTTTCATGACAAAATTAATATTAGCTGAAATTAATGTTAATATAATATTTAGTTTTGCAAATGTCATAAAAGACTCTGGAAGAGAGCCCACATTTCATTGCCAAATGAAAATTTTTTTAATATCGATGATACATTATATTTCTTGTAGATCCAGAAGAAATCTACCAAGTTTTAAAGAAGTATATCCACCGTAGTGGTTATTACATTTAGACAAAAATGAGAGGGATATAGAATATCCGTACATTACTTCTATTATATCAAGCCAGAAGCTTATATTAGAGAAACTCTTTACTTTTCTTTAAGGTTATATTTAACAAATATAAATTATGCACCGAAAGTGGTCAGACCCTAAGACTTTATACTTTGGCATGATCGTCTTGGTCATCCAAATTCAATTTTGATGCGATGTATCATACTTATATCTATTCAATGACCAAAAGATCCTATTAGCAATTAATTTATTTTGTGAATCATGTGTTCAATGTGAATTAATTATTAAACTATCTTTTCTGAATTACCCATTGAGTCTTCTTATTTTCTACAATATATTCAAAGAGACTTTATGATTTTATTCACTTATCATTTGGTCCATTTCAATATTTTATGATTTTGATTGATTCTTCTAATCAATGGTGATACATTTACCTACTTTCAACTTGTGATATAGCTTTTCTAAATAACTTGTTCAATACAATTAAGGGCATATTTTCTTGCTTAGATAAAAGTATTTTATGACTATTGTATGCCAATAGAAATTATAGTAAAACTATTAGTAGTCCATGGACATAAAAAGAAATGGTTTAGTTGAATCTTTCATTAAATAGTTATAGCTTCTTGCTAAACCTATTATTATGAAGACAAATAGTTTCTTATAGTTGGGAACATGCTATAATACATGCTGTGTCTTTGGTCCATATTAGAATTTGTTGGTTGTTTTTATATGTTCTTACTGCTCCTCCCCATCATCTTTAGGGGAAGAAAAAAAAATGAATTAGTTGGAATATACCAACGTTATCATACCATGATACACGCACAAATTAATGTGAACTTGAAGTTCAAAGAATATTTCATTTGTAAATTGTTGCAAATCAGTTCTTGGATAATTTCATAAATAATCAAAGGGTCATTAGAACGCATATATCAGCTACAAATATTCTAGCATGATTAGATGTCCCTGTAGGACATCTGCTAGTAAAGCAGCTTATAAATCTAAAATACGCCAGAAGCGTGGTAGATCAATTGGTGTATAAGATATCATTCCCAGAAGGAAAAAAGTAAAGAAGATGCTCTTAAGGATATTCAGGATATTTCAAATATGAATCAACAACCCCACATTTCTGAAAAAGTAACTCCTGAAGTAATTTCATCCCCAGAAGAGGATTCGATACCGGAAAATTATGAGATCTCATTGAATTATAGAGAAATGTGAGAAATAAATTGTTGTTGATTATATTTTCAATTGCAATTGCATCAGAGATTATTAATGATGAGGGACCTGAACCCAAAACTACAAAATGATATCGATATCGAAATGATTGGCCAAAATAAAAAAAAGGCAATATAAGTCAAATTAGACTCGTTATCAAAATGAGAAGATTTTGGAACAATTACCCAAACACCTGAAGATGTTAAACCTGTATGATATGAATGGGTATTTGTTCGTAAATGAAATGAGAAAAATACAAATTGTGCACGAGTTGTGGCATAAAGTTTCTCACAAAGGCTTGGCATAAATCACTATGAGATTTATTATCTAATTATGGATACAATTTTTCCATCTTTAATTGATATATATGGTAGCCTTTGAAAAACTTGATATATGTTTGATGGATGTAGTAATTATATAGGTCATTAGATAATGACATAAAAATCCTTGAAGGATTTAAGATGCTTGAAGCATATAAATCAAATCCTCGAGATATATATTCCATCAAATTACAAATATTCTTATATGGATTGAAACAATATAGACGAATGTGGTATAACCGTCTCAGTGATTATTTATTAAACGGTTATAATTAAGAATGATCATATTTATCCTTGTATTTTTATAAAGAAGGCAAACTCTGAATTTTTCATTGTTGCAGTTTATTTTGAGGATATAAATATTGTAGGAACTACAGAAGAGATTTCAAAACCTGCACAATACTTGAGAAATTGATATGGAATGAAAAATATTGGGAATCAAGATTTTGTTTGGGATTTTAAGTTCCCCTATGATCATTCGTCCACTTGATATAAAAACATACCATTTTCATCCACGAGAAGATGATAAACACAATTTATTGATCTTGAAGCACCATACCTTAGTACAATAAGAACACTTTGTACTAAATCAGGCATAGCCATCGCAATAAATTTGTTAGCAAAATTTAGATATCATAAAAGAATATCTTATCACAGTTTGCTCTTTTCAAAGGAAACAAAGCCATAATTAATTGGATATGTTAATGCTAAATATTGTTTTGATCCCCGCAAAGCTACATATTTACATATAGAGAAACTTTCATGACAGTAAGTGAAGCAAATCGTTACAGCTACATCATCAAATCACTCAGAGATATTGGTTATTCATGAAGCAACCTATATGTGTATTTGGTTGAGAACCATGATTCCTCATATTAAGGAAACATGTCGGTTGCCTGCAACCAATGCAAAACCAATAATATTGTATGAGGAAAATGCAGTATGCATCATAAGATATTGATGGGCTACAAAAGAAATGTGCTATTGGTGTTCACAAAATTCAATTTAGCAATAATGTGGCTGGCCTTTAATTAAAATCTTTCACCTCAAGTTCTTAAGAAGCATGGATACAACATTGAAATATGAAGTCCTGAAGACTATCATAACATAATATAAACTTGAGGGAAAGAAAAATAACTATGACTATTGTACTCTTTTCCCTTCGCTAAGTTTTTGTCCCACTGAGTTTTCCTTAGCAAGGTTTTAATGAGGCATATTCATACGGAGTCCTGAAGACTTTCATTATAAAATATAAACTTGAGGGGAAGCAAATTATTTATGAATAATGTACTCTTTTTCCTTCGCTAAGTTTTTTGTGCCACTGGGTTTTTCTTAGCAAGGTTTTAACAAGGCATATTCATACGAAGTCCTGAAGACTTACATTATACAATATAAATTCGAGGGAAGAAAATTAATTATGAATTATGTACTCTTTTTCCTTCGCTAAGTTTTTTATCCCACTGGGTTTTTCTTAGCAAGGTTTTAACAAGGCATATTCATACGAAGTCCTGAAGACTTACATTATACAATATAAATTCAGGAGAAGAAAATTAATTATGAATTATGTACTCTTTTTCCTTCGCTAAGATTTTGTCCCACTGGGTTTTTCTTAGCAAGGTTTTAATGAGGCATGTTCACAATGAGTGGTCATCTATTATAAATATATGTATTTATATGTGGATGACCACATTTTCAACATTGGATTCTTCCTAAACCCTCCACATAATCACTTGTCTCTTTGTATCCTTAGTAACCTCTCCATGAAAGTCCCTTTTAAGACAATTGTGTAACCTTCCAATTAGTGTGCTTAAAGGTACATTATTGTGTTCTTAATGTTACCTTATGGCTAGAGTCCTATAAATAGAGGTTATTGTAAACAAGTGATATAGATGAATGAATTTGGTGCATCTCTCTCATATGTTCTTATTATTTCTCTAAGCTTTTTGTCTTATGTTCTTGTTGCTCCTAAATTCTTTGTTTATTTTACAACATTAATAAAGGTAATTGATGGACGAACGTTCAAAAATAACGTATATGCCTCACATGGATCATTTGTTGCATATTAAATTATATAGCCTAAAATAGAATTGTTAAAACGAATTCAACCTGGTGGGTTAGCTTGTTTAACCCACCTATTAGCTAGGTGAGCCGGGTTGAAGACATTTTGGCTTATTTATAAATGAACCAAAAGTAATTCAATTTACTTAACCTGAAAGATGAGTCAACTTGTGAGTTAAGTAGATTGTCCGTTTAATTTTTTTTTAATCACATTTTTTTTATAAAAAAAAAACTTAGACTTTTTTTAAATGTGATTCTTAATATTAACAGAGTTATTACATCTACAACCTCCAGTTAAATTTGAATTATAAAGGCAAATCTATAAAAATGTAAAATTGAAATACACAAGAAAGACTATGTGCTTACATTTTTTTCTTTAAGAACATGTGCTTACATCTTTTACCTGCGAAGCTTTGTACTCCACAAAGTAATTAATATTATTCAAGGCTGTGAAGTGTGAATAAAATATTAAAGAACATATGTCACAGCTATTAAATTCACAATGGCAGACATATTAATATTGCAGAATAATACCATTAAATTAAATGACCCATAATTATTACAAAACAGAAAAATAATTACTATCCATAAATCTAACTAACAAAATCAAGGTTAAATTACTCTTTTGGTCCTTAAGGTTTGTACGAAGTTTAATATTGGTCCTCAACATTTCAAAAAGTTATTTTATGTCCTCAACGTTTTTTTGTTTGGTCAAAATTGATTTTCTGGCGTAACATCCGTTTGGTTTTTCTATTAAATGCTGACGTGAAAGATTTATGTGGTACATCCTCTCTCCTATGTGTCATATTTAAATGACATGACACCCTCTTTTACTCCAAAATTCATTTAAATGACCAAAACAGAACATTTAAATGAATCAAAACAACGTCGTTTTACTGAGTTTGAGTGAGAGAGGGTGCAATGTCCTTTAAATATGACATGTAGGAGAGAAAGTGTGTCACATAAGCCTTCTACGTCAGCATTTAATGGCAAAACCAGACAGATGTTACGTTAGAGGACCAATTTTGACAAAAAAAAAACGTTGAGTACCTAAAATAACTTTTTGAAACGTTAAGGACCAATATTAAATTTCGTAGAAACGTTGAGGGCCAAAAGAGTAATTTGGCCTAAAATCAATCATAGAGAAACTCCCAAAATTTATTGACAAATCAATAAAAAATCAATTTAAAAAAAGATACATGCTAGGGTGCTCAAAAAATGTTATCAATTACACCATCTTACTTTGGTTCTCTGTGATTTAGGGATAAAAGTTCAGTGATATCGTATTACTGAAGTTTGATACATCCTTTCAATTATGTAGAGTCAATCGTTAATATTAATAGAAAATTACATTAATAAGGATCTACCTTAAATGATTTAAAGAACAACTGATTGGAGGGATGTACTGAAGTTCAGTACTACCGTACCATTTAATATCTCCATAGGTTTTAGATAGAATGAAATGGGAAAAGCTGTCCGGTGAGATTTCTCCTCTTATCTTGCACTTCAAGTATTTTGGTCTCTGCCTTTTGATCAATATCATGAATAGTTTTGACAATTTTGTACAATCTCAGCATCTTTACATTGCAAAACTGTAGTCATCTTTGTAGGCCTAAGCAGGAAGGGGGTTTAGCTTTATGTGATGTTCATGCTTTTAATGAAGCTCTCATGGCTAAGCAAATTTGGAGATTGGTAGGTAATAATGAACTTGTCACTTCTACATATAGGAGATCTAAGAAGTTACAGGTTTTAGGTAGTGATGTCTCAAATCTCTGTAATTTTTTTTCAAGCTCTCATGTCTTTCTTTTATCTCCCTCTTCTATTTGTTCTAGTTTAACTGGGCAACTTTGTAATAGTGCTCTTTCTGTTGGTTGGACAGTCTTGTAATTCTCTTGTTTATATTATAGTTTTTTCTATAAAAAAAAACCTTGGATCAACCTATTGCATGAGAGGAGACCATTTCTGCTCTTTCTGTTGGTCTTGTTGGTAAACCCATATCCATTGTGTCCAAAGCTTATATAGGATGATTTGGGAGTGAGAAATAACTATTGTGAAAGCATTAATTAGGAGGGTAAGAAAAAGCATCTTCAAAGATGGTATTATTTTGCCACTTCCATATCATGCCACAAGTTTTTGCAAAAAAAAAAAAATGTTCCGAGGTACGTTACAGATACTTTCTCCACTGTTCTTCAGATTCCATTATTTCACCCATTTTCTTAACGGAATGTTATAAAATTCTTGTTTGGTGGTGGATGAACACATGCAATCAAGGTTGTTATGGTTTCGATTTAATGAGTAAGATCTTGCGATTTTACGATCTTATTTATAGAAATTGATTTCGATCTTAGATAAAATAAAAATATATTAGAATATCAATAAGATTATGATCTTAATTATATATCTAATCTTACGATCTAACGCGTTACATATCTTATATAACCTTATGATATTTTATTAGAAGCTCACTATTTTTAAGAAAAAATTTAAATATCACACTAATAATAAACATTAATAAAAAAACTATTTTATAAAAGTCTTTAATGCAAATTGCTAATATATCTTGACATATTTTATAAAGTCATTTTTTTTGTTCCCATAAAAAAATAATTTTTTGATAAATTCCTACTTCTAAAAAAGAAGATGTTATATTATTATATGTATTTTATTTATTTTATAAAAATAATAGGATTTTATTATAATTCTCGATTCGATCTATTTTGTATCTCTTTTGATTCTCTACAAGACCTCAATCTTAACAACATTGCCTGTAACTAGACCTGTTCAAGGGCAGGGTAGCCCATGAGACTACTCAAGCCCAAACCCATGAATCAACTACCCAACATTAAGAATTGGGTATGGGTAGTACTTGGAATTTACCCATTAAATACTCAATTTGTTAAAAATACACAGGCCAAAGCCTAAGTAGTACTTGAATAAGGATGATCATAGATAGAATTTGGGTAAGATACTATATTCTCCGTTCTTGGTCCAGATTTGAGTGGGTATCAAAGTAATTCCCATCCCTAAACCATACAAATAGTCAAGTTCCCATATCCAGACCCAGGTCAGTAGAAATTTTGAAATAAATTATTATTTTATTAAGGCTAAAATGCACAAAGACCTCTGAGTTTTGAATAAAAAATACATACACCCCTTGAATTTTAAAAGCTTAGAAAGAGACCCTATAATCTTTCACTTAGGGGCAACTAATACCCTTATGATAGGGTTCCATCCAATTTAAAACGTTTTCTGCCACATCAACAATTTTGGTCAGAATAATCATGGGTAATTCGGTAATTGCACAAATAAAAATATGACCCACTCATCTTACATTTAACTCTAACCCGACCCATTTATCCCTTACCCAAATTAGACCCATCGAAACACCCTTTCCCATTCTCCCAAAACCATCCATTGAAGAAGCATCCTCGCCAATCGACCATCAAAAGCAAGAACAGAGGGGCCACGTGCCATCGAACTCCACCATCATTGTTGACATCGCCGCGCCGTCGAAGAAGAGTTGTCGAGCACTACCGTTGGAGCTCCATCGATCGAGAGCACCGTCGAAGTTCCATTGCATGTACAATTTCAATATAGACAAATTTTGAAGGCCAAATTATTTTTTTGGTCCTTAAAGTTTGCACGAAGTTTAATTTTGATCCTCAATGCTTCAAAAAGTTATTTTAGGTCCTCAACGTTTTTTTTTTCAAAATTGGTCATATAGCGTAATTTCCGTCTAGTTTTGCCATTAAATGCTGACGTGGAAGGCTTACGTGGTACACCCTTTGTCCTAAGTGTCATATTTAAATGACATTATACAATTTCTCACTCCAACTCAGCAAAACGACGTCATTTTGATTCATTTAAATGACCAAAATAGAACATTTATACGAGCACAGAACCTTGGAAAAACTACACTCCAAAAGCTAACTTTTGAAGTAGGAGAGTCCAAATCCTTATAAAGTCTTTTCTTAATTATAACCTCCCCAACGTGACACTTGTATCAAAATCTCTATTATTACAGAAGGAGAGATGACAAGTTGAAAATAGAAAAACAAAATTCCATATCCAATATAGTAATTTCTTCAACATAAATAAGATGATTCTATCACTCACCTTAAGAAGAAATTAAACCAACCAAATATTTTGGTAAATGTGAGATAATTGATTCCACCGTCAAAATATAATTCTACATCATTCCAGCTTTATATATATGAAATAGTAATGTTTACAAAGATTCGGACAAGTGTTCAGTTTACAATTTGAGCGATTTAACCGGTCGAACCATCGGTCGAATTGGATGATGCAATAAATAATAAATATTAAATATTCTTAATATATAAAATGACAACATTCAAGTTTCAACACACATAATTTTCAAGACTTATCAAACTCATAAAGATATTGATCAAACCAAGCATAAAGTTCTTAATAATCATCACTTCCACTATAACCTACTAATTGTTTTCGAAGAAATTAGTCCAGATTGTGCTAAACTTGACTTGGTTGTGCATTATTATCCTTGACTCTATGCATATTTGTTTTCACTTTTCAATTTTTCATAAATTTTTTTTAAATTGAATTGGCCTGAAAAAAAAAAGAAAAAAGAGTTGGACCGAGCTGTTTGCCAGTTGGACTTCATTTAAATCAGGTCCAATAGCTAATTTGATTTTTTAGGTCCGACCAACTCGTTCTATCGTTGGACCGATCGTACCATCCAGTCCGGTCCTAACAACATTGCGAAATAGTATTGATTTTTTAATATTTCAATGTAAGCTTTATATAACTGAAATAGTGTCAATGTTTGTTATTGACTTGGATCTTTTATCTCAAATATTACTACACAAATTGGAGCAGCTTACAATGTACAGGAAACAAAATAAAACTATCATTTCAACCAAAATAGAGGACCATTACCTTCAGCAAAATCGGAAATTCCATTGGAGTTTACAGTGAAAATTAAAACTGATCGATGAATGCATATTACCAGAGATGGATGATCGACAATGCTCAGTCGATGGAGCTTCCACGGTGCTCGAAACTCTTCTTCGAGGCGGACTTGGCTTCTACGATGGAGTTCGACGGTCACTCTATTCACGACTTCAACGGTTCTCGGCTTTAATGGGTTAGGGTGCCTCACAAACTTGGAGGCTCTCTCCCTCTCTACGCTTCGATGGTTTCGGGTGGGTCATGAAATATGGGCAAAATGTCCATGGAAAAATAAAATACGGGTGGCTTTTTAGAGTTTAGTGTAAAATGATAAAATTATCCCTAAAAATATTGGGTGACGTGACATATAATGGTTGACTATGGATGGATGGTAACAATATGCAGAGCATATTTTTCTTTTCTAATTTAGGCATGGATTTATACTTGTACGTAAATTTTTTTCTTGTTCAGAAGGTTAGCATAGGCTGAAATAGAAAGCATTGATCCATTTTATTTATATATGTTGCACAAAAAAAAATGGTTTGCCTATAATTAAGCCATGAGTATGCACTTTAAATAGTCCCACATCGGTGAAAGACTAAAGAAAGTTATACTTTATATATGATTGACAGAGTGAAGTGATCGGCCAAGTCCAAGAGTTCAATACAAAAAAAAAGACACAGGGTGTAAAGGAAAAAAAAATACCACGTGACAAAGATCTGTTGGGCTTGGCCATTTTGCACTCCCAATAAAAGTAGTTTTGTTAAATTTTAACTTTTAAAAATGTTCAATGTACCTATCTATTCTTTCAAAATAGGCCACTCACATAGATCTTAAGTTTCTTTCTTCTCCAGCTTGAAGCATTTTTTTCTTGTGATTTCCTCCGTTCGACGAGGGTTATTGTTCATATTCTTTTCTATTTGTATTTTTTTGTTCCTACTTTTTTTATAGACGCTTATCCTTTCAAAGTACACTGCGTACGTAAGCCCAAAGTTTCTTTCTTCCCCCACCCTCGAAGAATTTTTGCTTCGATCGAGTTGCACCTTTAGGCCATGGTTCCTTTGTATCTTTTCTATTTTTATGTTATTTTTAAAGTTTATTTTTTATGAAACTTTTCTCCTTTATGTAGAAATTCTTCTCTTCTTTTATAGAGGATAGTTTGAAAACAAATATTTTGAAGACATACAACTTCTCCAAATATGCCATGATGAACAAGACGATTATTAAAAAGAATGCTACTTAATTATTCTCTTATAGAGGTTACACAACAAGAAATTAAGCATTTTCCGGCGGTTTTAATCACTAAATAATTTTGTGGCGGTACAAAAACCGTCGCTTATACCTGCATTACAAGCTTGTTTGTGGCGATTAAAACCCAACCATTGGTATAACATCCGGTAATTACTTTGCGGCAGTTATTTGTAATTTGTGACAGTTTTAAATCACTGTTTAAAAATTAAAAAAATTATTTAGTTTTAAAGGCATTTGTGGCAGTTTTAACCGCAGTTACATTATTTAGTATTTGTTGCGGGGGTTTATATAACCGTTGCTATTCGTTATTTTCAGTTTTTGGAATTTACTTGGTCCGTTCCTAATTTTGGTAAATTTATAAAATTGTATTATGCAAATATGAAATTTAGTAAATTTATATAATGGTCAAAACCTCATTTGGTCCTTTATCTTTATCACTAGTTTCAAATTGGTCATTTATCTTTCAAAAGTTTCAAATCAATCTTTTATCTTTTCAATTATTTCCAAATCAGTCCTTCCGTCCAACATCATTAAATTTTTCTGTTAAGTGCTGACATGGCTTACTTAGCTAGATACATTCTCTCTCCTATGTGGCACTTTTTTTTTACTGATGTGGCATACGACTATTTTTCTACTTTCCCAATTGAGGTAAAATACTATTTAGTCCCCGAATTGTTGGTCAAACTATTATTTAGTCCCTAAATTTATCAAAAACACTATTTAGTCCTCAAACTGTTAACTTTGTCAACTATTTAGTACCCTGGCCGTTACCTGTTAATTAACCTGGTGACATGGTCGTTAACCGCTGACGTGGCATCGTTAAGTGCCCAGTCATGTGCCAAATCATATGCCACGTCATTTTGAACATTAAAAATTGAAGAAAAAAGTCTTCCCATCCACTATTTTCTTCCTTCTCCTTCTCTTTTTCTTCTTCCATCTCCAGCTATTCCTCACTTCTTCTCTATTTTCTTTTTATCAAACCCATTCCTTCCTTCTTTCCTTCAAATTCATTTCTTTTCTTCACTTACTCACTAATCTTATTCTTCTCTAACAGCATAACTTCCAAAACAGAGCATAAAATCGCAGCTGGGTTTCTTCATCAATTCTGGAAAAAAATGGGGACATTGATGAACACGACCTTGTCGCGAGGCCGGCACCAATCAAAATTAATACTAGAAAGTGCAGCTAGTGGCACAACCTAGGTCGATTCTCTCTCGCGGAGCCTATGGATTCTATGGGCAAATATGCACAATTAACACAAAAATGGATGTCTTTGAGGTAATTTAACAAACACTTGGTGTGCAATGAAACTAAATGGAATTAAATGCAACTAAATTGAACTAGAACTAACACTTTTTGGGATTTTCAATATTTTAAAAGCTAAAGTAAATTGAGGTGAATGAAATGAGATGAATATGCTTTGTTGGAGAATGCTTTGGGCTATCCTTGCTCTCTAAAAATTATGGAGTTAATCAATGAAGAACCATTTTTCTAATGTAGTTTAGTGACCACTAAACTTAGGTAATTTAATTAGAGAATGCAATTAGCCAACCGGACAATTAACAAGCCCAATCAAATACTATCAATGACGCAAATAGGGAATTTAATATAGATTAGAATTCAAGTCAACAAATACCATTGTCATTAGAGTAACTTCCACAATGAATCAAAACTACTATAAGATTTAACCAAATCCAATGTAATCAAAACTCACAATGGGAGAATGAAAATACAATCACAAATCTATATCAATCCCTAATATCCAACTACAACCAAGTTAAGTTCCACAACCATGGAACCACAATCAATACAAATCCATCAAAATCAACAAGATAATAATGAATCTATAAAGAGAAGTAGAAGGAAAACAAGAAAAACTCCCTAGTAAATGCCAAAGCTCAAGCCCCAATCATCCTCCTCCAAAGCACTAGAAGTTTAGTCACTCATGGAGATGAAGAATGCTCCACCAAGCTTCTCCAAACCGTGCCCAGCCATGAATGATGATGAATGTTGCAGAAGAAATGAGTGGGAATGGAGGTGGAGTGAAGAAGATGAAGAAGGAATGAAAATGGAGGCTTGGAGATGAGAGGAAGGTGAGAACTTGGAGAAAAGATCAAGTGTTAATGATGTCCCTTAGCCTCCTCACTTAACCCTAATGTATTGGGGCAAATTAGGTCAGATTGGGGTGAGTGGGGCCCACAAATTCGGCACAAAAATCCATTTCTGTTGTAAAAACGCGGGCTTATCTGATGTGGCTCGCTGCAGTGACCAATAGATGGGGCACTTTTCACAATTCTGCTCGCTGCGGTGAGCAGAATTGAAAACTAGTTATTTTTGCTTGGTTTTTGCCCGGTTCTTCTCCCTTGCTTGCATTATGGCTCCCAAATGTTGATCTTCTTCCTAATCCTCCTCTAGATAACCTTCAAAACATCCAACAACACTTGTAAAAATTCCAATCATGAACTTAAATTTGCACAAATGCTAAAGTTATGAAATTAACACAATTTATGCAATAAACTCATGGAATTAGCAAGAATTAAATCCAACACTCATATGAATCAATATACCATGAAAGCATGCATTTGGACACAATAAAACCTTGCCAAATGATACAAAATATTATGATTAGAATGAGTGTTGGTCAGACATGCACAAACAGAGACTTGTTCCCATGCTGTTCTGCAAATCAGAGGGAGTTGTAATACACTTAGTTGCAAACAAATCGCCCCGCATCATCTGATATAATCACATCATAAGCCCTCTTCTTCAAGTTTTTTTTCTGATTGTCTCCAAAGACAAACAAGTAGCTTCATTTACTGCCTACCTCTCAACGGCAAATTTATGCTCTGCCATTATGCCAGCTCACATGCCACATAAGCATTTAACGGCTACGTCAACTTGTTATCTAACGGGTAACAGTAGTCAGGGGACTAAATAGTTGACAGAGTTGTAAATTTGGGGACTAAATAGTATTTTTGCCAAGTTCAGGGATTAAAATTTGATAGAGTTACAAATTCAGGGACTAAATAGTATTTTTGCTAAATTCAGGGACTACATAGTTGATAGAACTACAAATTTGGGGACAAAATGGTATTTTTGCCAAAAGTAATTTAACCAACAATGCAGGGACTAAATAATATTTTTTCTCTTCTTTTTAATTTAAGTAATTTTTATCCAAATAAATGATATTGACAAGTACTTTCAAATGTCTATTTTGATAAATTTAATTAATAAAAAATATTTTTTTAATTTTACATCAAAACATTTATTATTTTATAAAGTACTTTTTAATTAGGATATCCAAATGCAAAATAACTTTTACTTTTGCTTAAAGCTTTAATTTGAAAAGCTCCATTAAAAAAGTATTTTTTTTTAAAAAGTCTATCCAAACGGGCTCTTAGACTAGAGGTAAATACACACTCTGAATTTTAAAACTTTGCAAACAGATTTCATAAACTTTTAATTTTGGACACTTACTACCCTTCCATTAACTTTCCATCCATCAATAGTGAACCATTATATGTCACGTCACCCAATATTTTTAGGGATAATTTTATTATTTTACACTAAACTCTAAAAAGCCACCCAGATTTTATTTATCCATGGACATTTTGTCCATATTTCATGACCCACCCGAAACCATCGAAGCTAGAGAGGGAGAGAGCCTCCAAGTTTGTGAGGCACCCTAACCCATCAAAGCCGAGAATCGTCGAAGTCGACAATAGAGTGACCGTCGAACTCCATACTAGAAACCAATTAAGTCCGCCGTTGAAGAAGATTTTTGAGCACCGTGGAAGCTCCATCGACCGAGCATCGTCGAATCCAAGTCGATCATCCATCTCAGGTAATATGCATTCATCGATCAATTTTAATTTTCACTGTAAACTCCAATGGAATTTCCGATTTTGATGAAGGTTATGGTCCTCTATTTTGGTTAAAATGATAGTTTAATTTTGTTTCATTTGTGTAGTAATATTTGAGATAAAAGATCTAAGTCAATAACAAACATTGACACTATTTCAGTTATATAAAGCTTACATTGAAATATGAAAAAATCAATACTATTTTGCAATGTTGTTAGGACCTGGATGGTTCGATCGGTCCAACAATAGAACAAGTTGGTTAGACTTAAAAAATCAAATTAACAATTGAACTAGATTTAAATGGGGTCCAACTGCCGAACCGCTCGGTCTAACTCTTTTTTCTTTCTTTTTTCATGCCAATTTAGTTTAAAAAAATTGATGAAAAATTGAAAAGTGAAAACAAATGTGTGTAGAGTCAAAGATAATAATGCACAACCAAGTCAGTTGAGTACAATCTGGACTAATTTCTTCGAAAACAATTAGAAGGTTATAGTAGTGGAAGTCATGATTATCAAGAACTTTATGCTTGGTTTGATCAAGATCCTCATGAGTTTGACAAGTCTTGAAAATTATGTGTGTTGAAACTTGAGTGTTGTCATTTTATATATTAAGAATAATTATTATTTATTATTTATTGCGTCATCCGATTCGACCGGTTAAACCGCTAAGACCGTGAACTGAACACTTGTCCATGTCTTTATCTGATTCGATCTTGACAACATTGTTTTTTCGGTTATATAAAGCTGGAATGTTGGAGAATTAAATTTGACGGTGGAATCAATTATCTCACAGTTACCAAAAACTTTGGTTGGTTTCTTCTTAAGGTGAGTGATAGAATCATCTGATTTATGTTGAAGAAATTACTATATTGGATATGGGATTTTATTCGAAAATGTAAGTGACCAAATTAGTCAACGACCATAGCTACAGAGGCTGTAATTTATGATTATTTTGAATTGAGAGTAATTAGATAGTTGGCACAATACTCATTCAAAATTTGTCTATATTGAAACTGTACATGCATTGGAACTTGGACGACCGATGGAGCTTCAACGGTGCTCGAAAACTCTTCTTCGACGGCGCGGCGGCGTCAACTTCGACGGTGGAGTTCGATGGCACGTGGTCCCTCTGTTCTTGCTTTTGACAGTCGATAGGCAAGGATGCTTCTTCAATGGATGGTCTTGGGAGAATGGGAAAGGGTGTTTCGATGGGTCTAATTTGGGTAAGGAATAAATGGGTCAGGTTTATAGTTAAATGTATGGTCTCCTCTCATGCAATAGGTTGATCCAAGGTTTTTTTTTATAGAAAAAACTATAATATAAACAAGAGAATTACAAGACTGTCCAACCAACAGAAAGAGCACTATTACAAAGTTGCCTAGTTCAACTAGAACAAATAGAAGAGGGAGATAAAAGAAAGACAAGAGAGCTTGAAAAAAGATCACAGAGATTTGAGACATCACTGCCTAAAACCTCTAACTTCTTAGATTTCCTTTTCAATCTTGCCCTAGTCTCCATTCACCATTGAGCCGCATGCAAGGACGAGCAAGCGAGATCGAGCAAGTGAGAACGACGTTAGACCACGATTATGAACAGATTTAGTCAAATAAAGGCTTTTCCAATATTTTTGGGGTGGGAGGGGGGATTAATTATAGTCAAAACTTGGTTGGTTATGTGCATTTTAGGGTTAAACTTGTCAGAATTCCTTTTGCCTTTTCTTATCTGTGATTACTCTTTACTTCCTCTCTAATTATAAGCCAAATTTTAATATGTAGGAAAAAAATTTTAGAAATTGAGAATCAAGAGACTTCAACCACACAGTTGAGTGAGAGCGACTCCTTTGGACAAGTTCTTGGAAAAAGAGAATCCAAAAAGAGTTCACTGTTTAGAATTTGGTCCTAGTCCAACTCAAGTATTTGGACATACAACAACTCGACTTGGTAGGATTCCACTTAATGGTGGTGCTGATCCTACTAGAGACGTCGCGCTGCAAGAAATTGCTAGATTGAAATCAAAGTTACAGGCTAACAAGAGTGAGATGAAAAGTTTTATGACTTTTGTTCTCCAAAATCTTGTGTTGGGAAGTATACCACCTGAGTTTGCACATTTGATAAATCCTTAAGTTAGTTAAATTCATCAACGGGACACCAATCCTCGTAGGGCTAATATAGTGTTTCATTCACGGGATTGGATTATTTTGGTTTTGAATATTGGTAAGTTTACAAGATTTTAATTAATTTATGTCTTTTGCCTTTCTTATTTATGAGTTTGTTCTATGATAAGATCATGTTCTAATAATTATATTCCTAATTAATTTGCAGGTCCATAAACTTTTAGATGGTTTAGTATCAAGGCTTCCTCCATTGGTTATTTAGTTTTTTTTTTTTTAAATGCACAAATGTTAGATTATATGATTCAACTATATATATAAAAAGCAAAAAGATTAAATAATATTAATTAAAAACATTTATGTCATTTACACACTATATTAATTGTTTCATAATCATATAAGATTTAAAATTGTAAGACACACAATGCATATAGTCAAGTTTGGCCCAAAATGTGAATCCCAACCCAAAAAAAAAGTTCAATGAAAATTCGATCCTATTCTAGGTCATCGATTTTAACCAATTTTGACCGGTCCAACTAAAAAATGGGTTTATAGCTGAACACGAACCGGTCAGCCCGTGACCCGAAAAGTTTTTCGATTCAATGACCGGTCCAATTTTTTAAACATTGCTACAAACAGAAAGAAAATAAAAAGGAAAAACTCATAAATGCTATTGAAGCGAAGAAAATAAAAAGGAAAAACTCATAAATGCTATTGAAGCGGTGCCACCAAGAAATTTTGATGGAAAATATCATGAGATTAATCTCCTAAATTTTCTCTTGGCCGAAAAAAAATTCTCCTAAATTTCCTCAATATTGCAGGTTATAGTAACAATATGCAGAACATATTTTTCTTTTCTAATTTAGGCATGGATTGATTCTTGTACGTAAATTTTTTTCACGTTCACAAGGTTAGCATAGGCTGAAATAGAAAGCATTGATCCATTTTATTTATGTTGCACACAAAATGAAAAATGTTATGCCTATAATTAAGCAATGAGTATGCACTTAAAATAGTCCCACATCGGTGAAAGACTAAAGAAAGTTATACTTTATATATGATTGATAGAGTGAAGTGATCGGCCAAATCCAAGAGTTCAATACAAGAAAAAAAAGACACGGGTGTAAAGGAAAAAAATACCACGTGACAAAGATCTGTTGGGCTTGGCCATTTTGCACCCCCAGTAAAAGTAGTTTTGTTAAATTTTAACTTTTAAAAATGTTCAATATACCTATCTATTCTTTCAAAGTAGGCCACTCACATAGATCTGTTGGGCTTGAAGCATTTTTTTCTTGTGATTTCCTCCATTCAACGAGGGTTATTGTTCATATTCTTCTCTATTTGTATTTTTTGGTTCTTACTTTTTTTATAGACGCTTATCCTTTCAAAGTACACTGCGTACGTAAGCCCAAAGTTTCTTTCTTCTCCCATACTCGAAGAATTTTTGCTTCGATCGAGTTGCACCTTTAGGCCATGGTTCCTTTGTATCTTTTCTATTTTTATGTTATGTTTTAAGTTTATTTTTTATGAAACTTTTCTCCTTTATGTAGAAATTCTTCTCTTCTTTTATAGAGGATAGTTTGACAACAAATATTTTGAAGACATACAACTTCTCCAAATATGCCATGATGAACAAGATGATTATTAAAACCGTCGCTTATACCTGCATTACAAGCTTGTTTGTGGCGGTTAAAACCCAGCCATTGGTATAACAGCCGGTAATTACTTTGCGGCAGTTTTAAACCCATGTTTAAAAATTAAAAAAGTTATTTAGTTTTAAAGGCATTTGTGGCAGTTTTAACCGCTGTTACATTATTTAGTTTTTGTTGCGGGGGGTATATATAACCGTTGCTATTCGTTATTTTAAGTTTTTGGAATTTACTTGGTCCATTCTTAATTTTGCTAAATTTATAAAATTGTATTATGCAAATATGAAATTTAGTAAATTTATATAATGGTCAAAACCTCATTTGGTCCTTTATCTTTACCACTAGTTTCAAATTGGTCATTTATATTTCAAAAGTTCCAAATCAGTCTTTTATCTTTTCAATTATTTCCAAATGAGTTCTTCCGTCCAACATCATTAAATTTTTCTGTTAAGTGCTGACGTGGCTTGCTTACCTAGATACATTCTCTCTCCTATGTGGCACTTTTTTTTGCTGATGTGGCATATGACTATTTTTTCTACTTTCCCAATTGAGGTAAAATACTATTTAGTCCCCGAATTGTTGGTCAAACTACTATTTAGTCCCTGAATTTATCAAAAACACTATTTAGTCCTCGAATTGTTAACTCTGTCAACTATTTAGTCCACTGGCCGTTACCTGTTAATTAACCTGCTGACATGGCCGTTAACCGCTAACGTGGCATCGTTAAGTGCCCAGTCATGTGCCAAATCATATGCCACGTCAGCTTGAACATTAAAAATTAAATAAAAAAGTCCTCCCATGCACTATTTTCTTCCTTCTCCTTCTCTTTTTCTTCTTTCATCTCCAGCTATTCCTCACTGCTTCTCTATTTTCTTTTTATCAAACACATTCCTTCCTTCTTTCCTCACTACTTCTCTATTTTCTCTAATTCATTTGCAGGTCCATAAACTTTTAGATGGTTTAGTATTAAGGCTTCCTCCATTGGTTATTTAGTTTTTTTTTTTTCTTAATGCACAAATGTTAGATTATATGATTCAACTATATATATAATGCAAAAAGATTAAATAATATTAATTAAAAACATTTATGTCATTTACACACTATATTAGTTGTTTCATAATCATATAAGATTTAAAATTATAATACACACAATGCATATAGTCAAGTTTGGCCCAAAATGTGAAGCACAACCCAAAAAACGGGTTTATAGCTGAACTAGAACCGGTCAGCCCGTGACCTTAAAAGTTTTCCGATTCAATGACCGGTCCAATTTTTAAAACATTGCTACAAACGGAAAGTAAATAACAAGGAAAAACTCATAAATGCTATTAAAGCGGTGCCACCAAGAAATTTTGATGAAAAATATCATGAGAGTCTCTTGCAATATCCTTGTGGCTGAAAAGTGGTGTATCGTTCATGGTCTGGAGTTGGCGTGAAATCTTGGGCATAGAAGGGTCATTGTTGAAGCAGATTCTCTGGTGGCTGTCAACATGATGAAGCAAGGTTGTTCTGCTAGTCACCCCTGCTCTTCTCTCGTTCAACGTGCTCATACCTGGATAAACCGTGATTGGCATATTTGCATTCAACATTCCTTCCGTGAGGGAAACCGTGTCGCTGTTCGCTTGGCTGCTGAGGGTAATAAGCTTCCGATTGGAGTTCATATTCTCGTGGATCCCCTGGACTTTATTGTTGATCTCTTGCTTGAGGACTCGTAGGGTGCCTCTGTTTTAGGAGAGTTGGTGTCGTAGTTTTCTTCTTATGTTTTGCTTTCCCCTTTCACCAAAAAAAAACAATATGCAGAGCATATTTTTCTTTTCTAATTTAGGCATGGATTTATACTTGTACATGAATTTTTTTTCTTGTTCAGAAGGTTAGCATAGGCTGAAATAGAAAGCATTGATCCATTTTATTTATGTGGCACACAAAAATAAAAAATGTTATGCCTATAATTAAGCCATGAGTATGCACTTTAAATAGTCCCACATCGGTGAAAGACTAAAGAAAGTTATACTTTATATATGATTGACAGAGTGAAGTGATCGGCCAAGTCCAAGAGTGCAATAGAAGAAAAAAAAGACATAGGGTGTAAAGGAAAAAAATACCACGTGACAAAGATCTGTTGGGCTTGGCCATTTTGCACGCCCAACAAAAGTAGTTTTGTTAAATTTTAACTTTTAAAAATGTTCAATATATATACCTATCTATTCTTTCAAAGTAGGCCACTCACATAGATCTTAAGTTTCTTTCTTCTCCAGCTTGAAGCATTTTTTTCTTGTGATTACCTCAATTCGACGAGGGTTATTGTTCATATTCTTTTCTATTTGTATTTTTTTATTCCTACTTTTTTTATAGACGCTTATCCTTTCGAAGTACACTGCGTATGTAAGCCCAAAGTTTCTTTCTTCTCCTACACTCGAAGAATTTTTGCTTCGATCGTGTTGCACCTTTAGGCCATGGTTCCTTTGTATCTTTTCTATTTTTATGTTATTTTTTATGGAACTTTTCTCCTTTATGTAGAAATTCTTCTCTTCTTTTATAGAGGATAGTTTGACAACAAATATTTTGAAGACATACAACTTCTCCAAATATGCCATGATGACCAAGACAATTATTAAAAAGAATGCTACTTAATTATTCTCTTATAGAGGTTACACAACAAGAAATGAAGCATTTTCCGGCGGTTTTAATCGCTAAATTATTTTGTGGCGGTACAAAAACCGTCGCTTATACAGGAATTACAAGCTTGTTTGTGGCGGTTAAAACCCTGCCATTGGTATAACAGCCGGTAATTACTTTGCGGCAGTTATTTGTAATTTGTGGTAGTTTTAAACCACCGTTTAAAAATTTAAAAAAAAAAATTATTTAGTTTTAAAGGCATTTGTGGCAGTTTTAACCGCCGTTACATTATTTAGTTTTTGTTGCGGGGGTTTATATAATCGTTGCTATTCGTTATTTTCAGTTTTTAGAATTTACTTGGTCCATTCCTAATTTTGGTAAATTTATAAAATTGTATACTGCAAATATGAAATTTAGTAAATTTATATAATGGTCAAAACCTCAATTGGTCCTTTATCTTTAACACTAGTTTTAAATTGGTCATTTATCTTTCAAAAGTTCCAAATCAGTCTTTTATCTTTTCAATTACTTCCAAATCAGGCTTTCCGTCTAACATCGTTCAATTTTTCTGTTAAGTGCTGACGTGGCTTGCTTACCTAGATACATTCTCTCTCTTATGTGGCACTTTTTTTTACTGATTTGGCATATGACTATTTTTTCTACTTTCCCAATTGAGGTAAAATACTATTTAGTCCCCGAATTGTTGGTCAAACTACTATTTAGTCCCTGAATTTATCAAAAACACTATTTAGTCCTCGAATTGTTTACTCTGTCAACTATTTAGTCCACTGGCCGTTACCTGTTAATTAACCTGCTAACATGGCCGTTAACCGCTGACGTGGCATCGTTAAGTGCCCAGTCATGTGCCAAATCATATGCCACGTCAGCTTGAACATTAAAAATTAAATAAAAAGTCCTCCCATGCACTCTTTTCTTCCTTCTCCTTCTCTTTTTCTTCTTTCATCTCCAGCTATTCCTCACTGCTTCTCTATTTTCTTTTTATCAAACACATTCCTTCCTTCTTTCCTTCAAATTCATTTCTTTTCTTCACTTACACACTAACCTTATTCTTCTCTAACACCATAGCTTCCAAAACATAGCATAAAATCGCATCTGGGTTTCTTCATCAATTCTTGAAAAAAATGGGGACATGCACAAACAGAGACTTGTTCCCATGCTGTTCTGCAAATCGGAGGGAGTTGTAATACACATAGTTGCAAACAAATCGCTCCGCATCATCTGATAAAATCACATCATAAGCCCTCTTCTTCAAGCTTTTCGTGATTGTCTCCACAGACAAACAAGTAGCTTCATTTACTGCTTGCCTCTCAATGGCAAACTTATGCTCTGCCATTATGCCACCACACATGCCACATCAGCATTTAACGGCTGCGTCAACTTGTTATCTAACAGGTAACAGTCAAGGGACTAAATAGTTGACAGAGTTGTAAATTTGGGGACTAAATAGTATTTTTGCCAAGTTCAGGGACTAAAAAGTTGATAGAGTTACAAATTCAGGGGCTAAATAGTATTTTTGCTAAATTCAGGGACTACATAGTTGATAGAACTGCAAATTTGGGGATTAAATAGTATTTTTTCCAAATTTGGGGACTAAATAGTAGTTTAACCAACAATTCAGGGACTAAATAATTTTTTTTTCTCTTCTTTTTAATTTAAGTAATTTTAATCCAAATAAATGATATTGACAAGTACTTTCAAATTTCTATTTTGATAAATTTAATTAATAAAAAATATTTTTTAATTTTATATCAAAACATTTATTATTTTATAAAGTATTTTTTAATTAGGATATCTAAACGCAAAATAACTTTTACTTTTGCTTAAAGCTTTAATTTTAAAAGCTCCATTGAAAAAGTACTTTTTTTAAAAAGTCTATCCAAACGGACTCTTAGACTAGAGGTAAATATACACACCCTGAATTTTAAAACTTTGCAAATAGATTCCCTAAACTTTTAGTTTGGGACACTTACCATCCTTCCATTAACTTTCCATCCATCCATAGTCAACCATTATATGTCACGTCACCCAATTTTTTTAGGGATAATTTTATCATTTTACACTAAACTCTAAAAAGCCACCCATATTTTTATTTATCCATGGACATTTTGCCCATATTTCATGACCCACACGAAACCATCGAAGCTAGAGTGGGAGAGAGCCTCCATGTTTTTGAGGCACCCTAACCCATCAAAGCTGAGAACCGTTGAAGTCGAGAATAGAGTGACCGTCGAACTCGCCAAGTCCGCGGTCGAAGAAGAGTTTCGAGCACCGTGGAAGCTCTATCGACCGAGCATCGTCAATCATCCATCTCAGGTAATATGCATTCATCGATCAGTTTTAATTTTCACTGTAAACTCCAATGGAATTTCCGATTTTGCTGAAGGTTATGGTCCTCTATTTTGGTTAAAATGATAGTTTTATTTTGTTTCCAGTACACTGTAAGCTACTCCAATTTGTGTAGTAATATTTGAGATAAAAGATCCAAGTCAATAACAAACATTGACACTATTTCAATTATATAAAGCTTACATTGAAATATGAAAAAATCAATACTATTTTGCAATGTTGTTAGGACCTGGATGGTTCGATCAGTCCAACAATAGAACAAGTTGGTCAGACTTAAAAAATCAAATTAGCAATTAGACCGGATTTAAATGGGGTCCAACTCTTTTTTCTTCTTCTTTTTTTCCAGGCCAATTCAGTTTAAAAACAATTGATGAATAATTGAAAAGTGAAAACAAATGTGTGTAGAGTCAAGGATAAAAATGCACAACCAAGTCGAGTTGAGCACTGGACTAATTTCTTCGAAAACAATTAGTAGGTTATAGTGGAAGTGATGATTATCAAGAACTTTATGCTTTGTTTGATCAAGATCCTCATGAGTTTGACAAGTCTTGAAAATTATGTGTGTTGAAACTTGAATGTTGTCATTTTATATATTAAGAATACATAATATTTATTATTTATTGCGTCATCCGATTCGATCGAATGTTCAACCGGTTAAATCGCTCAGACCGTGAACTGAACACTTATTCGAATCTTTCTCAAATTCGATCGTGACAACATTGCTATTTCGATTATATAAAGCTGGAATGTTGTAGAATTATATTTTGGCGGTGGAATCAATTATCTCACAGTTACCAGAAACTATGGGTTAGTTAATTAAACTTACTGATTGATTATGGATTTGAAAATGTGAATATGAACACTTTCTCAAATATTGTCATGTAATAAGATTTAAAAGGCATTTTGTTATCATACTTTTATCCAATCCCATACTTTGATAGTTATTTTCATTGTTCATAACTGGTATTAAGAAGAACATTATTTGTTACATAGCAGGAGTTGGAAGCCTTGAAAATATTTTATATTATACTTTTAATAATTTCTTTGGACAATTTAAATTTCCTTCTGGTTTTATATGGATACTTCTAATTCAATCGATAGCATTGGATACGTCCCATCTCGAGGTTATTCCAGTAGATCGCCACCAGCACAACCAAATGCATAGCCCTTTCTACACAATCACTTGGAGGGTTCGAGGTAGATGGACATTATTTGAAAATGTGATATTTGAATTTTTTTTCTTAAAAATAGTGAGCTTCTAATAAGATATCTTAAGTCCATAAAAAAAAGATATCTTAAGATTATATAAGATATGTAACACGTTAAATTGTAAGATTAGACATAAAAGATCGTAATAATCTTATTGGTATTCTAATATTTTTTTATTTTATCTAAGATCGAAATCGATTTTTGTAAATAAGATTATAAAATTGTAAGATCTTACTTATCAAATCGAAACCATAACAACCTTGATTGCATGTGTTCATCCACCACCAAACAAGAATTTTACAACATTTCATTAAGAAAATGGGTGAAATAATGGAATCTGAAGAACAGTAGGGATAGCATCTGTAACGTACCTCGGAACAATTTTTTTGCAACAACTTGTGCTATGATATGGAGGTGGCAAAATGATACCATCTCTGAAGAGGCTTTTTCTTACCCTCCTAATTAATGCTTTCACAATAGTTATTTCTCACTCCCAAATTAAATCATCCTATAGGCTTTGGACACAATGGATATGGGTTTACCAACAAGACCAACAGAAGTTGAAATGTTGATGTAGGATGAGTGTGTATTCATGGAATAAAAAGAAAACAAAATAGGAGAGAATAATATATATATGATTTATTTAATGTTATAATATAAGTTGTAACTTTAAAAAAATTCACAGTCGCAGCGGCCACAATACCTACAACCGCAATTTAAAACCTTAGGTTGATCAAAAGGATTCCTACAATTAGCAATGATGGGAGGATTTAGGGAAGATACTATGATACTTGTCTATGAAGATTAATATTTTCTCCGTCCGACTCCAGCCCCAACTAAGTATGACATTTAGTATTTGTCCCCAGACTCTCCGAATACTTAAATCCCTATACCTGGACCAGAGCCGAAAAATTTCTAAATTCATCACAAGTGCAAAATTATAATATTATTATCTAAATTTTAAAACGCAATCAAGTCTCAGAAATATTTAACAAAGCAAACTTAAACAAATTTAATATAATTATTTGAAGTCCAACAGGCTACGATTGTTAAGCAGTTGATAATTTGCATATTATTATGCTCTTATTGTCCAAAACTTAAGAAAAACGGAAGATTAAAGTAACATTTTGAGTAAATGTTCAAGTTAGTCCCTAAAAGATTAGAATTGTTCCAATTTAGTCCTTGAAAGATACAAATGTCTAATGTAGTCCTTGAAAGATGGCTTTTGTCCCAATTTAGCCCCTTTTTTTATTTTTCCGTCAGTTAACTAACGGCCGATGACATGTGGACTGCTCACATGATATTTTTTAACACATTATTTCCACCTAATTTCCACATCATTTTTACAACTCAAATTAAAAAAAAAAAGATCAGAGCACCATTCCTATTTCCACGTTGATATTTCACATTATCAAAGACGCTTCTCTTCTCTGCTCTCCACCAAATTGTGTTCTTCTCTGCTCTGAGAAGAGAACCTGTAGAATTAAAGTACCATTTACCAAATCATTCAAATTTCATTTCTTGTTTCAAAAAGAAGATGATGATGATGAGTACTCACACAATCTGATGATCTGGGTTCCATAGAATAAAGTATCTGTGGTATTCCTTGGAAGGGTCGAACCAGAGGTAGATCCTCTGTTCTCTATCACCCTTGCCTCATGTGAACACATTGGTTTGCAAAATGTAAGATTGACTTGTTCTATTCCCCAAGAACTTGAAGTCTTTTTCGTCGTGCTCCGAATTTTGAGAGGATGACTGCACATTCACATTCACATATTGTAAGATTGGATTAGTGGGAAGAACATAAAAATCAAAACTTTTTTTTAGTTTCTTACATAGAAAGCAGTGACAGTGCCAGCTGAACCTGAATCCCAAGAACCATCATGCTGAAGTAATCGAAGAAGTAGGATCTTTTGGATTGGAATCCGGTGCAGAGAAGAAGACGATTTGGTGGAGAGCAGAGAAGAGAAATGTCGATCACCAAAAAAAAGAGAGAAGAGAATCGTCGTTGATGATGTGAAACGGCGACATGGAAATAGGAATGGAGAGAATAAGAACGGTGCCCTAGCATCTGATCTTTTTTTTTTTTAATTTGAGTTGTAAAAATGATGTGGAAATTAGGTGGTTAAAAAATACCATGTCAGCAGTCCACGTGTCACCGGCTGTTAGTTAACTGATGGAAAAATAAAAAAAGGGCTAAATTGGGACAAAAACTATCTTTCAAGGATTATATTAGACATTTGTATCTTTCAGGGACTAATTTGGAACAATTATAATCTTTCAAGGACCAACTTGAACATTTACTCTAACATTTATAATAGGCCAAATAACTCTTTTGGCCCTCAACATTTGCATGAAGTTTAATATTGGT
Organism: Senna tora; assembly: GCA_014851425.1. Classification (NCBI taxonomy): domain Eukaryota; kingdom Viridiplantae; phylum Streptophyta; class Magnoliopsida; order Fabales; family Fabaceae; genus Senna; species Senna tora. Next base: position 8,379,526 of record CM026266.1, read on the forward strand.
CATCAACGTTTCAAAAAGTTATTTTTGGTCCTCAACATTTTTTGTTTTGGTCAAAATTAGTCCTCTAGCATAACATCTGTCTGGTTTTACCATTAAATGCTGACATGAAAAGCTTATGTGGTACACCCTCTCTCTTACGTGTCATATTTAAATGGCATGGCACCCTCTCTCGCTCCAACTCAGCAAAACGACGTTGTTTTGTCCGGTTTTGTTATATTTAAATGAATCAAAACAGCATCGTTTTGCTGAGTTGGAGTGAGAGAGGGTGTCATGTCATTTAAATATGACACGTAGGAGAGAGGGTGTACCACATAAGCCTTCTACGTCAGTATTTAATGGCAAAACCAGACAGATGTTACGCTAGAGGACCAATTTTGACCAAAACAAATAACGTTGAGGACCAATATTAAACTTTGTGCAAACGTTGATGACCAAAAGAGTAATTTGGCCTTTTTAATAAAATAAGATTATATATTATTATAAATAAATATTTATATGCAAATATAATATTTTAATACTGGGAGGGGACTGAGGTGAATATCCCCTTCGGCCCTACCCGTCCCCGGACCCAGACCAAACCCAAACCCTTAAATTTACTTATGAAAATTTATGTACCCAGACCTAGACTCGTTAATTCAATCTCAGAATCTAGACTCAATGAATAAAATTTGCGGATAACTATTAGGTCCGGATAATTTGATCATTCTTATCTACAATATTGGTCCAAGACTGAGAAATCAGGCCTGTTCATACCCATCGCAAAGCCAACTTTTGTGCTGATTGGTTAGCGAATTCCACCTAGCTTGTCCTATGGAATGCCCATGAACCACTTGATGATCTAAGACTTCTTATAGCACAAGATATTAGGATTTTTTTTTTTGGTCAAAGTAGATACTAGGATTTTGAACTCGAGTTGTACTGAATTTTTTTTTTGGTTTTGGGCCTTTGGCCTAGTTCTTAATCCCAAAAAAAGTTCTCCCAAATGTTTGCATGTATATATTATTGTTGTGTATGAGTTTTTTTTTTCTGCTTTTCACTAAGGTGGAGATCCTCTAAACTATTCATTCCTACGTTTGGTAGAAATTCACGAATGAAAAGAGAAGGGATGTAAAGTATTGTAGATAAAAGAAAATACTATAGAGAAAAGTGAGGAGAACGAAAAAGTATGTTTGGTATGCTAAAAAAATATGATGTAAAATTTTTTTAAGAACCGTGAAAATACATGGATTTCATTGTTTGGGTTTCTAACTAAACATAGCCTAAGAGTGTTCAAACCAATCAATTAGAAACTTAACAAAAAAAAGGAATTATTTTGGTTTGGTTTGTGATTTTTATTGTTTGTTTTAACTGAACCATTTCTCTCTCTCTCTCTCTAGATATATATATATATACACTAAAACCAAATGCATGGCATAGAAAATAAAAATACCCTAATTAAGCACTTGTGAAAGAAAAATGATAGCAAGAACAATAGGCAACACACTTGATCCTAATAGGGATCCTAACTAACCCTTAGGAATCGCACCTAAAGAGAAGAAAATACATATCCTATCAAAGGTATTATAACTTCAAAGAAATATAACAATATGCATGTAATCATTATCTTATTACAAAATTTTCTACTAATAATAATAAAAAAGCTAAAAAAATATTTGATGAAGAAGTAACACACCCAACCAAGGAAAAAACTTTTACAAGCTTTGTTCAATCCAGTTGTTAAGCCTTTATTTGTATATAGGGATGTCAAAATGGGCCGGCTCACAGGGCTGTGGGCTAGCAATAAAATAGGCTGGGCCGGGCCTGGCCGACCCTCTTAAGGTGGGCATAAAATACTGGTACAGCTTAGTCTTTGGTGAGCCAAGGGCAGGCCTTTTATTATTTTTAAAAACTTTTTAAATTAACTTTTTTTAAAAAATTATTTTAACTACAATTTAATATATTGAAAATAAATATTACAAGTTGGTTTACAATAATAGGATTTTGAAAAGTAATTTAGTGTAGTTTATTTTTTTAATAAACATATTATGAATGAATATTACAAATTAACTTATAAAATGCAATTTATTTTACATATTAACATATTATAGATAAATATTACATATTAACATAGACTATAAAATTTTATATAACATAAAATACTTGTAAATATTTTTTAAAAAATAAGTAAAGAAAGAGAGAGAGGCCCATGTGGGCCGGCCCGACCTAGCCCTTGTAAGTCCACCGTGAGCCGTGGGATAAAAGCCCCTGCTCAAATGATAGTTAATGTTCTACATGTAGAGAGTAAGTTTACAACAAAATCTGAAAATCCAAAACTACAAAAAAATAAACAAAGGAAAAAAAAACTTTCTTTTAAGCCCTTTCAACTTAACTTAAGCCCTTTACCTCTTATTTGGGCTGTGGTCTTATACTTTGTTTTGGACCTCTCTGTTATTCTTACCCCTTATCCTTCCACTCTTTTGCACTATATCTAAATTACATAATTAATTTGCTTTAAAAAGTACAATAATATCTTAAGATTTAAAATTTTATTTATTATTTAAAAAAGAAAAATTGTGTAATTTAACTTTAGTTAAACAAAAGAAAAAACCCAACGTACATGAGTGAGTTGGAGAAATAGCCTCCATATCTGTTGAATCATTTGTATGTCAAAATTTAATATATTTATGTTAGATGATAACCATCCTCATTCAAGAACAATATTGATTTAATTGGTTTCATACATTTTTATTTAATCCATCCAATTAGGTAATTGGTTTTAATCGAAATGGATTAAGTAAGATTGGTTGGATTTGTCTAATCATATCTTCAAAACACAGTAGACTTGAAACTAATTTCTATTGAGTAAGGAGTGTGAAGGTAAAGATTTCTCAATAAGTGTCATTCAAAAAATTCTTACTTGTTAGTTGTTATGTCTTTATAAACATATTATCTATCAATAAAATCCTCACATTGGCAATAAGTTCAAGCCCTCATATTTGTAAGATAAATGTCCGAATCTTATGTTATTCTTCACAAAAGTGGTTGATTTCTCAAGTTTTTTAAATGTTGCTTTAATTCATAAACAAAATTTGACAATAAACATGATTGTAACACTACAAGAAAATAGGTATTTTCCAATGCCTTATTCCTGGTGCTTGATTTAAAGTGCCACAAAATGCATCAAATTGTGGCGCCTCATTGATGGTCCATCAAATTGTGGCGCCTCGTTTTTTGGCACTTTAAGCGCTCTTATTATAAAATATAAAATTATTTTTTTGTCATTTATTTGTGGGTGCAAAGCGCCAAAAATAAAAAATACATATCCCAATTTTTCGTAAGCGAGAACGACGTTAGACCACGATTATGAACAGATTTAGTCACATAAAGACTTTTCCAATATTTGGGGGGGGGGATTAATTTTAGTCAAAACTTGGTAGGTTATGTGCATTTTAGGGTTAAACTTGTCAGAATTCCTTTTGCCTTTTCTTATCTGTGATTACTCTTTACTTCCTATCTAATTATAAGCCAAATTGTAATATGTAGGAAAAAAATTAGAAATTGAGAATCAAGAGACTTCATCCACACAGTTGAGTGAGAGCGACCCCTTTGGACAAGTTCTTGGAAAAGAGAATCCAAAAAGAGTTCTTTGTTTAAAATTTGGTCCTAGTCCAACTCAAGTATTTGGACATACAACAACTCGACTTGGTAGGATTCCACTTAATGGTGGTGCTGATCCTACTAGAGACGTCGCGCTGCAAGAAATTGGTAGATTGAAATCAAAGTTATAGGCTCACAAGAGTGAGACGAAAAGTTTTATGACTTTTGTTCTCCAAAATCTTGTGTTGGGAAGCATACCACCTGAGTTTGCACATTTGATAAATCCTTAAGTTAGTTAAATTCGTTTTTTGCTTAAATTGTTTAGCTTATTCAATAATATATATATATACACACACACACACACACATACACATATAATTAAATTTATTAATTTTCTTAGGTATCAGATGCAAATAGTGCAGAGCATTCATCAATGGGACACCAATCCTCATAGGGCTAATATAGTGTTTCATTCACGGGATTGGATTATTTTGGTTTTGAATATTGGTAAGTTTACAAGATTTTAATTAATTTCTATCTTTTGCCTTTCTTATTTATGAGTTTGGTCTATGATAAGATAATGTTCTAATAATTATATTTCTAATTCATTTGCAGGTCCATAAAGTTTTAGATGGTTTAGTATTAAGGCTTCCTCCATTGGTTATTTAGGTTTTTTATTTTTGGTTTTTCTTAATGCACAAATGTTAGATTATATGATTCAACTATATATATACATAAAGCAAAAAGATTAAATAATATTAATTAAAAACATTTATGTCATTTACACACTATATTAGTTATTTCATAATCATATAAGATTTAAAATTGTAATACACACAATGCATATAGTCAAGCTTGGCCCAAAATGTGAAGCACAACCCAAAAACGGGTTGATAGCTGAACTCGAACCGGTCAGCCCGTGACCTGAAAAGTTTTTCGATTCAATGACCGGTCCAATTTTTAAAACATTGCTACAAACGGAAAGAAAACAAGGAAAAAGTCATAAATGCTATTGAAGCGGTGCCACCAAGAAATTTTGATGAAAAATATCATGAGAGGCTCTTGCGATATCCTTGTGGCTGAAATGTGGGGTATCTTTCATGGTCTGGAGTTGGCGTGGAATCTTGGGCATAGAAGGGTCATTGTTGAAGCAGATTCTCTGGTGGTTGTCAACATGATGAAGCAAGGTTGCTCTGCTAGTCACCCCTGCTCTCCTCTCGTTCAACGTGCTCATACCTGGATAAACCGTGATTGGCATATTTGGATTCAACATTCCTTCCGTGAGGGAAACCGTGTCGTTGATCGCTTGGCTGCTGAGGGTCATAAGCTTCCGATTGGAGTTCATATTCTCGTGGATCCCCCGGACTTTATTGTTGATCTCTTGCTTGAGGACTCGCAAGGTGCCTCTGTGTTAGGAGAGTTGGTGTCGTAGTTTTCTTTTTCTGTTTTGCTTTCCCCTTTCACAAAAAAAAAAAAAACAATATGCAGAGCATATTTTTCTTTTCCAATTTAGGCATGGATTTATACTTGTACGTAAATTTTTTTCTTGTTCAGAAGGTTAGAATAGGCTGAAATAGAAAGTATTGATCCATTTTATTTATGTTGCACACAAAAATATAAAATGTTATGCCTATAATTAAGCCATGAGTATGCACTTTAAATAGTCCCACATCGGTGAAAGACTAAAGAAAGTTATACTTTATATATGATTGACAGAGTGAAGTGATCGGCCAAGTCCAAGAGTTCAATACAAGAAGAAAAAAAAGACACAGGGTGTAAAGGAAAAAAAATACCACGTGACAAAGATCTGTTGGGCTTGGCCATTTTGCACCCCCAATAAAAGTAGTTTTGTTAAATTTTAACTTTTAAAAATGTTCAATATATATACCTATCTATTCTTTCAAAGTAGGCCACTCACATAGATCTTAGGTTTCTTTCTTCTCCAGCTTGAAGCATTTTTTTCTTGTGATTTCCTTAATTCGACGAGGGTTATTGTTCATATTCTTTTCTATTTGTATTTTTTTATTCCTACTTTTTTTTATAGACGCTTATCCTTTCAAAGTACACTGCGTACGTAAGCCCAAAGTTTCTTTCTTCTCCTACACTCGAAGAATTTTTGCTTCGATCGAGTTGCACCTTTAGGCCATGGTTCCTTTGTATCTTTTCTATTTTTATGTTATTTTTTAAGTTTATTTTTTATGAAACTTTTCTCCTTTATGTAGAAATTCTTCTCTTCTTTTATAGAGGATAGTTTGACAACAAATATTTTGAAGACATACAACTTCTCCAAATATGCCATGATGAACAAAACGATTATTAAAAAGAATGCTACTTAATTAATCTCTTATAGAGGTTACACAACAACAAATGAAGCATTTTCCCGCGGTTTTAATCGCTAAATAATTTTGTGGTGGTACAAAAACCGTCGCTTATACCTGCATTACAAGCTTGTTTAATTTGTGGCAGTTAAAACCTAGCCATTGGTATAACAGCCGGTAATTACTTTGCGGCAGTTTTAAACCCATGTTTAAAAATTAAAAAAGTTATTTAGTTTTAAAGGCATTTGTGGCAGTTTTAACCGCTGTTACATTATTTAGTTTTTGTTGCGGGGGTTTATATAACCGTTGCTATTTGTTATTTTCAGTTTTTGGAATTTACCTGGTCCATTCTTAATTTTGGTAAATTTATATAATTGTATTATGCAAATATGAAATTTAGTAAATTTATATAATGGTCAAAACCTCATTTGGTCCTTTATCTTTATCACTAGTTTCAAATTGGTCATTTATATTTCAAAAGTTCCAAATCAGTCTTTTATCTTTTCAATTATTTCCAAATGAGTCCTTCCGTCCAACATCATTAAATTTTTCTGTTAAGTGCTGACGTGGCTTGCTTAGCTAGATACATTCTCTCTCCTATGTGGCACTTTTTTTTGCTGATGTGGCATATGACTATTTTTTCTACTTTCCCAATTAAGGTACAATACTATTTAGTCCCTGAATTGTTGGTCAAACTACTATTTAGTCCCTGAATTTATCAAAAACACTATTTAGTCCCCTGGCCGTTACCTGTTAATTAACCTGCTGACATGGCCGTTAACCGCTGACGTGGCATCGTTAAGTGCCCAGTCATGTTCCAAATCATATGCCACGTCAGCTTGAACATTAAAAATTAAATAAAAAAAGTCCTCCCGTCCACTCTTTTCTTCCTTCTCCTTCTCTTTTTCTTCTTCCATCTCCAGCTATTCCTCACTGCTTCTCTATTTTCTTTTTATCAAACACATTCCTTCCTTCTTTCCTTCAAATTCATTTCTTTTCTTCACCTACTCACTAACCTTTTTCTTCTCTAACACCATAGCTTCCAAAACAAAGCATAAAATCGCATATGGATTTCTTCATCAATTCTGGAAAAAAATAGGGACATGCACAAACAGAGACTTGTTCCCATGTTGTTCTGCAAATCGGAGGGAGTTGTAATACACATAGTTGTAAACAAATCGCTCCGCATCATCTGATATAATCACATCATAAGCCCTCTTCGATCTTCAAGCTTTTCGTGATTGTCTCCACAGGCAAACAAGTAGCTTCATTTGCTGCCTGCCTCTCAACTGAAACTTATGCTCTGCCATTATGCCAACTCACATGCCACATCATCATTTAACGGCTACGTCAACTTGTTATCTAACGGGTAACAGTCAAGGGACTAAATAGTTGACAGAGTTATAAATTTGGGGACTAAATAGTATTTTTGCCAAGTTCAGGGACTAAAAAGTTGATAGAGTTACAAAGTCAGGGGCTAAATAGTATTTTTGCTAAATTCAGGGACTACATAGTTGATAGAACTGCAAATTTAGGGACTAAATAGTATTTTTACCAAATTCGGGAACCAAATAGTAGTTTAACAAACAATTCGGTGACTAAATAATATTTTTTCTCTTCTTTTTAATTTAAGTAATTTTTATCCAAATAAATGATATTGACAAGTACTTTCAAATTTCTATTTTGATAAATTTAATTAATAAAAATATTTTTTAATTTTATATGAAAACATTTATTATTTTATAAAGTACTTTTTAATTAGGATATCTAAACGCAAAATAACTTTTACTTTTGCTTAAAGCTTTAATTTTAAAAGCTCCATTGAAAAAGTACTTTTTTAAAAAGTCTATCCAAACGGACTCTAGAACTACTCCTATACAATAGACAACACAAAAACTACTCCTACTCCAACACAATACCAGAACAGCCAACAAGAGAATACCACGTTCTAAAACAGGTAGGTGTGTCAACCTCCTCTCCTCCTTTTCTTCTTCTTGCTACTCTTCTTCTTTTTCTTCCTCTTCTTCTCCTTCTTCTTCTCCTTTCTCTTTCTTTTCTCTTCCTCTTTCTCCTTTGCCATCAATTTCATCAATTTCCCCTGCCACTTCACCATAAGTCTCATAGTTTTCCTTATCTTCTTGGTCACCATTGTCTTTCACCACTAGAAATAGTCCATCAGTCTCAAGATTATCACCCTCAATCTCAGTCTTAGAATCCTCACGCGACACGGACACCTCGACACGTCGATTCTTAAAATTACAGGACACGACACGGTATATATATATATATATATATATATATATATATATATATATATATATACCTTGAAGAGAAGAGTAGAGACAGAGTGTCGCATGCGTGTTGGACACACGGACACATGTCCGACACGCCATAGAATTGGTTTGTCCGTGCTTCTTAGGATGTTATTAATGCTATTAAATAAATGGATATCAATATTTAATTTGTAATTATTGTTAAATAAATAAAAATAAAATGTTAATTTGTTTATTAATATATTAAAATGTTAATTAATATCTATTAATTTTTTATTAATTAATATCTATTATTGGTGAGAAGGTGAAGGAAGAAGATGAAGTGAGACGGTGAAAGAAGAGGATTAGCAACGTTGAATTGTAAAGTGTAGTTGTAAAGTCAAAATTAGATTTAACAAAATAAAGGGTATAATAAGAAATATGAAATTTTATTAAGAGTATTTTTGTCCTAAATTATTTTAATTTCAGCTTCTACTACTAGTTACAAAAAGCTCCAATTTTTAGCTTCTGCTTAAAGCTAACAAAATGCATTCTGCTACAACTAAGAATCACTTATTTTATGAAATAAAACAACACTTTTTAAAATAAGTGATATTAAAACAATAAGTGCTTGTTTTCTAAAAATAAGCATGCACAAACAGGCTCTAGGATAAAAGTACCCTTACCACCATTTTAAAATTCTCATTTTACCCCATTCCAAAACCTAACCCTTACCCTTACTAACATTTTAAAATTTTTATTTAATTAATAAAAAAATAATAATAAATAATTTTTCAAAATAATAATAACAATAACTAATTTTAATTAATTTTTTATTTGAAAAATTAATAGATATTTTATAAAAATAATAATCATAAATAAAAAAATTATATTGATTAAAATTAATAATTTTTTCATTAATATTAAATTAATTATTATTTTAGATTTATTTGGGTAATTAACCTTAACAATAATAAATATTTATATAATTTATCTATTTAATAATATTAATGACACTAAAATCTAAATATTTTTTTTTGTAATTTTATAGCCAAAAGCACTTTTTAATACAAATTTGCTAAACACAATTGTTTTTTAAAAGTATTTTTTAACTCAGTTTGCCAAAACACAAAATGCTTCTCTCTCACATCACTTTTTTTCAAACCCATTTAAAAGGAAATCATTTGAAAATAAGCATTTTTTATAAGCTTAGCCAAACGGGCCCTTAATTTGGTGTGGTATTGTACAATTGTACATGAAGTCATTCTGACCTGCATTTCTTTAATATTTTATTAAACTAATTTATATAAAAAAAAATGACATCGGTGTTGCTAATTATTCAAAATAATGACATGTGATAATCTTATCGGTCAAAATTGTATTACATGCATACAACAAGTTGCAACATAGACATATACTCAACAACTTGTTCTGCATAACCACCCAGTGAAAGTAATTTTGACTTTCCTTGCACATTAAACAAATATGAGCAAACATTGAAATTTCCTACATTTTAATGCATGTATGATTGATTATGTAACTTGAATGTCTTGCCACTTGTCCTCTATCTCGATAGTGAGACACTTAGAAGGCGCGTTGTTGTCATCAGAGGATTGATGGCAGTTCAGAAATGCTAGAGACTAAGGGTGTACATGTCACGGGTTGGGTCAGAATTTTACTGGACCTGAGTAGAGGCGTAGTCAGTCGAGGCTTTTTTTTTATAAAAAATTTAAATTTGAGTCGTGAAAAATAAAAAATGGTCATAAGAAATAGAGTGTGGACCTAAAATAATAATCATAAATAAAAAAATTAAGACAATATTAATTATCCTTACTAATTAATTACTCTTACCTCTATTAATTTTATCTTAAAAATAGATATTAAATTGAAATAAAATTATAAAAAAATTAATATTTTTTTAATTTTGTAAAACAATAAATATTTTAAAACATAAAAAAATTTTTAAATAAGACAGATATATCGTAAACTGAAAGTAGCTTTACAAGATTGAAACATCAAATCAGAAAGCTATAACTACATTTACCTTCAGATGCCGCAAAAGGGTTGTCCAAAAACCAGAAAGCCTGAACGGGACGGGATAGCACTGTTAGATAAGACATTCGTACAGTGCTTATATACTTCATGTTGGTTATAAAATTTTTTAATCTTCTTTCTCTTTTTTTTTATTCCTTATATAATTTATTATGTTTTATATTTTTTTATCATGATTGTTATACAAAAAATTTTTGTTACGTATCTAATTTTCATTAAAAAAATTTCATAACCAACACCTAATAAATTTTAGGTAAAAGTATCTTTTCTGTCCCCAATGTTTGGGGTTCCTGTCACTTTCGCCCTTAATGTTTTTTCGTTGTCAATTGTACTCCTAATGTTTTGTGTTTCTCCCAATGTCAAACTTTTGGCTAACACCGTCAATTTTTGGACGGCTTTTGATGACGTGGCATCCTATATGGCCAACAGTTCTAACTGAATTTCATTTTTTCACATCGATCAATAATATATTTTAGGGGTACAATGGACCCCAAAAACTAAATACATCAGTAGTACACCAAAATACTTATTACATCAGTAAAATGGCCCCAAAAACTCAGTACTATTGACTGCTGATGTGAAAAAAATTAAGTCCAATCAGAATTGTTAGTCACATAGAATGTCACGGCATAAAAAAATCGTTCAAAAATTGACGGTGTTAGTCAAAAGCCTGACATTGAGAGAAACACAAAACGTTAGGTGTACAATTGACAGCGAAAATATATTAGAAACGATAGTGACATGACCCTAAATGTTGGGAAAAAAAAATATATTAAAGACGTAATAAGTATTCGAGAAAATCAAGAATTGATTTTTGCCAAATCATTTTAATTTAAATCATGCGACGTCAGATAGAGGATTGAAAACGTGTGTATGGTTTTCACAAAAACAAAAACGTGTGTATGGGTATTAAATGCTACACAAATCTGTTGGATATATAAAATATATTGGAAAACGTTTATTAAAGGGTGCTAATATGAGAATGGATTTAGTGATTGGTTTTTTTATTCAATAGTATGATAAGTTAATTTTTTTAAAATTTTTTATTTAAATTTGAAAAATAATAAATTTTTTTAAAGAGTATCTAAATTATGAAAGATATAGATATAAAAAAATTAAAAATTACACATAAATCAAGATTTACTATAAATGAATTGGGGACTAACTTTTTAGTCCCTAATAAAGGTAGTCCCTAAACCATTCATGGTAAATCCTTATTTGTGTAGATTTTTTTTTGTGTCTATAACTCTTATTCTTTAAAAAAAAATTATAATTTTTCAAGTTTAAATAAAAAATAAAATTATAAAAAAATTAGCCTAACATACTAATGCATAGAAGAGTACTGATTCTCATACAACACCTTATAATAACTACTCCTTCAATTCTCACACAAAGGTTGATATGTGTCATTGTTTATAATTAATTTAAAAGGATTTTTATGAGACATGTATATATTAGGTGGCTCAAAGAATAAATTGGTGGATAATTACGTGGAAATTGAGCAAAGGAAACAAGGAATCTATGTGACAAAATTTGGCTAAATGTAAATTCTTTTATAATTAATAATTAATAGATATAACATTTTAAAAGTATAAAATTTGCTAATCAATACCCTTTAGCTATATTTAGGATGTAAGAGGGGAGGTGAGGGTTAAAATTGGTTGAAAATATGTTTAAAGTTTTTTTAAATATGGAGGGATGGAAGCGAAGGATTTCTCAAACTCTCGTTGACCCTCCAAAAATTTTATTTTTTAGGCGATGTTTGATTGGAGGGCTTGGGAAGGAAGGGGAGGTTCAAAAAGTATTAAAAGTATGTTTGGATAATTTTTTTAATATGGAGAGGTATGGAAGGAGAGGGTCTCTCAAACACTTATTGACCCTTCAAAAACCTCATTTTCTAGACCCTCAATTTGGAGGGTCCAGGATGAAAGAGTGTGACTCAATCCATTACCTTCCATTTAATTCTTCATTAAAACTCCCAAGTAATATTTTTATCCATACCACTCCATTCTTCAACTCTCTCCACCCATTTTCATTAAAAACCCCTTCCTTTCGTCCTCTATAAAACTCTCAAACATAACTTTAGAATATACTAATTAAGGATTCCTTTTAACTAATAAGATATTTTGTACTTTTTTTTGTTATTTTTTTACCAATTTATTTAAAATAATAAATTATTTTTCAACCAATCAAAAAAAATTTAATAAGTTCCACTTGCCAAAAAGTATACAAGTAATTTTGTACTAATCCATATACTATATGAAGTTGTGAAGAATGGCTTTATTAAGAGGCGGCTAGGTAGGTCATTATCAAACAAGACTAAGAATAGTACAGTGACTTCAAGTATCCTTATTCAAAGATACAAGATCAAACTTTTCCTTGATTAACAAGTTCTTTTAAAATTTTTATTTGCTTCACTGGCAGAAACATTCTCTGCCAACTATTTATACTTCTTTTTTAATTATCACGTTTCCTCTCGCTTTCTTTCTTGGTCTTGCAAAAACTCTGCTGAATCTCTTTGCTAGCGAATTTAAATATGTTTACACGTAGATTTAGTAGCTTGTTAATTGAATTACAAATTTTAAGTAACCAATGACTCGCCGTTTAATATACATATCAATATTGTTAGAATCGAATCGGATGGTCCGGTCAGCCCAACCGTGAATCAGAGAGTAGAACGAATCGGTTAGACCTAAGAAATCAAATTATCAATTGGACCGTATTTAATTAGGGTTCAACCGTTAAACCGGGTCCAACCGCGAACCGTCCGGTCCAACCGTCCTCTTTTAGTTTAAAGAATATTGATGAAAAATTTAAAATGGAAAATGGTAAAAATCGAAGTCGCTCGAAGCCCTCATTTTCTAAGTCTCATCCTCATCATTTTTTCAACTATATTTTTACTTAATTATAGTATTATGTTGGGATGGTCAAGAATTAAGACAAATTATATTTTCCAAGAATCAAAATATTAACTTAATTATTAATATATCTATCAATATTAATGAGGAGTTGATCCAAGTGATAAGTGGTTTGGTATCGCTTAAGTAAAGTTCCCAATTAGAAACCTGACCTTGTGAATACAGCTATCTCTGTTAAGAGACTCACTCACCATAACTAAGTGTGTAACTTAAGTCAAATACAGATTAATCGGGACAAAGTCCCACTAACCAAACCGACAAAAAAAATATATTTCTGTCCATGGATGCATATGCATGGATCTATCATTCTATCGAGAATTACTTGACCTAGTTAATTAAAGTTGTGTGAACTCCGTGTGAACACTTTTTCCAATAAGAAACCAAGAACGAAATTTCCCTCCTTGTCCTTCACTCATCACTGATTTTTTTTTATATATATATACCCCTCTTTCTCCCTCCCACCACTACTCTTATAATTCTCTACTTCCAAAACAATCTCAAATATTCCCATTTCTTGCTTCTCCAAATCAAAATCAAAATTAATTCACCACTCCAATTCTTTTCATTGTTTTTCATATAGCTATATATATATATATATATATATATATATATATATATATATATATATATATATATATATATATATATATATATATATATATGGCATCAAGGAAGCAGAATATTCCACCGGAAAGAAGTCAGATCAGAGCTCACATTTTGAAGGAATTTGGTGACTCAGTGGTTTCTATGGTCTCAAGGGCTGCTCATCGTCTTGCAAAATTAATTATGAAGTGACTGCATCTCTAATTCTTTCTTCTTCAACACATTCTATGCAGGAGATAAAAGTTCGGTACTACTGTACTATTAAAGTTCAGTACATCTTTTTAATTAATAAGGACCTGTCTTGAATGATTTAGGGACCGACTGATTGGAGGGATGTACACTGAAGTTCAGTACTACCGTAGTACCAGCCAAGCTTCATATCAAGTGGGATTTCTTTTGGTGTGTTTGGATATTGAGATAGCTTATAATCATCAAAGAATCAATAAACTTATATATAGGATTTGATTTTAATTAATGTATTACTGTTTGATTCATTATTAAACAATAAACATCAACTACACTTTGGTTGTAAGGCATAAAGATTTATTGATTTGGGCTTGTTGGTGTATGTGTGTGTATATATATATATATATATATCAAAATTCATGTGTATTGTAATAAAGAATAATTATAAATTTAATTTTTTCATGTTTTTATTTCAGACTTTCGATCAATCAAAAGTTAGTATTGATAGATAGGATTATCGCTAGGACCTTAAACAATATCTATATTAATATGATTCTGGTAAAAATAAAAATATGATGTAAAAAAATAATGGAAAAGAGAAAATTATAAGAATAGTGGTAGTTTTTTTTTTTAAAAAAAAAAAGATAATGCCAATAGTAGTAGTTTTAGAGTGCGATAAATCAGCTATTTCAACTCTGTAAAGCTCATTCCTCCGCTGATTCTCGTAAGTTTAGGATTATTCGAGACATGAAAAACAATGTTATTGGAAGAGTTCGATACAATGGCATCTTTGTAAATACAAGCAGTGAATGATTGACTCATGTTTGTTTGTGGAAAATGATGCTACAAAACAATGGCTCCAAAAAGGTTGGAAATTTGTTTGAATGTTGTGGGTTGCTGAGACAAGTTGAAGTATTATATAGGAAATTACCAGCCAAAAAACGCCCTCACTGAGGGCGTTTATTGTATTAAAAACCATCTTTCTCAATTCTGCTCTGATAGGCCAGAAAATTCAGCAGATCTAAATTTTACCATTCCAGCAGTAAAACGCCCTTGCTGATGGCGTTTTATTGTAAACATACCACTCATGTGGCTGCCAACGTGTCTATTGGGCCCCACCACATTTGATCGATAGCGTTAAAAACGCCCTCACTGAGGGCGTTTATAGGGTTGACCGGTCGTTTTTCTTGTAAAAAAATCAACAAAACGCCCTCAGTGATGGCGTTTTTGGGGGTGCACAGTGAAAGTGGTATAGATCTGTAGATAGTTTTAAAATATTGTTGAATTTGTGTATAAGTTTTATTATTGGTATATAACAGTGCAAATGCCGAATGTCTTAACACTTGTACTTTGTCTCGATAGTGAGACGCCGAGAAGTCGCGTCGTTGTCATAAGAGGATTGATGGCAGTTCAGAAATGCTAGAGACCAGGGGTGTTAGGTGTACATGTGACGGGTCAGACCAGGTTTTTGCTGGACCCAAGACTCAACCCAGGTAGAGGCCTAGTCGATTTTTTTAAAAAAAAAAATTGTATTTGAGTCGTGGAAAATAGAAAATTGTCATAAGAAATAGATTCAAATTAATAAGAATCCACCTTGAATGGTTTAGAGACCAACTAATTGGACAGATGTACTGAAATCTAGTAATACCATATACTACAGAACATCTACTTGGAAAATAGATAGTAGACATGGAAATAGAGAGTAGGCAGAAAAAATGAAGAGTGGGCATACAAAATGTAGAGAGTAATTAATACATGTTGATATTTTGATTAATAAATATTAAATAATGGGATATAATCTCTTATTTTTAGCAATTAATTTTAATTTTTTTATATAATTATTGTTTATTTAAATAAATATAAACAAAAAAAAAAGAGATGGAAGTACCCTGGGCCGGGTCCAGCAGCTTCATACCCGGGTACTGGTCCATCCCGAGCATGGACCCGACCCAAGGTCATATTTCGAGTCAACGGGTCATCGGGTTTTTTGTACACCCCTAATAGAGATGTACGAACTAATGAAAAGTTGATGCATACATTAGAAATTTCTCAAACATATTACTTCCTATGGTTCATAATATCTGCCTCGTTAGGTAGGTGCGTACAAAAAAAAACATTAGTTCACCTTAAATTTAGAAAAATATGACATAAAAAGACTAAATTATCCTTATTAATTAATTATTCTTATCTGCATTAATTTTATTTTGGGAATAGGTATTAGGTAAAGATAAAAATTAAAATTATAAAAAATAATTAATGTTTTAAAAACGTAACAAGTATTCGAGAATGTTTTGATTGGGTATATTAAACACGTAATAAGTATTCCAGAAAATCAGGAATTGATTTTTGCCAAATCATTTTAATTCAAATCATGCGACGTGAACGTGATAGAGGATTGAAATTTGAAAACGTGAGTATGGGTATTTTTTTTTTTTTGGCCATGTGTGTATGGGTATTAAATGCTACACAAATCTATTGGTATTTGAATCCTTACACAGTTACACCAATGTTTTAAAATTTGGATCAGTGAAATGAAAAAAAACTTTCGAGTCATAGGTTAATGGGTTTAATCGATTGAAACGTTGGTTAAACACAGGTTAATGGGTTTAATCGATTGAAACGTTGGTTAAACCGAATGATGTTATAAATATAAAAATAATAATAATTTATAAATATTAATTTCAATAATATATTTTATATTATGAAAAATATATTTTTTATTCATAACTTTTAAATATAATGAATAATTTATATGATTTAAACATATATATAAAAAAAAGTAAACTCAAATAATAATAATTAAAGTATTTATATATTTTTACACATTATATTAGTTGCTCTATAATGATAAGAGATTTGAAATTATAAAAAATACATAATGCATATATTCAAATATAAATCAAAATGTTATAATCAATCATTTAAAAAAAAGTAAAAAAAAAAAAAGATCAACCCAAAAACCGGTCCCGTTCCCGGTAAACACCGGGTCTACCTCATATTCGGGTTTTTCATCCTAACCAGACCTGACCATTGAACGAGTCCCGGTTCAACCGCTCAATCGTCCAATCCAGTTCGGTTTTTAAAACATTGCTTTACACAACCCATTATGGGATAAGGATGTGCTATAGAGAGTTCAAATTTTTTAAGCTTGAGAGCTCATTGGTCCATTGTATTTTTTTTAAAAAAAATACATCACATTACTCTTTTTTTCTCCATCAAAATAGAGGAAAAAAAAAAAGAGAGGAAGAGTTAAGCTCTCAAGAGCTCAACCTCCCCATATCATTTCCCATAAAATATATTGTTGGAAAACGTTTATTAAAGGGGGCCAAAATACAACACGTTATAATAACTACTCCTTCAATCATGGCTATCTGGTTGTCTAAAAGTGTGTTAGGAGTTATAGTCAGTTAGGAATGACAAAGATTCGTATATGTCATTGTTTATAATTAATTTAAAAAGGATTTTTATGACATTAGGTGCTCAGAAAATAAGTTGATAGATAATTACGTGGAAGTTGAGCAAAGCATATAAGAAATTTATGTGGCAAAATTTGGTTTGATCTACAATAGATATAACATTTAAAAAGTATAAATTTTGCTAATCAATACCTTTTAACTATGTTTGTACGGGGTTTAGAATGTAAGGAAAGGAAAGAGTTCAAATAAGTTAAAAATGTGTTTGAAAGTTTTTTTAAGTATAGAAGGGATAGAAGGGAAGGGTCTCTCAAATCCTCCTTAACCATCTAAAAATCTCTTTTTTTTTATTGGTAAAAATCTCATTTTTTTAGACTATGTTTGAATAGAGAATTTAGGATGAAAGGGGAGGGTCAAAAAGTATTAAAAGTATATTTTGATAATTTTTTCAGTATGGACAAAGATGGAAGGGGAGGGTCTCTCAAACTCTCATTGACCCTCCAAAAAACCTCATTTTCTAAATCCACAATTTGGTGGGTCTAGGATGGAAGGGTGTGGCTCATTCCATTCCATTCCCTTCCATCTAATTGCTCATTAAAAACTCTCAAACAATATTTTTATCCATACCACTTTATTCCTCACTTCTCCAATCTCCACCGCTTTCCATTAATGACCACCCTTCCACCCTCGATAAAACTCCTAAACATAACCTTAAGATATACTAATTAAGGATTCCTTTTAAAACAT
The DNA here is from genome assembly GCA_014851425.1 of Senna tora. Taxonomy (NCBI): domain Eukaryota; kingdom Viridiplantae; phylum Streptophyta; class Magnoliopsida; order Fabales; family Fabaceae; genus Senna; species Senna tora. The sequence goes on from CM026266.1 coordinate 8,397,591, forward strand.
AAGATATTTTGTACTTTTTTTTGTTATTTTTTCACCAATTTATTTAAAATAATAAATTATTTTTCAACCAATAAAAAAAATTTAATAAGTACCACTTGCCAAAAAGTATACAAGTAATTTTGTACTAATCCATATACTATATGAAGTTGTGAAGAATCAGTTTAATAAGAGGCGGCTAGCTAGGTCATTATCAAACAAGACCAAGAATAGTGACTTCAAGTATCCTTATTCAAAGATACAAGATCAAACTTTTCCTTGATTAACAAGTTCTTTTAAAACTTTTATTTGCTTCACTGGCAGAAACATTCTCTGTCAACTATTTATACTTCTTTCTTAATTATCACGTTTCCTCTCGCTTTCTTTCTTGGTCTTGCAAGTGAATTTAAATATGTTTATACGTAGATTTAGTAGCTTCTTAATTGAATTACAAATTTTAAGTAACCAATGAGTCGCCATTTAATATACATGTTAGAAATAGACCAGACGGTGCAATCGTAAATCAGAGAGTAGAATAAGCCGGTTAGACCTAAAAAAATAAGTTACCAATTGGAATGGACTGCATTTAACCAGGGTTCAACCGCTAAATTGTCGGGTCCAACCGTCCTCTTTAGTTCTAAAAAAATTGATGAAAAATTAAAAATGAAAAATGCTGAAAACCAAAGTCGCTCGAAGCCTTCACTTTCTAAGTCTCATCTTCATCATTTTCTCATCAACTCTATTTTTACTTAATGATAGTATTATGTTGTGATGGTCAAAATGAAAAATTTATACATTACTTGTTGAAGATTGAATGTCCGTGATGTTTTACTTATAGTATCACATAGACACAATTAATATTTTATTAATTATTTACTGTGTCATCCGATTCGACCGATGGTTCGATCGGTTAAACCGATCAGATCGCGAACCGATCAGTTGTCCAAGTCTTTGTCTGGTTCGGTCCTGATAACATTGATACATATAGAGCATATCAATTTTCAACTTAGTATTCTTTACTTATAATGTGGAAAATAAAAGAGTATTTTTTTAAAAAAAAATTATGAGAGTAAATTAATATTTTGGTCTCTTAAAAATATAATTTTTTTATTTTAGACCATAAAAAATTAAAATGTCAAATTTAATTCATTAAAATCCCCATGAAACATAACTAACATAAAATTTTATAGGGACTAAATTGAGACATATTTTTTTTTATAAAAAGCATTAAATCTCCATTATATTTGTAAAAAAAAAACCAAACGACACTTACAATAATTTAGAAAACTCCAATCTAATAATACTGAAGAATAAACCCTAACAATTGTTGAACTAAGTAAACAAAGAGTAAGCTCAGCTGATTCTATTTCTTCAAGATGAAAAATCTCACTGTCCTTGGTGTTGCCAACAAAGCAGTTACTCTTATACCCCTTGCATATTAGATATGAAGTAATCTTCAAAGTTGAAATTGTCGTAGGCTCTTCCAACAACATGATGAACGAGTGAAAATTTTTTAATATAAATAATCCGTAAATTTTAGATATGATTATAACAAACCTTGAATCCAGAATCATCTGATTGTCAAAAAAAATCACAAAAGAAAGAAAATAAAAAAAATAAAACAAGCTCCACTTACTAGATATGAATCGATCTAACAATGAGATACTACACTTTCACAAGGGAGGACTTATAAGTAAATCTGAAAGAAAATCACTACCAAAATTGGGGGACTGAATATCTATCTTATTTATGAAACGTAACGACGATAACAAAAGAAGAAGAAAAATAAAAATATGGAGGGGTTGCCAAATTTTTGGCAACCCCTATGGTTAGATCTACAAGAAGAAGCTGGTTGAAGAACGACCGCAGAGAATTAAATTGAGATATATTTTATCTTTCAAGAATTAAGACAAATTATATTTTTTAGGAATCAAAATATTAACTTAATTATTAATATATCTATCAGCGAGGAATTGGTCCAAGTGATAAGTGGTTTGATATCGCTTAAGTAAAGTCATAAGTTAGAGACCTTGTAAATACAGCTATCTCTGTTAGGAGACTCACTCACTATAACCAAATGTGCAACCTGAATTAAATACGGATTAGTCGAGACAAAACCCCGTTAACCGGTTACACAATATATATATATATATATGTCCATGGATGCATATGCGCGTACCTATCAATCTATCCAGAATTACTTTACCTAGTTAATTTAAAGTTGTGTGAACTCCGTGTGAACACTTTTTCCAATAAGAAACCAAGAACGAAATTTCCCTCCTTGTCCTTCACTCATCACTGATTTTTTCTTATATATATATACCCCTCTTTCTCCCTCCCACCACTACTCTTATAATTCTCTACTTCCAAAACAATCTCAAATATTCCCATTTCTTGCTTCTCCAAATCAAAATCAAAATTAATTCACCACTCCAATTCTTTTCATTGTTTTTCATATAGCTATATATATATATATATATATATATATATATATATGGCATCAAGGAAGCAGAATATTCCACCGGAAAGAAGTCAGATCAGAGCTCACATTTTGAAGGAATTTGGTGACTCAGTGGTTTCTATGGTCTCAAGGGCTGCTCATCGTCTTGCAAAATTAATTATGAAGTGACTGCATCTCTAATTCTTTCTTCTTCAACACATTTTATGCAGGAGATAAAAGTTCGGTACTACTGTACTATTAAAGTTCAGTACATCTTTCTAATTAATAAGGACCTGTCTTGAATGATTTAGGGACCGACTGATTGGAGGGATGTACACTGAAGTTCAGTACTACCGTAGTACCAGCCAAGCTTCATATCAAGTGGGATTTCTTTTGGTGTGTTTGGATATTGAGATAGCTTATAATCATCAAAGAATCAATAAACTTATATATAGGATTTGATTTTAATTAATGTATTACTGTTTGATTCATTATTAAACAATAAACATCAACTACACTTTGGTTGTAGAACTAAAGGCATAAAGATTTATTGATTTGGGCTTGTTGGTGTATGTGTGTGTATATATATATATATCAAAATTCATGTGTATTGTAATAAACAATAATTATAAAATTTATTTTTTTTTCAAGTTGTTTTTACTTCAGACCTTCGATCAATCAAAAGTTAGTATTGATAGATATAGGATTGTCGCTAAGACTTCAAACAATATCTATATTAATATGGCTTTGGTCCCTTTTGGTTAATGGTCTTCTAAAAGAACTATTTAAATAATTAAAAAAAATAAAAATATGATATGAAAAGATAATGAAAAAGAGAAAATTATAAGAATAGTGGTATTTTTTTAAAAAAAAAAGATAATGCCAATAGTAATTATCAAATAAAATAACTTTTTAATTTTTAATTTATTATTTTAAATTAATAATAATTTATCTTATATTTTATCAATTAAAAAAATTTAACATACATATGTGCATATGAAGCCTCTAGTATATATATATACTTTAATTTTATATCATTATAAAAGATCTAGCTTTAGTGTCAAAAGAGAGTCATATATATATATATATATATACTAGAAGTACCACTTTAAAGACACAACACATTAGATGTCATAAAGATCATTTTGTAGGGTAATAAATTAATATTGGAAGAATTAATGGTCACTGTGTACAACTCCTGCAAATGCAATATTAATGTTAAGTTTATGCACAAAAAATAGATAGAGCACTAAGACCATTTGTAAGAGGATCGGAGGTGAATCAGAAATGAAGGAAGATTCTATCTACGTGTAGGATAAAAGTTCATACTCAATTTTGATACATTCTTCTAATTATGTTGCCACATTTGTCAGTATTATTAATAAAAATTTAAATTAATAAGAACTTACCCTCCGGCAAAAAAAAAACTCACTTTAAATAAATTAAAATTAATTAATTAAAAAAATATATTAAAATTTAATACTACTATACTATTAAATATATTTTTCTGCTTCGTGTGGGTGTGTGTGGATACATAAAATTTTCTGATTTTGTTAGTTAGTTATATAGAAAAGGACATGATTTTAACCCTTAAAAAGAATATTGGATTTTATATAATATTTTGAGAAAATTATCAAGTTAGTTCCTAAAAAATATAAATAGTTTCAGTTTAGTTATTAAAAGATAAAAATATTTAATTTAATCTTTAAAAGATATTTTCTAGTCATAATTTAGTTCTTTTAGTCTTTGAAAGAAGCCACACATGTATTGATAGAAAAAATTAAAATAATCAAATTGAAATTAAAAAAATAATATTTTTGGGACTAAATAGACATTTTTATTTTTTAAAAATTAAATTAAAATAATATGTATTTTTTAAAGAACAATTGGTAATTCTCTCTGATATTTTTCTTTTATAATATATTGACTTAGGTGGTCGTTGCCTTACGTCCCCATATAATGCAATTTTGTATTAATCCACTATGTGAAATTATGAAGAATCACTTCAATTAGAGGCGGCTAGGTAGGTCATTATCAAACAAGACTATATACTTCAAGTATCCTTATTTAATTAGAGGCGGCTAGGCCAACCCCCTCCTTCTCTGGCACAAATCTTTGTCTTTGGAATCTGGATGCCGCTGCCACTGTCTGACTTGACTTCTCCGAAAGCAGGTTTTTTGGCTGCAGAGTTATCGAGAGTTCAAATTCGTCATTTATTAATCGTTGGATTTTTCTGGAGATTTGCGTCAAAATATTTTTTCTTTCTTTTTAAAATATAAGATGACACAGATCTCAAGACAGATCCAACGGCTTGTAACTGGTGAGCTTGAGCTGTTAATAGCTCCAAATACTCACCCAAGAATATATTCGATCAGTGGAATGTTTGAAGGAACGAGAATAGTAATAAAAATGGGAATAGAAATGAGAATGGGGATGTTAGAGAGAATAGAAATGTCATGACAATGTGGATGTGATGTGAATAAAATAAAAGTAGGTAAAATGATTATTTTATTCTTATATTAAAAGTGGATTAAAAAATAAGAATAAAAACACAATTTCATCAAATTTGCAAAAAATAAAATTTACTTAATAAAAAAATTGTTTTAAGAAATGTTTGATTATATCGACGATTCATGCAACCAAACCGCTCGTGTTTTGTTGTCTGTTGGACCTTGTTGCTTTTCTGTTTTGGGTTATTTTGTTTTGTTGGACTTTTGGGCCCGCCTCCCAGGCCAGGAAAAAAAACGTTTCCTTATCCAATAAGGGTTCAAGATCAACTTTTCTATGATTTACAAATTTTTCTTGTAATTTTATTTTTATACTTCTTTTTTAAGTATCGCATTTCCTTTCACTTGTCTTATTAATCTTGCAAAAACTCTGCCGAATTTCTTTGAAAGTGAATTTTTTCAGTAATATTGAGGAGCAAGTAGTGCTCTAGAATTTGGATAACAAAATCAGTAATTGTGCAAAAAATTGAAAAATTATATTAATTTCTAATTAAAAATATAACTTATTTGAAAGTTATTTTTAATTATCGCCTTTTGGGTGTGTTTGGTACAAGGTTTAAAAATATTATTCTGGGATTATTTCTCCGGTATCTTATAATCACGTGTTTGGTATAATTTAAAAAAAAATCCCAGTATTATTCTTATCACATGTTTTTCATGTTTTTAATCCCACCTAAAAGGGTGGATTGTGATAATTTCATGAGATGCGATTATTTTTTAATAGCTAATATTACTAAATTACCTCTCCCCTAATTAATAACCATTATTTAGCCTATTTTTTAATACCTACTTTTACTAAATTACCCCTCCATAATTAATAACCATTATTTACTCTAGATTAGACACACGTTCGATAGATATTCTATTACAAGAGAGTGGATCCTCTAAAGTAATTCTCTAAATTTTTTGGTGCAGTTATGAGAGAGATAGAGAGAAGAAAAATTAGGAGAGAAAAAAAATCAAGAAATAAAATATTCTCCTTCTCTCTATCTCTCTCATAACTCCACCAAAAAATATAGAAAATTACTTTAGAGGATGCTATCTCCTATTACAATAGGAAGGAAAGAATTAGTGAATTACGGCCCGTTTGGCTAAGCTTATAAAAACTGCTGATTTTCAAATGACTTTTTTTAAAGTAGAGTTTGAGAAAAAGTAATGTGAGAGAGAAACAATTTTTATTTGGTAAATTGAGTTGAGAAGTACTTTTCAAAAACAGTTTGTGTATGACAAATTTGTATTAAGAAATTACCAAGAAAGGCATATATAGATTTAAGTGTTATTAATATTATTAAATAGATAAATTATATAAATATTTATTATTATTAATTAAGTTTTATTATCAAAATAAATATAAAATAATAATTAGTTTATTAATTTAATAAATTATTAATGAAAAAAGTATTAATTTTAGTTTATATATATATTTTTATTTAGATTATCATTTTTATTAAATATCTATTAATTAATTCAAATAAAAACTAATTATAAATATTATATTACTTTGATAAATATTTATTATTATTAACACCCAATTTGCATGTGAAGAGGAAACATGAAGGTAAAATAGATGTAGGGTATAAGAAAGGGTAAAATGAAAATTTTAAAATGTTAGTAAGGATATTTTGTCCTAAAATAATTAAATTTTAGCTTCTGTTTTTGGTTAGTAGCAGAAGCCCAAGATGAGTCTTACGTTACATTTACAGGCTTACACCTTTTTATATGACTTCTTACAGCCCTATTCTCTTAGGGCTCGTTTGGTAATACTCCCCAACAGTGCATTACATGTAATCTCACTATTCTCAAAAAGAAATTTACATAATATTTTATATATACCAAACACATTTTTTATCATACTTTTTCTCTTTCTTAATTTTCTCTCTATCTCTCTCCTTACTTGTTTCTACAGTACTTTCCTTAATTCTACAATACTTTACTTTACAGTACTTTCTTTACGGTACTTTATATCTGTGCATTCATGAAAGAAGAATGATATATAATATATAGTTGTATATTATTATGAAAGAAATAATTAAATATAAATGAATAAGTATAGAGCAAGTGAATTAGATTTAAATCCAAAATCATCCAAAGAAGAATGATGTATAATATATAGTAGTATTAAGATTGGAATTTGGGAGGGTAATAAATAAGAAATAATGTGTAGTTGTAGGGTTGTGGCGTAGGAGTGGTCCAGTAAGGAAAACAAAGACATGGGAGGGCAATTAGGTGATTCCGAGAACCATAAGGAAATGAAAGGAAGAAATAAGAAATAGTATGTGGTATAGGTAGACGAAGTGGGTCCTACATTTGGAAATACAATGAGTTCAGATTCTCTGCTGTCTGAAGTTATGTTGTCCGATTTAGTTACGGTTATAGCCGTGGCTCACCGATCAATAACCATGACTAAATTTTTAGCCACATTTTTTTGACCAATTAACCACAATTATACCATGACTAAATCGGACAGCACAACTTTAGACAGTATAAAATCTACACACAAATATAGAATGGGCAATGCCGGAATAATTAATAGTGAATCATCCCCGTCCATTGTCCATGTCATGCATGCATGCATGGGTCATATGAGTGATGATGTGGTATAGATATATATATTTTGGACAAAAATTGTGAAATGTGGTATGTGATTTAAAATTTTCATACAGGCTAATTGGGCCAAGCCCAGATTCAGAGAGGTTCGGTGAATCTATGGTTTTGAGCCTCGCCGAATTGTTCTTTATCGTTAAGTTTAGAAACTTCAAATCCTTATGAGTTATGACCAAAGAAAAAAAATGAGAAAATTAAAATTTTTATCACAACGAATTAGGCAGAGTAAGGCTTTATATTTTCTTTAATATTATCTCACATGTTTGATTCTAAAGGGATCAAAATAAGATAGAATTGGAAGTGAAAGTAATGCTATATTTGGAATGGAGAAATGATGATAGAAAAAGGGAGGGAGAAGCCTTCTCCCTCCTCTTTTCTTCCTACCAAACAAATTCTACTTATTGTAGTGTGGTGAAATTATGTTTTTTTCTTTACTTTTTTACCCCATTTTATTCCATTCCCACTTTTAATGTAAGGGTAAAATAGTCATTTTATTCACTTTTATTCCATTCACATCACATCATATTGACATGACATTTTCATTCACTCCTTTTTTTTCCATTCCTATTCCCTCATTTTTTTCTCCTTACCAAACACATCCTATAAGTAATAGGAAAAAATGGAATAGGATTAAAAAAAGTATGTTTGGTACAGAGAGAAAAGAAAAGAAATTTAATTATAAGATCAATCTTTTTTGGTATGATGGGATGAATATAAAAAACAGAATAGGAAAATTATGAAAAGTCTACTTTATCCTTATATATCTAAAATCACGAGAGACCCATCCCTCACATGTATCCCCCATTTTGCAAAGTTATTAAGGGCAATTTGGACTTTACATATTAACATCCCACTCAAATTGCTTCCTTTTCCCTCTCACCTGACAAGAATCTCACCATCCCTCTAACTAGGGAAGCTTCAATCCACTTCCCTGTCCTGTGGCCCAACCAAACATGGAAGATAGGGATGTTTCCTTCCCTCTCACCAACTTTTCTCTTTAAGAAACCATACCAAATGTGCCATAAAGCATCATCTCAAGGAATGATTGCTTTGGCAAAAAAAAAGAAGGAATGATTGCTTCCAATAATTACTTAATAGATTAATCGTCATATTCATATTGATGGATAATTTAGACTATACTTAACAGGTATAAATTGACCCAAGATAAATGAAATTAGGCCCAATTCCATCAATTTCTAACGTTTTGTATGTCTTTTGAATCTAATTTGAGATTTCCATTGAAATAAAGCTTTCCTTCATAGAATGAAATTGGATTCCATCAATGCACCGATGGAAAGTTTCATTCTTATGAAGTTGGAAAGTTCTGGACCAATTTTCCCTATAGCATCGATGAGCTTGTTTCTCCAACAATAATGACCAAATTGCCTTTCACGATAGAGCACTTTCGAGCTTGCACCGGAAGACCCTATTGTTGAAAACATTGATGTTATCGTCGACAACAAGCTCTTTCCCCACTCACTCAAACCCATGTACCATTTCATCCTCCTTATATGCCACCTCTGTTCCTCCACTTCTTCCTCTTCAAATCTAAACACAAAAACAACACAACTATGTTGTTTTGTTATTAACATCGCATTTCTGACAACTAAAGGTGTCAAAATGGGCTAATCCAGTCTTAACCCACTTCACCCCTATTGTATTAGGGCTGGACTAGCCCATTTTTAATTAGCGCTATGATTTTTCTAGTCTAATCCTATTACAATTTATGGCTGGGCTGGCCCTTTTTTTTTAAAAAAAAAATAATACTTTTAATTATTAAATAATTGCAAAATAGTTTATAATATAATATTTATTTTCACTTAAAATTCCAAATAATAAGACATATTGATAAAATATGAATTAAAGTATGAAACAAATTAAATAAAAATCTAACATACATAATATAATTTGAATTAAAGTGAAAATCATAAAATGAATTCAATATATAAATATTAAAAATAAAAATGGACTAGCTCGGCCCTAGCATGGTTTGGCCCTCTTCTTTTTAAGGTTGGACTAGGCTAGCCCGTTTTTAATTAAGGTTAAGAATTTTTTAGCCTGGCTCTATATATTATAGGGCTAAACGGGCTGACCCGTAGAGTCTAGCCCATTTTGACACATCTAGTTACAACAACAACCACAATCGTTCAAAGAAAAATTGGATATCAGAACCACATTCATTTGCTAATTTGCAATAATTGGCTATCATGAGAAGTGACAAATGGCTTCAAAGTAGAGACCAGCGTCGAGGGCGATCGTGCAACGGTGGAGGAGGAGCTTGATGCAGCTAATGGGTTGGGTGACTCTCTCAAACTCGATGATGAGGGAGAGTGATGAGGATGAAGAGAAGGCAAATATGATGGTTTTTATTTTTCATTTTATTGTTTTTTATTTTAAAAATAAGATCAAGGGCATTTTAATTTTTTTTAATGAATTTTACTTTTCAAAATTTTCATCCAATTCTTCTGCATATTCAAACATGATTTTTACCTTTAAACTTGCATTCCTTTCCCTTCCAAACCCTTCCAATTTATTCCATCACTCAAAAAATATTCCTTCGTACCAAACACAACCATAGTCTGAATCAAAATAAATGGATTCAAATCCATTGTCCCAAGACAAAGAAAGAAAAGGATTATTTTTTTGTATTCTAGGAATGGTACGATCGGTGTTTGGCGCCATCCATGCAGTCAGTGCCCGACTAACCACACCCCTTTTGTACCTTCTAGAAGCCTTCCATGATATCATTCTTTTAATCGACTTTCTTGCCTATCTCACATAGCATAACTCAACATTCATGGCTATATAAGGAATGCTCTTAGCCTTCCCAAAGACACATGATCATCTACCAACTAGCACACCCAGTTACATACGCTGCCTAGTATCTCATTCTCATAATTTTTACAACCTGGAAACACTACATAAAGCAAAATGAGTGGACTCTGATCTCACTTCTTTGAGTACGTAGGACCTAGGTTATGCACCTAGGTCAAGTCATTTCTTTCCAAACCTCTATCTGGGATTATTCTACCTTTATTTAGATCGCATGTAGGTTCCAACAATATCAGTGGCGCCCACCGTAGTCTTTCCTTGACGACATCAATACAACTTCTTACGATTCCTTTTCTAAAAACCCACATTTTGGTAAAAAAAATGCAAACACGTAGTGGTTTTGCAACAAACTTCTAATAACGATAGTGGTAGTGCACGCGATCCGCTGACACAACCACCGATGCCACCAAAGAACTAACGAGGTGCCCATGTAAGGGCACCACGAACAAGCACACATCTTAGAGGAGAACCAGGTCGATAAGCGCGATAGACGCACAACCGCACAATTATCAAATTCTTCCCAACAAGAGCGGAGTGATTCTTCTGGACCCTCGCAATCCTGTCAAAGAGTAGACAGGGAGCTGGTTGAGCAAGACATTCTCAATCTCTGAGAACAAATTAGAGTCCTTAACATGAATAGCTAGCACATAAGGCCAATCAAGAAGCTTTGGACAAGCTATCACATACAACCAACAACAAGCTATGGACGCAAACAATAAGCAACAAAAGCAAGACCCTCCAGGAAACCAGTTCTTGGAGAGACAAGCATTCCGAAGAGGTTCATCGGTCAAAACCCCTAATCATCAGCCACGCCCAAATTTTGTGGCAACTGGAGTTGCCCTCTCGGCAGTGTGCGAAAATACTATAGACTTTTCGCCTACCCAATAACCAAAACACGATAGGGCAACTATTACAAAATGTCAACGTCCCAACGGGGCACCCCAAACCAACCATTATTACCAACCTGGTCCCCAAGTAAACCAAACTACATATGCACAACCTCAGGTACACGATTATAACCAATACATAATCTGTATTACCCTTTTCCTCCCAATAAGCATATGGATACATTGGATACAACGGCTATCAGCTATACAACGGGCACATGCCTCAAGTGACAGTAAACCAATCGGCACCCACCACCATAGAAGCAACAGCTAGGGGACTTATCAAGAAAGGATGCCACCCCTTCTTGCCCCACATCATGCAAGCCCGTTTCCAATGGGTCACAAAATACCTATGAAATTTATGCCATATAACAGGGACACAAATCCCCAAGACCATCTCAACAAATTCAATTATGCAATGTCCATACTCAATATGTAAGACCCACAGAAATGCCGAATATTTTCCTCCACCATCACAAGACCAACACTCTATTGGTACTTCCTTCTTCTAACTCAATTGGCATGTTTGATGAATTAGCCGATCTCTTCCTGAGGCAGTTTGCGATGAGCAAAAAGTGGAAGAAGACGGATGAAGACATGCAAACAATGACGCATGAAAGATGAGACTCTCCAGAGTTTCGTTCAATGTTTTAGTAAATTGGCATTGTAGATATTAGACCTAGAAGATTCAGTGGCCATCCACGCAAGCAAGACCACACTTCGTGCGAGTCTTTTCTACTACTCCATAGTAGCCAATAAATGAACATTCATTGTTGAGCTCTTGGAAAGAACAGACGAATTCATAACACGAGAGAACACATACTTCTTATAAAAGGGGGTTAAACCCCTAGAAGAAGACAAAGAAGATGGAGGAAAGCCAGAAAGGAGGGAAAGTGAAGGCCCCTCTTACATCCTAGATGATATCTATGCTAGCTATAGACCTCATTTGAAATATACAAAAAAGAAAAGAAAAGAAAGTATCATTTAGGAGGAGAAAACATGTGAGTGAAGAGTTCTGTCACTACTCTATTTCTTTGTAGAAGTCGTAGACTTAAAAAGATGAACATTTGATTGTTGTATCTTAGAGGTAACGCCTCACTGCATCACTACACCAGTAACATAGAAAAAAAATTTCTACAAGTGAAAGATATGATTTATCTTAAAGAAAACGAGATATTCATGCTTCAACCTAGGCTACGTTTGGTTGAAAAAATTTATGGAATTGGAATTGGAATTGAATTATAATTGGAATTGGAATTGAATTATTTGAATTGAAAAAGTGTGTTTGGTATGAAAAGATGGAATTGAAAGTTTATAAAAGAATGTGAGGTAAAAAGACTAATTTGCTCCTTAATAAATAATAAATAATTATTTTTTAAAATTTTATTTTTTAGTATATAATTACTTTTTTTATATTCATTATAAAAAATAAAAAACAGTAAGAGAGAGAAAAAGAAAGTAGGAACAAAAACGTCTTTTAAACTCAATTCCACAAAATTTATCTCAATTCCTCAAAAATACCCTACAATCTAATTCCACAAAATTTACATACCCAATTCTAAAAAATCAATTCCACGTAATTCAATTTCAATTTCACATAACTCAACCAAACTAAATAATTCCTAAAATATTGTGCAATTCCATGTGGAATCCAATTCCACGTCCAACTAAACAAAACTCACTTTATGGAATTGAGAATTGGATTCCATGGAATTATCTAATTCCACAGAATCCAATTCTTAATTTTAAGAAGCGAACCAAACACATTTTTTATGGAATTGGGATTCCAATTCCATTTAGAATTGGTTTCAAGGCTCAACCAAACGCAGCCCTAATACCACACATCTTTTTACTAACAAATTTATCTCTTGTTTATGTTTTTTCTTTTTTAACTTGTAGCACCAAGAGTGAAGGACCAAAATGTATACTATGCTTTTTTAAGGACTTAATCGTAGTTATTTATCTTTGTAGACAAAAATGTAGAATAGAAACTAGGACTGAAATTTGCATATGAAGTATAACACACGTGTATGGTTTTGGTGAATTCTATTTCTCACGCCATATTTTAGGATCCTCTAAATTTTAAATCGCTCAAATATTAGATACCGAGTTGAAGAGTGAAGACTCGGACAATCTTCGAGGCCAAGTTTCTGAGTTATTACTCTTGAACGAATCGCTCCTTCCTCCTCTATAAAACGCCCTCACTCGAACTCTCTCTCTTCACAGATTTTCACGCTCTCACTCCTTCAAGTCTTCACACTTCACACAACTTCACTTCACTTCTTGACGGCTTCTTCTTCTTCTTCTTCTTCTTCTTCTTCGTCTTCGATTCATAGCTTCCATGGAGCTCACCGGAACCAGATCGAGCAACCGGAACGTTCAAACGCTGCCTCCGAGGCGAGGCCAGATCAAGATCAGGATAATCAAGACCATCGTCAGATCCGCGGCGGCGCTCGGTGGATTTGGGCGGAGGAATGGCGAAGGCGGAACTCCGCTTAGCTCTCCTTCCGCTACACCGCCGATTCCGAGCGAATACAATTCGGATTCATGATTCGGATCCAAGATTTGCTTCTTCCGATGGTTATCTCTGCTCTGTACGGCGGAGTCGACTCTAAATTAGGCGGTTCTTTCATTGTATTTTATTTTTTTGTTTTGATATTTTGGTTATTTGTGGTTGAAAATTCTGAGAAAATATGAAAGAACTGAGGAGTTCCTAATTTTGATTGTGTATATAGGGGAAAATATGTAGTAGCAGATGAACTCTGTATTTTGGATGTATATAAACTATTGCAGCTTCTTTTGCTGCTTGTATTATATTGAATATTGATGGATTAATGTATGATTATGGTAGAAGCATGTATGAAATTGGTGGATCAATGTATGATTTTGGTAGATAATAGAGATTTGGGTTGACACAACTTGTGAAAAATCTCAAAAATCCGGATAAATCATGGGTGAATTTTCGAGATTCTAGGTTGTTTAGTAGTGTGGTCACTAAATTAAAAAGATTTGATATTATGGGACTCAATATATTTTTTTTCTCTCTATTTTAATAAGCACTTCACTAAATAATGTAGAGATCCATTCTCTGAATTTTCGGAGTCTTTCGAGTTTTAGTGTCTATTTTTTTAATACAATTTTTTTTTTTAAAAAAAAGAGTTTTAGTGTCTATTTTTTTAATAAAATATTTTAAAAAAATTATAAAAAAATGAGAGAAAATTGAGATATTTTTTCTTTTCACAATTTCTTTTTCAATTCAAAATTTTGCTTGCATTTTTTTGAAGAGATTCATAAGATAAAAAGAGATGAGATTTATCTTCATATTTTGCTGTTGTGTAGTGTGAACAAAAATATTTGATTTATACTCCACACATGATCTTAGTCAAAAGGTGGAAAAAGGTATATTATTTGATTTATACTCACTGATACATAGTCTTGTGATTTGATAAAAATTGGTCCCAAAGGTGATTTCTTTGTACAGTCAATTTATTTCAAGCCACTGTGTTACTCCCTTTTTACTTAAAATGAAAAAAAAAAAAAGCTATATGAGAATTGAATCAAAGGAGTCCAGAATTGAATCGACAAGACCTAGACTTAAAAAATATATTAAATGTTTATTTTGTTCTTTTATGTTTTACCTAAATTATAAATTAATTTTTTATGTTTTAAAATTTTTAAATTGGTCTTTCCGTCTACTTTCGTCAATTTCTTAAGTTAATTGCTGACGTGTCATCACACGTCATTGCCACGTCATCACATATGATGAATAGAAGATGATGTAGTGATGATGTAGCATGATACATCAGCTTAAAATAGACACGTAAGAGAAATGATATGTCCACGTCAGCACTTAAATAAAAGAAATGGACGGACTTGGACGAAAGGACTAATTTAAAACTTTTAAGAAACATAAAGGACCAATTTAAAATTTTTAAAACATAAATAATTAATTTAAAACTTGGATAAAACATAAAGAACCAAAATAGATTACTATCTTTGAATAAAGCTAGTTTTTGACGAAATCAAGCAAATTAGTTACATATAGTGGTCTCTTTGGTACTTTATTCCATTTGCTATACTCAAAAGTTGCACCAATAATATATTTCAAAGATTCAAAGTATAATTGTACCTATAGGAATGGATTTACAAATGGATAAAAAGCCAGATATAATATAAAACAAACTATCTTTCACAAATCACAATGGTCCACTACTCAAATAGTTATAAGTTAGAAAAATATTTTTAAATAAATTGAAAAAGACTAACGCACGACGCAAGTGGATTCTTGGACCACACACACACACACACATACATATATATATATATATATATATATGATTGTTGCACTTATTTTACAAATCAATACAAGTGGATTAAAATATTTGTTAACGCCATTATTGGTATTGAAACATTTTTCATGTTTAATTAATTTGTTCAATCTCGTTAGATTCCCATTTAAATTAATTTTCTTTTAATATGTGTTATATTCTCTTGTTAGCATAAAGAAGATTTGAAGCATCTTTTAGGACCTTAATTATATGCTTAGGTTACCCATTTTCACTTTGTTTTTTTCTTTCTAAAGTACTCTTCTACCTCCAGCTGGTGATGGATCATACTATATATGATTATATAGTATAGCTTAAGTGACTCATAATCCTCATCCATTATAAAATTTTATTATAATTTTATCTGTTTATATATATATGGGGAGTGACAACGTAATAATTAAGCAAAACTTATCATCTTCTTTGGGAGTTGCATTTTGTTTGGAATTAAACAAATAGCAAATTGACATGTGAATGGCATTGATATACTTGAGTAGTTGTTATACTTAAATCGAATGTATGCTGCTGCTTCCTCAAAAGAAAAAGAAGGAAAAAAAATGGTAACATATAAATAACCAGAATGTATCCAGTACAGTATTGAACAGTAAGGAGTGATAGACATAAGAATAAACCTCACATGTGAATACCATTTAGAGGCAAAATACTATTTAATCCCTGAATTGTTGGTCAAACTACTATTTAGTCCTCGAATTGATAAAAATACTATTTAGTCCTCGAAAATTGTAACTATGTCAACTATTTAGTCTCCGAATTTGACAAAAATACTATTTAGTCCCCGAATTTGTAATTATGTCAACTATTTAGTCTCTAAACTTGACAAAAATACTATTTAACCCCGAATTTGTAATTCTATCAACTCTAACGAGTAACAGTCAGGAGACTAAATAGTTGACAGAGTTGCAAATTCGAGAATTAAATAGTATTTTTGTCAAGTTTGGGGACTAAATAGTTGATATGGTTACAAATTTGGAGACTAAATAGTATTTTTGTCAACTTCAGGGACTAAATAGTTGACATAGTTACAAATTTTGGGGACAAAATAGTATTTTTGATAAATTCAGGAACTAAATAGTAGTTTAACCAACAATTCAAGGACTAAATATTATTTTACCTCTATCATTTAATATTTTAATGTGAGACCCACCTCGTGTCTATTTATTTTTTATTGTTTAGTGTTGTACAACTAGGAGTATTCAAATCAATCCTAACCCATCGAATCCAATTCGATCTAATGAAATTCAATGAAAATTAACCTTTAATGAGTGAGGGCAAAATCGATATAATTAGATCAGGTGATGATGGGCAACTTAGATCTTTTTCCCTAAATAAAGCTGACAAAGCAAGCGAAATAAGGTATTAGTAATTACAAAAATTATTAATGGTTTTCTATTTTTTTTAACAAGTTGTCCTCCGAGCTAGACGTTTAAGAAAATGATATGGCTATTCTAGAATACAGGTCACATTAAGATGAAATTCTAAGAACTATATACACTTAAAAAATTGCAGTCCATCTTAATGATTTTAACAAGTGAACTCCAAAAATATTGCGCAATATTGAAATCACATGAGAATTTCTCTTTCTTTCTTTCTTTCTTTCGTTGTAACATTTTTTTATTCTTTGGATGAAAGTATAAGAATAGGATGTTATTAGGAATTTTTTCAAAAGGTTTTTATCCATCGACAATGGTGTATATATATATATATATATATTAGAGGTTATGCATGCACGTATTATTATTAATTTTTTAAAATATAATTATTATATTTTAAAATAAGGTGCATGCAATCTATCATTAATTTTTTAAAATATAATTATTATATTTTAAAATAATATATTTCATAGTTTTTAAAATTTTAAATTAGAATTATTATCATAATTAATTAGAATTAAATGATGGGAAGTTATTTACTTTCTCACTTTTTTAGTAACTACCATCATATATATTTTCTCTCTCCTACGATCTTCTATTATATTTTTATATATCTCAACTTCCTCACTTATTTTTCTTTCAATCAATTTTTTTTGTTATTTTTTAATTAAAAAATATGGCTATTTTATGACCCCAATAACCATAAGGGATCACAGTCATATTAATATAGATACAAGTCATTGCTAGTTGATTTTGTACAAAATTCAATTTATTAAATTTTTTTATTAATAAAAAAATCTTAAAGAATGTCTGGTTAGCAATATATATTATTTTTCATTATAATAGATTTTGCTAACAAGTTCAATCAGCAAAATTTTTTTTAATTAGTTATTATTATTGTAATTATTTATTTGTTACAAGTTAAAACTTTCAAATCATTAAATATAAATTTTATTTTATTATTAATTTTTTGACCTGAATAAATTTATAAAACGAACATAAAGAAACGGTAAAAAATGCTTATAACAAACACAGCTGTATTATTGCTGTGTTGAGAAAATGATATTGGTGTTCTAGATTAATGTCACGTGTTTTTATGTTAATTTAATTTAATATTAATTTCTAGATGTCAAATGGCGTTACTTGGAGACTAAGTAAGTCAAAGTACGTCAGGGCTGCCATCACTGAATGATGAAGTCAATGAGATAACTTGGGAATTGGAAGAACTTGACTTAGCACTTTTGGAAGTGGAGCTTCCAACCCTCCCATAAAATTGAGTATTTTTAATAATTAATGTTTTAATCAATGTTGTAAAATCCCGGACGGTCAAACCGGTAACTGTATAATAGTCCGGTTTGAGTAGAATTGTTGACCCGATTTGAGGGTTGACTCGCTTAGAACTTTGATTTTTTTTTTCACATTGTAAGCCTGCAAATAATTAGACAACCATAAATAAATATTTGGATAACCTTCAAAACATTATCTAAAACACTTAACATCATCCAAAACTCAACAAAACTATGTAAAAGCATCACTACAACTAAGTATCGAAATTTCCTCTAAAGTTAAACCAAAATGCAACTTACAGATTGTTACAGCTATAAATTTCCCTGTAATGCATGCCCAAATAACTCTATTTTATGGAGTTATCAATTAGCCCACTTGTGATATTTTTTCTTATTATGTTGATATTTGATCAAATAAAATGTTTTTTAACTTAATTTAAAAATTGAAAAAAATAAATAAATAAAAGGCCGTTTCACTACAACAAAACACAGATTTACCCACGGACTTGTTATTTCGTGGGTAAACGAGTTTACCCACGGAATTATCCATGGACACAGTCTGTGGTTAAAACTAGCGTGGGTAAAAAATTACCCACGAAAATTTGAGTCCGTGGGGAATTCCACACGGACCCATCCGTGGCTATTTTGGATAAGTCCGTGGGAAATCCGTAGGTAAATAGCCACGGAATTTTAATTTTAGCCACGGAATCCATGGAAAATTTCATAGATTCGACCGGCCACCGGCAACCCCTCCGGCGACCTGCATATACCACATTATATTTTTGAAAAATGATCCGTAGAGGATTCGAAGAGAGGACATTATACATAGTAATATTTAGAATTACCACTAGGTCATTTATTACTTGTTGCTAATTCCAAGAAATTACCCACGGAAATTAAACCGTGGCTAATTGACAAATTACCCACGGAAAATCCGTGGCTAAATTTATGAAATTACCCACGGAACCCAATCCGTGGGTAATTTTGAATTTTTTTCCCATTTTCCCACGGAATATATTCCGTGGGTAAATTCGTGTTTTGTTGTAGTGTTCGACTAACCCTTAGCCCACCGAGGGTTGGAATGAGCCAATATTTTAGGCCCACCCTAAGGGACTAGCCCAGTCCATCTTACTAAAGGCCAATGGTCGGCTGGACCACGGCCCTGTGGGCCGACCCATTTTGACAATCCTAAAAGCAAAGTATGTTCAAAACGTCATTCACATATTATGGATTAAAAGTGGAGTTGTACAACATGTTTTGGGTTTGGAAATATTAATTTGGAGAGCTTGGTCCAAGTGTTATACATGTAGAGACTTATTTGAACTTAAATCATCATATGTTGGGCTTAAAATGCATATTGTAATTAATTTGGGTTGCATTTTTGTGCAAAAATTGTTATTATAACATGGTTCAATGGGATTTTATGAAAGACTACAGTGAAGAAGGGGATAATGTACCTACATTTCTTAAGTTGTTCTATAGGAAAATTTTGAATGGATTACGAAGAATAATGAGTCATTATGATTCAAATGACTGATACAAGGAAACAATTTGCTAAGCAATCTAAGAGTCATTCTAGAGATGTTAACAGAAAGTAATAAAAGGAGAAGAAAAACTACCTATGAAAGATTCAATAAAGAAAATGGAGATGAAGCTAGGGAAAGTGTGGGCAGAAGAAGAGAGACAAGAGGTGAAAGGAGAGATAGCAACCTCAATGCTATCATGACGATAATGCCATCATTTAAAGAAAAGAGGGCAAAAGTAAAAATAATAAAGAAAAAGGCTCATTGATAAGTTATTACACAAGTGAGGAAAAGAAAGAGAGATGTACAAGAGAGAAGTTAGTAAGTAAAAAGAAAGAAAATATTGTGAAAAGTAAGGAATTAAGTTGAAATAAAAGAGATGGCCAAGAAATAAAATGAACAAATTAATGGCTTAATGGAACGTGAAAACCAAAGTGTAGAGAGAAAATACTTTGATGAAAAAGAAAATATTAAAAGAATTGCTTAGACATAGAATCACCTAAAGTGATCCAATTTTAAGAAATTTTATTGATTTGTGCTAGCACTGACTCATCAAACCTGATACATCAGTTAGGTAGGTTGAGCAGTTGGGTTCAATTTTTAAAAAATCAACCCAATCTTAATAACTTAGCTCGACCAACCCACCTGAATTCGGCTGATGCTCACCCCTAGTCCCATATCTAGTGGAGTCCACCCCTTGTGTCTTTCTCTTCTTTTGGTGTCTTATATTATACAACATATGATCCAAAATCAATATAAATATAAATATCATGTGAGGACTATTCCCAAACCCTCTCACTTACAAGGTTTGGGATTCTTCCCAAGGTTTGTATATTAAAATTATCGTTTTACTCCCACTTTAATAATTGAAAGTATCAATATGTCCTCACTTTAATAATTGGTTAAAATATAATGCATCGAAATCCCTTAAGTTTTAGATTAGGAGCATATACACTTTTTGAGTTTCAAAACTTTGCTGACAAACCCTATAATTTAAATCCAACACCCTTTGATTAATATTGTGTCCACATTCAGCCGTTATCACCACGTCAGCACTTTTTATGTTGGTATTTTAGCCGTTATCTACCACATAAGCAAATTTTGTTAGGGTATTTTAGTCATTTTAATCATTCAATTTAGGCGGCTAAAGTGTGAAAAGACTATAATAACCTCATAAAATGTGCTTACGTCACAGATAACGACTGAATGTGGACGAAAAACTGATAGAAAGGTGCTGATTGCCCCAAATTGAAAGGTCAAGAGGTCTGTCTGTAAAATTTTGAAACTCAAGGGATGTATGCGTCCCTAACCTAAAACTCAGAAGGTCTTAGTACATTTTATCCTTAATAATTTAATGAATTTTTAATAAATGGCAAAATTATAATCTTAATCAACTCTCATTCCTTTCTTCCTCTCAATTTTACATCATACCAGAAGTAGTATTATTCTTATTTCCACTTAAAATAAATTCATTAAAATAAATAAATTCATTAAACAAACGCCATTAATGTTTAAGCTTTATAAATGTTCCCTTATCAATGGAATAATGTACAAATTATCAAGCCCATCTATTTTTGAATCTGAATCTGCTAAAGTGCAAATTCGATAAAGTACATAAAGGGCATGATATGAACCATTAGATAAAATTATAATAGTACGAACACGAATTTTAATTTTTATTTAATGATTTAAATTTACACTTCATACACTTTATTAAATCCAAATCCTCGGTGCTTTGCCCAAGACTCTAATTGAGTCATAAAACAAGTTTGGAATACGGATGGGCTATATCTTGGGCCAAACCGCATATCTATCTATCGATCTATTTGAGTGGGCTTTTGGGCCTTCCTTACAACAGGGCCCCATGTAGGCCATATGAGTATACCGTGAAATTATATATATTTTTCAGTTTTGAACTTTCAACTTTCATGTGGTAAGAAAACACGGAAAAGAAAGAATTGACTCTTAGAATAGAAGTCTTCATAGTTTAGTCCGTCATTCGTAGACTCGATATATAGACTCACCACTAAATTATCATTTTAATCTTTTTTAATAACAATATTCTTAATTTGATCTATATTAACCATTTTAATTTGATCTTTCTTAAATTGTTTTCTTATCAATATAGTCCCTTTATTAATCTATAAAAGAATAGTCTCTTTTAGATTTACTTTCTGAAAACTTTTTTAAAAATTACTCGGTTACTAATTTAATTCTGCTTAGATTTTTCTTTTCTTTTTATCACTTATTAAAATTGTATATTAAAGACACCAAATCAATAGCGAAGCAATTTAAGGAGAAGATTTTCGTGAAATTGGATTTGATGCAATATGCAATTAATTATTTTTTTAATTATTGTGCAATTCTTTAATTTAAAATGTCCATTTTTGTTTCATTTATAAAGTAATAATAGGGACTCACACTAATAAGGACTTATCATACATGGATTCAAATTAATATTGATATTGATAAATAGCATCACTAAATAGTCTTGTAAGACTATTTATCAAAATTAATAATAATTTGGTCCTTAATTCGTTTAAGATGATGATATTTGTCAATATTAATAATATGAGTAAATTACACTGTCCTCCCCTCTCGTTTGCAAAATTACACTGTCCTCCCTTAAGAGATCAAAAGTCATTACACTTTGATCCAAAACACCATTCTCCAATAAAAAAAAGTCTAAAAGGTCAAAATTTTTCAACTTCCAATATAAAAAATATTTATGACTAAATTACCCCTCACAAAAGAATGAAACTCTATAAAATGTGACCTATACATACTTTCATCCTCTTATAATAACATTGTTTCATTTTTTTATTGTCTTTTATTATTTTATTAGTATTTATAGTAATTATTATTGTTAACAAAATAAAATTCTAAAAAAAAAAGTCTCTAACTTAAAATAGTTTATAAATTTTTATATTAATAATGTAATGTAATATAAAAAATCTATTATTTTACTTAATTTTTGACAATTAAGTTTAATATATATATATATATATAATAATAATAAAATATATCAAAAAAATTTTGTTAGGTGTATTAGAATTCAGTTTTATAAATTTTTTTTTGTAAATATTCAGTTTTATAAATTTCGATGATGCATAACGTTAAACATTTTTTATTTTGTGTGAGGGTCAATTTAGTCATTAATATTTATTATATTGACTTTTTAGACCTTTTTTTAGTGGGAGAATAGTGTTTTGGATCAAAGTGTAATGACTTTTGATCTTTCAAGGGAGGACAATGTAATTTTGGAAACTAGAGGGGAGGGCAGTGTAATTTCAGCATCTCTCAGGGGAGGGCAGTATAATTTACTCTAATAATAATTTGATCTCTAATCCATTTAAGAAGGGTCTTTATTAGTGTGAGTCCCTATTATTACTTCATAAATGAAGCAAAAATAGTAATTGTAGGAAAACGAATTGCACCAAATCTGATTTCCATGTTCATTAATACATCACTCCAATAATTTTGTTCATAATAATCTATTTAAGATGAGTCCTTATTAGTGTAAATTTTTATTAATATTAACAAATGACATTATATAATTGGTGGGATGTACCGAAATTCATAACATAGTGATATTAACTTTTATCCCAATTTAAAAGAGAGTAAGAGAAATTTAATAGCGATCAAAGAAGACAAATCTATAAAGAATCCAAATTAATATTAGAGTCATTTGAAAGGGACTAAATTGAGAATTTAGTATAATTTTCTCAATAGTCCAAACTCGGAAGATTTGAATTGAAGAATTTGAATTTGAAAGTAACGCCAACACATACACATCGAATTTCCAAAGAGCGGAATTGACATGCTATTGGTGGTTTCCTCCAATTCCAAAAGCCAAAAGGCACTATCAATCACTCAAACGAAACGTGCTCCCTCCGTCAAATTTAAGATCAAATTAGTTGCATCATACAATAGGTTACGTGGCACAATTATAATTATTGATATGATTTAATTGCATTGTATGATGTAACAAAATAACAAATGTTACAATATTATCAACTGAAATTATATTACATGATGATACAAGTTACATGATAGGGTCACAAATGACACGACACAACACAAAATGACCAGTGCCTACTCTCTCTCTCTCTTCCTTCCTTTATAGTCTCCACACTCTCACTTCTTCCTCCTTCAACCTTCTTTCCCTCACAAGAAACCTTCATCTTCCTCCCAAACTCGCACACGCATGGAGAATTCCGAACCTCTCGCCGTCAGAGCCATGGGAACTCCGATTCACGGCGGCAAATACGTGAGGTACAACATCCTCGGCAATCCTTTCGAGGTCTACGCTAAGTACGCGCCGCCTATACATCCCGTCGGACGCGGCGCCTACGGCATCGTCTGGTATTTTTAGTGTCAACCACACTCGTCTGAACAAAAAACTAGTTGTTATTGTAGTAGAATTCGTTTGATTTGATCGATTAATAATAGCTCTGGCTGAATTTGTTTATCTGTTGATTTTTTTCAGCTGCGCGAGGAATTCCGAGACCGAAGAAGAGGTTGCGATTAAGAAGATCGGGAATGCCTTCGACAATAGGATTGATGCCAAGAGGACGCTTCGAGAAATCAAACTTCTCTGTCATATGGATCATGATAATGTACGATTTTACTTATTTACCTTGCAATATCCAGATACGGTATAATATGCCTAATTTCTCAGACTATAGAGTGTAGGTTGCGAGATCTGTTAAAAGAAAAAAAAAACTGAAGAAGAAATAGTGACGAGAGTGCTTCGATTTTTTTATGCTCTGTGTTTTTGGTGACTCTATTCAATTGTGATTCTGCAGATAATTAAAATTAAGGACATAATTCGGCCACCAGAGAGGCAAAATTTTAATGATGTTTACATTGTGTATGAATTGATGGATACGGACTTGCATCAGATTATACGTTCTACACAGGACCTCACTGATGAGCATTGTCAGGTAAGTAAAAGCATGCTTTGTAATTTTGCAAACTAATCCTAGCTTGTTCGATAAGGTTGATATGAATATGATGGTGAATTATTAGTTTAAAATTTTGAATTAATTCATTGGTATCGAAAAATAGAGATTCTGTTCATAAGAATGGAGTTGTAAATGTCATTGCAGTATTTCCTGTATCAACTCTTGAGAGGATTGAAGTACATACACTCTGCAAATGTTTTGCACCGTGATCTAAAACCAAGCAACCTGCTTCTTAATGCAAACTGTGACCTTAAGATATGTGACTTTGGGCTTGCAAGAACTACCTCTGAGACAGACTTTATGACGGAATATGTTGTGACTCGTTGGTACAGAGCCCCTGAATTGCTGTTGAATTGTTCAGAATATACTGCAGCAATTGATATTTGGTCCGTTGGTTGTATTATGATGGAGATAATTAGAAGGGAGCCTCTGTTTCCTGGTAAAGATTATGTTCAGCAGTTGACCCTTATAACTGAGGTATTTTTCTTCTCTCCATTATTGGCGGCTAGTCAAATTTGGTTGAAAAGTTATAAGTAGATTTTGAATTATGTTTAATTAGATCATAGTAGTAGTAACTTAATAAGTGAAGCTTCAAAATGAACAAAATATTGATGAACTGAGTCCTCATAGTTTTCTTTCTTAAAAACAGTTACTAGGTTCACCAGATGATTCAGATCTTGGGTTCCTGCGGAGTGATAACGCAAAGAAATATGTTAAGCAGCTCCCACATGTAGAAAAGCAACCCTTTGCTTGCAAGTTTCCTGATGTGTCACCGTTGGCAATTGATCTTGCTGAGAAAATGTTGGTTTTCGATCCGGCCAAACGCATAACCGGTATACCTCTTTTATGTTTAATAATCCTCTTTATCATTCTCATTCATGTGCTTGTGAGAAGTTTAAATTTTTATTAACTGATTGGACAGTGGAAGAAGCATTGAATCATCCTTATTTATCAAGTTTTCATGAGATCAACGAGGAACCCATTTGCCCAACTCCTTTCGTCTTTGACTTTGAACAGACAATTCTGAACGAAGAAGATATAAAGGAGCTCATATGGAGGGAATCTCTGAGCTTCCACCCTGATGAGATGGTGGAATAGTCTCACCATATTGGTGGTTCTTTGCCTTTAATGTTTGGTTCTATAGGATTTCATTAACAAGTTTGGAGCTGAGAGGAAAGTGTTGTATGTGATTTTCTAATCTGTATAGTGAGAGTGAAGAGGGAGATAGGTTCTCCCATTATTCTGAGGGACAAATTTCATTTTGGTATTCCTTTTTTATTATAATTTTTGGGCTCCAGTTGGGCTCTCAACTTTGTTGATTGTTATAAGTAACTTAGGGGTATATATATTCCCTCCATGCCTTTGCCTATGGCTTCCCATTGTAAAAATCCATTTATAGTAACGCAGGAGTACTTGAGCCACAATTTAGTGGTATTATTGGTGCTTCTAATAGTGATATTTTTCTTACTATTTTTGGTGCTTCTCATTCCACAATTCTGATATGCTCTGTGCAGATTTAGTAAAGTGTATAAATTGTAGCGTCTAAATCGTTAGATGAGACTGTTACAGTGCAGATACGAATCTCAATTTTTATCTGATGGTCTAGATCGTGCATTTCATGTACTTGCATTTCACTTGATCCAAATCTGACTCTTATACTTGTTGCAGAACTTCAAGCATTCCTGCTTCTGGACCATTCATACAAGTTCAAAGTGCAAGGTAAGACTTATCTTTGATTCTTTTTAATTTCTATTATTATTATTAAAATAGAAAGAGGTTACCTTCCGAATCCGATTTGTTGTGAAGATTATTGTCAAGGCAATTTACTCTTGGATCTGACTCTGAAATTTTGTGTGGAGTTGAAATCAAGACAAAAACCAACAGAGTAATACAGTTATGGTGATAATTTGAAATTAAGGCAACACTTCCCTATATGCTAATGACAAGCAGACAGCTTAAACGTTGTGACGAGATTTATAACTACCTGCCTGACCCGTCCATGACACTTATGACTTAACTACATATCTAACGCCACGGAAAGTCATAATCAAAGATTTATTACTCTTCCACAAATAACCAAATAATCTAATAATGATATATTTGGAATTTCAATTTTATGTATATAAAAAAAAGGGGAGACTATGGAGAGTTAAATTCTTCTCTCCATCTCACTCACTCACTCTATTTTGTTTCTTTTGTTAAATTTTTTATTCAAGAAAAAATTGAGAAGAGATAGACTAAAAAGTTCAATCTCTTCACAGAGGTTGAACTCTATATAAAAGATCCTAAAAAATATTTGTTGAGAGATCTATCATGTCTCCATTGTATGAGGTGGATTTTTTTTTGTCTGTCCGGTATCCGAGGCACTGCCTTGACTAATTCGGATTTGACTCGCATCGCACACCTACCTATGGTGGGAGAGTCTCCCAACGAGGATAGTTGTATTCATAAGGTCTCGAGCAATATCAAGTCACTTACTACTTAAAAAGTTAAAATTTTCTAAAGTTTTTTAAATTTATCTAATATTAACTTTAAAATTGGACCAAAATTTAAAAAATTGAGAAAAAAAACATTTTATACATATAAAAACTTGAACTTTAAGAAATCTTAATATCCAAGTTTTTTTTTAAAGAACCAACTTTAAGAAATCTTAAGATCCAAGTTCATTGGAGCTCTACCTTTATATTACATATTTTTTTTTATATTTATATGATATAATAAATATTTACTTGATAAATGTTTCTATATAATGATGAATACCCTTCGGGTGGAAAAAATTTTGGATTTATTATCTCGTGTGTTTTTATAATAGAATATTAATGATTTAGTTTCCCAAAAATAAAATATCTCAATTTAATTTTTTAAAGATCAATTCTCAATTAATTGGATCTTTAATTTAATGGGAAGGATAAAAGTTAAATGACACTGATATTAATATAAAATAATTTAGCTATTAAATGATAAATTAGATTTTTTTAATAATAAAAAATAAAACATAATAAATTTACAAAGTGTACATAATTAAAATGTACCGTTTTCATTTTGTTTAAATTGTACATGACATATATACTTATTTTTATTTATTCAATTCAGTATTTAATAGTTTAAAATTTAGTTAGCATTTGTTATTATCGTATTTGCGTGCTGGTTAACTTTTCAATTAACTCATCATTCATCACATTAATTGATTGAAAATTGATTTTTCAAATACCAAATTGTTAGTACAATAAAACTCATTAATTAGTGTAATCTACAAAATGATTAGTATATAATTAATTTGCATTTAAATGCTGTTCTATGATCATAAATTTTTTTTGAAAGAATGATTATAATTTTTCAAATTATAAAATTTGAAATTATATATTTGTTGTATGCATTTTGTTAATTAATTATGACTTGTTAATTCTTGTACAATTTTATTTAAACTTATATCAGACAAACTAGTGTATCGATTTATTCCGCATTCAATGTCTTCACAATCACAGCTCAATAGCCATTAATGTGAGTTGTTTTTTTTGGTAGAAAGTCATTAATGTGAGTTGCCTACACAAGAAGTTCTCGCTGATAAGTCCATTAGTTCACTGCATCTGCAAAATAGCAACCTAGTTTGACCATTTTCCTTTGGCACAAGGAAGAAACTTCATTATTGATTACTCCCTATTTGTATTTTCTTTTTCTTTTGGTGATAAAATGGTGGGCCAGTGAGCACACCACTCTGATCTATTGTCAGGCCCATAAAGGAGAGGTGAATTCTGTCCATTCTCATCTCTTCCGACCTCGAACACGAGAGATAATGGTTAAGGGACATGAATCCCTTCCATTTATGACAACCCACATTGGTACTCGCTATTTGTATTCTATATAAATGGGGGATCAACAAGATCAAGGTCGCGTTAAAGTGCAATACAATTACCTTAAAAAACCTCTTGAGAGCTCTCTTCCCCAAGGAACACGTAACTCAAGTATCAACAACCTACTTCAATTTTAGAATATGAGCACTTGCTTAGGTTGGCTCCCAAGTTTGCCAAGAGCTTTATCCAATGCTGTCTTGAATTTTTCGAAGGGAACCAGTTCCATCCTGCAATGGGGTAAACAATATGTCAAATTCTCTATCAATGGAAAAGACGAAGTGCAGTTCTTATATCTTTGCCAACAAGTTTTTTAATCAGAAACTGACATGTGTATATAGGTTATATAACTCATCTCTATCATGATTGATTATTTTTTTAAAAAAATTCACATACTTTATTTTAATTGGAGAACATAAGAGCAAAGATATAATGAATTGTATATCAGTCGTATCTATAATAAATTCCAAAAGTTAAGGTGCAATTTGAGAAGTACTCATATTTCAGCTTTCCATCTCGGACGAGATCCAAAAGACTGTCTATCATTTTTCTGCTCTCTCCAGCTTTATCTGTGGTCATCCACCTCTGCAGCCAGAATCCCCTCAAGGAAAGATCCTGCATATATGTAGTTCTAAGCAATAATTACAACTTTAAAATACAAACCAAAGCGCTGTCCTTGTCTATCTAAACAGACAATTTTAAGACGATGGTATAAATACATTATGACATAAAGCGACGTCGAGGAGCAGGGTCCAACATAATTGTTAGTCTTGTTTTCTCATTTATTTTCCAGTTCGCTTTCAATTAATATAAAGTTTTAAAGGAGTAGATGTTTAGTAGTACCGAACTTCAGTACATCCCTCCAATTAGTTAGTCCCTAATCCATTCAAGGTGGGTCCTTATTAATGTGAGTTTATATTAATATTAACAAAGACACTACATGATTGGAGGGATATACTGAAGCTCAGTAGTACTGTAGTATTGAACTTTTATCTGTTTTAAAGATGCCATTTATCTAAAACTCTGTTCCTACATGGCTCTTATTTTTGTTTGCTTTAAGTAGTTAAGTTTTAGTCCCACATAGGTTACGTCAGAATATAAAGTAAAGTATATAAGATACATTCTTTCTATCTTTAATAAAGTTATTATTTAAATGAAATATATATATATACACACACACAAGTTAATTAATAAGTAATAAGGAAGGAACATTGATGAAGACATTCGGGTGTTAAAGAGGAAGAGAAAACCCTCTTTACTAGAGAAGAGCTAGAGGGTGTTAAAGAGGAAGACCCTTTCTGCTAAAGAGGAAGACCCTCTCTACTAGAGAAGAGTAGATAGAGGGTGTTAAAGAGGAAGACCCTCTCTACTAGAGACGAGTAGATAGAGGGTGTTAAAGAGGAAGACCCTCTGAACAGTAGCTAGAGGATGTTAAAGAGGAAGCCCCTTCTGCTAGAGAAAACTCTCTCCCTCTCTACTAGAGAAGAGCTAGAGGATGTTAAAGAGAAGACCCTCGACCTAGTGAATCCGTAAACTAAGATACTCCTGCTGCGCAAAGAGCTTTAGGGTGCCCAGTGAATCAGTGAACCCCTGCTGAGCAAAGAGCTTTAGGGAGCCCAGTGAATCAGTGAACCCCTGTTGAGCAAAGAGCTTTAGGGTGGCCAGTGAATCCGTCCCTTGGATAGTAAACTAGAATGCTTCACCTTTCCCTCCATAAAGGAAGATGTGATGAAGTCATCACCTTCTCCTCAATCAACACAATGTTGACTTGAGTAAAGATGTGACAAGACTACTTTAACTTTGCGAGTAAGCAACGCTCTTAAAGTAGGCTTGGCAAAAGCTAAATGCTACCCGCGGCATCTTAATTTAGACAAGGTTGGGAATGCCGTGAAGGAGGAGATTCCTTCCTCCTTTCCCCAGAAACAGTCTTAAGGAGTGGCTTGGTAGAATTGAAGTAAAGGATTCTTCGGGCTAAGTCACGATCACTTTAAGTAAGTGGGGTAAAGACTTAGTCTTTAATAAATAGAATAATGTTCTATTGAGCTCACCTTCCTTCACTTGCTTAGTATAGATGCCAATACCATGTCTTGAAACCTAACCTTTTAATGCTTTACTAATAGTTATCTCCCACCTCTACCATTCCCGCTTATCATTTTGAATATTAAGTAACTTCCATATTAATAATCGCCCCCCACGGTCTTTCCCGCTCATCACTTTGAATATTAAATAACTTCTACATTAATAACCGTCCTTGACCATCCTTCTTTTCCATGAATCTAGATCCATTATTTCCACTAAGAGAACATATAAGCGGTAATTAGAGTCATTTAAATAACTGCCAAGGCTAACCTATGAGTATAAATACCCCTCCATTCAAATGAAGAGGACAACGATTGGGAAGGAGGAAAATCACCAGAAACTCTAGTCTTTCAGAAACCTAAAATTATCTTGAGCTCTATAGAACGTATTCATAATTATTGAAGAATCTAAGTTCTCTTGTCTTGCTGAGTACTTGCTTAAAGTGCTTTACTTCTTCCCTTACTAAGTATTCCCAATGACTGATCCTTTAACTGCTCTGGACCTCCAAGTACGAACCCCTGTTCCCGGAACAAACTCATTCCTCATTTATGTATTTGGTAAGCCAAGTAGAGTTTTGTCCCAAATAAACCCGATCATGCAGATCATTTGATGGATCCCCAATATTCTAGAAGTTTCAAGAAGAAAGATAAAGGGCAGGGGGACCACAGTAGCAACTTCTATATATTGGAGAGCATAGCAATTGGGAAGAGGGAGGAAAAATATTGGGAAAGGTTTGGAAGAGAGTCTAGCCTCTCGAAAGCTAGGCAACTTTATGTTATGTTATGTTTGTGAGGTCCTTAGTCTTTAGGTGTGTTTTGTGAGTGTTTACCTACCTTGAGTCTTCTGAAATCCCTATTCTCCATTAGAGGGTGGGTTGTTTTTATCTAAAGTTTGAGTAATATCAGTATTTTGGCATTTATTCAGTACCTTCTCTGTTTTCTGGTGCTATATTGTTGCTGTCTTATTATTTTTCTGGGTTCATATTAGTAGGCTCTATCATCATCTAAAGGGCATCTTGATTCCTATATTTCATAAAGTCTCTAATAAGTAATAAAAACACCACAAAAGACTACAAATCTAATGTGATGGCCTGAATTTTTTCTCAGGTTGCTTTTGTTGCAAAATTTTCAACTACAAAAGTTTAATACCTCAGCTGGTTTGTGAACTATCAAGTATTTGGTGAGCTCAACCCTCGCTAGCCCAAATTAGATCTCCAGTAATTCTAAGGAAACCCAGGTTAAGTGGCTTAGTCCGGCCTTTAAAAAAGAGGGTGTTGGGCCAAGAGAATTTTGGCCCATTTTGAGGGTTGGCTTGTAAGAGCTTGGCTAGGCTAACCCACATAGACTTTTTCTTTTTTTATTTTTTTTCCAAATATTTAAAGATATTTTATGTCGTATATCCTATGTTCATATGTAATATTCATTTCATAATGTTATGTAAAATAAATTACATTTTTGCAGTCCAATTTGCAATATTCATTCATAATATGTTGATACATAAAATAAACCAAATAATTTAATCATTTTTTAAATCCAATTTGTGTTATAATAGGCCAAAACTCCATTTTGGTCCTCAATGTATGATGGTTTTTTCATATTGGTCCTTAATGTTTCAAAATTTGCAAAACAGGTCACGATGTTGGCAACTTGTTTCATTTTGGTCCTTCCTTCTAATACCGTTCGTTTGTTCTATTAAGTGCTTACATTTCATGCTGATATGTAATTTCTCTCTCTCCTATATGTCAAACTTTGCTAATGTGGTAAATGGCTTGCTGATAACATGAAGAAACGGCGCGTTTAGTCAATTAAGAAGCCAAGTAGAGTTTTGTGGGTAGGTAATTTAAAAGCCCGACCAAGCAGATCATCTAAGGGCCATCTTGATTCCTATATTCCATGAAGTCTCTAATAACAAACACCACAACAGAAGACTACAAATCTGATGTCATGGCCTGGAGTCTTTCTTAGGTTGCTTTTGTTGCAAATTTTAAACTGGGATGCTACATCATGTTTTTGAACTACAGAAGTTTAAAAACTCAGCGGTACTTCAGCTGGTTTGTGAACTATCAACTGTTCTGTAGAGTTCAAGCCTCCCTAGCCCATCTCCAGTTGAATTTTGAATAAACCCAGGTTGAGTGGCTTGGACTTCTTCTCTAATATCGTTGACACCCCAAGCCACACACAATAAGACATAGTATATATTACCAGACATGATCAGTTTAGTATTCAGAGAGACATGTTCATATGCATTACCATTTACCAACTTCTTATCTTTAATTTTTTTTCCTTCATTCAGGCGTATACTTGAGGGCTGAGGCAAATACATGCTCTTTGAAAAATCTTTTATGGGCAACTAAACATTTTGTTACTAACCTAACATAAGTACACTGAATTATGTTTTATGCTTCAACATGTTCATCATAAACCAAAGCAATATTGTAGGAGAGTGAAGAAAAAGAGTGGACGTTACTGTCTAACCTTAAATATGAAGGATGAAGTTGACACAGTGATAGGCCTTTTAGACATTCCACCATATGTCACCATGGTTCCTTCTTGTCTACAAGGCATAAAATTATTTTAAATCTTCAAGAGAGAATGATATTTTTCACTAACACAGAAAGTTGCAACTCTTTATTGAAATTCCTATGTTATACCTCAAAAACTTGAGAACCAGAGAAGCAGAATTGCCACCAACGCAGTTAAATCCCAATGCAGGTTCAGGTATATTGCCCTAGCAAGTCAATGAGATGTAAAATACACTATTTGCAGATGATACAGACTCTTAACATTCAAATGAATAAATTGACATTCATCCCATAGTAGAAGCCATAAGCCAAATTACCAATGATAAGTCAAGACTGAAAAGATACCAGGAGACTCTTAACGTTCTTCACTTCCAATTGGCTCTCCGTAAAAACTTCATCTGCTCCTAATTTCTTAAGTTTTTCCTTTACTTCATCAATCCCAGCCCTGAAGAGAAATGATTATAGGCATGCAAAAATGTCATTCTTCATAAATATACTTTTATCATTAAAGGAGAAAGGAGATAGTAAGAAAATAATATTTTTATTTTTTTTACATAAAAAAGAATGTTATCAAAAAACTCTTTGATAACTATTCAACTGAGCTTCTTTAAACATGGACGCTTAAAAGCTCACTAAATCTTCAAAGAACCATCAAATGAACACCTGTCTCTTAGTATATTAATGCTGTGAATGCCATGAACGTGTGCAAGCTGAATGACGCACTGGCCAACCATGCTAGTGGCCCCATTTTGCACAATAGCATCTCCTGTTGATGCCCAAAACACAAAGTTCAAGCAGGAATTAATTACTTAACTCCTGAATGAAAATTTATTAACTTGTAGAAAACTACAGTACCAGAATTCAAAGTAATGTAGTCTTCCAGCATCCTTAGAGCAGTCAAAGGATTGACAGTAATTGTAGCAGCATATTCCATAGGTACATCCTTATTTACTTTGTGCCACACATTCTGATCTTTGACGAGATATGTTTGCCAAGTTCCTGTGCCAGAGGATAATCAAATACCTTTCAATCAGACTAGAGCATGCAAAGTGTTTGACTGCATGTTTCTATCTTCCAATTAGATACCGAAATATGATTTTCTGAATATCATGACATAATATGCATTTTTCACCAATTTTGTATGTATGGATTAAAGAAAACAGAATCAGGCATGCTTTCTAAATTGGTAATATGAAGTCTTCAAAGCCCCTTTATGCTCACATCTCAGTATCTCACAACTAGATAAAGTAAACTAGCTTTCAACTATTCTCTTGTTGCATTTGAATTCAACATTTTGGAACCGAGGGCAAGCTACGCTTTGTGTGCTTGTGAGACGCGCACAAGCACACACAAACAGTAAAGAAACGATACTGATAGTAATACATTACATAGCAAGGTTTAATTTAATGAACTTTGGTAATTGATAGAATGTTTACCAATGATCAAATGGTAAAACCTGAAAGAGCACGCACCAGAAGATGGAGGAGAAGGAATGACCCAATCACCGGGAGATAGACCAGTAACTGCAGAGCCCACTGAATGCACCTCTCCGACGCCTTCATATCCACCAATAGCCGGAGGTTGAGGCCTCACAGGATACACACCTACAGCACCAACACGTATAATAGTTATTTGATTCCAAAAATTCAAAGTTCTTCAAAGTTCAAACTATTCGTATCCGTGACTAAACCTAACACACAAAAATCAACATCGTAAGAACAAGAATGCAGCAGAATCAGCAAAATAGCAAGGAACCTTCTATCCGATTGATATCGGAGGGATTGATAGGAGCAGCAAGCATCTTGACGCACACATCATTCTCCTTGATTTCTACAGGTGGAAGGTCTATCAACTTGGTGACGGAATCGGGCGGTCCTTGAAGGTCGTACACGACGGCCTTGGACGGCGGCGATAGGGCGGAGGAGAATGGTCGCGTCCTTAGGGATTGAGGACGATGGAGCAACTTGCGTGTTAAGGTGAAGAGGAAGGAAGATGGTCCTTTCACAGCTTTCACGCCCACTGATCGCAACAATGCCATCACTCTCAGTCTCAGTCTCGTTCTCAGTCTCACTCCTCACTTGTTTCCTCTCTGGCTTTCCTTGAGAGTTGAAACGACGTCGTGGGAGTTTTACTCCCCTAGCGGCCTAGCCTAGGCCCTCTGCCTTGTTTGTTACACGTTTTTTTTTACGGACTAAACTAAGGTAAAGTTCATTAGGTACTTGCTATCAAGTTCTCTAATAAAAATTATACATGTAACAAAATATTTTGTATAACTAATCATTATAGAGAGAGAATATAAAAGACAATAAATTACACACCCAATCAAAGAAGAGAGAGAGTAAAAATACAATTTATGATTGGTGAACTTGGTAGCAAGCACCTAATGAACTTTACCTTAGTTTTTTCCTTTTTTTACGAGGCTATGGTCATGGAGCTGCTTTCAAGGGCGCGTTTGGTTCCTTGCAAAAAAAATGCTGAAAATTTTCTTGTACTCAACATTTTTTTAAGGTGAAATGTTCATTTTAGTCCTTTATGTTTCACCCAAGTTCCAAATTAGTCTTTTATGCTTCAAAAGTTTTAAATTGGTCATTTATGTTTCCCAGAAGTTCCAAATTGATCCTTCTGTCCAAGTCAGTCCATTTCTTCCGTTAAGTGCTGACGTGGCGTGCGGAGGTGGACATATCATCTCTCCTACATGTCCATTTAAGCTGACGTGTCACTCCATGTCATTGCCACGCCATCTTCTATCCACAATATGTGATGATGTGGCATGACACGTTAGCTTAAATGGCCACGTTAGCAATTAACTTAAGAAATTGACGGAAGTGGACTAAAAGACCAATTTAGAATTTTTGTGCAACATAAAGGACCAATTTAAAACTTTTGAAAGATAAAGAACTAATTTGAAACTTGGGTGAAACATAGAGGACCAAAATGAACATTTGACCTTTTTTTTTAACATTCTTCTCAGTAAACATACCTTATTTTTTGTAATATGATAAAATTATGTTTTTATTCTTACTTTTTTTATCTACTTTTATTCAATTCAACTTTTAATATAAGGGTAAAATAGTCATTTTATCCACTTTTATTCCATTCACATCACTTTCACATTACTATTCTCATTCCCTCCAACATTTTTATTCCCATTCCCATTATTATTATTATTATTCTCATTACATTCAACATTTATGTAACCAAACATGCCAAAGTTTCAAGACTCTTGGTTTATCTTGAGTCCCATATATATATATATAAGGGTTTGCACCATAGTGGATCCGGACCAGTCATTGACCCGGTCAAAAGGCTCGGGTCACTGGTCACTAGTCTAACCGTCGGGTCAGAGGTCCAACCGGTTGGCCCGGTGAAATGTGTTTATATATATATATATAAATAATCACACTTCACACTAATTCATAAAAATAAAACCAGACAATTATCATAATTTATGAATAATCTTTTGCCTCTAGTTGGTTAAAAGGGATATCAAAAGTATTAGCTAATGATCTATGGTATTCAACTAGCGGTCTATCGGCTTCGATGTCATTTCCCTCTTCTTCCTCCTCCTCATCATCAACTAGCTCATCCAAATTTAGTTATGCAATAAATAAATAATATTAAGATTACGCTAAATACATAATGTTGTATCTTTTGAACTAAGAATGCTATGTTAAAAAAATTATTATTAATCATAAGGATCATAAAATAGGTATTACACTCACATTGCAATAATGCAGTGGATACAAATATCTCAGTATTCCAATATACTTGGGTCTCCAACAAATTCTGCAATTTGGTCAAGCGGCACATTGATGCATTTATGAGTATCAGCATTCCTACTTACTCTATCCAAATCCCTCTCAATAAGGCTCCCATTAACCTCTTTGTTTTTTACCATATAATACACGAACTGACCCTAAACTTAAACGACTGTATTTGAGGCACAAAAAATGTTTAAAAAAAAAAATTTGCACTGGCAACCGGTTTTGACTCCAGGTTAACAATTTACCGATTCGACCGTCCGAGTCAATCTGAGTTTCAATACTATGGTTAGCACAAACATTTTAAAATTGAAAGTATTGCAAGATTATCAAAGAAATCTTCTATGAAAAGTTTGTTTACCCTACTTTTTTCTTGGCTAAAGTACTATTTTGGTCCTCAATGTTTGCATGAAGTTTAATGTTAGTCCTCAATGTTTCAAAAGTTTAATGTTGGTTCTCAAAAAAAATTTTTGGGTCGATTTTGGTCCTCGAACGTAACACCGTTAACTTTTGCCGTAAAATGATGACATGGCATGCTTATGTGGCACACCCTCTCTCCTACGTGTCATATTTTAATGACGTGGCATGACACATCACTGCAACGTCACCCCACATTGCCACATCATCATCTTCTCTCCTTCATCATCGTTATCATCATCTCATCCCCTCTCTCTCCTTACATCATCATCATCTTTATCTTCCCCACCACCACCACCCCACCGCCGGTGCCACCACCACCGCCAGTGTCGGCGCCGCCGCCACCACCATTTCCATCCTCTTCCTCATTCACACATCATCTCTAATTTCTTCATCTCTAATTTCTTCTTAGAATAATAATAATAATAATAATAATACAGGCCTGCATAGGATGAGATGAATTCGGGTGCAACTTTATACATAAGCATATCACGTCATCATTTAATAGCAAAAGTTAACGGTGTTACGTTTGAATTTTGTTTTTCTTAAATTTGAAAATAATTAAATTTATGAATGTGTATTCAATACTTATGATGAAAGTAGCAAATTTTGTAGAAAAAATAATAAACTTTCCGGATTCGGGACTAGGTCTGAGGATTTAAATATTCGACGGGTCCGGGGATGGATATTAAATTTCATACCCGACCGAGGACGAAAAAAATATTGATTACCAGGGCCGGGAACGGGGAATACAGTATCCTTTTCAGACCCTACCCATTGCCATCCCTACCATAAGCTATAAAATCATCCAAATACTCCCATAAACTACATATAAAATCTTGCAATACGAAGAACAAATTTCCCTAAACTATTTTAATTTTTAAAAAAATCCCAAAAAAATTATAAAATTTTCTATTTTCCAATTCCTTTCCAATATTTATTCATACAAAAGCCTATGCACCAATAATCATCTAAATTTAATATAGCACATAAATTCACCATAAAATACAAAAAGCACAATGCACTATGTACCATGCATATTCTTCAAATTTAGTTGATTTTATGGTGCATTGTTTTGCGATTACTTTTTTACAAAAATAAAAATGATTGATTAATAAACTTTTATTTTTTACAAAAGAAGAGGAAACAGCCAAACAGGACAGAAGGAAGATACAAATGGAATGTTGACATAAAATAAAATATGTTCAAAAACTTTAAACCATGTGTTTTCATAATTTTTAGTTTTCAAAATATATTTTAACTTTATAAATCAAACACGTTTTCAAAATTTTGAAAACTTAAAATTGAAAAAAATTTTAAGAAAATGAAAATAGAAAATAAAAATCTTTTCGCAAAGTAAACGCACCCTTAATCTTCAAATTTTTTTTTGTCAAAACTACCTGTATACATACATAGATTAAACCGTGTATTCATTATTGCAACACTACAAAAAATAACATTTTAGCGACGGTTTTTTCTTGATTTAGCCACGGTTTTAACCGTCGCTAAAGTTTTAATGACGGTTAAAATAACCGTAGTTAAAGTTAGCATAAAGAATAATTCTGTTGACGCTTGACAGAACCGGCACTGACCGTCGCTAAAACCTTGCGACGGTTAAAACCGTCGCTAAAGTCTTTTAAATAGACCATTTTCTCTTTTTTATTTAACGACGGTTGAAATCGTCGTTACATTTATTGCGGTTTACTGTCCAAAATTTGGCAACGGTTTAAACCGTCGCTAGATCGCTTTTTTTTTTATTAATTGTTATTTCAATTTGATACTTTTTTCATAAAAAAAAAAATTTATTGATACCTTTTGATTTCCCTAAAAAATAAATACTTATTTAACCAAAATTGTTTCATTTATATTCAAGATGTACTTAAATTTTTACATTCAAAATACATCCATAATCACCAAATCAAACTAACAAGTGTTAGTACTAAAAATTTTTACAATATAACAACAGTTATATAAGTTCAATACCAAAACAAAACAAATATTCAGCTTCAAGGATTATGACTTCCTTCTGATGATCTTCGACATATTGAAGGTGATACCTCTGCGCTTTCCATATCATATGGCTGTAAGAATGTGAAAATATATAACTAACTACATAATAAATAGTTTAAAATTTTTTAAATTTACAATATACTTTGTACTATTATATGCAGCTTGTAACCCCAAAATATTTAATTGAGAAAAGTACAAAATGCATTTAACTTACTTCAAAGTTAAAGCTCAAATCTAAACGTGAGCTCGTACATCAAGAATAGAATGCTGAGCAATACACTTCCTCAAGAAACAACACCGAGAAATAACTACATTCACAATTTATAAAAATTAGTAAATCAAAATCCATTAAATTTACAAAATGAAGTATATCATTAGGCAAAAGAACTGTCAAATCATGGAAAAAGTTACATCTTTATTTTGTAAGTACTAAGTACCATTCTCAAAAACCTAATCAACCCAAATAGCACAAGACTTGTATATATATTGTTTTAAAAATTTAAAAACCTGTAAACCATAGTAACAATAATTAAAATAATTTGGGCCAAAACAAAATATTGATGCATTAACTCATGCATAACAGTAGTAAAAAATTTGGGCCTATGCCTATCCTATCATATATCCATATGTCATGGGATGTTTGATTGGTTTATTTATTTATAAATGGTGCACGTGTGAATTAGCCCAAAATTAGTCATGAATTATAACTTTGTTCATAAACTTTGGACGCAAATACAAGGACAAAGTGATGTTAAATTCTTGGAGATGAATGACAGAAATTTGCAACTAAAAAGAGAGAACTGAACACCAAATAAAAATAGATGTTCACAATTTCTGAAATAGCTTGCAGCAAATGATCAGTTCAGATTCAAGAAGAACAATTGAAGTAGCTAAGCCTCACCATGTATTTTAAGACAATTCATTGGATTGTGGTCCAAAGCTAAACAGATAAATAACTTATTAGATAAAGACAATTCACCATGTCTTTGTATTCTAATATAGTTGTATTAATCATATTTTGTTGCTCTTGGTCCTAATTAATGAGAATGCAGGTGGAAGATTTTCCAGTGGTTTGAAATGGGGATATATCGTAGTACTCTTCATTATCATATTTTACAGGGATCTTATCTGATATATATGTCTTGACTGACATAATACTGCATTAATATAGGTGAGTTTCAGTTTGAAATTTCTACACTTATAAATAACTTATTTAAATTCTTGGAAGGAGAGGGTACAACCTATTAGTAAATACTCTAAAACTTGAAGAGCATGAAAGAGTTAGTATAAATGAAACTAAAATTTCTAAAAGAGAGCTCATAGTCATACCATTGATGAGTTGGATACAAGCAGTCAAGACATCGTATTCCAAGCTAATAACTTCTAAAGTTGGGTTAAGTTAGAGATGGGAGCTGAGTTATTTTCTTGGTTCTTGTTTCTCATTAAAAGGCAAGAGTAAGAAAATTGTTAAAACCTTTTCTTATATATATAACATGAAACCATTCCCCTTCAATAACTTTTATCATTGGAAAATGATGGGAAAATGTACAAGAGAATTTAATTTATCATAGACACAGTAGAGAAAAAAGATGAGATCAGAAGTTTGATATAGTGAACTTGCCTGAAATTTTTCTGCAGCCCGAGGATCATTTGGGTTTTGATATATCAGGATGAACTTGCATTGCCTTCATTCTTTGACCTTCTTTGATGATTGTTTGTATGTGATTTCTGCAAAACCAAAAACAAATTCAACCTTATTAGACTTATAACATATGTAAGCCAAAAACACAAAGGGAATCTCACGCACACACACCTCATTTCTATCTTTAATCACAATTTTTGAGAAACCTTGCACCCAATTTCCACTAAAAATCTATTATTAAATTAATCATAGGATGTAACAGTGATGTAACTTGCTATTGATTAAATTAATTATTTAATTGTGTGATTTGTAAGTAAATTATTTTTAGTACTTTAATCCTTCCATGTGTTGCATATATGTTCATTCAATATATATTCTCATTATGGGTTGCTTCCTGGAAGGTTCATAATTTTTAATTTGGTACTTTAATCCTTCAATGTGTTGCATATATATATATATATATTCATTCAATATTCTCATTAAACTATTGTAGTAGATAATATATAGTAATTATTTTTTTTTCATAATATATTTAAGATACCACACTATGATATTCTCAACTGTTAACCCAACAGATTATGAAACCATATTAGAACAAAAGGTAGGAAGAGTAACCTGCCTTGTTTTCATTGGAGGTCACATACTTTTGAAGACTCTGTTTCATTTTGAGATAATTCCTTTGACCCTTCATGCAAAATTTGTTCAATCAGATCAAGTACAAGTTCAGAATGGCACTTTCCTCAACTACCTTTATTAAAACTCAGCTCACATAAGACTTTCTATGATGGTGGACTTCCCTGACTTCCCAGCACAATACATTAGTGATTGTGGGTGGGAGTTGTGCTGGATCCAATTCCATATCTATTTTACAAATTTTTAATAGTTTAAACCCTGGATATATCAGCGTTATTCTATACCACATTATATATATGTGTAGTGTTAAGAAGAACTTTGCTTTAATATATATTTTCAATATGTATTTCCATATAGTACAGCACAAACTCCACAATTATCAGAGTGAAAAAAGAATTCCAAAAGTGACGAAAACTACAACAGAAAAGGATTTGGAAGTTGCAACAACAAAACATTCCACCAAGTGAAAAAGACAAAAGGCCAGGAAATGAATGAAAGACAGATACATAGAAAAACTGAAGAAGTTTCAAGTGATGAGATAAATATAAAGTGAAGCTCATCAATCTTCTGCATTTGTAAGACTTGACAATTATAGCAAATATCCATGTCCCATAATTCAAATAGATTCAAGGACCACCTTATGCATAGTCTACTAGTCAAAGCATGAACAGTAGAGAAAAAAGAATTCTGACATATTTATCTGCTAATTAAAACTCAAAATTTCTTGCCTGCTTAAAGATGGTGGACTTCCCTGACTTCCCAGCACCAAACCAAAAAAGTGCCACATTGATTTAAATTAGTTTAGAAGAGAAACACAAAAGCAAAAAAGCTGTCATGAGATAATGGCATAGGAAATTCAATCAAGGGAGTAAAGCAATAATGCGTTGGAGATTGAGTTTTATCCACAAAGGAGACAATTTATTTTGAAATTTTCAATACCATAACAGAATCACACCAATGTATTAAGCATTTTTTGAAAGAATTTTAATTAGCAGCAGACACTAATCTAAAAGTAAATTACATGTGCAAATCCATTACACGGAACACCATTATCTCTATCATGTAAAATATACCAAGACCACTAGAAGCATCAACAAACAAGAAAATTTACAGAGGCCCTCCAAAAGAGTACAAATTAAGTTACAATGTAAAAGTATGTTTGTTTTATCTAGCTTAATGTACATGTGCCTTTTCTTCAGCATCGGCATCGACAATTTTTGCTACAGAGTAAGCTTCAGTGGGAAGGGTTGGCAGTGAGAATAACGGCACGACGACGGCAGCTTCCGTGGGTTCGACAAAGACGTGACTCAGGGACCCCATTCGACAATCAACATCAAAATCTTTAGAGAATCAAACGTGGAATAAGATGAAGAAGCAATGGAAAGCAAAATCGAAGGCAACCCTAACCCACCTTTCCCCCAATCGACGATGTCGACGGCGCATGAAACGAGAAGAAGTGTCGGTTTGAGTCCTACCAAACGAGAAGGAGCAGAGATGAACGATTATCCAGTGACGGAGAGGTGTTCCGTGGTTGATCGGTGATGGAGAACCAAGAACAAGCGAGAAGTGTCAAGCAAGAGAGGGCGCCGCACGGAATATGTGTTTTGAGGAGTGGCTAGGGTTACTGGTAACTTCTATTTCACTTGAACGTCCACAGAGGAACCGTAGTTAAAATTTGAAAATTGTGGTATCTAACTACGGTTGATGTAACTATATTGTTTGACCGTAGTTAAAAATCTGATTTCTTGTAGTGTAATAATGTATTGTTTCTTATGATTATCAAGAAATTAAACAGAGTTTACATGCACTTATGCTAATATTCTCATGCAAAAAGTCTACACATTTCCAACACAAGAAACTCATAAAATGAAGAATCC
Organism: Senna tora; assembly: GCA_014851425.1. Classification (NCBI taxonomy): domain Eukaryota; kingdom Viridiplantae; phylum Streptophyta; class Magnoliopsida; order Fabales; family Fabaceae; genus Senna; species Senna tora. The sequence continues at coordinate 8,441,117 of CM026266.1, forward strand.
ATCAATCAAGCATTATACAAGCAACAAATAGTCAAATAAAGTAGCTGATAGAGTTTTTTTTTTTTTCCTTTTTTGAGAAAGAAAATCTCAATGACTGACAACCAAACAGTCAAAAACAGAGGAAAGATGAAAAAATCTGCACATCTTTACAAAAGATAAACGAAAAGAATAAGATTTGAAGCCCTCTCATCTTCGTATATTGCAGCTGCTGCAACAGTTGAACTTGTGGATATATTCCAAGATTAAGATCTTAGCTTCTGTTAGATTCTGGAATTTCCTGTTAGTTAAAGGGTTTAATATTTTATCAGCAATCAAACTTAGTAATAAACAACTAAAGGAAAGGTAATTGATTCAAACGTGTTATGTATCACAGACTAGACTAGGAAAACAAGCTAGAAGAAATTAAAAGAACAAATTCTAGTGTTTGTTGCATTTGCTCATCATGAATTATTTATACAATGTGTGAACCAGTGTTGTTTGGATCGGACCGAACCCGACCGTCCGACCGTTAATCAGATACAAAGATGAATCGGTTGGACCAAAAAACTATTTTTCTAGTTGGACCGGATTTAACCGGGGTCCAACCGATCTAATTTTATTTTATTTTTTAAAAAATAAAAAATATTAAAAAAACATAAAAAAAGAAATTAGAAAAATCTTAAAATTTAAAATTAGAAAAGTCTTGAAAATTAAAATTTAAGAAGTCATGGTTATCAAGAATTTCATGTTTGATTTGATCAAGTTCTTTCAGAGTTTGACAAGTCTTGAAAATTAAAACCTTGAGAAGTCATGTAATTTAAAACTTCAAAATTATGTATGTTGAAACCTAAAATTTGAGTGATGTGATTTTATATATTAAGAATAATTCATATTTATTATTTATTACATCATCTGGTTCGACCGACGGTTCGACCGGTTAAACCGATCAGACCATGAACCGAACACTTATCCGATTCTTTGTACGGTTCGATTCTTACAACATTGGTCTGAAAATATACTCACACAATCCCAAACACTCAGACTAGTTACAACTGACTAACAATATCATAAACCAACTTCTATTACAAGGAAACAAACTGAAAGCATAGCACAATTTTATTACCAACTATAATCATGTTGAACAAAATTAATAATCTTCATATAAGAAGCCATGCTTGAATAAATTTAGTTTTAAGCAAAAGTATAGCCAAAATTCTTGTTCATTGTAACTATAGTTTATTGCTTTCTTCCATTAATGTTCTGACTTTTGGACTACTAGGCCAGTCTTTATGCTCTTTGTTCTTCCATTAACGAGAAAATACACATAATTTATTATTAGAGAAATACTATCACATGTATCAATAAATAGTTACAAATTTTTTTGGGTTCCAGAGCAATATTGTCAAATATATATTTTTTGATAGAAACAATATTGTCATATATTTGTTTATTGCTTCTCTAGAAAGACAAACACAAATTTGAAAAAAATGAAAAATCAAGAATGCATTAATCTAATCCTCAGAACAGGAGTATTAATCAGTTCAATAGGAAACTAGAAAGCAATTTACTTTTCACATACCTTTTCCATAAACAATTGTTGGATGGTGGTATTAAGATCTTCTTTCCAACGCATTTTTCCATTTTCCACTTCCACTGTTTTCAGAAATGGGGCTAAAGTGACTCCTGATGAGAAATTCTGCATTTTGGGGCATCCTCTTACTTTTAATTGCACCAAAGATGGGAATACAAAGGTGAGATTCCCAGAGCAAAAGCTTTTAAAACTTAATAAAGAAGTCAGTCTCAAATCCTCCAAGCTTTCAAATACCATCTCTTCTTCTGATTCCCCTTCATCAATCCTCACAACATCTTCGATCATCTCACAATTTTTAATTTTCAAGGATTCGAGGTGCACGAGACTTTTAGCAGTAGAGGAAGTCATTAGATAGATCAAACCTTTGCAGTCCTTCACTTCCAAGTTAGTTAAATTTTTGAAAGATATTGAAGGTGGTGCCAATCTCATTAAACTAGGGCAAACCCACACAGAAAGATCTTCAAGGATTTCAGCAATGGGATTTGACAAAGAGTCATCATTCCATATATTCTTAAGCTGCTTCAGTTCAAAGAGCCATAAACTGTTTATTTGGGTGGGGCCTTCATTACTACATTGACCAATTTCATCTGATGGGAAAAGTGTGTCAAAAGAACTATAACGCACTAGAAGCGTTGTTGTGTTAGGAAAATTTTCAAGTAAATCATCTAGGAACGTTACCGGAGTCTCCTGAAAATATTGCAGATAAAGTATTTCTATGCCGGTAAAAAGATTTTTCTCACAATGACCATTCAATATTCTCATAGCATCCTTTTCATTTAACGACAAGTCCGTCAAGTTTAAAGATACCTGAAAAGACAATATAATTGCTTATTTCACCATTGAAAAGACAATATCTGAAAATACAAGAAAAAAAGTAACTAAATTCTTTACAAACCACATATTTAGATTTAGATTCATGTAATATATACATTTATCTTAGTTTACTTTAAACATCTTTTTTTATAGGAAGAATTAATAAAAGATAAATAGATATATCAAGAGGGCACATATATACCTTTTCGACATAAAAGAGAGCTTGGTGAATTGGCAAGTCAGCTTCACCCACCTCAATTGTTTGCTGAGAATCCAAGTGGTCAAAGGAAAAAATTTGCAATGCTTCACAAAGAAAGACATTTAAAGTCTTCAATGAAGGGCACTCTAAAGTATGATTTTCACGGTAGAAACTCTTAAGCTTCGTCAAACTTACTAGCCTTAAGATAGTCAATTGAGCAAAATGAAAGTTAAGTTCCTCTGATCCTTCTTCAATAGCAACAATTTCCTCAACTCCACAAGACTCTATGTCAAGCTTTTCGAGCTGCCCGAGATCTTGGCACATTGACACAGAAAACAAATTTATCAAGTTTGGGCATCCAGTAGCTCTGATATGCTGTAACTTCCCGAAGCTGAGTATTTGGAGAGAGTCTTCGCTCCATATGTGTTTCAGATTTGGTAGATTAAACACAGTTATTTTCTTCAATTGACTAGTTTCCTTCAAATGCATTTCTCTGCCATCCATGATGTTCACATCAAACAATACCTCCAATGAATCACAATCACTTACTTCTAGTTCCTCCAGTGTGCAGCATAGTACTTGTAGCAAGTTTGATGGAAAGAGGACATTGGTTAAAAAATCACATTTATGCACCACCAAAGATTTCAAATTACAAAATGTTTTGGTCCCAACTTGCTCGTACCACAATTCCTTCATATTACGATTTTCATGTGACTTCAAATGCTTGAAGCAATCAAGACCAACCTGATCGAATAATTAGTGAATGAGATGTTTTAAAATAAATGAACGTTAAAGCAAATGAAGCATTATTCACAAGCTCTCTTTTTCTTTTACTTCCTTTTAATTAAAATTCACAACTACCTATTGGAGTCATGCATATTATATTATTTTGGTGTAGTTTTATTTTTCACAATATATATATATATCAATGGAAAGTTTACTTAGGTATAAAACGGCGTTTAACATGTTTTCAAATTATGAAAGTAAGACAAAGAAACACTATTGTACATAAAGCAACAGTAAAAAGAATAATAATTGATATAACCAAAAGGACGTACAGGTTTAATTCCTCTGACATATTCACTTTGATCTTCCAATAATTTTCTAGTGAAGTATTTATTATTTTTTCTTTCTTTGTTGTTTTGAAACATTTTAGAAGCTTGAGGCAAAAAATATATATATATTCTGATGAAATTATGAATTGTAAAATGACGGACATCTTATAAACTAATTATTGTAATAAATAGTTGTTTTGAAAGAAGGAAAGTCATTTTGAGAGAATTTAAAATTTTATTTAAAAAAAAATGCAACTTTAACATTGCATGTAAGAGCAAATTAAGAAGCTATTCAATTTCAGAAGACAACGAAAATTGAGGGATACCTCCATCTTTTGGAAGGACAGAAAGATCTAAAATATGTATTTATAATATCAAATAAATGATTAGTGCTTATTCAAAATATTATTGTGAAACAGAGTCAAAAAATAAAACTTTTTAAGAGAATTGATAATGATATCATAAAAACTGTCTTGGTTGCATGGTCTTTTACACAAATATGCAATTAAATTAATTTTCCAAATTAAATTAACTGAAATTTTAAAGATCAAATTGATGTTCCCTCCCTATTATATATCTCTAAGCATGTCCATGTAACACTTCGTAAACTTATGTGTATAGTCAAAACATATAAGTAAATTAAAGTATCATACCTTGTCAGCCAAATATAGAGGATGCTCAAGTTGCATATCAACAACATCATCCTCTTGTGTTTCTCTTACTTGACCATACCATACTTCTTTAAGCTCAGAATATTCAAATAACTCTAAACGTTCAAAACTACGGAATGCCAACTATTCAAATAAACGAGTATGGTCAGTAAAATTAAAAAGGATTGAACCTCACAAAATAATAACATTTGGCATTGATATATATTTGGTCTGTACTATTTTCTTGGTTGTATGTCTAAAAATAAAGTGAGTTAAGTTCATATGGAGAAAAAAAATATATTTCTAAATGTTAATTGTACAACATTTCCTTCTATCTTTCAAATAACTATTCAATATGGGAAAACAATTTTTAATTGTTATTTATTCGAGATCAAAGTACTCTCACACTTATAAATGAACTTATAGGCTTCGCATACACATACATGCATGTTATTTATTTTTTAATTTCTAAAATACAATATAAATTGTTATTATTATATTTTAAAATAATAATTCAATAATGAAAAGTTATTTATTCCTCATTCTTTTCACAATTACCTTACACATTATCCCTACTTTCTCTCTCCCATCTCATCACATAAGATATTCTCCTTTATTTTTAAATTATAAAATAAGTATTCTTTATATGACAAAAAAATGTGATACCAGAAAAGACAACAACCATATTAATATAGATATATGCATAATATTATTTTTGTTCCAAAAAAAATGTTGTCCTTTCTAGATAGACAAGCGAAAACATGAAATATATATATATATTAAAATTGCTTCAAGCTATGAAACCCATTTGTTCAAATAAGTACAAGAGATAGTTAAAATAAATGGACATTAAACAAATGATTTAAGTGGCTCTTTTATTTTCTTTCCATTTACTTAAAATTTAAACTAATTAGTATTAGTCACTAAAATATTGTACTATTTTAGTATACTTTAATTTTATCTTCATTGTACATATTGTTTGAATGTTTTACTTATATAGGTGTAAAACTGAGATTAGCATGTTTTCAAATTATTTAAGTAACTGAGACAAAGAAATGTAACTGATGAGAGAGATATATAATAGTAAAGAAAGTAAAAATTAAGTCAAAACTTACCAAGTCCAAGAACATTTTTCTTATTGTATTGTTTATGTCTCCTTCCCAACACCATAATTCATCATTTTGGTCCGTTAATATCTTGTGAAGCTTTGGTGTCTCTGTGTCTCTTATAGAGAAAGTCTTCATTCTTGGACACTGACTAACAACAACTTTCTCTAACAACAGAAACTTGAAGAAGCACTTGCATGAGGAAAACCTGTTGAGCTTTGGCAAACATTCCAATTCCAAAATTTCTAAAATGTTGAATGCTATTTCATCGTTAGTCTCCTCTCCCTCTTCTGCCACTATTTGCTCAAGTGAATTGCACTTTTTTATCTTCATTGTTGTCAATTTCACTAAACTTCTCGCTACTGATGAGGTAATCAAGTAAATCAATCCATTGCAGTTTTGTACCTCTAAATATGTCAGGTGACTAAAAGTTATAGAGGAAGGCACTAAGTGCTTCAAATTGGAACATTGATCAACATATAAATGTTCGAGAACCTCAAGAACAGGGTCTACTTGGGATCCCTTACATATATATTGGAGTTCATGCAATTGATAGAGTGACAACTTTCTGAGTAGAGTTCTGATCTCATCTATAGGTCTTTCATCTCTAAAAATTTCCTTGAAGGAACTCCATTCAACCACTAGCCAATTGAGATTGGACATGTTTTGGAAAAACCAATATGGAAAAGTAGCTTGGTCACCTTCGAACTTGGAAACACAAAGAAATTTGAGTTTGCAGAAATGGTCCCCTGAATATTGGCCTTGTAATATCATGCTAGCATCCTCACGGTTTATTCTCAAGTTCTCCAAGTTGCAAATTACCTACAATATAAAAGTGGAAAAAAAAAAGATAAAGGAAATCACTGAAAACAATAATATCTCTTTTTTCTTGGTAATTTACAAGAAAATGTCTCAATTACAAATTGTTGATTAAACAATTGTCCAAGAATATTTCATATTAGTGATTATATACTGTAATTACTGTGCATACACAAGTGGGCAATGGTGTAACAGGCAAGTGATCATTCAGTAGGGATAACTAAAAAAATAATTATGCATTCTTTTCAACGCTATAGCAAGGAAGTTGAAGTTCCATGAGAAGGAAAAAAAACTATGCATTTCTTTTCTGTTTTTAATAATATAATTATTCATAAATACCTCTTCAAGTGTGAAAAGAGGCTGATGCATTGAGATATGGAGTCGGCTACTCGTACACTTTGTCTTGAACAACTTTAATTTCGAACAATTGGAAACATCTAGTTCACTCAACGAATGACAAGCTAAACTGTGATCTTCGGCATAAAATCCTCTGAGTTCATGTAAGTTCCAAAGCACCAAAGAGGTTAAATGATTAAACTCAAATAAGACAGGACTATCCATCCCTCCTTCTTTTATTGAGACAATTTCTTTCATACTCCCAGCTTCCTTAATGGAAATTTCTTCTATTTGAGGCATGTCCATAGATATGGAGAATGGAAAAAGGTATTCCAAATTGTCACACTCTTCAACATAGACAAATTGTAGATTTTGAAACCGAAGAATGTTCTGAGCATCAATTTAAATATTAGCCATGATTTATATATTATATAGCTATTGCCACCACAAAATAATATGCTATATCCAAATATGATTCACCACAATGAAAATTATTTGAACATGTGGCAAGTAAAAAATTTAACTTTAAAATACATGTGTAAGAATTAAATGAGAAGTGATACGCAAGTCTTATACCTGGTCAGCCAAATACAGAGGATGCTGTTGGATATCAACTTCATCTTCTTGTATTTCTCTAAAGCTTTGAATTTCTGACATCTTCAAATCTCTGAATTTCTCACAATGAACTTTTTTTGAATTATCAAAATTGACAATTTCTTGGAAGTTTTGTATCCATACGTGTTTGAGTTCTGGTAAACCAGAGAGCGTTATTTTTTTTAGCTGAAATGTTTCTTCAACCAACATTTCCTTTCCATTCATATTGGTTAAATCAAACACAGCTTCCAGGGAATCACAATTTCTTACTTCAAGCTCTTCCAAGTTGTAAAGTACTCGTAACAAATTTGCAGGAAGAAGAACATTTGATAAAAAATCACATTTCTGCACAACTAAATGTTTCAAATTACAAAATATTTTTTGCTGCACTTGACCATACCATATATCTTTCAGTTCAGGATATTCAGATAGCTCTAAATATTTGAAATTACGGAATGCCACCTGTTCATATAAATTAGTAATGTCAGATTGTCAGTAAAACTAAGGGCTTGAATCTCACAAAATTAGAACATTTTAATTTTATTTGATGGGTCTGTATTATTTTCCAGTTGTAGTGATCAAAGTTCATATAGAGAAATAGAATCATTTCTAAATGTTAATGGTACAACATTTTCTTCTCTCTTTCAAATAATTAATTAATTTAAGAAAACACTTATTATTAGACAAATACTCTCACATATACCAATAAATATATAGCTATGTTTTCCTGTTATATATTTGTTTTATTGCTTCTCTATATACACAAATGCAGACATAAAAAACATGAATATGAACATTCTTAAAGCTACCAAAACTCACTTGTTCAAATAAATGGACATTAAAGTAAGTGAAGCAATTTAGAGGCTCCCTTTATTTCCTTTCCTTTTAGACACTAGTATTAAATTATTTTAATATATATTCTTCTTCATAATATACATACTGTTAAAATGATTTACTTAGGCATAAAACTATCAGCATAAGTTCAAAATTCAAATTATGAAAGTGACCAAGACACAGAAACACAATCGTAGAGAGATTGTAAAAGGAATAATTAGTTAAATAAAAAATTACCTTGTCCAAGAACATCTTCTTTATTGTTTTGTTTAGGTTACCTTCCCAATACCATTTTTTATCTCTCTCCTCTGCATGTATCTTTTGAAGCATTGGTGTGCTTGTGTTTCTCACAGAGAAGGTTTCCATACTTGGGCAATTTTGAACGACAACTTTCTCTAACAATGGAAACTTCAAGAATGTCTTACATGAGCTAAACTTATTGAGCTTTGGCAAACATTCTAGTTGCAAAATTGCTAAACTGTTGAATGCAATTTCATCTTTAGTCTCTGCTTCTTCCTCTTCTATCAATATTTGCTCAAGTGAATTGCACTCTCTTACTATCATTGTTGTCAGTTTCACCAAACTTCTTGCCGTTAATGAGGAAATTAAGTGAATCAATCCATCACATTTTTCTATCTTTAAATATGTCAAGTGACTAAAAGTTACACAAGAAGCCACCAAGTTCTTCAAGTTAGAACATTGAATTACCGTTAAATATTCAAGTACCTCAAGAACTGGGTCAATATGGGCTCCTTCTTTACATATATACTTGAGTTCATGCAATTGATGGAGTGCCAACTCTTTAAGTCTTGTTCTGGTCTCAATTTGTCCTTTGTCATTTCTAAATATCTCCTTGAAGGAACTCCATTCAACAACTAGCTCTTTGAGACTAGATATGCTTTGCAGAAACCAATATGGAAAAGTAGCTTGGTCATCTTTGAACTTGTAGACACGAAGTAATTCGAGTTTGCGAAAATGGTCCCCTGAAATTTGGCTTTGTAATATAATGCTAGCATCCTCATTGGTTATAGTTAGGTCCTCCAAGTTGCAAATCACCTGTAGCATACAACAAGCAAAAAAGGAAGAAGAAAAAGAAAAGCTAATTATTGGAAGCACTAAGAAATTGGTTTAATTAAAAATCATTCATTAAACGTTCTTTTCCAAAGCAATGTAATACGCATGAAATTAATAAATAGTAATTAATTATACTGAACATATATAACAATGTCAATATATGGCTTCCAAATATATGGCACTTTTTTTTTCTGTAATCATCCATACCTTTTCAAGTGTGAAAAGAGGTTGATGCATTGAGACTCGGAGTTCATTGGCGAAAATTCTTCCTTGACTACTTGTATACCGGGTCTTGAATAACTTCAATTTTGGGCAATTAAAGACATATAATGCTCTCAATGATGGACATGCTAAACTGTGTTCTCCAGCAAAAAATCCCCCGAGTTCACATGAGTTCCAAAGCACAAAGGATGTTAAATGATTAAGCTCGAATATGACAGGACTATCCATGGCTCCTTCTTTCTTTGAAACAATTTCTTTCATCCTCTTTGCCCACTTTATTGTAATTTCTTCAAGTTGAAGCATGTCCATTGCTATGGAGAAAGGAAAAAGGTATTCCAAGCTTTCGCATTGTTCAACGTACACAACTCGGAGATTCGGACAACGAAGAATGTTTTGAGGATCCCGACTCCAAATTCGTTTTAGCTTTGGCAATCGATGCAGAGTTAATTGCTTTAGTTGTGTTGTGTCCTCTGCACTGCACATTTCAGAGCTCAATTGGAATATCTCTTCCATTGATCTACAGTCAGTAACCTTCAGTGTCTCCAGACATCCAAACGCTCCATGCATATAGGATGGAAATATATTCTCAAGTTTCTCACATTTTGTTACTTCCAATGTTTTTAATCCATCAAATTGATAGTGCCATACTGTCTTCAACTTTTGCATATCATTTATAGTGATTGTATCCAACTTGGTGAATCGGACCTACATATAATTCACAATATATATATATATATATATATATATATATATATATATATATATATCAAACCACAAATAGCTCTCTCAAATAGAAAATGTAAATATTTGGTTGAAGAATTAGTGTAAAATGGTGGAATACCTCTTCTAATGGAGCATCATTTGTGCCTTTTGTAGCTATTATCTCCTCCATCTCATGACATCTGCTAATTTGGATTTGTTTGAGATTTGACAGGTTTTCAACCATAGAAGATGAGAATAAATACTTAAGACCACCACAGTCCTCTACAATAATGTTAGTCAAATTGCGAATGGAATAGGCTGTAGAAGCTTCATCATCGTTCCATATTTTGTTCATATTAATTGAGCTCAACTTCAAGGTCTGCAAACTGGAAAATGAAACCTACAAAACAATTTGTGTGTACAATAGTTACAATATTTGCAAGCAAAACTACCAAATTTTCAAGGAGACTAAACAATTCCTCAATAAGATAATTAATATTCCAAAAGATTTTTTTTTTCCTATTATTTTACTTCAAGTAGAAATAAAATATTTGTAATGATTTATTTCTTCTGATATTAGTTAAAATATTTTTAATATTACACGTTGGAAAATATTTTTAAGACTTACCGTACGGAAAAAAAATATATAAAGTTCTGCAATGAAAGAAATAACAGATGATGCGTTATACAACTCAAAAGTGACTGAGTTATATTCTTTAAAAAATATTTTTTATGAAAAAATAATGATAAATGTTTAAGTAATAACTTAGCTCTTATCTAGGTCTAGATGAATATACAGGAAAGGCACGATTTAGTCAATCTGAGTTAGAACTTATAAGAAAAGTATTTTAAGTTTTAACATTTAGAAATTATAATGGAAAGTCATGGATTGGAGATTGTAGTGCCTCATATTTAAACATAATATATATAAAAATGGGTTCAAATCACTATTTCATTTTGTTTAGATATAACTAATTTTCACTAATTTATAAAATTAAGTTCCTTGGGTTGTATTAGTAGAGAATCATTTGCATAAACATAAAATAAAAGATCTTAGTAATAAGATCGTTTACAAGTGCATAAGCTCACACAATTATATATTATACAAGCTGAAGGTTGAATTTAGAGCATGTTTGGAAAAGCTTCTAGGAGGGTAGAAGTAGAAGCAATTCGTATAGCTTAATTTGGAGCATAAGCTAGAAATTAGAGCTTATACTTCTAGCCAAAATAAAACGGAAGCTAAAAATTAAATATTTTATGATAAAAATATCCTTACTAAAATTTCATATTTAGCACTTTGTCCTTTTATATTTTGGCAAAATTCTGCACTTATGATTCTTTATATATTATTTAATTAATTAAAAAAATAACAAGAATAAATATTTATAACCATCACTACAAAAAAATATGATTTTGGCGTCAATTACTTGCTATCTTTAGCATCGGTTATGACATTTTTAAAAAGCTTGAGTTGGAATAGAAAATTTTGAGAAACTTAAATAACTGACATCGATCAATATATTTGCTAGCTGCAATTGTTGATAACTTTTACACTTTTTTTCCCTAAAAAAATATCATGTGCCAATTTAGGAAATATTAAATATGTTTTTAAACAGAGTAATGTGATGTATGGGCAAGATGAAAAAGCTAACCTTTTTTTTTTCAACAACAGATACTTCTTTAAAAATCTTGATAATATGATATAACATTCATTAGTATCTCCTAATAAAGTTTAAAGCAAAATTTACTGTTCTTTGATAGTATACTTGACAATATATTTAAATTTATCTAAAACATGATATGCATGTATGATCAAAATGATAGTCTTCAAAAGTGATTTAATTTTAAAATTACATATGAAATACCAAAAAAAAAAAACAGAAAGAGCATACCTCCGCATTAAAATATGACATTGGAATGTTATTGCTCAACAAACTCTGCTTGGTGGTTTTAGAAGACATCAACTCGTTGGAGCAGAAACTATCAATGGTCGGCAAATGATGTAGAGTCAAGGAGCGCAATGAACAAAACTCGATCTTATCAGTAGTTGTGCCACTGTTCATACTTTCTGAAAACACAATCATCTTCATAGAATTGCACTCAGAAACTTCAATATCAAGAAGTTGAGAAAGAGCTTTAACCATTGGAACCGAAAGGAGATATTCTAATTCGCCACAACTTCTGACTTTGATAGCTCTGAGTTTTCCAAAGGAATTATCCGTAAGTCGACCATGACATATCTTCTCCAACCTAGTGAGATTGTAAAGTTCTAGCGTCTCCAACTTGGGGAAGAAAATATGAGTTATATTTCTCTCCATTGAGTCAATAATGTGTTGAATTTCTGCATTATTTTGGATGTAGAGGTGCTTCAACAGTGGAAATCCCTCTCCATTCAATTGGTAAAGCACACTTGAAATGCCATTCAATTCATCTAAGTGCAAGTCCTCCACCCTTTTGATTAGCGTTTTAATCCCGTGCTCCAAATGAATATCAGTGCCAAGTTTGATCTTTAACGTTTTTGAGACCCTATTTGTGTTAGACCATTCCCATACATCTCCAATTACTATTTTGTATCTCTCCAATTTCTCAAACATTATGTCCCTTGGCAAAATCCAAACCTCTTGAATTTGAATTTCTAAGGCTATCAAGTTTGTCAAATGCCTAAGCTCAGCAAGAGTGGCATTTCTACTAGGTTTAGCCATATTCTCTACCTCCCACTTAATGGAAATGTTGCCCATATACAACTCTTCCAATTTTGTCAAGTTAGACAAAACGTGGGGTGGAATAACATCAATTCCAGAATTGCTGAGATCCAGCATTCTTAGTTGAATTAATTGCCCTATTTCACTTGGAAGCTTTTCCATGGATGAATGGTTGATGCCAAGAATTTCTAAATTCTTCAAAGCTCCTATTCCAGCCATATCTCCCAAAGCACAATGATCTAAACATAATGTTTTAAGTTTGGTCAAGGAACCAAAAGAAATAGGCAATGAAAATATATTCATGCCAGTTAAATCCAGTACTTCAAGGTTTCCCATTCCCTCAAAAAAGAAATGTGAAATTTTCAAAAAGCGATTATCAGAACTACTAATGCAGAGATACTTAAGATTAGGGCAATCCAACCTCTCAGGAAGCTTTTGAATGCGACAACGAAGTAAGACTACTTTAGTGCACCTTTTAAAAAAATCTTGTGTTGGCCAATCTATCAATGGAGTATTCATTTTCATTGTGAAAACATATTGATCCCTAGATGCAATTGAGATAGCTACTTCAGAGACAATATCATGCATTTTGACCTGTGCAGTTGAGTCATCTTCAAGAAACAAACAAGATGCCCTTAACTCACTAATAATTATGTCAAGTCTGTTTCGTGCATCATCCACAGTACTTATGTGTTTGAATATACCCAAACCAATTCCATATTTCAACAAGTCCCTAACGCCAATGGAAGTTCCATGTACTCCACAAAGCAAGAATATTTCCTTCATTTCATTACTTTCCATTTGACTAAAACTGAACTCCAAAGCTGAATAAACTATCTCTTTCAGTTCTCCTTTGTCAACTCTTTGTAGTTGGTTTAAGGCATTTCTCCAGTAGTAACTATCTTTATTTTTTAATGCCCTTGCCACCGTCACTATGAGAACTGGCAAACCTGCACATTTTTTGGCCACTTGGGTTGCTATGTCCTATAAACTAACATCTTTAACAATATCACCCGCCATAGCTTCAAACAAGCTCCAAGTTTCTTCCTCATTTAAAACTTCTAGTCTGAAATCCTTCTCAGTATCCATATTTTGCAATGCATCGCAATTTCTAGAAGTCAGCAATAATTTACAGCCCTTATGATCATCCTCGGAAGGAATTCCTATTTTCTCCAAATCAAGTCTTGCCAAAACATTATCCAATACAATGAGGATGGTTTTCTCTTGTTTTATCCTCTCACATAGACGGCTTGCTCTTCCAACTAGACTCTTCTCTTCAAAATGCAGGCCCAATAGATCAGCAATCTCATTTTGAATTCTTTCAATATCTGGATTTTCGGATACAACTGCCAAAACCGCTTCGTCGAACAACTTGTCGTCTTTAACTTGCTTAGCAACTTCTTTTGCAATTGTAGTTTTACCTACTCCACCTAACCCAAAGACCCCTATTTTGTTTAGTTTAGGGTCTCTTAAAGCCAACACAATTTTTTTCTTCATTAACTCCCTTGATTTGAGATTTTCAATACCTCTTGCAGCAGAAGTGAAGCCTACTCCATCTAGAGGAGGGAGGAAGCCAACATGATCAAACTTCCCTTTTCCCTGCACTTCAACAATGTTCGTTGCCATTTTATTTGCATTTCTACTAAACTGATGTCGTGACCTCATATTAGGAAATGACCACTTGGAACACCCTACATTCGCATGACATGGATCTTTACAAAGTTGCTTTGCTTCTTCTATAATTCCATCGGCTCGGTGAAGCCAATTCTTCACAACAACTTCAATTTCCTTTCCATTTCTTCTCTCTACTTCAATGGAATGCTTGATCTGATCTCTTAAATCCTCCAATGCTTGAACATTACCTTCCAACTTATTAAAATTGTCTTTGTAAAACATCAAATAACCCACTTGCCTTCCAATGGGTGCCATAGTATACTCTGCTATTTTTGTAGCAATAGAAATGAGAATATCCATTCTTGCTCCTTGATTTGACTGTGTAGGAATTCAATCATAAGATCAAATCAGATCGGAAAAAAAAAAGGACACGAGAAAGATAAAAATGAAACCGAAAAATATAATTGAATTATAAATGGTATTACCCTTCTTCGAAATATTAGATAGGCTTGCTTTCACTTAAACTCGGATGCAATGCAAGAAGAAGCACTCGATGGGTAGGTTGGAAGATACCAATATTATATCGATGTCGATCGGGTAGCCTGAAATTCTGAATTTTCATTGTTTTATTAGAATGAACAGCATCTTAACTATTCTGCTCAAAAAAAGGTGGGTAACTATTGAGAATAAATTCTGAATCTTCCATACATATCATAGGACTAGGAGACTATCATTGCTTGTGATGGCATCAAACTGATGAACATCAACATTTGAAGGGAAATCACATTCCACACTGACTTCAACTCTGGTTTTTTTTCTTAAGAAATAGGAGCCGAATTATATTTTATTTAGTTATCTTTTTTTATTTATATTTAGTTATCGTTTCTTTATCTTTTCTTATATTTCTAGTAGGTTTAGGAATTATAGTCTGACTAGGATTATTATTTGTTTTCTTTATTTAAACCCTGTAAACCACTCATATTAGTACACATAAGAATTATTTTTCCTCTTTACTTAAACCCTTATGTTTATGTCTTCTTGCGTCTTCCAGTACTTCATTAGCCACTAAAGATACATCAAGAATTTGCCTTCCCCCCACAAAAGCACTCTGGTTCTCATAAATGGTATCGCTGAGAACCTCCCCTAACCTTAAAGAGAGCACCTTGGTGATGAGTTTATACACGCTAGAGACCAAGCTAACAGGTCTAAAGTCTCACGCTAGAGACCAAGCTAATAGGTCTAAAGTCTCGCACCTTAATTGACCAATCCTTTTTGGGGACAAGTGTGATGAAGGTCGAGTTCATGCTAGAGTTGATCTCTCCATTGTAAAAGAATTCATTAAAGACTCTAAGCAAATCCTCCTTCAAAAAAGGCCAGCAGGACAGAACGAAAGCCATGTTGAAACCATTTGGACCTAGCGCTTTCTCCATATCCATTGTCCAAATTGCCTTTTTAACCTCTTCCTCCTCAAATGATCTTTCTAACCATACAGCCTTGGCAAGTGGCAACATCTATGGGACCCTAATCTAGACCTTCAAGGAAAGGCCTTTCATTATCCTCCTTAGTGTACAAGTCTTTGTAGAACTTTGTAATTTCATTAGAGATCAAAGCAACATCTCTAACAACTCTCCCCCTCTCAATCTCCAATTCCTTAATCCAACTTCTCCTCCTCCCATTTGCCACCTTGTGAAAGTAACTAGAATTCACACCCACAATCACTCTTAAAAATGTCCTACATGTCCCAAAGTTATCAAATAACCTTGTCTCCATTCAAAAGCTTACCAACGACCTTAAATGTTAGTGACCTTCTTCCCTACTTACACTCTTACAGTGTCTTTCGGGATCAAGCCTCAAAAAGGAAGATTGGACTTGCTAAATAAGGAAACGGCCTCTGCTACTTTCAATACTCTGCCCAAAACTACAACTCCCAATCTTTTTTAAGTACTTCTAACAAAGATGCCATTTGGTTGTACCACCTATGATTAGGACATCCATCCTTTAAAGTTTTGCAAACTATGTTTCCACATTTATTTCAAAAATTAGATATCTCTGAATTTCAGTGTGAAATGTGTGAATTACCAAAGCATAACCGTGTACCTTTTCCCATTAGTAATATAGTTTACTGCCTTTCCACTTAATCCATAGTGACATATGGGGCCCTTCTACTGTTCCTAATATTACTGGAGCTCAATGGTTTGTGTCTCTTATTGATGATTGCACTCGATGTTACATGGCTGTTTTTACTTAAACAAAAATCAAAGGTTAGCAACATAATACCCACCTTCCACCATACTCAAAACCAATTTGGGGTCAAGATAAAAGGGCTTAGAACTGATCATGCAAAGGATTATTTTAATCAAACCTTATCTGAATTTTTAAAATCCTAAGGCATTATTCATTATTTATCATGTGCAACACACCACAACAAAATGAGGTAGACGAGAGGAAAAATAGACATCTCCTAAACACTACCTGAGCCCTTCTTTTTCAAGAAAACATTCCTAAAAGTTTTTGGGGAGAGGTTGTCCTAACTGCATCTTACATAATAAATAAACTTCCCTCACCAAATCTCGATAATAAAAGTCCCATAATTGTAGATAAGGTCTAAACCCCAATTTACAATTAAATTTACTTCTTCTAATGGGTTGTGTTGCTGCTGTTGTCACTGACAACATTGAGGGAGGAAGGCAAGTGATGGATGTAGGTGTTGCATGAACGAAAGCTTATGCTGCCTCCGATTTTCTCCATGCTGTGTTTATAATAATTTTGGAGACTGATTTGTTACAAATGAAAGTTGAGGTAAGTGATATTATTTAGACATAATTTAAGGAGGTAAAAATGTACTTTCTGCTAAAGTAATATTGTTTGAAAAGTGTGTAAATGACTTCTTAACTTACATTTCATTGTATAAGAGGGTTCTCTTTTTTTTTATATGAATTCTATTAAGACAAATTATTTGCTTCCAATTTCTAAGAAAACTGAAAATTAAATAATTGGAAGAATATTTTAGTAAATTCATATAATTAATTAAAAGTTACATTTAATGTTTACTTCTTCTTTTTCCCACAGGTATCCTCCTATTGGAAACAATCCTGTTCAAGCTAGCTGAGGTCCTATAACAGGGTAGAGCTCTCCCAACAGAGGTTTTTCCATACACAAGACTCGAACCCGAGACCTTGCTTAAGGGGAATGGAGTACTTACCACTCTAACCAACCACCTATTGGTTACTTGATGTTTAATTTAGATTATAGGAATTGCAATAAAATTAGTTTATAAATAAACATAGATTTATTTCCTTATTTGAATTTCTAACAAAAGCTTATAAAAGTGAAAGGAAACCATAAAGATACATAATGCATAATATAAAAACAAAAAGGACCTTACCTAGATACCCTTGTCACGTTATATATCAATGAAAGGCGTTGTTGGCTTTATACTTCCAAAGCTTGAGATTTGAGCCACCTATCAAGTAAAGTTCTTTTTAACATTCAAAAGAGAAAATAAGAAAAATTAAGAAGCAACACATTTATGAGATCAATCTGGATAAACTAATAATAATGAGGAGGGAGGGACTCTTTACCTGTATCAGTCTATGATCACAGCAAATTAAACATCTTTTGTCTATGATGAACTACACACAAAGAAAGAGGATAAGTAACCTTTTTATTTTAACAAAGCAACAAACTTTAATGCAGAAAAGTGACCAAAAAAAAATTCATTGCACGATTGCACCAACTTTTTTTGGTTATCTGAAATCCAAGAAAACAAGCTTGAATACTGAGAAGTGAGAACAGACCAGATTTTTTTGTCAGAAACAATTACGTATATTACCAACCACAAAAACAAGTTACAAACAAATGGAAAATACTACCAGCATCTCAACCGATTCCAACATTCCTTTCAACCTTATCAGCAGCCAGGGTGCAAGCCAACGAGGATGGGGGCAAAACCCAATCCAATGGAGACATCCTAGGTGAGGCGGCTTTCGCTAGCCAATTGGTAATTTTATTACATTCAAAATTTACAAACTTCACCAATGAACTAGGCAACTTATCTGAGGCAACAATAATGCCATCTATAATAGCAAAGCATTAACAATTGCACTTGCTATATCTAGTTGCAAGTTGCAACAACAACCACAAGGACAGCACAACCAGATGCAAAGCATACACCTAACTTATTCATTGCATAAACCAAATCCTTCGCATCCTTAAGAACAACAGTTTCAGCCATAAGCGCTGAGCAGGCAAAGACCTTCCTGGTATATCCCTCCACCACATCCCCATCCTTATTTCATATTATCACACCAATACCTGTCATGCTCTCCTTAGAATTATAAGATACTTGCACATCTGTCCTTCAAAATGAACCAACTTATAAAAGCTATTTGTGATTTTGTCTCTTCACCAAACCTCTTTTCATCAGTTAAAATTTTAAACCACCAGTCGTCCACTTCAAACCCAAAGAACTCCCAAACCATACCATATCAACACAATCACAAAACAACATC
This sequence comes from Senna tora, assembly GCA_014851425.1. NCBI lineage: Eukaryota > Viridiplantae > Streptophyta > Magnoliopsida > Fabales > Fabaceae > Senna > Senna tora. The sequence continues at coordinate 8,459,918 of CM026266.1, forward strand.
ATGTGCTACAAGGACACCTGACTAACAAGAGCTTCTTTGGCCAAGTAATATCCCTGCTTCTAAACCAGCACATCATTGGAGCCTCCCTGCGAAATTGGGATACACTTAATAGCTTGCACCTCTTCACATGATAATCTATCCAAAATACTCCCCAAGTTCCATTTCCCATCCTGAATGAGACTATCAACAATGTAAGGTTCCGCATCACTCGTATGACCATCCCCATTCAACTTAAAGCCTGGAAAAAACAGGAATTCATCCATCTTCCCATATTTTAATAGCCCTCCCATTCCCAACCTTCCAGCACGAAGCTCCCTCCCCTCCACTATACTTGACCATGCCCAAGAAGCCCTAGATCCCTTATCCACCTCCATAAACTGGCAATTTGGAATATAAATCCCCTCTAAAATCCTGAACCAAAGATCATTAGGACACTCTTCTCCAAGCTAGTTTGGCCAACAGTGCATCATGTAAAATCTCCAAATCCCAACCCTCCTTCTTTCTTAGCTCTCGTCAATTTACTCCAAGCTTGCCAGTGTACTTTGTCTTCATTATCCTTGTTGAATAAAATGGATCAATTAAGGTTTAACCTTAGTTTTAATATGTCAACAATTTTTATGTGTTATGGACTTGATAATATTGGGTATAAAATATGGAATGGTGCATAAATGAAATCACATGGGTGTGTAAGAAAAAGTATACCTACTTTTCCTTATTTTATGCAAGTCAAAAAAAGGTGGAGTAGGTAGGGTAGGTAGATACTTTTTCTTTGCAAGCCTTGAGAAGACAAAAGCAAAGTAGGCTTTTGTTTCATCAAGCAAATGCATAAAGGAAAGAAAAGATAAGATGTAGCCCAAAATTCATTCTAGTCCCTGTCAGCACATTTTCCGGAAAAGGAGGAAGAAAGGTAAGTCTACTCTATTCTACTTTTATATAAGTCTTGTCTAATGGAAAAAGTCAAGTTGTCTTGCAGCATATTTTAGGGAAAAGGAGTCTGGCTTTGCTGCAGAAAATAAGTAAAGGAGCATGGTTCCTTGAGTCCACAAAAAGGGTGCTGCAGAAAAAGCTTTCTTCTGAGAAACACCCCTCTGTCCCTTTTCGCCTCTCTCCCTCAGAACGTCTCAAAAAAACATTAATGGAGGAGCGTCAAAGCATTTATTGCAGAGAGAGGAAGAAGAAGGTGAACACGGCAAGAAGAACACAACGGCTAATCAAACTCCTATTTAATACCGAGCTTGGAGGTTGCTGGAGATAGAGGAACTAAGTGTTCCAAGCTTTCAAGAGTGGCAAAAATCTTCTGAGTGAAGAAGAGAGTCTGAGTGACTCCTGTGTGCGATTCCTGTGTGAGATTTCTGTGTGAATCCTTGTGCTGTAATGTGTAATAGTCATTAGTTGACTGGATTTATTTTTCTTCTTCTCTTGCTTGTTATAAGAGTTTAGTGTTTGAAGTATCTTGGGTGTAAAAGCCTGGGTAAGGGCTGATCCTTGTTGGGTGAACAAGGTTGCAAAAAGATATTCAACCATTAAGTTCTTGTGTGAATCCTGTTGAGGATTGAGGTTGTTAAAAGAAGTTAATATACTGAGTCTCCTGCGATAAAAGCCTTGGGGTGGCTGGTCCTTGCAAGGTGAAGCAAGGTTGCAAAGAGGGAACTCTTTATATTAAATTCTTTGTGGATTGAAAGTCAGAGTCCTGGTAAGGATTCAGGTTTGAAAAAGAATTAATACTTGGAGTGTCCTAGTGGTAAAAGCCTTGAGGAGGCTGATCCTTGTGGTGAAACAAGGTTGCAAGAGGAACTTCAAATATTAAGTTCTTATGTCTGAATCCTGGGATTGGATTTTGGAGGATTTAATATACTAAGTTTCTTAGAGGTAAAAGCCAAGTAAGGAGGCTGATCCTTAAGGAAGGTTCCTGGAGAAACTTATTATATTAGGTTCTAAGGTTGTTGCTGAGTTGAGTCCTATATTGCTGTAAGGGAAGTGTAAAAGCAAGTGTGCTTTCCCAAAAGGGTTTGGGTTACTTGGTTGTAAGATTTGAATTGAGTAATATAGGCCTTATAACTATTTGGTTAGAAGGGGAGAGGACGTAGCTATTCAAGCATACTTGGGTAGTGAACCTCTCCAGCAAAATTGTGTCTGCAACCCTTCCCTTATTCTGACTCCTTAACTCAAAGAAAATGATTTTCATAAGACTCCTAAATTAACTAAGAGTCCTAATCAGAATAAAGTTTTTCAAAGAGTTAAAATTTGAATAAACCAATTCCCCCCCCCCCCCCCTCTTGGTTTATTTTCTGGCTAACAATCCTTTTGCCTCCACCAAAGGTGGGCAATAGCGTTATCAAAGCTCTAGGCAAAACTTCTTAGGAAAGTTAAACATTGCCATTGGATAAGAAACAATAGCATTCGCTAAAGCCTGTCTCCCTCTCAGCATGGGATGACAAAAGCCAACAAAAGCCAAGGCTGCTAATTTAGATCTCACCCAAATCGCAGGAAAACTCAATTTGGCCTATAATTCTGTTAGCTCATCAGACCATACACGAACGATGAGTCCACATTAGCTCAGAATAAAGGAGATTACCTTCAAGGATTCAAGAGAGCAATTTCTTTTCTCCTATATATCATCAGCGATGATTGGCGGTTTGAAGAATGAATATAGGCAGCCCTAACGAATAGCTTACTGAAGTTGACTGCGCTGAATAGTTAAAGAACGGGCAATGGCGTATGATGAAAAAACTCTTCAAACAAAACACCGATTCATCACGATTTTGTTTCTATCTGCTTCGTGGCTCTACACTTGCCGTCGAGATGGAGATATTGTGGAGGGAAAAGGGTGCTTCGATGGAAAACCGAACACATTGCTCTGAGTCTCCTCTTCCAGTTCTTTTCAAATAAAGGGCTCAAATGGGGGGAAGAATACGAAGGTGGAGAATCCATCTAGAAAGAAGAATACACTGGGTTACATTTATTTTTTTATTTTTATTAATTTAAAAAATATATAAAATATTTATTATACCCTTTTGATTTGACATGATTAAAAGACTTTTACGATTATAAGAATAGCGTGAGCACAAAATAATCATTCTATCTTACAAACTCAAGCTCAAGGGAAAGGTCCAAACATTTTTAAGTAAGAGAGTTTGAGTGTAGACTCCTGCGAGCGTGTCTACCAAACCCTTAAACATTTCCTATCAACCAATTATGGAAGAGTTTTAAACCTTTGGATATTCTTTTCACTAAATCATCAACTAAATATGCTCTAGAGTTGAAAGTGAGAATGATAATGTTTAAGATTATGGCTTGTTTGGTTGGGGTGTTAGGAGGAGGATAAACCTATATTTAGTATTGGCTTAAATGCACTGAGACCTCCTGGGGTTTGAGTTATGGGCACATACACTCTCTGAGTTTCAAAACCTTGCAGATAGACCTCCTGAACTTTCAATTTGAGACACCTAGCACCTTTCTGTTAGACTTCTGTCCACATTCAGTCATTATATGCCACACGTAAGTACATTTTATAAAGGTATTGTACTCGTTATCTGCCACGTAAGCATATTTTGTGAGAGTATTTTAGCCGTTATATGTTATTTAAGCACATTTTATAAAGGTATTTTAATTATTATAATGTTATTTTAAACATTTTAGTCATTCAATTTAGAGCCGCTAAAATACGAAATGATTAAATTATCCTTACAAAAAATGCTTACGTGATAAATAACGATTGAATGTGAGCAGAAGGATGCTAGGTGCCCCAAATTGAAAGTTCATGGGGTCTATCTGTAAGGTTTTGAAGCTCATAGAGTGTATGTGCCCATGACCAAAAACTTAGGAGTCTTAATATATTTTACTCAAACTCAAGCTATAACATAGCCTTCACAGAAGCCACAAGGGAAACCCTCTCTAATTCAAAGGTTTGCCCAAACCCTTCCACCAAATAACTAAAATACCCTTACTATCACACACCCATTACCACCAAAAATTAATTATAGGGGTAAATTAGTCAATATACCTTTTTCACATTCTTATTCCCGACCCCATTCCTTTTTTTTTGTTGCTCATTCGATTTTCGAGGTTTTTCCCTCGACTAATCCAAACTCAACCCAGGTCGCGTATCTAGCTACGATGGGTGAGTCTCCCAATAGGAATAACTGCATTCACAATGTCTCGAATTCAGGACCTTGCTTAAGCAATACCAAGCCGCTTACCACTTGAATCAACCTCTTGTTTGTCCACTCCCATCTTTGTTATGGCATATCAAACATGGTCTTAAATATTCCCATTCTCATTCCTTCAAAATCAAACTTCCAACCAAACAAGCCATCACGCTTGGTAATAGAGAATGGGAATGAAAATAGGAAAGGAATGAAAGTTAGATAATAACTATTTTACCCTTATAATAAAAAATTATTAGTAGGGACAAAATTGTTCATTTTGTCACAAGTAATGCTGGTTGAAAGGGTTTCTCCAAACCCATAAACTAAGGATGCAGTTCGTTAGCAGCAAAAGACCAAAGAAAAGAGGGTGGAATGGTGTGGTCCCATGTTCGTTACATGGAATGCAAGAAGGAATGGAGTGTAGGATTCTTTCTTGGGAGTGGCGCAGCCTTGGCAGGAAAAAAAAGTCAGATGTCAAATGTTCATTGTGCCATTGGATTGACGCAGTCATGACCTTTTTTTAATATTCTAATATAAAGAATAAAATAGTAATTTTAATCCACTTTTACTCCATTCACATTCTCAAATCTTATTAACAAACGTAGTAATCTCATTCTCATTCCTACCACATTCTGCGTAACAAACATACCCTAAGCAATAAAGTAAGTTAGGGATTAAAAACCGTGTACCAAACACATCCACATTCCATCTACAAAATCTTGTAAGAGCCTGTTTGGTTGCATGATTTTGAAGGTTGCCAAATGGGCCCTAAGAAATGTGCTAGCCAATAAATATGAAAGAATCACTAGACATAAATTGTAACAAAGACATATCAATGCGTACCCATTTTGCATTTTCAGCAGTCAAACTTGCACCTTTGAGGATCAAAAGCTGAACCAAAAAGTGAACATTAATATTAGAACCAGCAATATAGCCATTTGTTGCAGATTCATTAGGCAGAATAATCAGTAGGAACATACTTCACAGCATTATATTGCGCATTTCCACCACATGCAGCATAATGGAGGGGAGTGCTTCCAGCATCCACCTACAAGTAAGGGTATGTTTGGCTGCGTGAATGTTGAATATAATGATAATGGTAATTGGAATGGGAATGTTGGAGGGAATGAGAATAGTAGTGTGAAAGTGATGTGATGTAAATGGAATAAAAGTGGGTAAAATGACCATTTTACCCTTATATTAAAAGTGAGAATGAAATAAAAGTAGGTAAAAAGTAAGGGCAAAAACATAATTTCATCATATTGCAAAATGTAAGGTATGTTTAGTAGAAAAAATATTTTAGGAAATGTTGAATTACAAAGTGGATTACATCCTTTTTTTTACAAGTAACCAAACATGCCCTAAATGATAGCTCAATATCTGATTTTTACAAGTGTTGCACTTGCATATAAGTTACAACAGTTCTGAGGCTACAGAGGTAGAAATCCACTTAGAAGCAATTTTTTACTTCTAAACATGGCATGCTGAAAAATATGATGACTGGAAAGTCTCTAAAAGACTGAAAAACCAAAACGATGATCATGTATGGGTGGTGTTGTTGGTTGACAGAGTGAGTGATGAGTGAAAAATATGTTTTAGGCTTATGAAAAATAATAATAATACTATATATATATATATATATATATATAAAGGATTTAGGTCAAATTAAATGATATTTGGTTTATTTTTTTTAAAAAAAAAAGGGTTAGTCTTAGCTCGGCCCAACCCTAACCCGTTTTGGTCCTAATTGTTTAGGGTCGAACCAAACCGGCCCATTTTTAAAATAAGTTAAAAATCAGTCAACATTGACAACTCTACCAATGTGCAAATTTTCACTAAGAGTGGTCCCATATTTAGATAAGTTTAAAAGAATGTAATGGATTTTCGTATTGAGTACTGTGATACAGGCCAGTGATTTTCAAAACTAGATTGCTTACCTACTGAGATTCTTATCTCATTTATTCATTGGCGTGTATCTGATGGATAGGTTGCATGCATAATGGGGACCAAGGAGGTGATGGTGAGATAGTTGTCATATTAATGCATGAGATAGGATGTAGCATATAAGTACTATATTTTGCATGATGTGACTGACTTAAGATCCTTGGTAGGATCATTGTTATAAAGAAACCTGAGTGGCAGGTTTGTTGCCTCCGATTTCTCTTGAATGTGACTAATTATAATTACTTTATTATTACAATGATCTTGTATGTGTTTACGATTAAAGGAAAAACTTATTATGCATGTGTATGCCTTAGGTTTTGTAATTTAAGTTTAAGTTTTAAGTATGTTGTGATCTTCATGATATAGGACTCGAGAGTAGTCACCCAAACCGAAAGCACTATATTTAATATCTTGGTAAAGTTAAAAATTTACTCGAGTAAAGGAATTAGAAATACATTTATCTTATGTATTTATATTTATATATATTATTAATCCACTAAAAATAGACTATAAGATAAGGAGTGTTACATTTGGCAAATGGTCCAAAAGTGTTTTTGAGTTGTAGCAGAAGTAATTTTTTAACTTTAAGCAGAAGCTAAAAATTGGAGCTTTTACTACTAGCCAAAAGCCTAAGCTAAAATTTAATTATTTTAGAACAAAAGTATTCTTACTAACATTTTAAAATTCTTATTTTACCCCATCCTAAAACTTAATCCCTACCCTTACTAATATTATTTTTGGACAATAATAATAATTTATTGAAATAATAATTATAATAAATATTTATAACTAATTTTTTATTTGAATAAAATTAATAAGCATAAATAATAAAATTATATCAATTAAAATTAATAATTTTTCATTAAAATTTTATTAAATTAATAAACTAATTAACATTTTATATATATTTGTGTAATAAAACTTAACAATAATATTTTTTTATAAAATTTATTTATTTAATAATATTAATAGTACTTACATCTATATATGTCATTCTCGATAATTTTACAGTCAAAAGTACTTTTTAATACAAATTTGTCAAACACAAATTGTTTTTTATAAGTACTTTTAAAATTAGTTTGATAAACACAAACTGCTTCTCTCTCACAGCACTTTTTCTCAAACTCTATTTAAAAAAATCAATTTTCAAAACTAATCCAAAGGAGCTCCAATATGTAACATAGATTAGGGAGTTCGGATCCTCTATTGTCCGAAAATATAACTATGGCTAAATCGAACAGCACAATTTTAAAAAGATCCACGCAGATAAATTGGGTAACAAGAAAAAGGAGCTAAATATAAAAGGTACCTTATCCCTTCTTAGCTTCAGATTTGAGGCACCCAATAAATTAAAGTTCTCTGATATTAAGAACCAAAAGACAAAATAAGAAATATAATCAGCAACACATACTAATACCAATTAATATATAAAAAGGTAATGGCAGTGGTGTCAGTCGTTGGATTTGTCTTGAGATTTATATTATTTTAAATTTTTATTAAAAAAATATTTTAATACAAATCTCAAAATAAATTTGACGACTAACAAGTATTCGTAGCACATTGCCCTATATAGAAACTATAATATTGAGGAAGGGACACTTTACCTGTATGGCTGTATCAAATGCAGTTACACCCGAAACTTCTATGCAAAGAGGATGCTGCTAGATGCTTCAACAAATGCCAAAATAACAAAACCAACACACTTTTTTTTTTTCGGATTTTTATCTTTATATGATTTTTTTTGGTCAACACAACAAAAGCATCACACTTTAATGGGGAAGAGTACCAAAAAGAGTTAAGGATTCCTATGAATTATGAACGAAGGCGACAACTTTCTTTTTTTGTTTTTTGAATTTTGATGCGTATATGATTGAAAATGAATGAAGCACACTTTAATGCACAAATAGTTCCAAGAAAGGAAGAAAAAAATCTAAGAACAAAAGCACCAACTTTTTTTTAATATTTTTTTGGGGAGAAATTAAAGATGAACAGGTACGAACATCGAAACAAAAAGCTTAAAAGAATTCTGAGAGCAGAATAGAAAGTAATGAGGGATTGATTGTTGAAGAAGAAATGTGAAGTGGTTAAACACAGACACAGGAATTGGAAGCAATAATGAAGATGGAATTCAAGAAGATGAAGCAATTAGGACAGCAGCAAACAATTACGGAATAATTAAGATGAGCAATGAAAATAAATAAATAAATAAATAGATGGCCAGATCTAAACATAAATAAAGAAAGATTAAAGCTACAAATTAAGACTTTTTCTTCTTTTTTATATTAGACTAGGTTAAAGGGGAGATCCCTGGTACTCAAGGGCTAGTTGAGTAGCTACGTTGGGTAAAACTGCTTGCGATTTAGGCCTTTGCAGCAATCCTTTGGGTTGGGCCTCTCTGTTGGTCTCCCTAACATGCCACTGGCGCCCTACCCGGTAGTACTTGGGAGTGCCTTCCCATACTACCATTCTTTTTAAAAAAAAAAGGGTTAAAGGAAGAAATTTAGTTGTATTTTTTATTTTTTGTTTTAATTTTATGTTTGTATATATTCAAGAATGGTCAAAACACTATTGAAAAATACTTAGGTCAAGTTTCTTATATCTTTGCTATAAAGTTTTTTTAATTATAGGCTTTATTTACACTCTATCTCTTATATAATTCGTCATGTAAGATGTGGTGTTTTTTATTCTCTTATTCTCTTTATATTGTAATTGGTCATACAAACACTTTTTTGCCACGTGTCTTATTCATATTGGAGAACCTTATAGCAAAGATATAAGAAACTTTATCTAAGTTTGATCCAACACTATTTTGGTCATCTATGTTTCACCCAAATTTCGTTTTGGTCATCTATGTTTCAAAAGTTCAAATTAGTTCTCTATGTTTTCAAATTGGTCCAAAATAGTCCTTTTGTCTCACACGGTTAGCCTCTTCCTTTAAATGCTGACGAGATTTTGATCCACGTCAGCATTTTATGTCAACATTTAACGAAAGAGGCTAAGAGTGTAAGGCAAAATTATCATTTTGGACCAACTTAAAAACATAGAGGATTAATTTTAAACTTTTAAAACATAAAAAACTAGAACAAAACTTACGTAAAACATAGAGGAATAAAATAGTATTTTTCATCCTTCAAAAATTGAATACTAAATATATAATAGTAAAGCGATTTTATTATTTTAAAAAGAATGTATATTTATTAAAAAATGACACTTATTGATAAAAATAAATTTAAAAATGTATTTTTAACAATAAGTCAACAGCTATCGCGTGTGTGTATATATATATATAATAAAGTTAAAAGTGATTTTTTTAATAAAAATATTGAATACAATTTAGTCAAATGACCAAAAACTAATATTAAATTGACATTATAATATATTTTTCTGTCCTATGGTATTATTGAGATCTGAGCCAAGATACTGAAGGAGAAATTGACTACTTTAAATTATAATTGTAGTTTCTTTGTTTAAATTTTTTAAAAGTCGTTTATTTTTTTAAAAGTGCTAATTTTTTTAATTTAGGCATGCATGTACATTATTTTTTTGAATTAGATATCTATTAATTTACACTCTTATTTAATTGGTAAATTTATTTTGAAGGATTGAGAATAAGAAAAAAAAAATAGTTTAACATGACATAAAAAAAGACTGTTATGCTTTACTAACTTAAATTACAATACTGTTTTGTTTCTTTCCTTGCTTCCTGCACGCTCTATATATATATAATGACAACTGGAGAAAATTAAATCTAAAAAATGCAAATTGGATTGGCACTTGACTTTATTAAAAAAAATTGATTTTTTTATTTAGGAAAAAAATTTGATCGCTACAAAGAACAACTTTAAATAAAGCAATTTGGGGGTCAAACAAATAAAAAAGAAGCAACTGTCTTCCATTTATGCAAAAAAAAAAAAAAAATTCGGACTTGACTTTACTTGAAAAAAAAAAATCAACTCTCATGCAAGTGATGCAACAAAGAAAAAAAAAAACCCCCACTTGGGATCAATGTTGTAAGAACCGGACCGGACCGGATGGTCCGACCGGTTCAACCGTCAACCGAATACAAAAGCGAGTCGGTTGGACCAAAAAATCATTTTTCTAGTTGGACCGGTCAACCGGTGGTCTAACCGGTCCAATTTAATTTTTTAAAAAAAATAAAAAATAAAAAGGAAAAATAACATAAAAAAAAGAAATTAGAGAAATCTTAAAAATTAAAATTAGAAAAGTCTTGAAAATTAAAATTTAAAAATCATGATTATCAATAATTTCATATTTGGTTTGATTAAGTTATTTCAAAGCTTGACAAGTCTTAAAAATTAAAACTTTGAGAAATCATGTAATTTAAAACTTTAAAATTATGTATATTGAATCCTAAAATTTGAGTGATGTCATTTTATATATTAAGAATATTTATTATTTATTATTTATTGCGTCATCCGGTTCGACCGGTTAAACCGATCAAACCGTGAACCGAACACTTGTCCGAGTCTTTGTCCGATTCGGTTCTTACAACATTGCTTGGGACTTGACTTTAATTTTTTTAAAAAAAAAAAAATCAACTCTCATGCAAGTGATGCAACAATGAAAAAATAAATAAAATAAAGCAATTTGGTGTAAGATTAATTTTTAGAATAGAACCCAAAATCTTTTATTGTCTAGAATGTTGCTTGATGGAAGTAGTAATTCGGAAGCATACCTTAATTCATGAGTTTAGTTCTTCGAGATTCTTGTTTTACTCTCTCATTCTTCTGTACTCTCTTCTTTGATGATGAAGAAGCACTCTTAATGTTAATTCAAACTTTTTTATTAACTGTTATTTTATGAAAGAAGAGAGAAGGGATTTAAAATTCTACAAAATCTATTTTTCTTTTAATCCCAATAACTATCACATTGGGCCTTTATTTAATTAGAATTGGTTCAATAAATTACATGGGCTACATTAAATTAATAAACTAATTTAATAATCTCCCACTTGACCCATGTTATAACTTGGTGATTCAACAACCTTAAATGCACACAATATAATGAATATATCAAGTCATCCTTAATCAGAATTGAAATGATTGGATCATGGCGGTCACAAGTTAATAATAATATGATTCCTTCCATGTATCACAAAATCAACTCCTCGCCGCCTTCGTCTCCGTCTTCAGTGGCACTTTGGTGATTACTGATGCTGAGAGTGTAAAATCGATCCTCAATCTAACAGGCACTGGACTTATTCTAGAGCATGGTTGTTAAAATATAGATTTAAATCTTAAAATCTTACGATTTTATATTCTCAAATCTTGTTAAGTCTTGTACAAAATCGTGTTGGTGCAAAATCGCAGTAAAATCGGTGAAATCAGGTAAAATCCCATGAAATCTCGATTTTACTAGCGGTTATACGATTTTATCGCAGCCCAAAAAAAAGGTTCATATGGATTTATTTTTTGTTGAAAAAATCGGTATGTTTGTGTAGATATCCATAACTTGTCTCAACTAAAAAAAAATTCACCTATTTTCTTAAAACCTAATGTCCAGACCCGGACTCCCCTACCCCGCATAACTCATTCCCTTCCCATTCTTTCTAGGTTTTAATGTTGATGATGTCTGAGTTAGTAGTACTTCAAATCATGTATGTGTTTGAGTTTACATAATGTTATGAATGAAGTACCAAGTGGTGATGATGGTGGTAGTAATTGTATTGGTGAAAATTAATCAAATGAATTTGACGAGCTTAGTTGAAAATGTAGTAATTGTGGATATTGAATTATATATGTTTAATTTTTTTATGTAACTAAGATATAATAGTTAGGCGTGTATATATTGGTAAATTCATACGATTTTGTCATAGGTAAACTCTTACGATTTTACGATACGATTCTACCCTCCCTTCTACGATTTTACCTCAAATCTAAATTTTGACAACCTTGCTTTATAGGATAGCATTGTAAATTTCAACATAGTATCAGAGATTGTTCTGAAGATGAATAGTCTTGGAATAAACATTCATAATCATATGAGTAAGTAATACTCCTTCTTTAAATTAAAACTTGAATTTAATTAAAATATTTGATGATGAGTTAATTTTTTTCCTTTTTACAGAGGTATGGAATTTGAAGCACAATTTGTGTGTTCTTTGTTGTTTCTTATTTTGTACTTTTGGCTGTTATACTAAGTTTTGGAGCTACTAATTTTGAATCTGTGGAGATAATGACACGTTCAAGGGCCAATGACTTCTTAACATATCTCAAGGCTCTGATCATTCATGTTGTCATAAGAGGCCTTGGTTGGATATATATTGTTTCGTTATCTTAACTAGTGGTGAAAGATTGAGCCTAATGTTCGTATGTGTGATCGAAATGACGTGGCAAAAAAATATTCATTCATTATTCACGTCAGTAAAATTTATTAACTTAATTAATGGTGTTAGCAAAAAGGACAGGCATAAACAAAATTGAAAATTTGGAGGTAGGCATGAACAAAATAAAATTTAGGGGTAAGAATGAACATTGCAGTATAGTTTAGGAACAAGAAGCTACTTTACCCTTTATTTAATCCCAAATGTATTTACAATTCATCTCTTTATTTCTCACTCCATTAAATTAAGTACAAATTAGTAATTAGCGTCATAATTGTGAGTTCTTGCCCAATTATATCCAATAATGAGCCAATGAGGTAAATAAATATTATCAATTTTTTAATGTACAACGGTACTGAAATTGCACGAGCACGAGGCACATTTCTATTTGCTTCCATAAATGCAATTCTTAGCTACATAGAAACGTTCTTCTTTTTAATGGGGTTAAAGGTCTATTTTGGTTCTCAATGTTTGTATGAAGTTTAATGTTGGTCTTCAATGTTTCAAAAGTTTAATGTTGGTCCTCAAAGTTTTTTTGTTTGTCGATTTTGGTCTTCGAGCGTAACATTGTAAACTTTTTGTCGTTAAATGATGACGTGGCATGCTTACATGGCACACTCTCTCCTACATGTCATATTTTAATGATGTGACATGACACATCACTGTCACGTCACCCCATATTGCCACATCATCATCTTCTCTCCTTCATCATCATCATTATCATCATCATCTGGGGTGACGTGGTAGTGATCTGTCATGCCACGTCATTAAAATATAACATGTAGAAGAGAGGGTATGCCATATAAGCATGTCACGTCATCATTTAACGACAAAAAGTTAACAGTGTTACGCTCGAGGACCAAAATCGATCAAAAAAAAAACTTTGAGGATCAACATTAAACTTTTGAAACATTGAGGACTAACATTAAACTTCACGCAAACATTGAGGACCAAAATAATACTTTAGCCTTTTAATGGAGAAGAATTCTTTTTTTTTTTAATTTTAAAAGGGGTCGGCTGGGTGTCAGCCAAGTCCCTTTTAAAGTAAACAAAAATTATTAATGGGGACTCAACTATGTGAGAATAAAGATAAAATGGGAAATACAAGATTTAAACAAGGGTTTAAACTTTAACTTTTATTTTTTATTAGAAGTAGAAGCTCAAATTCTTAATTTTTACTAAAAGAAAAATTATTTTTTAAAACTCAGAAGTACTTTTAAAAATTGGTCAAAACCTCAAATTGGTTCTTTATGTTTGCACGAAGTTTCATATTGGTCCTTTATGTTTCAAAAAGTCCAAATTGGTCTTTTATGTTTGCAAGAAGTTCCAAATTGGTCCTTCCGTCCAAGTCCATTTATTTTTTAAGTTAAGTGCTGACGTGGCATGCTGACGTGGACACACCATCTCTCCTACGTGTCAATTGAAGTTGACGTGGTAGTGACGTGGTGCTGACGTGGCATGACACGTCAGCTTAGATGGCCACGTCAGCACTTAACTTAAAAAATTGACGGAAGTGGACGAAAGGACCAATTTGGAACTTCTTGCAAACATAAAGGACCAGTTTGGACTTTTTGAAACATAAATGACCAATATAAAACTTCGTGCAAACATAAAGGACCAATTTGGGGTTTTGACCTTTAAAAATTAGTTGAACCCCAAAAGCAGCCAAACAACCCTAAAATCCTAAATTTATTTTAGTGATTATCATAAGTGGCTGGGCGTAGTTGAGTTAGATATGTGATAAGCCCAAAAAGCTTGGACAACGATAAGCTATTATTGATCCATTATTCTGTTTAGCTATTATGGTTGGATTTTGGGTTTTAGAATTGAACACCAATATGTATAGACTTGGAGTTATAAGTTACTAAAATTGGATCATGGGATCTTATGACATAAAAAGCTTGGAGGTTTGAGTTCGAAGTGCTTACACTGTGAAATTAATTTTCATGTGAGGGTGAGATTTTGGAATAAAAGTTTATGAAATTAATTATATAGTGTTATTTATTAATATTAATAAAAATTCATATTAATAAGAACTAATTTTAAATAGATAAGAGATTAACTTATTAGAAAGATGTACTAAAGCTCAATACTACCGTACTTTTAAACATCTTTTGGAAATTTTGTTTGCAAAATTCTTTTATGATTGCACAGTAATTAGCCAATAAGAGTATGTTTGGTCAGTGGAATGTTTGAGGGAATGCAAATGGTAATAGGAATGGGAATGAGATACAGGAATGTTGGAGAGAATAGAAAATTAGAAATGTTATGTCAATGTGATATGAATAGAATAAAAGTGGATAAAATGACTTTTTTACCCTTATATTAAAAGTGAGAATAAAATAAAATGAGTAAAAAAAGATAGTACTCAATTATCAACAAAGTATTGTTATAGCTTGTACTGTATTCAATTATAGTACTCAGGTTGTGTTTTGGGCTTTGGGCTTTCCAAAGGCAGGTTATCATTGTCAATTTGGATTTTCTCTCTTTTTTATTTTTTTGGTACATCATGATTCAAAATAGAGCACCAGGTTACCTAATATTTGAATGGATAATGTTATATAAAGATAGTGAGTTTCGGCTCATATATGTTAATTATTAGAATTATTTTGAGAATGGTGCTAAAATATTTTTTTTAATAATTTAAGATAACAAAAATTTTAAAACAGATTCAATAACTCTTTATAACTTCAAAGAGTTACTCTATTAGAATTAAAGGAGACTCCCATATAGTCCCATGACATATTTAATGGGGTGTCAAAATAGGCGGGTCTATTATAAAGTATATTATAATAAGTTGGGTTGAGCTTGTATCACCTAAAAATATATGTCTGAAATATTGATCTAATTCAGTTTTTTGAAGTGACACGGGCTGAATCAGACCATGAGTTTTTATTTTAAAATTTTTAATTTATTTCTTTATTTTATTAAATTAAATATCAACATAATATTATGAATAAATGTAAGTTGGCTTAAAAAAAGTAATAAAAAAGTTAATTCGTATAGTTTATATTATAAATTAACAATAAACATTGTAAATCAATCTATAAAATGTATTTTAATTTATATATTAATATATTATGGATTAATATTACATATTAATATAGACTATAATATTTTATATAATAAAATATTTATTAAAAAAAACTCATATGAGCCGGCCCAACCTAATCCTTACAAACCCACCATTAATCATGAGCCTAAATGAATTAAAATTAGAAGTCTTTTTTTTTTTTTGAACTAAAAGTCTTTTCTTAAAATTAACTAAAATTTTTTTTACTCAATCCTTATTATTTTAAAAGAAAGTCAGCTTTATGGGTCATGCCCATTCAGAAATGATCTTTATTCCTCTAGGGTATGTTTGGTAAATAAACCAAACAGTAAAATCGTATTGTTTTACGATTCCCAAAAAAACTTTACATCATATTTCATACATATCAAACACACTTTTTATCATACTTTTCTCTCTCCTATTTTTTTCTCTCTCCTAATTTTTCTCTCTGTCCCTCTCCTCACTTTTCTTTAGAGTACTTTCTTTTATTCTACAGTACTTTACTCTACAGTATTTTCTTTACAGTACTTTACATCCGTATATTTATACCAAGCGTAAGGAGTATGCAACTATGCATTATGGTACCTCCCAACTTCAAGTCATAACCCTAATGAGCCAAATAATCAGCTAGCTTGTTACCTTGTCCATAGGTGTGATTACACATGACTCTCCAATTTCTTGAATAAAATCGTATAGTTTAAGGGTGAGGTTGTTCACATTCTGCTCCATCAAACATAAAACCACTTTGGAATCAGCTTAAAACCAAGGTTACAGTTGACATCCCTGGTATGTTTGGATTTTGGATATTAAGGGGGAAAAGAGGAGGAAAAAGAAAAAAATATTTCACACTCCTTAACATTCTCCCTTCATTAATATAAATTACTACAAATTAAAGAATTTTAGAACATCCAAATAAAATGAGGGTAACTTATGATTTAACTTCTTTTTGGATCTCTTTCCTTCTTTCACCCTCTCATGTTTATTTTGTACACACAGAGCCATCAAACGTTGCATTTGATGATTTGGTCTCGTTTGGTAGTCAAAAATAATTTGGTGAAAAAGATATTGAGATTGAGAATGAGAATATTTAAGACCTTGGTTAGTAAAAAATGGGAATGAAAATGAAAAAGAAATGAAAGTTGAGTGAAATTGACCTTACCCTTTTATTAAAAAATTATTAATAAAAGTCAAAAATATTAAGGGCAATATAGACATTTTGCAAGCCATGAAGATGGGAATTGATATTCCAGTGACCCATGGGATAGTCGAAATTCAGGAAATTGAGGAGATTGAGGGAGGAGATGGACTCGAGACAAGAGGAAATCTGGCGCCTACATACCCTTAGTCGGGATCAGAGTTCACATAATTCGTTTATTTGGAAAAACTTCCAATTTAATGGTTGTGACTTATGAGAGCAATAGAGAAAAGGGAGAGAGCTTGAATGCCTAGTCGCTAAGGAATGCTTGTAGAACGCATACGATCTAGAGTAGAGGAGATTGCGTGCATATACAGGGACTCATGAGGCGGTTGGGTGGTTACACCTTTGTCAGTTACACGGTTAGGCCGAGTCCTTAAATGGGTACCGAGTTCTCTAGTACCAGGAATCATTCAATCCCTCCAACCATGGAGGGTTTGTTCAAACCCATGAACATGGGATTATTGTTGCAAGTCAAAGGAATGTTTAAAATAAATACTAAACATTTTGTGGGACCTACTTATGTATCACTCTCTCTCCTTACTTTTTTATGCTGGACAGTATAGGATATATTCTCATACTAAAATTTAATATTATCGTACTATTGAACATTCTCTCCTTTTCTTAATAATCTTTGCATGTGTGAAGTGCAAATGAGGAAAGGAAAAGGTCAGATTAGTGGTTATAAGCGTTATTATTAAAACTTTGCAATTGAGTGTTTTAATTATGCGATTAATATTCGCAACTATATTTACGAAATATTTTTTTTATTTATAAACATTAGTCCAATTGTGAGTTAATGCATAATTAAGACTCATTACTACTTTTTGAAACACTGATCATGTGGAAATTATGTTTTGGGACATTCTACAGTACAATTTGTATAGGGCTTGCATGAGATGCAGCTCTTTTATTCTATAGATAGCAATGTGTCATGTGGACCTTCTAAATTTTTTATATTTTTGTCACCAAAATTTCTACTAATTATACTTTTAGTATTTATAAAGATTCTATGTTTTTCTCCCAAAATTTATAATAATAATTATACTTAAGTATTTATATATTTTTATTTTTGTGCTCTCAAATTTATAATAATTATATATTTAGCATTTATATACTTTTATGCTTTTTCCCCAAATTTATAATAATTAAATTTTATCATTTGTAATTTTTATTAAAAAAGTTTTTTAAAATTTTATATTTTAATAAAAAAAATAAAAGAAACCCTATAACCAAACTTAAATATGCAGGTTTTTCAAGGTGCAGTGAAGAGAAGTACACATTTCAACTTTGCAAGTTTTTTTTTTTTGTCTGAACTTTGCAAGTTTGCAGGATATCTTTTAAATTTTTATTAAGATATAAAATATAATAAATAATTAATTAGTTTTATAATAAACAATACAAATACTAAAAATATAATTATTATAATTGTAGGAATACAAATATAAAATCTTTATAAATTAAAGAGTTCCACACGACACATTCTCATTGGCTAAAAAGAGTTGCATTTCATGCAATTTGCTTCTAGATAAACCGTTTTTTTGTCATACATTTTGTCCCAATTAAAAAAATGAAATATGTAATATTTCTTAACAAAATGATGAAAGATATGCTAATTTAATTATGGTCAAATGCTGAGGTGCTAAAAGTAAAGGGTATATTTTAAATTGATCCTAAATGTTCTATTTGTTTTAAATTAGTCCTATAAACTCCAACCGTGTTTTAAATTGGTCATGTCGTTACAAACCATTATATTTTTCTGTTAAGTACTGTTGTCTTCATTATCCAATCAACAAAAAAAATTCTAAGTCATTAATTCTTGTTACATAATCATTTCTCTTTCATTTTTGTGTGTTTTGGAATGGAAAAGGGGTATTGTGTGAAAACTGAATTAGAAGTCTAAAACAATGAAAAATGAGAGAGAAAGATGATGATGTGGCAATAATTGATTACTTGAAATTCTTTTTGTTGATTGGACAATTATGACATCAGCATTTAACAGAAAAATATAACGATTTGTAACGGTAAGACCAATTTAAAACATGGTTAAAACTTATAGAATTAATTTAAATCAAATGAAATATTTAACACCAATTTAAAACTAATTCTATACTTTTATGACCAATTTAAACATTTAACTTTAATTATCAATTTACTTTTACAAAAATGATTTATCTAATATTTGTTAAGATTTGTTTTGATAGGTTTTTGTATACATTAAAATTTACTTTTTTTTTTGTTAAATTTTCACAAATTTTAATTTTATTAAATACTCTTTGTGTCACAACCCCTAATAGGTTAGGTAATAGGGTTTCTTTTTGGTACCATTGGGTGGGAGTAACCTACCTATGGACAGACCAAACTAATATAGGTTAAGTAGCCGACCTAATATTGCATGTCCCTATGTAATGTTATATGTCAATCCATTAGTAATTAGATTGATCCAACTATTATCTTGGTTTATAATATTTATTTTGTTAAAAAAATTTAGGTCAAAAGATTCATTTCGGTCCTTTGTGTAGTATGTTTCACTCAAGTTTTAAATTAATTCTTTATGTTTCAAAAGTTTTAAATTAGTCCTTTTTTTTTCCAAAAGTTTTAAATTGATCCTTCCGTCCAAGTCCATCAATTTTTTAAGTTAGTTGCTTAGCGTGACATATAATCACACCAAAAACACCTGACGTCGTTTAAGCCAAAAATAAAATCATCATGAGATGACCAATATGAAACTCTAGTGAAACATAAATGACTAATATAAAACTTTAATGAAACATGAAGGACCAATATAGAATTTCAATGAAATATAAAGGACCAATATATAACTTTAATGAAACATAAATGGCAAATATAGAACTTTAATAAAATCTGAATGACAAATATAAAACTTTTAAAAAACATAAAGGACCAATGTAGAAATTTTGAAAGATAAAGGACCAATTTAAAACGTGTGTCAAATATAAAAGACCGAAATGAGCATTTGACTTTTTTAAAAAATATATGTTGTTTTATAAAATCAAGACTCAAGAGAGCATTAATTATCTTTTATTTTATCCCTACCTAATATCTATTCTCAATATAAGATTAATGGAGAAAGAGTAAATAAGAGTAATTAATTAGTAAGGGGCATTTAGTCTTTTTATCTCATTTTTTTAGGTGAATTAATGATTTTCTTGGTTTATGCGCATCTACCTTAAAAAACAGATTATTGTGAACCAGAGGAAATAATAAGTAATTTGATATTGTTTAAAGGGTTTATCTAACAAGTGCTTAGGGCACTTGTTAAGGTTTATTTTGATTGGTGGAGAGGGAATTTATTTTTTTTAAGTTGATAAAAAGTCAACCAACACATGTTTTAAGAGCTTTTCATTTGTTGATGGGAAACCTTAAAGAGTGTCTAAGGACACTTGTTAGCAAAAATCCTTGTTTAAATAAAATTTTGTATTCGAAATCTTATGAATGCAGCTAAACTCTATTGAAAAACTCTCCTACTATAGTCAGATGTATGACAAAAGACAAATGTCAAATCCCAATTAATTGGGATAAAACCTTAGGAGGGAAAAGCTTTCTCCCTCTTCTTTTCTTCCTAACAAACAAATCCTGCTTTTTTATGAAATGATATTTTTGTCCTTAATTTTTTACCCATTTTTATTCTATTCCTACTTTTGATGTAAGAACAAAATTGTCATTTTATTCACTTTTATTTTATTCATGTCATAATACATCACATTGACATGACGTTTTCATTCCCCTGTCGAATTACAGAGAATTGATTGAATTCCACAAAGCTTGCGAAAAAATTGGTAATTGGTTTCTTTGTATTTTTTAGAGGCAAAAGATTATTTAGTCCCTGAATTTTTGGTCAAACTACTATTTAGTCCTCGAATTTATCAAAAATACTATTTAGTCCCCAAAATTTGTAACTATGTCAACTATTTAGTCCCCGAACTTGTAACTATGTCAACTATTTAGTCCCCAAACTTGGCAAAAATATTATTTAATCGCCGAATTTGCAACTCTGTCAATTATAACGGGTAACAGTCAGGAGACTAAATAGTTGACAGAGTTGCAAATTCGATGATTAAATAGTATTTTTACCAAGTTTGAGGACTAAATAGTTGACATAGTTACAAATTTCGGGGACTAAATAATATTTTTGATAAATTTGGGGACTAAATAGTTGACATAGTTAAATATTTCGGGGACTAAATAGTATTTTTGATAAATTCGGGAACTAAATAGTGGTTTGACCAACAATTCAGGGACTATATAGTATTTTGCCTTTTTTTTTATGGAATTAGGTTGAATTTTGTGAGGAGTAAAATACAGATTTGCCCTCCTCATTTCTCTACACTAAACACGAAGTTGAATGCTCATTCATTTCATTAGTAATTAGAGAAAGGAAAAAACTTAGGTCCATTTTCTTATGTCCATTACATTCAGTTCTCCAATATAAATATGACACGTGGCAAAAAGTGTTTAAATGACCAATCACAGTAGAGAGAGAATATAGAAGATCACCTTTTATATAACCAATAATAGAAGAGAGAGAGTGTAAATACTATATATGATTGGTGGAATTGGATGTAATGGACATAAGGAAACAGACTTAAGTTTTTTCCTTAGAGAAAAGTGAGGAGATAGATAAAAAAAAAGTATAAAAAAAAAAAATATAATAACAAATATATTACATGTAATATACTATTGATATTTGTTACCAAACATGCCCTTAGTCTTTACTCACTCTCTCACTCACCTAGGCTAGTCATCTTCCTTACATTAACAGTACAGCCTACTTGCAGATGTCAATTCCATTAAAATTTTCTCCAAAAAAGTGCTTTTTAGGACATTTATTGCTTTCTTATTAGTCTTCTTCCCTACTCTTGACTCTTGAGCATCAACAACATTCTTAACGATAATTACATGTTTGACCTTGCACCCCACAAAATAATTTAAAACAAAAACAAAGAAAAGTGATGAAAAAGAAAAAAGTTTTGGAATTTATTTGATTGCTCTACCACTAAATACTAATGGACCCACACCCACATAGGTTTCTTCTGGAATCATGATGGGGTGAGAAGTTTCTCATGAAGGTCATGAATAATAATAATGAGAAAAAAATTTAGGTCCATTTTTTTATGTTTATTTCATCCAATTTCATCAATTATATATTGTATTTACACACTTTTTTTTATGATTGGTCAAATAAAAGGTAGTCTTCTATATTCTCTCTCTACTGTGATTGGTCATTTAAACACTTTTTCCCACGTGTCATAATTATATTGGGGAATTGAATGTTACATAAAAAAAAATGGACTAAATTTTTTCCTAATAATAATATAGGCAATGTGGTAGAATAGTTCTAACATTGACTCTACAGGAACCCCCACATCGGATGCACAAGCTCATTTATATAAATTATATATAAATTTGTGTCATAAATTAAAAAACTAAGAAATAGGCAATAAAAGTTAGTTCATCTAATCACCTTTTGTCCGTATTCTATAATAAGGTTATGTTTGGATTATAGAATTGAAATGAAGGAATTGTAACTGGGAGTTTGAAAAGTTAATTTTGTTTTTTTGTTTTTAAATATTAACAATCTTTAAATGAAGGGTAAATTTATTTAAAAGAGAGAGGCAAAGTTGACTTTTAATTTCAGATTCTACCTAATCTCGACTCCCATTTCAGTTTTATTCCCTCGCCCAGATTTCACAAATCAAACGGGGCCTAAGTGATCCATTGCAAAGTTCGGATTCTCTGATGTCTAGAGACTGTACTAGCTATCCGATTTAGCCACAATTAGCACGATGACTAACCGATTAATAACTGTAGCTAAAAAATTGACCAGGTTAGACCCGAACAGCATAATTGAGACAGCTTGGAGGATCTGCATTCTCCGTTACATGACTAATTAGGTTTGAGTTTTATTTTAAGTGATCCCTCAATTGATAGATCGTGTTAAGTACAATTTGAACTCAATGGTCTACCTTAATTCTAGTTGGAGACTTTATCTCCTCATGTAAAATTTTTATCTATAAAAAAAATAGAGAATTTTTCTTTCCTCAGTATCAGAAAAAATAAAGAATCTTGTGTATGTAATTGAAATTAATTAATATCAAAATAATTTTAGGTCACATTCACATAATTATTTATTTTATCTATTAAATTTTTAATTTTTAAAAGATTTTTTTATGTATCATTGTCATGAATGTGTGAGAACATTTTTCTTTTCTTTGTTTTCAGGTTCCACAATTCTTCAATTTGGCTCCACCGTCCATCCATGGAAATGGTGGTGGAGGGACAGGAGAATCTGTTCACAAAACAAGTAATGTTGCCAAAAAAAAAAGGTCAAATTTCAGATTCTGCATCCACAAAACTACCCACTATTCTTTCTTTTTGTGGGGTGGATTGTGGAACCGCTTTACTTTTCAGGAAAGGATTTTGATATGGAATATTCCATTTTTTTAACGTTTTTGTACATCAATGTTGGAAGAACCGAATCGAACAAAGACACAGATAAGTGTTCGGTTTAACCGGTCGAATCGGATGATGCAATAAATAATAAATATTAATTATTCTTAATATATAAAATGGTATCACTCAAATTACATGACGTCTCAAAGTTTTAATTTTCAAGACTTGTCAAATTCTGAAAGAACTTGATCATACCAAACATGAAATTTTTGATAATCATGACTTCTTAAATTTTAATTTTTAAGACTTTTCTAATTTTAATGTTTAAGATTTTTCTAATTTCTTTTTTTAATGTTTTTTATTTTTATTTTTCAATTTTTTATTTTTTTAAAAAATAAAATTGGATCGATTGGACCTCGGTTCAACTAGAAAAATAGTTTTTTGGTCCAATCGACTCGCCTTTGTATCCGGTTAGCAGTTGGACCGGTCCGATCCAAACAACACTATTGTACATAAATATTGCTAGAGGCTTCGCATGCACCTTAAGTGCATATATGTAATTTATTCTTAAATTTTTTAAAAATATAATATAAAATAATTATTATATTTTAAAGTTTGGATATTTTTTAATTTCTAAATATAATTGTTATCATAATTTAAAATAACAAATTAAATAATGAGAAGTTATTCACTTTTCTATTTTTTTAGTAACTACCGATCATACATGTTTTCTCTCTCCCACATCCTCCAATCATATAATTTCTTTGTATTTCTTAATTACAAAATATAACTATTTTATGACCCCAATGACCAGAAGGATGCACAGCCATATAAATATAGATATTTTTTTTTGTAAAGAAAATGGTAGTAAGGGAAGGCACTCTCAAGTACTACTGGGCAGGGCACCATGACATGTTGAGGAGACCAACAGAGGCCCAACCCAAAGAATTACTGCACGGGCCTAAACTGCAAGTAATTTTACCCAGTCGCAACTACCCAACTAGCCATTGGGTGCTAGGGGATCTCTCTGAGGAGGGATGCCCACCAAAACAGGATTTTGGATAGCTTCAGGGGATTCGAACCCTCGCCCATGGGTGAGGCGAGAACTTTTCTCTTGGTCTTTGACCATTTGTGCCAACTCACTTTGGCAAATATAGATGATTTTGATCATTGAAGATAATATATTTCAATTTAATTCTTATACAATTTAATTTATTTTAATTTATTTTTTTAAAAAATAAAATATTAAATTTAATCTTTGAAAATTGAAATTTATTTGAATTTAGTCTCTAAAATTTTTTTGTGTTGGTTATGTTAATACCATTTCCTAAAGATTAAGTTTAAAAAACTATATTTTTAGAACTAAATGTAACATTTTTATTTTTTAAAGATTAAATTTAGACAAAATATATACATCTTTTAATATAAATTAAGTTGAGATAAATTATATCTTTTAAAAATTAAAGTGATAATTTACTCTAAATTATATCAATATCTTTCAAGTTTTTCAAAATTATTATTTATTACTTAAAATTTACACCTAGTATATGATCTCGGAATTTAATACAATCTTATAACTTTCTTTTTTTTCGCCAATAAAATTAACAGTTTACACGATATATATTAATTCTAAAACAATAAAAGTACTTAATTATGTTTATTATTATATTAAAAGTCTTATACTAAAACTTAATAGAAATCTAATTGCATTTTTTTATTATTATTATACTAACAAAATTAAATTTATAGTGTATCTTGATTAATAGACAGAAGATAAATTAAAGGAAAAAACTTAGGTCCATTTACTTATGTCCATTTCATCCAATTCTCCAATATAATTATGACACGTGACAAAAAAGTGTCTAAATGACCAATCACAGTAGAGAGAGAATATAGAAGACCACCTTTTATTTGACCAATCATAGAAGAAAGAGAGTGTAAATATAATATATGATTGGTAGAATTGGATGAAATGGACATAAGGAAATGGATCTAAGTTTTTTTCTAAATTAAAATGGAGATAAGTGTACTTTTTTAAAACTAGAAAGGTAATAAGTGTTATTTAACTAAATTTGAAAATAAATTAATCTAATGTGTTCTATATTTTATAAAAATTATAAATTAAAAAAAAAAAGCTAATAAGAATTAAGAATTTTTAGGGCCCGTTTGTGCATGCTTATGAAAACTGCTGAGTTTCAAATAACTTCTTTTTAAATGGAGTTTCTTTAAAAGTGCTATGAAAGAGTAGCTGTTTGTGTTTGGCAAATTGAGTTGAGAAGTAATTTTATCAGTAACTGAAAAAATAATTTGTGTTTGGTAAAATTATATAAATAAGTGTTTTTGACTGTAAAATTATCAAGGAAGGCATGTATAAATTATGATGTTGTTCATGTTATTAAATAAATAAATGGGTATCAATATTTAATTTGTTCATTATTATTAAATAAATAAAAATAAATGTTAATTTGATTATTAATATATTAAAATATCAATTAAATAATTATTGATTTTACTTAATGTAATTTTGTTATCTATGATTAATTTTTTATTAATTAATATCTATTTTTTATAACTAATTAATATCTATATATTAATATATTAAAATGTTAATTAAAGTCTATTGATTTTTTATTAATTAAAATCTATTAATTTTTTATTAATTAATATCTATTATTAGTGAAACGATGAAGGAAGAAGATAAAGTGAGCCGGCGAAGGAAGAGGATGAGCGACAAGGAAGAGACTAACTGGAAAGTACAATTGTATAGGTCAAAATTAGGTTTAAAATAATAAAGGGTATAATGGAAAATATTAAAATTTTATTGAGGGTATTTTTGTCCTAAATTATTTAAATTTCAGCTTCTGCTACTAGCTAGAAAAAGAAGCTCCAATTTCTAGCTTCTGCTTCAAGCTAAAAAACTGCATTCTGCTACAACTAAGAATCACTTATTTAATAAAATAAGCATGCACAAACAACACACTTTTTTAAAATAAGTGATTATTAAAAAAATAAGTATTTTTTTTATAAAAATAAACATACACAAACATGCTATTAATCTCTTAAGTAACTAAAGAGAAATTAGTTTTTGGGAAAAGCCATAAGCTGAAACTGCAGAATCATTGAATTAGGTATTAACTGCTCAAAGGTTGGAATTTGAATCTCAGAGTTCACTCTAAACTAAAATAGCATATAATCAATGCATTAAAGTTCAAATAAATGACATTACCTAAGACCTGTCTAGCAATTTAATAATGGGTTTAAATTCTTCCCTTTCCTATATAACTCTTTTCAAATCATCATATAATATAACAATGTTATATAATTAAGAATATTCTTACCAGTTCCTATAAAAAAAAAAGAAAAAAAGAATATTCTTATCAGTACTATAAAAGTAGTAACACTACTTGCCACAGGTTGGGTTCCTAATTAAAAATTATGTAATATTATATCAAATTTCATGAGTATCGAATATAATTTAAAAAAAAAATATTTCTGAGTTTTGGATCGAAGGTATATATACTTTTTGAGTTTTAAATCTTGTTGACAGATATCTTGACCTTTCAATTTGGGGCGCACTCCGCACTATTCCATTTATATTCGGCCATTATTTATCACGTAAATAATTTTTGTGAGGGTACTTTAGTCGTTATCTGTCGACTGTCATGTAAGCATATTTTGAGAGGGTATTTTAATCAATGTTGTAAGAATCGAATCGGATAAAGACTCGGACAAGTTTTTGGTTCATGGTCTGATCAATTTAACCGGTCGAATCGAATGATGCAATAAATAATAAAATAATAAATATTAATTATTCTTAATATATAAAATGACATCACTCAAATTTTAGGTTTCAACATACATAATTTTGAAGTTTTAATTTACATGACTTTTGAAAGTTTTAATTTTCAAGATTTGTTAAACTCTGAAAAAAACTTGATCAAACCAAACATGAAATTCTTGATAATCGTGAGTTCTTAAATTTTAATTTTCAAGACTTTTTTAATTTTAATGTTTAAGATTTTTTTTAATTTCTTTTTTTATTTTCCAATTTTTAATTTTTAATTTTTAATTTTTTTTAAAAAAATAAAATTGGACCGGTTGGACCACCGGTTGGACGGTTGGACCCCGGTTAAATCGGTCCAATTAGAAAAACGGGTTTTTGGTCCAACCGACTCACCTTTGTATCCGATTAATGGTTGGACTGGTTCAAACAACACTGATTTTAATCATTATACTACTTTTTAGTCATTTTAATCAATGATTTTGGGGCTGCTAAAGTGTGAAATAACTAAAATACCCTCACAAAATGTCGTCCTTGCATGACATACAACCGTTGTACGTGTGTAGAAGACTGATTAGAAGGGTGCTGACTGCTGAGTACCTCAAATTGAAAAGTCAGAGAGTCTATTTGTAAGATTTTATAACTCACGGAGTATATATGTATCTAACCCAAAATTTAGAGAACCTTAATGCATTTTACCATAAAAAAATTAATGTATTCAAAATTGAGTAAATTACTCTCCCTTGATAAATCCTTAAATCACACTGCCATTCCAACTTACACCTATTCCTTAATTGATTAAAACTTACAATTTTACTTATTTTGTCCAAAATACCCTTACTATTTAAAATAACAGTATTTACTAAAAAAATTTATGATAATTATTCTTTAGAAAAAAGTTGGAGCTTCATCTTCAAGCATGGTATGGGTAACCTAAAGTTAGTTCAAGTGGGATATCCTTTTAGTATTAAAAAATAAATATATATAAAAAAAAGAGGTGGGATATGCTTAATGTCTTGTAGTGTTTTAATAATACAGCATTTGCATTGCATTCATCCATTAGTGCCTAATCATGGCTTACTTTTTCATTTGGTAAAAATTGATCATGGCTTAATTAATTAAATTATTAACAAACCTGTTAATGTTATCCATATGAAACCAATATCATTATTTGGGCACTTCAAATTATTATTTTAAGATTTTCTACTGTTCAAAGTACATTTTCTTTTTGTTTAAAGGAAAGAAAAAACAAAGAAACAATACTACGGTGATGTTTGGTAGGTAGAAAGGGAGAAGGAGAGGAGAAGGGAATGAGTTTGATGTGTTTGGTAGTAAAAATTTAAAATGAAAATAGAATGGGAATGTATTAAAATTACCACTTTGCCCCTTATATTAAAATAATAAAAAAGAAAGGAAGATTAGAATTGTGTCAAATCAAAGGGTATAATAAACATTTTATATTTTATATTTTTTTTTAAAATGTGAGGGAGAGAAAAAAGGCTGGGCCCCCCACTTTTTGGACTCCATTCCCTTGCTTAAGAAAGCAAGCGAACACGTCCGTAAACATGCCCCAAACAAATATGGGCAAAGCAACACCAAGTAATGTCATGTTTGATAGTAAGAATCAACTAGATATAATCTTAGAGGTACTCTAGTATTCTCTCTAATATTTTTTTCTACCAAACAAACATTACTTTTTATAATTTTATGAAATTATGTTTTTATTCATATTTTTTTATTCACTTTTATTTCATTTTCACTTTTAATATAAGGGTAAAATGACCATTTTACCCACTTTTATTTTATTCACATCACATTAATACGACATTTAATTTCTATTCCCTCCAACATTCTCATTCTCATTCTAATTTCCATATCCCATTTCATAATTGAAAAACGCAACATACCTTTGTTATGGTGGCGAGGTAGAGATCCTGGCTGCTAAGGCAAGACAAAAATGAAGGACCACGGCGAACTGAAGAAGAACGTAACGGCAATTGTTGACGCTCGACGATGTGACAGAGTGTATACATGGTGGCTATGGATGGTTCACGGTGAGAAATAAATATCGTATATTTTTTTGGAGGAGGATTTGAATATAATATTTAAAATTAAGTTATGATAATGATTTAAAAGTTGACTTGCACTAATTAAAAAAATTTAATTTTGTACGTTTAAATTAATTGATTTATTATTTAGTCACTAATTTATTTTCTGAGGTGGATCCTATTAGATGCCACATGTCAAGTGTATGATTGTGAAAAAATCTGATGTGTCATGCTTCTTGTCCCTAACTTTTATATATTATTATAATAGATAATAGATTTACAAAATTTATTTTCCATAATGGTTTCATTAAAAAAAATTTTATTTTTTTTAAAAAACTGTTTTCCTAACAAATTAATCAAAAACGATTTTTTATTATTTTTTTTCAAAACATATTTTTAAAAATTGTCTTTAAAAACACAAACAAAAAATTACTGTCAAACAAACCTATAATCTTTAAGTATGTTTGTTTAGTGGAATGTTTGAGCAAATGAGAATGGGAATATTAGAGGGAATATGAATGTCATGTCAATGTGATATGAATGAAATAAAAGTAGGTAAAATAACCATTTTACTCTTATATTACTCCCAACCTAGAGGGTCAGTTGGATGCGCTCCTTAAAAGACAAGAAATCATGTGGAAGCACAGATCTAGAGTGAATTGGTTAAATGAAGGGCTTCGCAATACATAGTTCTTTCATTCTACCACATCTCACCGGAAGAGGAAGAACAATATTTAGGGGATGTGGAATGAGGAAGGTATTTGGGTTGATAAACCTGAGGATACGGGAATATGTGCAATTGATTTTTTTCTCTGAGCTGTTCACTTCTGCAAACCCTCAAAATTTGTCATGTGGTATTTGGGTTGATAAACTTGAGGTTTCTAAGGATATGAATATTTTGTTAACAGCCTCTTTCACAGCTGCTGAAGTGAAAGAAGTTGTTTTTCATATGAGGGCCACCAAGGCTCCTGGCCCAGATGGCTTTCCTGCTCTCTTTTGCCAGAAATACTGGGATACCGTTGGAGGGGATGTCACGAGATTGGTGTTAAGCTTCCTAAATAATGGAAAAGATATTGAGGAACATAATAGAACAAGTATTGTTTTAATCCCAAAGGTCAAAAACCCAGTTCATCTCTCTCAATTTCACCCGATAAGTTTGTGCAATGTTGTTTACAAGATCATCTCTAAGGTTCTAGCTAATCGGCTGAACATGATTCTCTCGTCTGTAGTCTCGGACTCGCAGAGCGCTTTTGTGCCCAACCGTCTAATTACAGATAATGTCCTGATTGCTTACGAGCTAATGCATGCTCCAAAGAACAAGCGCTACGGGGGTAATGGTTTTTTGGCTCTAAAGCTAGATATGAGTAAAGCTTATGATAGGGTGGAGTGGGGCTTCCTCAGAGAGTTGATGTTGAAGTTGGGTTTTAATCCTGGTTGGGTGAACTTAATTATGAAGTGCCTCAATTCGGTGTCATTCTCAGTTAATATCAATGGGAAAGATTTTGGAAATTTCAAGCCTCAAAGGGGTCTCAGACAGGGAGATCCTCTATCTCCATATTTGTTTATTATCTGTGCTGAGTTATTTAGTATCCTTTTGGGGAATGTTGAGAGTGATTCTAAGATTCAAGGTGCAAAGGTGTGAAGAAGGGCTCATAATATTATGCATCTGTTCTTTGCTGATGATAGCCTTATTTTCTACAAGGTGGATTATGATAATATTTTGGAGGTTAAAAGGATCCTAGATTTCTATGAGCAAGTGTCAAGCCAAAAGATTAACCTTGAAAAGTCGACGATCTTTTTCAGCCCAAATGTTATTCCCAAACAACGCCAAGACATTTTGGAGATCCTTGCCATTCGCGTAATTGCTTTTAATGAGAGTATTTGGGTCTTCCAACAATGGTGAGAAGGAACAAGAACAATTCTTTCAAGTCCATAGGTGACAGAGTATGTAAAAGACTTCAAGGGTGGAAAGAGGGACTCCTTTCTCAGGTGGGGAAAGAAATTCTTATCAAAGCAGTGGCGCAATCTATCCCTACCTACTCTATGAGTTGTTTTATTCTCCCAAGAAGTTTGTGCCACAAGCTTAGCAGGATGGCAGCGAAATTTTGGTGGGGTCAAAACTCTCAGGGAAGCAAGATTCATTGGGTTAGCTGGGAAAAACTAACTTACCCTAAGTGCCTTGGGGGTTTGGGTTTTCGAGACCCAAAAATTTATTTAAGAGAAGTTGAGTATATATCACTTCAATTGACTATTTATATTCAGGCAAAAAAAAAAAATTTATTGGTGCTAACCAACTTTTTCAAAGTATTGGTTAATAATAATAAAATATTTAATGATTTAAACTTTATAACACTTTAAAAATAATAATTTCTTATATGACTTGTTAACAAAGCCAATGGTCAAAGGTTCATTTTGGTCCTTTATGATTCACTCAAGTTCCAAATTAATCCTTTATGTTTTAAAAGTTTTAATTTGGTCATTTATGTTGTACACAAGTTCTAAATTGATCATTCCGTCAATTTCTTAAGTTAATTGCTTACGTGGCATGCTGATGTGTCCCTTTAAGCTGATGTGTCATGCCATATCATTGCCACGTCATCACATATGCTGAATATAAGATGAGGTGGCAAAACACGTTAGCTTAAATGGACATGTAAGAGAGATGATATGTCCACCTCAGCGCGCCATGTCAGCACTTAACGGAAGAAATGGACGGACTTGGACGGAATGACCAATTTGAAACTTCTAGAAAATATAAAGGACCAATTTAAAACTTTTGAAACATAAAGGACTAATTTAAAATTTGCGTGAAATATAGAGGACCAAATCCAATAATATAATACAGGGTGAATTCTATTGTCATCAATAAAGGATCCAAAAATTAAAAAAAAGTGCTTAACCTAAAATTTGTTGACATGTGTATTGATATTGTGATCTCAAATGTCTCTTTTAGCAAAGATCATAATCAAGGAACTGTTTCAATAATATACTTGTAAGGCAGTTCAATGCGTAATAAAATCAACTACCATTGTGCTCCATCTCCAAGTGTCTATTTCAATTCAAAACCCAGCTTTACTCTTAATTTATAAATTTTTAAATTAAGATATTTATTGTCCAACAAGATAATTTTAAAAGTTAAATTAACGGATTAAAAAATTCGAAGTTACTGGTGAGTTCTTTATAACGAAAGTACAATCGGGTTACCCTGGACTAAGCCTGACGGAGGCGTCGCGGTTAACCGAAAAGTTCCGTATGTGAAAACTCATTATCGGTGTCGTGTGTATGCCTGTGGTATATGTAGGACTCTTCAGAGAATAAAGTAGTAGTTAATTGACGTTTGGGTTGTTAGGGATTATCAAAAGTGTACAGTGTCACCGAGGAATAAATAGTGTCAGGCGGTACTGTACAAGTACAATAAAGGTTGAACAGGGCAATGGCCGGACGACCGATGAGAACTCGTCGTCCGTCCGGGTTGAATTCGTTTGGGGTAAATCGTTCAGATATACCCTGTTAGTTACTTTATATTCAAAATGGATAACTTACATTTTATTAAAAATAAATAAGTTCTTTTTACTCTATTCCAAATGTTACTGTATGTATAATACCTATTCAAACTAGGATCTTGAGTTTGCTTTACTTTCAATTACATTTGTTATAATCAAAATAAATCTTTGTTATTAATGTTATGTTGTAAGAATTCCAAGTAATATGATGCTATGTTTTGATGTTTGCTGAAACAAGTGTACCAATTGTGTGTGGATATAGATTTCTCTGTCTTTACTCCACTATGTTTTCCCGTTTCTGAGGTCATCACTTTTGTTATTTTGTTTACTTTAGGACTTTATGTGTGTGATGCTAAAATAATAATAAAATAATAAATAATAAATAATAAATAATAAAAGTGGAACTTTCTAGATCACTATGAGCGTCATTCTCTGCTGTTTTTGTGCGCCGACCATTCTCTTCGTTAGTGGATTTGGTTGTTTTGTTCCTATGTGTATCTAGCACTAATGCAAAAAATAAATAATATTTTTTTAAGGTAATTCAACCTTTTCTTCTCTCTACAATTTTTTTTATTAAACAAATTTTATTTATAATAATATAATAAAATTATCTTTTTATTTTTACTTTTTTATCTACTTTTATTTCATTTTCACTTTTAATATAAGAATAAAATAATGGACAAAACTTATATGTTGTTGCTTACATATTTTTCCTAAGGTTAACCAATTAAAAAAAACATCGGTTAAAAGTGAGATGACATAAAAAAAAGTGACACGTGTCTTATTTTAATTGGTTAACCTTAGGAAAAGCATGTAAGCAACAGAATATAAGTTTTGTCCTAAAATAATTATTTCATCCATTTTTATTTCATTGACATTACAGTCTTATTCCTTCTAACATTTCTATTCTCATTCTCATTTTCATTTTCATTCCATTTTCATTTTTATCTCCATTCCTTCCAATAATATTATACGAAAGGCTAAAATGCACATACACCCTCTGAGTTTTGGGTCAGGGGCACATACACCCCCTGAGTTTTAAAACGTTGCACATAGACCCCTTGAGTTTTCACTTTGGGGCAGAGACACCCCTTCTGTTAGGGTTTCATGAAAATTAACCGTTAAGTGCCACGTCGGCAAGTATATGTGAGGGGGTGTCTCTGCCCCAAAGTAAAAACTCAGGGGGTGTATGTGTCCCTAAAGTGAAAACTCAGGGGGTGTATATGCCCCTAAAGTAAAAACTCAGAGGGTGTATGTGCCCATAAAGTGAAAGCTCAGGGGGTGTGAAAATACTAAATTGCCCTCACACATGTTTGCTGACGTGACACTTAACGGCTAATTTTCACGGAACCCTAACAGAAGGGGTGTCTCTGCCCCAAAGTGAAAACTCAGGGGTCTATGTGCAACGTTTTAAAACTCAGGGGGTCTATGTGCATTTTAGCCTATACGAAACAAATATACCTGAGCATGTGCATTAGAAAGAAATGCTAATCGAAATGCCAATGGAAATGGTGGGGCTCACTGGGCCCCACTTACTTTTTCAGTTTTTCATTTCCATGAACTTTAAAAAAAGAAAACAAACAAAATATCTATTATACACCTCTGATTTGACATTATTTTACACAATTATAACCCTCTTTTCTGATGGCAAAAATAATAATAATAATAATAACCCTCTTTTCTTTTTATTATTTTAATATAAAGAGTAAAATGATCATTTTAATACATTTCCTTTCCATTTCCATTACCAAACTTTTACTACTAAACACATCAAATGTTGGAATATTTTTAAATTGAAGAGATGTATTTATGTTTATTTATTTGAAGAGTTGTATCATAAATTAATTAATTATTATGTTTATTTATTTGAAGAGTTGTATCGTTAATTAATTAATTAATTTATATGAAAAGACAAGATTCTTCATTTAAATTAATAGTTGTGACTTTTGATTGAAGAGACATTATATCAAAAGGTATCTCTTCAAAGGCATCACTTCATGGTCTATATATATAAACCCCTCATCATTTCATAACACAAGAGATCAAATTCATTGCCTTTGTCTTTGAGTGCACACAAAGATTAAGACAAATTATCACTTTGTAAATACTATTGTTGTCTTGACTTGAGTATTGGAAGTGCTATTCATACTCAAGGGTCTTTATTGTATCATAAAGGAAATTTGCCGGTCTACCCAACTAGCACCCTATATAAGATAGGAATAGGTGAGGACAAATTAAGACTAAAGGAAAGTGTTGTCCACGCCTTGAAGACATTGTGCATCACTTTCTTTTCTTCTTATTATTCATTTCTTATTATATTCTTCAAAGAGTCAAAATTCTCCAACATCAAATACATTCCGTTTCCGTTTCCATTTTCATTTCTACCTAATGAACGTGCGTGCCTAAAATTTTCAATTTAATTTTAGTCTTTATTGAAAAAGTGTGATTTTCAAGAATGTAGAACGAAACAGGTGGTTTATAAATTATATACACACGCATATATATATACTAGAGGCTTCGTGCATGTAATTTATTTTTTTAATTTTTTAAAAAATATATTATAAAATTATGATTATATATTTTAAATTAATAAAAAATAAAATATTAAATTATTTCAAAATTTTAAAAAATAAAATAAAATAATTATTATATTTAAAATAATAAATGTAATATTGGGAAGTTATCACTATTCTTATTTTCTCTCACTCATAATCTTCTCACATCATATTTTTATTTTCTTTTTTAATTAACTAATTGACTAATTTAGGAGACCGTTGACGGGAAGGGTCCACAGCCATATTATTATATATATATATATATAATTGATATTAATATTGATTAAACTATTTATAAGATAAATCTATATATAATTTGTTTTTACAGTTTTCTTGTTAACTTCGTCTTATCGTTTACAAAATTTGTTTTTTAATCTTCATATCTTCATGATTTCAAATATCTTCCAAATTAATTAGTAATAAAAATAAAGTACCTGATTTGATTTGTCTATCACGTGTTTATACTGTACTGTTATGTTTGATCTAATTTCATAAATTTAAGCATAAAAAAATAATGCACTTTTTTTTTCTCCAAAAACAATTAGTAGAAGAAAAATTGTAAAATCACAAAAAGTAAATTTGAGGGAGACAATTTAAAACAAATTAAAAATTTTAAGGCAAAAAATTGAAAATGACATTATAAGCATTAGGCACAAAAGAAAAACTTTTTTCTAATATATAAAAAGAATTTCGATATATTTTAAAAATAAAAAAAATTAACAAGTGATTAATTAGTATAATAGATATTTAATAATAAAGTTTGAGATATGACTGGGATTTTTTCCCTCTATATTAATTAGTAGAATGAAAATAATGATTAAAAAAAAGTAGAATGAAAATAATAATATTGTTATTGTATGGATTTTAGATTGGAACACCATTCCTATACATAATTTTTTCTTAAAAAACAAAAATAATATAGACGCACTATGAAAAATAGAAGAAAAAGAAAATAAATTAATGACAATTTTGGCTCGAATCAACCGTGCAAGTTAATATTTCCTATTTTTGTTTATCTAACAATTTTTTTTAAAAAAATTACATAGTATGGTTTGATAGTTCCACATTTGATTATTTAATTAACTAATGAGGCTCAAATTTTATTTTTTAGTATGAAAAGTATATTGTGACCAATTATTTATTCTTAAATAAAAGACCCGTAAAAATAATATTTATTATTATTATCGGTGATAAATACTTTGATTTTAAAAAAATTATAAAAGTACTGAATTTTTAATACATTATTTTATTCTTTCGGTTTATTTATTAATATTTATATTTATATTTATATATATTCATATGATTAAAATTTTATTATTATTGATAAATAAATGGTAATTAATGAAAATAATTGTGTTGTGCTAGATATGAGAGAGAAATCATAGAGAGCGTGAGATAGATATTTTAATTTGAAGTAGGTGTAAGGAATTATGAAATTAAAAAAATGGACCAAAGTCAAATAAAAATAAAGAAAAATAATTATATTTAATTGGTACGTTCTTTTATTTAATAAAACCTCTACGTTCTAAACACACACATTACTGCTCAACATGATTCTCGTTGCATTGTTTCAAATTCAATTGTCAGAAATTTTTTTATGTTTCCCTCAATACAAGGGTCAAATACCAACGACAACGATAACACATAAATAAATAAATAAATAAATAAATAAATAAATAAATAAATAAATAAATATATATATATATATATATATATATATATATATAAATAAAAGAATTATGTTTTTTTATACGAATAAAAGAATTATGTTTTTTTATACGAATAAAAGAATTATGTTTTTTTTTTGGTAAAGTAAAAGAATTATGTTAAGTATAGGGAAATGTCCAAATGGTCATATAAAATATTTTAAAAAAATTTTTAATTAAGGAATATTTGTTTGTATAAACAAATAACTGGTAAGAAATTTAAAAAGTTCACCCTACATTGGTCCTTTATGTTTGTACGAAGTTTCATATTGGTTCTTTATGTTTCAAAAATTTTAAATTGATCCTTTTTGTTTGCAAGAAGTTCCAAATTGGTCATTCCGTCCGCTTCCGTCAATTTCTTATGTTAAGTGCTAACGTGTCCATCTAAGCTGACATGTCATTGTCACATCAGTGCCATGTCATTGCCACATCATCACATATGATAGTAGATGATGACGTGGCATAACACGTCAGCTTAAATGGACACGTAGGAGAGATGATACGTCCATGTCAGCATTTAACGGAAGAAATAAACTGACTTGGATGGAAGGACCAATTTGGAACTTCTTGCAAACATAAAGGATCAATTTAAACTTTTTAAGACATAAAGGATCAATATAAAACATCGTGCAAATATAAGAGACCAATTTGTGGTTTTGACCATTTAAAAATGTATAACCCATGAATATGTTTGTGAATGATGTTAATTACTCCTTTCCGTATATATTCATCTGCTCATTAATTATAATGAAGAAAATTTTTAAAGTTAGTTGATAGTTAAATCTACCACTTTTAAGTCCGAATATATTATATATCTACCACTTATCTAATTTATTAATTGGATTTGTGCTGGGATTTAGCACGTTTTCGTGTAACTCAAAATTGATGGATTTTTCTTTTTTTAAAATGAAGGATTTTCTTTACAAAGACATTTAAATTAAATTCCCAAATTTAGTTTTGGAAATAGGCATATATTATAATCCCTTAGATTTCGGCCATAAATAAAAAGTTAATGACTTAATTAGGTGTCTTTATATTTAATATTTAATGTCCAACTTATCTTTACCAAGATTGTTTTTCTTACAAGGAATACATGTGAAAAATTATAAAAATTTAGAGCAACTACTGAATAATATGATAATAAATCAATTTAATACTAAAATTAAGGGGGTGTGGTTGACGGCAAGACTCATTTATCATTAATTAAATATTAGGGATTTAATTTCTGACTTTAGATATAGAGTAGATCTTTTGACCACCTGTGTCACTTTTTCGAGCTGCTTACAATTTAGTTAGAAGATTAATCATTGTATTCGATGGTGGATATCTTAATCTAAATAAAAAAATTTAATAGTCCTTTCGGTTCACAATTATCTGTTTTGTTGAATTTATTTTTCAAAATATCTACTGTTTTCAAAAGTAAGAGAATATTAATTATTTTTTTTAATAATTTTATTCCTACCTAATACTTATTCTCAAAATAAGATTAATGGATAAAGAGAAGTAGGAACAATTAATCAATAAGAGACATTTACTATTTTTATCTCATTTTTTCTAATTTTTAGGTGAATTAATGATTTCACTTACCTTAAAAATAACAGATATTATAAATCAGAGAGATGAGAAGATGTTCAGTGGTACGGTAGTACTAAACTTAGGGGTTGCAAAATCGATCCAAACCGAACCAACCGATCCGATCCAAACCAAACCGATCAAAACCGATTACATAAACGGATGGATTGGTTTTTTTTCTTGACAACCGATTTGGTTCGGTTCGGTTGATGAATGAGGTCCAATCCCAACCGAACCAAACCGAAACAACCGATTACAATTTTTTAAAAATATTAAAAATATTTTATGAGTTGGTTTTTATGATTTTATGATGTTTGATTGTAATTTTAAGTTTGTAATGTTGGAATATTGTAATAATAACTTTAGTTTTGTTGGTTTTCATGGTTAGGAATAGCTATTTTTTATTTTTTAGGGTTTAAATTGAAGAGAAAAAAATTAATTTTGTCAAAAAACCGATCAAACCGAACCGAACCAAACCGACTATAATCGGTTTGGTTCGGTTCGGTTGATGCCCAAAGAGCGGATTGGATTGGATGACTTTTTTAATCATCGGATTGGATTGGTTCGGTTATCTAAATCGTCCAAACCGAACCAATCCGCAAGTTTGCTCACCCATAACTAAACTTCAGTACATCCCTCCAATTAGTTAGTTCCTAAGCCATTCAAGGTGGGTCTTTATTAAGGAGCAAATTAGTCTTTTTACCTCACATTCTTTTATAAACTTTCAATTCTATCTTTTTCATACCAAAGACACTTTTTCAATTCAAATAATTCAATTCCAATTCCATCTTTTTATACCAAACACACTTTTCAATTCAAATAATTCAATTCCAATTCCAATTCCAATTCCATAAAAATTTTGAACCAAACATAGCCTTAATATTAATAAATGATTTTACATGATTGACAAAATGTACCGAATTTCAGTAGTACGATATCAACTTATCAAGAGAGAGTACTAATATTCCAAAAATCATACATAAATTCTTACTTTTGCTTTTGGTAAAATTGTATTAATTACTAAAGTGGCATTCAAATTGAAAAGAATTTGAATTTGAAAATTTACCCCAAAAAGAAATTAATTGCACAAAAGGAGACAAGAAAAATTCACTCACTATTTAATAGAAAGGCCGCGAGAAATTCAACCACTATTTAGAAAAATTCACTCACTATATTTAATATTTATGACAATTCTGCCTCTTACGCGTACTTCTACTTTCAACCAAATTAAAAACACATACTACTCGGTAAGAGAGTTATAACGAGAGGCCACAATCCTCTGCTCCCGACTCCACGTTAAACCCCCTAACCTTAATCACCCCATTGGCTGATTCCCTTTCACGGTCACGCGTGACGGCTCCGTTAAGGCGGCCGAGCTGTTAACCTGAAACGAACGAAACGAACGCGTGGATCACCGACGTTTCCGTTACGGCAGCCGATGTGGAATGGAAGTGCGATGCGCGTAGGCAGAGAGAGAGAGAGAGAGAGAGAGGGGCCCAGTCAGTGAATTGGTTCTAGACGTTGACCTTTACTTTTTTTGGTAAAATAGGAATTTGTTCCAGTCAAATTTACCTTATATTTCAGTTTAGTCCCTCAAATGTAAATGAGATCACCTTAATTCTTTAACATTAAAAAATTTAGAGCAGTCAATATGAGTTCAATTTAGTGGATTGGCTCATTTAACTCAATTATTAGATGAGTTGAGTTGAGAAAATTTAAGCTTATCTATAAATGAGTTAAGAGTAACCAGACTCACTTAATTCGCGGGATACGTATTGAATTTCTTTTAATTTTTTTAAATCACTTAATTATTTTAAAAAAACTTAAACTTTCTTCAAATATGTAGTTAAATATTAACATTTTAAAACTTAGTACACATGCAAGTTTTACTTAAATTTTAAAAAAATACAATTTCACTTGTTATTTTACTTAATTTGAGATATGTATTATTATTATTAGGTTATTAGATTGTTGATTTTGATGTATTTTTATGCACTTTTAGTATAATATTAATGTAATGTATCAGATGAAAACATTAATGATCAAAATTTAAAATTTAAAATAAATAATTAAAAATCTAAAAATTTTAAAAAATAGTTGGATTAAGTGAATTAAACCGACTCATAAAAAAAGTTAACAAGTGTGAGTCAACCTGTTTAAATCGCAACCCGTAGTGAGCCAGCCCGAGTGAGCTAGGTTGGCTCACTTTAATACCTCTAAAAAAATTAATAAAAAACCAACGATATGCTAAAATGAATTATGACCAAAATGCTAACTTAGTTCATTTTAATTTATAGTTTACGTTAAAATATATTTAGAAACTAATGAAGTTTTTTTGTTAAAATGAACTCTAAGTTATTATTTTCCATCAAATAAATTAATGACGTGAGTGGTTAAATTTTTTTTTTTAATGATTTTTTAAAGTTCGAGTCTGAAAATCTGATTTTAACTAAATTTAAGGGATTAATTTGAAACTTGAAATAAAGTAAGGGACAAAAAGTCGTGTTTTGACTCTAAATTATTTTGGAAGGAAATCCGACGGCTGAGAAGATTGAGTTCATGTGATTTATGCGCCACCGGCGGATTATACGACAGACAAAGATATATATATTGCATTGCATAACAGCTCGCACCAAATCGTTGAACGGCAATCAGCGTCCGCC
Organism: Senna tora; assembly: GCA_014851425.1. Lineage (NCBI taxonomy): Eukaryota > Viridiplantae > Streptophyta > Magnoliopsida > Fabales > Fabaceae > Senna > Senna tora. The sequence continues at coordinate 8,500,842 of CM026266.1, forward strand.
ACGTCAGCATATAAATATATTTGATAAAACGAGTAGGAGATATTATTAATTATAATAGATAATAGATTAATAGTAGTAGTAGGGAAGCGTAATGACGAAAAAGTCCTTGCGCGTATGTATGATAAGGCGCTGTGAGAAGTTTCAAGTTCCAACCAACTCTTGCAGCAGATTTATGCCCTCCCCCTATGTTGGAAATGACAGAAAACTCCACCCTCATATTTTTTTAAGAGTGAATCTTTTAGAGTAATGTTTTGTATTTATTATTCTCTCTGGTTTATAATATTTGTTTGAGTGGAGGATTTTTTATGTTTTAAAAGATCTGTTATTTTATAAAATCAAGAAAATATTAATTATTTTTTTATAATTTTATCCCTATCTAATACTTATTTCTAATATAAAATTAATAAAAAAAGAGTAAGTAGGAGTAATTAATTAGTAAGGGTAATTTAGTCTTTTTTATCTCATATTTTTATAAATTTAAGGTGAATTAATAATTTTTTTAGTTTGTGCCCACCTACCCAACCGAAAAAAATACTAAAATTCAGAATTACAAGAAAAATTAAAAAAAAATTAAATTCTTTTTTATTTTACTCGTAACTCCACTAACGAATACAAAAAATTATTTTAAAGATCCACACGCTTCTTTTTCGTGGCTATAAAATATAATTTTTAAAATAATATATATATATATATATATATATATATATTAATTTAATGGTTTTCAATTATGTCCACCTCATGTAAACTCTGAGAAATATTAAAGCACAAAGAACGCACAGAACATCAGAAGAAGAGCCTTTTTCTCTTTCTTTCTCTCTCTTTTCTCTCTGACTCTCTGTCTCTCTCTCTCCCTCCTTCTCTCTCTGTGACACTCATTTACCTGTGCGCCTTTCATGCTTTAGCTCTCTGCTCTGAAGGAACATGGGTTGCTTCTGTTTTGCGAAGAAATCAGGTGGTGGAAAATCTGGGAGTACTATCAACTATAGCCAGACCGAAAGCAAAAGGCCGAACAATCTCACAGGTGGGGGTTAATTTTTTTTTTTTCCGCGTTGATTTTGATTATGTTTCTTTGAATGTTCAGATGGAACGCATTTTGCGAAGCCGGAGAACGAGCTGATTGATTGATTGATTGATTACTCATTCTCCGTGATCACGATGGTTTTTATTTCTCCATGTTTTCTGGGTAATCCCTTTTTTTTTTCTCCCCAAAAATTCTGGATATGGGTAGGTTCTAATTGAACTCTGTGTTCACAACTTTTTTTTTAATACATTTCTCGTAAATGGAAAAAAATTATGAATATCGTTTTTTTTTGTTCAATATCAAAATTAGTAGTGAAACTCGGTGGTAAGTGGTAACGTAACGTTTCCCTTCTTGTAGTTTCTGATATTTTAGGTCTCCGAAATTTCAGTATAAAAATTTGAATGTCGATTGGCTATTCCGAAGGGGATTCATCTGGCTCATACTTTATTCTTTTCTTCTTTTCTTTTTTTTTCTTTTTCTCCCCTCTTGCGTTGCGTTGCGTTGTCGAAAATGTTTTATGCTTATTCCAAATAGGGTTTGTCGTTTTGCAATTTGTTTTCTTTTGAATTTGGATGGTTGTGTGTGTGGGTTTTTCCACTCACCTAAGATGGAAGTAATTTCTTCTTGCATTTGCTCGCATGCCTAATGTCGTTTTGTCTGGTCTCTATTTTTGCATTTGTCACAGATGCAGTGAAAGCTGATTTGACTGGGAATGGTACCAAGGAAGCTAATTCTAAGGACGATCAACTTTCTCTGGACGTGAAGAATTTGAATTTAAGAGAGGTTTCGGAGAACGATGGAAAAGCTCAAGGTAACAGAGCACAGACATTTACTTTTGATGAACTTGCAGCAGCAACGGGAAATTTTAGGTCAGATTGCTTTCTGGGAGAAGGAGGGTTTGGCAAGGTTTACAAGGGGCACTTGGATAGAGTAAATCAGGTTGGTTCTCAGATATGAATGAATGAATGAAGATAAAATTATTGAAACATTACTGGATAAAAGTCTAGTACTACTAGAGTCCCTCAATTCATTACTATAAGGACCCACGTTGAATGGGTTAGGGTCTAAGTTTTTGTTTAGATTGACAAATGGTAAGTAATGAATGGAGGGAGAGTGTAGTACTGAACTATTGTTCCTTTTTCACATGGCATCACAGTTATGGTTTCTCTCAAGTTGTGGTGAGATTAAAGATTCGTTTACTATTGTTTGTGTAGGTTGTAGCTATAAAGCAACTTGACCCGAATGGACTTCAAGGTATTCGGGAATTTGTTGTTGAAGTGTTAACACTCAGTATGGAAGACCACCCCAATCTTGTCAAATTGATAGGGTTTTGTGCTGAGGGAGAGCAGAGGCTATTGGTCTATGAGTACATGCCGTTACAGTCTTTGGAGAACCATTTGCATGGTATATACTATGATCCTAATATCTCATATTTCTACAGATATATTGTTCTTTCTGCAGCATTCTTTAATCGCCATTGCTTATCTCGAATCGTCTTCCCTGTTCCCCACAGATCTTCCACCTGGTAGGAAACCACTTGATTGGAATACAAGAATGAGAATAGCAGCTGGTGCTGCTAAGGGCTTGGAGTACTTGCATGAAAAAATGAAGCCTCCTGTCATATACCGTGACCTGAAATGCTCCAACATTTTATTAGGTGAAGGGTATCATGCCAAGTTATCTGATTTTGGCTTGGCAAAAGTTGGCCCAATTGGCGATAAGACCCATGTTTCAACAAGGGTCATGGGCACATATGGCTATTGTGCTCCTGATTATGCAATGACAGGACAATTGACATTTAAGTCTGATATTTACAGCTTTGGGGTTGTTCTTTTGGAGCTCATTACAGGAAGGAAGGCCATTGATAATTTAAGATCTGGAAAAGAACAAAATCTGGTTGCTTGGGTACGTCGATACTTGTCTATTTAGCTATATGATGAAATCATGTTTGTTGATATACTTTTGCTGTTATTATCATAGTTATGTTGTGCTAAGTAATAGATTGCAGGTTTCTGTCAAAAAGAAAAAAAAAGAAATTGATTGCAGGTTTCTATCAAAAAGAAAAAAAAAAAAGAAATAGATTGCAGGTGTAAATTTTAGTAAACCTGTTGCACTAGTTTTGTTTGGGCATGGATTATATCATATTACCCTCTACAATTTAGCAAATTTATACAGAATGAGCATTATAGTCCAATGTCAGTTGTAAGAACCCTAATTGAAGGCTTTATACTATTGGGTTTATAGAATGTGTGCTCGCACTTCTCAACAATTGCAGAGAAGTACTGCTTACTTTTTTGTTGATTGTCTGTTATGTGTAATGAGCAAAGAGAACAAGTTAGCATCGCTTGATCCATATAGCCAACTCCACCCAGTGGGAATTTTGTTGTTTTGTGTTGATTATGTGTGGTCTGTTGTAAGTTCGTTGAGCTAGACATTTTTCTGAAGCTTAAATCTTAGAAACAGTAAAGTTGTCTCCATGTGACTTGGAGGTAAGAGGTTTAAATTTTAGAAACAACCTCTCTGCTTGCAAGGATAAGGTTACGTACCTTTGACCCTCCTCAGACCCCACTTGATGTAGGAGCCCCGTGCATTTGGCCGCCCTTTCTACTGATTAAATTGTCTACTAATGCAGAAGCACCACCTTTTGCTTCTTTTGTTAACTTGCTCTCGTAGTTTGTCTTGGTGATGAATGTAGTTGGGTGTAGTAGCTTGTTTTACATGGTTACTTACTTGAGCCTTGACTTGATAGTTGATACCAGGATGCTTGAAGTGTGCCTGTGCAGTATAGTATATTGACATTTCTTTCAGCATCTGTACTCCTGTTAATCTAAATGATTTGGTTTTCAGGCAAGACCGTTATTCAAAGACCGAAGAAAATTCTCGCAAATGGTTGATCCATTGCTTGAGGGTCAATATCCTGTGAGAGGTTTATACCAAGCTCTGGCAATTGCTGCCATGTGTGTTCAAGAGCAGCCTAATATGCGTCCTGTGATAACCGATGTTGTTACGGCACTAAATTACCTTGCTTCCCAGAAATTTGATCCTCGAGCTCAAGTACATAGCACCCGAAGAAGAGAGGAAGATCATAGACATAACATTGTTGGTAATGGGACTGACTCAGACAAATCTATAGACTAAGAAAATGATTATGTGTTTGTGGCTGTTCATATGTTATCTGTGCCATGTTATCAATTTTTGCTTCATAGTAGATAACAGGTGCTTTTACAATCTTTTGTTTTTTCAATATAAAAAGAAAATTTCTGCTAGTTTTCCCCCTCAGGTGTACATTTGAGCTGGTGTTCTTGTATTTAAGATGTCATTCTGTAGGATTTTTCTTTTGTCCATTTGTTAGAATTTAGTCTCCATTATAATAAGAATGACTATCTTCATTTAATCTTTCATCTTCATCTTCATCTTCAATGGAGTTCTTCCACAATGATGGAAAATGTCAGGTTTGAAGATAAGAGAGGTCTCAAATATGGGTGAATGGTGAAAATACCAACCCACAAGAAGCAAATCTCACCTCGGCCAAATAAACGTGGGAAAGGAAATCAACACAAATTGGAAAAGAATATATTTTTTTTGGTTCCAAAATTTGGAATCATTGTCAATATATTTTTAAACTTTACAATTGTTATCAATTTTGTTTTAATTGTTCCTATTATTTGAAATTCGCCTTAGGTAGTTATGGACAAAAGAAGTTCGTAAGAGGTTTTTGTATATAGGGTTGACTAGATAAAAGATAATCTAAAAATTAGAGATAGAGAAAGATCAAAGAAAATAATAGGAGAAATTATTAGAATGAATTTAGTTATTAATAATTTAAGTATAGAAATGAGTAAAGGTAGAATCAATGTTGTCAAGACTGAATTGAACAAAGACTTGGACAAGTGTTTGGTTCATGGTATGATTGGTTAAACTGATTGAACCGTCAGTCGAACTAAATGACACAATAAATAATAAAATATTAATTATGTCTATGTGATACTAAGTAAAACATCATAGGCATACAATCTTTAACAAGTAATGCATAAATTTTTCATTTTGACCATTACAACATAATACTATAATTAAGTAAAAATAGAGTTGAGAAAATGATGAAGGTGAGACTTAGAAAATGAGAGCTTCGAGTGACTTCGATTTCCAGCATTTTCATTTTTTTAAACTAAAGAGGGCGGTTGGACTCGATTTAGTGATTGAACCTCGGTTAAATTCGGTCCAATTAGTAATTTGATTTTTTAGGTATAACCGACTCGTTTATTCTCTAATTTACGGTTGGACTGGTCGGAACGTCCGATTCTAATAACATTAGATAAAAAATGTTGGCATCGCTTAATATCTTGACTCATATAATCGATCTCACCTCGTAAAAAGATATTTAATTGTTGTTGGTATTATAATCCATTTTTTATGTTAGCAAGTGTAATTTTGTTAGTGTAATGGACGAATTGACCGAATTTTAAAGTTTGAAGATAAAAATCACAAAATAATTTAGGGACAAAACTTTAACGTTTTTAAAATTGGACTAGTCAGTGAACCGGTTAAAATACTAGTTCACAATTCAGTGGTCCAATTGTGATTGGATTGGTATCAATATTACATATTAATTTTATATTATAATTGAGTATAATAATAAATATTTTACATAATTTTATTATAGAAACATAAATAAATATTAAAAAACAATTAATTAGCTACTTAGAATTATATTGTTTACCATATATATCAATTTCATATATATTATAAAATACATTAAATAAAAGTTAATTTTATAAAAAATGATAAAATAATTTCATAATATTTTTATATATAAATAAATTATAATATTAAAGAATATAACTACTGTTTAATCTCAAATATTTTAAAACATTTTTTTTTCATATTCAGTCTTTTCAATGAATTATCATTGTCATAATTATATTTCACCATCTCCAATATCACTATTTTCCCTTCCCCATCTCTTTTTGTCTTTTCCTTTTGTTAAGTGGATTTGATAATGTAATGTTGGAGGTAATTTAACATTCTCCCAACATTTTGCATGTTAAACAAATTTTACTTTTTGTAATATGATGAAATTATATTTTTGCCCTTATATTTTTATCCACTTTTATTTCATTTCCACTTTTAATATAAAGATAAAATGTTTTATCAATTTTATTTCATTCACATTACATTTTCATTCCCCCCGACATTCTATTAAACCAACGTATCATTATACTTTTACTACTTTCTTTTTCATTCTCTTCTTGTTCTCTCCATCTTCTTTTTTGTACTTCAACCATAATTTTTTTTTTCCATTCTCATTTTTCTCATAACTTTCTTCTTCTTTCAATTCTCTAATCTTCTATGTTTTTTTTCCCTCTTATTTTTCATTCTTTTAAATTTTCTAATAAAATTTACTTCTTTTACTTTTTCTTTCTTCTTCCTCCTCCGGCCTCCTCCCCGTTTTCTTCTTTTTTTCTCTCATTTTTGTGCAAACTGGTTCTTGACTGTTTTTTTTTTTACCAATTCTTGGCCGTTTTTGACCAATTGTTTTACGATTCTTGATTGATTCAACCGGTTCTTAATCTATTTTTGGAGGATCGGTTTTATGAATTATCTGGACCCCGATCTAGTTGTATTTATTGCTTATATATTAGTAATTTAATATTTTAAACCAAGTTTGGTTGGTCTAGTGGTTAGCTCATTAGGTCGCTTAAGCAAGTGTTGGGGGTTCGAATCCCACCTTGTGTATGCAGCAACCAATTGGCCAGCGGCAAACCCTTAAATGGAGTTCAGATCTGCGGAGAATTAGTCCTTGGCCTGTCGGGCTAAGGGATACCTTGGGAAACAAAAAAAAAAGTAATTTAATATTTTAATGTGTTATAAATTCTTTTTCTAATAATAATATATACTAGAGCGGGTTGGTTTGGATTAGGCGGGTTCATAATTTTCAAATCCGCTAACCGAACCAATCGATGAGCGGGTTGAAATTTTGGACCCGAACCAATCGATGAGCGGGTTGAAATTTTGGACCCGAACCAACCCGCCAACCCAACCCAAACTGGCGGGTTGGGTTGGTTTTGACGGATTGGCGGGTTGACCCAAACCGCTGATCAACCCTAATTTAAATACATAAAATGGGCATTTTCTTTGAATAAAAAACCAAATTTATAAATTGTAGAACGAAATTTACAGGTTAGAGATGTCAAAAAATTATACCTTGGTAAAATCACATGGGCAATACTTTAAATCAAAACTTAAAATAAGGTTAATGTCTTATTTTGAGTTTTTTTTAAAGTTTAAACTTTTTAATTTGGTCTATCAATAATTTTTGTTTTAGTTATAGATTCAACTTTTTAATTTTGTTCTCTGAGAGCAAATATAACTGACAAAAAAATGAGTGAAAAATTAAAATGAGAGTTTTTAAGCTATAGTTAAAAACAATAAATTTATAGAATATTTATGTATGATACATACAAGGCACTTGGTATAAATGCACAGATGTAAAGAAAGTACTGTAGAATAAAGAAAAGTACTGTAGAGAAAAGTGAGGAGAGAGATAGAGAGAAAAATTAGGAGAGAGAAAAAGTATGATAAAAAATATGTTTGGTATATATAAAATATAATGTAAAATATTTTGAGAATTGTGAGATTACATGTAATGTACTGTTTGGTAATCATACCAAATATGCCAAAAGAATTCAAGACTTATCTTTGATATGTTATAGGACATATAATATAACACCCTTCATAAGATATACTAAATGGCCCTGAGGTGTCAAAAATTTGAAAGATATACTAAATGGGCCAAGTGTCAAAAATTGAACGCACTATATCAGTGTATGTGAATGAAGGGTTTTGAAAATCCAAGAAAATCGAAATCAAACTATATTGATCCAAGCATAAATCAAACAAAACCAATTAATATTTGATTTTTTTTATAAGTGATCAATGTTTGATTTGGTATGTTAATTATATTATCTGTATCATCATCATCTCCCTACTTCATTCTTCCTCTTATTTTCCTATAATCTCTTGATCCTACTCCTTTTGATATCAGAGCCTGAAGGGAAGTAGGAATGTAAGAGTTGTGGAGGATGAATCTGAGTATTTGAATATATTTTATTTTTATGTTCTTTTAATCATCACTAAATTGATAGCAACGCTTCTATGAACAGTTCATTCAATTATTTATCTAAGACAATGAGTGGTAAGACCACAATTAGGGCTGAACATTGGTTCGGGCTAGCCCGCTAAACCCAATCCAACCCGCCATGTTGGGTTGGTTTGGTTCGGGCTGGCGGGTTGGTTCGAGTTGAAATTTTTTAGCCCGAACCATGGCGGTTCGGGTTGCGATTTTATTAATATTGAGTCCGCCTGAACCGAACCAAACCGCCAACCCGCCAAAAATTACTTTTTTATTTTTTTTATATACATTTATGATTAAAATTTTTTTTGATAGGTTAATTTCAAAATATTCTTCTATGATTTTTTTTTATCATTTCATTACTCAACACGCAAATCTCTCCAATCATAAAATTAATTAGACAACCACATAGTTGAATTATAAATATATTATGTGCATAATGCATTAAAACTTCAAATAACAAGATCACAACTAGTTAGATTAATCATAACTTGAAAAAAATGAATGAAACGTGATATTAAAAAGTTTATGAAATATAATTTATTAAAATATAATTTATTTTATATTAAGCATTTTTTTAATTTTGGCTAGTGCTGCTCAATGAATCAAGGAAGAAAGAAAGAAACATTTTTCACAAAAAAAAAGGAAGAAAGAAAAAAAAAAGCTGGCCCGCCAACCCGAACCAACCCAAACCGCCAGTGAATAGTTTGGGTTGGTTGATGCATTTTTCTCCAGCCCGAACCAACCCAACCCGCTGATATTTTTCTCCAGCTCGAACCAACCCGCCCCTAACCCAAACCAACCCAAACCGTGTGCACCCCTAACCACAATGGTGACAATATGTCAAAGAAGATGCTTGCTTGAATTAGTACTGTTAAAACGGGCCGGTCCGGCCAGTGATGGGCTGACATTAAATGGGCCGGGCCAGCCTAGCCCGTTTATTAGGCGAGCTTGGGAAGTGATGCTCAAACTCGCCAATATTGGCCTGCAGGCTAAACGGGTTAGCTCGCGGGCCAATTTTTTTTTTTTAATATATTATTTTTAAAAAATAATTATAAAATTATATATTTACTTAAAAAATTAGTATTTTTTATTTTAAAATAATATTTTATTATTATTTAAATTATTTATACACATTATTAAAGTAAAATTATTATTTAACATATACAATTATCTAAAACATATATATTTATACATATTTTTAAAAAATATATATTATTTTTTCTTTTTCTTTTTTAATTTTTCGCAGGCCGACCTACGGGGCCCATGGGCTTAAATGGGTTGGTCTGTTTAGGCCTATTTTTAAATGGACTAATTCTTTAATGCCCACGCCCAACCATTTAGCGGGCAGGCTGGGCTGGCCCGCGGGTCCAAGCCCGTTTTGACAGTACTAGCTTGAATGCCCTTTCATGTTGATCTAGCTAAGTTTAGTTGATTGGCAAAAAAAAAGTTTTTTTTTGTTTTCTTTCTGTTTTACTGAGATTCATCCAAAGCTCTCTGCATCTTTACCGAACCTTAATCTAACTGTCTCTTCTTAAATAAAAAGTTCAGGATTCAATCTTGTTTAGCTTCTTCCTCAAACAAAAAAGAAATAACTAAACAAGTAAATCAGATTCTGCAGCTCCTCTAATGTTCGGAGCAGTCCTCTTCAACCCCAGGCAACCCCTCTGCAGCCTCCTTCAGTTTTGGATCCTTGCAAAGTAATGAGGATGACTATTTTGGAATCAATTTAGATGATGATGATGAGTAATTTTCTTTACAATTGGTCATCTTTTGGAGCATTAATGTCTACTTTCATGTAGCAAATTTGTCCAAATGCACACCTAATTTTCTATTTAAAGGGCATTTATCCCTTGGTAGGAGGCATGTTCTTTGAGAGGGGGTTTTAGAGAGAGTTTATGAGGTTTCCTTTGTAAGTTTTCTTGAAAATTTTTATCTGTAATCTCAATATAAGTTTCTCATTACTTTCTTTTATTTCTTCTCTTCCACCATACTTGTACCAGTATAGATTACCGTTGTTATAAGTTCCCTTTTATAATAAAGTCTTTTATTTATTATTATTTGTGTTATTTATACATCATCTTGCATTGCCTAGCATTTTAACTATATCATCATCATCATCATCATCTCCCTACTTCATTCTTTCCTTGATTTTCTCGTAATCTCTTGATCCTGCTCCCTTTGGTACATATTATGTTAGAATCTTTAAATAACAAAGTTTAAATTTTATTTTTAGAAATTATATTAAAATTACTCTATCTAAAACTTTAATTTTGGAACTGATTTGATTTTGTATTGTTAGTAGATAAAAAATTACTACATTTTTTTATTATTTACATTGAATAAAATTATACTTTTTATAATAAACTTAAATATGTAAATGTAACAACATAGAAGTCTCAAATCGCTAAACCGATCGTGAACACCCCTAATTCCTTAATTAGAAAACATGTTAGTGAAAAGGGTAAGATTGTTCAAAAAATAAAACGTTGGGAGTATAATGACCGCAATCAAACGTTGTGGACATATTTGACCGAAAATTCAAACATTAGAGATACCAAAGATACTTTGTCCTATTCCTTAAATTAGAAAACATTGTTGTGAATTTTGGTAATGATATGTTTATACATTTTTTACACTCATCTCACATGTCTTTATTTTTTTCAATAAACACTACATTAATTTTTATTATGGTATCTTTATTGTATGAAATTTAATGGCTTATTTTTATATAATTTTATAAATTATAATTCAAATCAATATATACATATCTATAAACATCAACAGCCTGAACACTAGCTCCAAGTAATTGAAAGGGCGAAAAATGATTAATAAGTAATAACACAACTCCAACCCCTTCTCCTATTTTCTGGATTCCCGAAGGAACCGATCACGTGCGTTGCACGCGTAAACGCTTTCCCACCAAACGATTCACAAGCCTCTAAACTACTTCCTCATGATTCCACATTCTAACTTGCATTCCTTCATTGCAGAAACCAAGAGTCACTCTCTTCTTCATCTTCTTCATCATCATCATCTTCTCCTTCCTCTGTGTCTGTCTGTGTGAGAGCGATCACATCCAAATGCAGCAGAGGACTTCAAGTTTGACTTCTTGCTTGTCAAGCGAGCACAGAGCCATCAATGTCGCGGATCAGCCACAAACGAAGCGAAGAAGAATCGACAGTGATAATGGAAAGAGGGAGGTTTCTCTGTTACGATCGGCAGAGAAATGGCTTCACGCGATTCCTGTGATTTTGATGCTCTGCATTTTCCTACTCTGGTGGTATTCTTTTCTAGGTATCGATTTCTACAAAACTAACTATAATATGTACATTATCCTCATTTTATTCTATTTGTTGTGTAATGTGTTCCTAGTTTATTACTCCTTTTTCTTTTGTTTTCTAGATCTGGAGATTCTCGTAATCAATTTCCGTTGTTCAAAGTTATTCTTAGTGCAATTTTGTTGTATATCATGACTATTCAATTGAGCTTCTCATAGACTTTGGATTTTAGTCTTAAAATAACTGTAAATTTGGAATTAGCTTCGAATTTTTAACAAAATTTTCTTTCTACCTTGTTTGAACTTTTGAAGAAAGTGAACGTGATAGTCAGGGATGGTAGAACTATGGCTATAAGTAAGATCGTTATAACACTGCCTAACACTACTCGCATTGATCTCACAATACTAGCAGTGTCTGCAATGCCAATCCCCTCGGTTCCTCAAAATCTGTCAAGCGATGATGAAACTTACTTGGATATGATGAGTGTGCCTATTTGAAGTATCGTTTCATTTCCTTCAGTATGAATAATGGAAAAGAGTTTGAAGTATTGCCGAAATTTCCATTCAATTTTCTTCTGATAAAATTGATACGCTTCTTAGATGAGATAGAAATATTATCTGAATCTGTGTATGTTTGATGTTTCTTTGAAATCACCATACTGTGGTATCTTCCAAAAGAACTACCATTGCTTATATGCTCTGTCGAATTTACACAGTGAAAAAGGAAACAATGTTTGCGGAAGATGGCTAAACTGTAGCTTATGATTACACATGATCAGTAACAATATCTCAATTTGTGTTCTGTGGATTTTAATTTCTGGTGCAACTGTAGCCTTAGAATTTAGGAATACCTAATTCGAAGCTTGTTTTATTCATGTGTGTCTTGAAGTACAATAATGAACATTATGTACCTTGCATTGCTCATTGCTATATTTCGCTAACCTCACCTTCTCGACAATTTCCCACCCATATGAACATAGTTGATCTTCTGCGTGATGGTAGAACTCTACAACAGTCTCTCCTTGGTGACTGCAAGTGAAGTTTATGATTTAGACAGTAAACGAATCTAATTCAGTGTTATATATAATATATACTGTTCATCCAAGGTAAGGTAATATAATGTGTGTAAAATATTCTTTATATCTCATTTGAGTTTCTGAGCATCCATACCTTTTGCCAGCGAAGAGGATCTGGTCTTTTTACAACTATGATGGAGTCGATTCTCTCTGGCGTGTCCATTTTCCACCGGCAGTAAGGAGACTTCAATTTCGCACGAGAGTAAGTCCCAACAATTTGTTTCCTGCCTCGATCATATCTAGATTTGGTTATGTAGAAAATGAAGGGTTTTTGACAGGGGTTTTTAGTTACAGGTCTTGTGTTGAAGGAATACCATGTATAATCAGCTCTTTTATACCAATTGAGAAAGGTTCTCGAGGGCATCTCTAATTCTCTAGGGGACAATACTCCCCTGAAGACTTGGACCACGTAGCCCCATGAAACAGAGATGGACCAATATCTGCTTTTGTCATAGCAGATTGATTGTTGCATTATGCTAGCTGAGTCCATCTTGACGGATCCCATTAGGTGTCGTAGGGCTTGTACTCGGCTCATTTTTGGGAATATGGGCTGCACTAGATCAAGGTGGTGTAATGTCACCAGTGGGGTTACGGGATGTGATCCCAGGAGGCCTAGTAGGTCGCCATACACATCATACTGCATATGCACAAGATATAGATAGTTAGAATCAAAATCAAAAAGCATTCCCAATAATATAGTAAATTCAGACCAGCGCACGGGGATTTTGTGAGATTTGGGGAAGGTTAGACATGTGTAGTCTTGTGCCTGTGCTGAGCAGCATTGGAGTGAAGAATGAGAGAAAAGAGATAGAAAGATGGGTCCCACTCTATCTCTTTTCTCTCCTCCACCCGTCCCATCTAGTTTTTATATCTTTGTCAATATTAATAAAAAATTGATGCATATATAATTTATACAACTCATTTGACCCATATTAAAGAACTTTTCTCCATGTTTTATTTTTATCGGAGAACCTTGCAACAAAACTATAAACAACTGCATATAAATCTACTCGGTAGTGTTACCTGATGAAATCCAACTTCCTTGGTTAGTGGCACACCTAGCTCAGCCATGCAAGCTTGAATTCTATCATCACTTCCATATAAACCAGGGTATCGCCGAATGCACCGATCCTGAATCTTTGCAAGCTCCTTTGCCAATGGATAGCTTATAGCGAATCCTCCTCCTCCAAATGCCATGGAATATGAGAAGTGCATATTCTGAACATGACTCTCCGACGAGCTCCCAACATAATAGAAGTGCCTATGATCATACTTGGAAAGAATTCTGACCACATTATTGACCACAAACACTGTGTCATCGTCTCCCATCACGAACCACCTTACATCCTTCATCCCAAGCTTCAATGTCTCTGTTACCACCCTGGAAATTCTCAATGCAGACCTATCCCCCTCAGGATTTGTATAAGGGAAATCTGTAGTGTCCCCAGAAATTCGGATCTCGGGAAGCCCCTCGTTTCTTCTAGTCCTTACTTTTTTATCCAGCCATACTACCCCTCTAGTTTCGTTAGGCCTCCACCATATCTTTATATATTCTTTTCTGATCTCCCACAATTTGGATGAAGCCGCTATCCCAAAAACGATGTGTTTAAGCCCCGTGTCCTGCCTTTCAGATAAATCTGGGGGTAATCGAATTATAAGGTCCTTTTCCTTTTCTTTTCTTTCTTCTTCTTCTTCTTCCTCTTCCTCCTTCTCCTTCTCCTCCTCTTCTTCTACATCTGCTTTTTTCTCTCCCCTATGAATGGTAGTTATTGAGGATGTATTAGTCATCTGAAGGTGTTGTGCGGTGGCAGCATCTAAATGGGTGGAACAATCTGGATGATGATTGTGAAAGATAAGGTTGGAAGAGTAGAGGATGTATAGCATGATCATGGTCGGAATGAACCAAGAGATGATGCTTCTAGAGCTTGTCTGGAGCATTTGGTTCCTAGGTGAGATTTTCTTCTTCAGTGTTATCAATTCTTTTCAGGTGGTGGTGGTGGTGGTGCGAACGACGTTTAGACTCAGAATTCTTCGGATCATGCAGAGAGAGAGAGAGAGAGAGAGTCTTGTGTATGTGTGTTTGTGTGTTTTACTATTTTGTTTTCTTTTGGTTTTTTGTGCTTCCTAGTGAAATTAGTCGAGGCTGGAAGAGAGATTAAATGCGGTTAAAATGGAACATTGGTTTTTTCTTCTTTTTATTTTACTTTTTTTTTTCCCAACAAAACATAAAATAGAAAAATAAGGGGTTTTACTTTTATGTGCCTATGTGGTCGAAAAACAAAAGGTAGTAGTAAATTGCATTACAGTGGAGTGGACGGCCTGAATCCATGATGGTAGCAGCCCATATTTGCATGGCCAAGCCCGTACTTAATGACTTTCCTTTTGTAAGCTTAGATGAATTTTCAGACCGAGAGGAAAAGTGAGAATGGATCCTATGTTGGCTAGTATAAAAAAATAAAGAGAAAAAATCTCACTTATGTGTGGAATTTACTTATGTGTCACTTTCTCTCCTTACTTTTCTATGTTGGACAGTATATAATCTATTCTCAGGAAAAGATGGTCTTTTGGCTTCAAACTTTTGGACCCTCAATTTAATTTTTGTGAATTTTTTTAGTAAATTATATTAGTAGAGATTTTCAGGAATTAAATTTTTGTGAAATTTTTAGTAAAAAACATAAAAATAAATAATTTTTTAAAGAATTTAATTTGATATTTTCATTTTACAAGAATTAAATTGTGACAAATTGCATCTTTCAAATATTAAATTGAGATGAATTGTATCTTTCAAAACTAAAATATTAATTTACTCTACAAAATTTGGCTTTGAAAAAGAAAGCTCATTTGTTACTTGTTTTTTAAAAAAATTAATCCAAACACTTTAATTTTTAGTTAAAAGCGTTTTTTCATATTAAAAAACTTTTTAAACCCAAAAAAAAAGCCAACAAAAACACACCCTAGCAATATTATAGACAGTTATTTTTGTTTATCAATTTTATTAAATGACTAAATTTACCTAACCTTGACTATTTCTACAATTGTATTTGTATGCCACACTTGTTTCTGTAAACTATGTCTTGTCCCCATCTGTCTTCCCCATATCTCACACCACCTAGGCTCTGCAGCTAACAAGTAATAATATTCAACTGTTTCACTCTCTTCTATTATTTAGGAAAGGATACCATTGGTATAAAAGTACGAATATAAATTATTATAAAAAAGTGCTGTAGAGTAAAGTACTGTAGAATAAAAAAAAGTAATGTAGAGAAAAGTGAGGAGAGAGATAGAGAGAAAAATTAAGAGAAAAAAAATATGATAAAAAATGTATTTAATATATATAAAATATTATATAAATTTTTTTATAAAACGCTATAATTTTATTGTTTAGTATCCTTACCAAACATACCCTTAATTCTATAACTAGCATCAAGTGTAAGAGTAAAACATCAACACAAAATTAAGATGAAGAACTAAAGTGAATATTCTATTCAATTATTAGTGGTGATTTTAATATATTAAAAAAAATTATAATATTTGTATACATAATTTAGCAATAATTTTACTTATAATAAATACTTTTATATAATATAAAGCACTTATGAATTTTTTTTCTTTTCTTAAAAGGCTCATTTTAGTTAAAGTGAATTGGCGCAAATGATTAAGGGTCTAGAGGAAAGTTCTCGCTTCATCCATGGGTGAGGGTTCGAATCCTCCTGAAGCCATCCAAAATCTTGCTTTGGTGGACATCCCTCCTCAGGAGATCCCTTGGCATTCAAGGGCTAGTTGAGTAGCTGTGATTCGATAAAATTGCTTGCGGTTTAGGCTTGTGCACCAATCCTTTGGGTTAGGCCTCTGTTGGTCTCCCCAACATGCCACTGGCGCCCTGCCCGGTAGAACTTGAGAATGCCTTCCCTTACTACCATTTTTCTTAAAAAAAAAAGCTCATTTTAGAAAAGTGTGAATAAAAGAAGTTTTAGAAGAAGTAACCCAAGCTTCAGATATTGGACAAGAAGAGAACCAAATCTAAAGCAAAAACCAGAGTCATAATAGATTCCCCAACCACATTTCCTGAATTATGGGTCATAGAGTGATGGTTCCTTTTTGTCGCAATTGATTGAATTGTAGCTTAGGTTGGGTCACGAGCCACTTGAAGAGGAATCGAAACAAGGACATGCAATCCATGCGAATTGCTTACTACCAAGTAAAAGGCGATAGCGATCCAAGCCAAAGCAAGGACAGATTCGCTTATGAAGTGTCCATTCCTTTTTTTCCTCACAGGTATCCTCTTATCAGAGGCAATCTTATTCGAATTAGCTGAGGTCCCATAAAGGAGTAGATTTCTCTTAACAGAAGTTTTTTCATACACAAATCTCAAATCCAAGACCTTACTTAAGGAGAATGGAGTACCTACCACTCCAACCTGACCCAAAATTATCCTACTTCTCACTTCTCATGCCCTATTACTTATTATACCTGAGCGGCCTACATATATGGCAAATAATTAGACTTAATCCATTAATTATAAGGGGAAGTTCTGTCATACAAACGGGTTGCATGGGATCCTCCAACTCCTTTCTAGCTAATTAAGAGTTGTTATGTGTCACTATGAAATATATTTGTGTCCCTGAAATTTATAATAATTACAATTTTAGTACTTGTAATTTTTTTTAGAGTTTATAATAATTGTACTTTTTATAATTGTGAAAATTTTATGTTTTTTTATTCTAGATTTATGATAATTATATTTTAGTGTCTGTATTTTTATATAAAAATAATTTATTTTCTTCTTTTTGAAGAATCTTTGGCAGAGAATATATAATTCTTTTTTACAAAAAAATAAAAATAATAAAAGTATAATTATCATAAATTTGGGATGAAAACATAAAAAAATTACGCTAAAATTATAATCATTATAAACTTTGGAGGTAAAAAATAAAAACTTTTACAAATAGTAAAGGCTTAATTATTATAAATTTTAAGGGCGCAAATAAAAATCTTCATATATTTTGGCTTAATTATTCCGCACAAATTAAATGTCAATTTCTTCAATTTGGTCCCTTATAAATATGCGTTCTCAATTTGGTTCTTCATAAAAAAAATCATAATCAATTTGATCATTTTGTTTGAGTGTCATTTAAATAAATTAATGGATCTAATGAGATAAATTGTTTGAGTTGGCCCAAAAACATTTAAATTATGCTTAAATAATCTATTAATTATTTTAAATGGCAGCCAAATAGAGGGACTAAATTGATAATAATTTGTTTTGTGAAAGGACTACATTGTTAACGCATATATACTATAAGAAAAATGAGTATTTTCAACAATTATATTTCGACGACCATTTAATTGATGAAAAAAAAATATTTTTAAAATTGGACCGGTCATTGAACCGAAATTTTTTTGGATCATGGGTTGATCAGTTCAATCAATTCCACCGACAGTCAAACCAAATGACATCAAAAATATATAAAATAATAATTAAATAGTTTTAACATTAATAATATATCTTTCTAATTATATGTATAGAAATAAAATAAGTTTAAACAATCAAATCATATTACCAACAAACATCTAAAAGTCCAAATTCTCAAATCTATAATATAATTCATATCAAAACACCATACCATTGCCCTTTTGGGTAATAATTTGGAGTTATGGTGAGTTTTGGTTCATCAGTTCTCAATTATTGGATCTATTTCGAAATATGTGTCATCTTAATTTTTTAAATAAATTTTGACACAAATATTGAAACAAATCTAATAACGAAGAATTGGTGAACCAAAGCTCACCGGAGCTTCATGCCACTTTTTTTAATTTAATCAAATGAGTGTTATATCATATTGGACTTGGTAAATTGAGCTTTTAAATACCGATATTCAAATTCAAAACAAGGAAATATGTTGAAAATTTGACTTATTCATTGACCCAGTCGATTCTCTATATTTGGTCTCAATTCACTTGGTTTTATTTGAGCCAACCCGGTCCGACCAGTTGCCCGGGCCAATTGGGTGAATCAGACTTAACACTTAGACAATGACAGTTACCGGTCCAACTGGTCGAACCGTTCGACTAGGGTCTTAAACCATCGCAAAAAAATTATTTTTTTCAACATTTAAATTTTAACTGTCAAAATAATTTGTTGAAAACAGTCAATAAAAGTATTTTTGACGGTAAATAATGGTTAATAATATTTTTTTTACAATATTTTTATCAAAGCCATTGTTGAAGCAGATATTGTTGAAAATAATATTATTAACAATTATTGACCATAAAAAATATTATTATTGATTTTTTTAGCATTTTATTTTGAGGATAAAAAAATTAATTATTACATTTTTTTTAATAATTAATATTAACCGTTGTTAAAGATATTATTTTTTAGAGTGATAGGTGGGATCAAATTTAAAAGACTGACACATGCATCTGTGGAACCAAAATGACGTTTTAGTTTTGAGGCAAAATATTATTTAGTCCTTAAATTTGGCCAATTATTATTTAGTCCTTAAATTTGGCAAAAATATTATTTAGTCTTCAAATTTTGCTCTGTTAACTATTTAGTTCCTGAATTTGGCAAAAATACTATGTAGTCCCCGAATTTAGCAAAAATACTATTTAGTCCTCAAATTTGCAATTCTGTGAACTATTTAGTCCCCTGACTGTTACCCGTTAGATAACCACTTGACGTAGCCGTTAAATGCTGATGTGGCATGTGCCCAGGCATTTAACGGTGCCACATCAATATTTAACAGCCACATCAGTTGGTGCCTAGTTATCAACTGATAATGGTCAAGAGAGTAAATAGTTGACAGAGTTGCAAATTCGGGGACTAAATAGTATTTCTGCCAAATTCGGGGATTAAAGAGTTGACAGAGTTGCAAATTGAGGGACTAAATAAAATTTTTGCCAAAGTTTTCATATAATATGTGAAATTGAATTTTAATTTTTGACATAAGAATGTACACGAATTTAAGGTGGGGGTGTTGATGTGACCCTCACACGAGAGGGAACAGATAAGATAATTTTAGGAATAGCAGATCACATGGGCTATGGGACCTCACCTAGCATCTCTCATTCTTTGGCTGCTCTATCTTTCAAATTCTCATCTCCTTTTTGTAATTTATTTTTTATTTAATTAAACAAAAATTAAGTAATTAAGATAAATATATATATAACTATAAAAGTTTGTTACTGTGTGGAATATTGGTAATGATAATGAAATGAGAGCCTAATCCACTGAATATTAAAGGGAAAGAGAATTGGAAGCAAAATTATTGGAAGCCTTGATAGTGATATTTTGAGAATATTTAGCTCACTAATTATTATGTTCAAGCATAAGATGGAATTTGTATGTGTGAGAGAGTGTGTAAAAAGCTGTGATGGTGAGAATTCTAAAACCCATTTAGTAGTATAAGATTCTAACTTCTAATATATATGATTGATTAATTAGAATTTCTGTACATCTCTCAAATCAGTTGGTCCTTAATCTGTTTAAGGTGAGTCCTTATTAATGTGAGTTTTTATTAATATTAACAGATGACACTACATGATTAGAGGAATGTACCGAAATTTAGTAGTACGGTAGTACTAAATTTTTATCGTTGCATGTTTGGTATTAACTAAGCACGGTTAAAAATTAGTTAAGTTTTAATTTTTCTTTTAACTGAGCAATGTTGGGTGTTAACTGTTAATCGATCAACATTTAATATTGGTGATAAGATGGAATATTTTAACAAATTAGAAGAAAAGAAAAAGGAGAGAAAATAGAATTTAGTTTCTAGTTAGTATCTATGTTTAAGTCATCATAATTATTATTTATTTAGAGAATATTTAGATGGAAGGACTAAATTAATAACATATCAAATTAATAGACTAAATTGAGAATAAAAATTTATGAGAAACAAATTAAAAAAAGTGATACCTGAGAGATCAATATGTGATGTTTCAGACTCTTGACAATTTATTCTGTTAGCTGTGATAAAAGATACGTGACTTAGAGATAGATTCCTTTAATTAGACAAAAGCATTACTATATTTTTGGTCTATCATGCACTTATTCATTAGAACGGACTTGATGACTAATTCTCAGATATTGCAGAATTCATTATTGGAGACGACTTTTTCAACGGATGACGCTCCAGTCCCATTCCTTTAAGGATCAAATCTAAGATACGATAATTAAAGAAAGACTTTTCAAGTGCAAACCCATGCAAACGCCTATGTGACGCATTTGTATTGATCGAGTTGTAAATTATATTTTTGTAATTGGACCAATACAAACATGCCACGCAGGCGTTTGTATGAATTTATACCTTAAAAAAAAATATAAATCTCTTACTATTTGTGTCATAATGGAATGAATGGATGATTAAGGCATTACTATTTGATTGCTTTTTCTTCTGATCATAAAAACGCATAGGCTATTATATTCAACGTCCATGGCAATATAGTCCACAATATTTACTGTAACGAGAGAAAAGAAGAAAAGTAGTTTATAGTTTAGACTGACAACTATCATTACACACACCATAAAAGAAAAAATAGATTCATAAATAATTGATGAATATGAAAAGAGAAAATAATGATATAGAAAGAAAATAATGATATAGGACTTGGATATGTTGGATCTTATGGGTCCACCACACTCACACATAAAAATGAATCTGGAGTTAATTGATAATATTTTAACTGACTAAATTATTCTTTTGGTCCTCAATGTTTGCACAGAGGTTAATATTGATCCTCAACATTTTAAAAAGTTATTTTCGGTCCTCAACATTTTTTTAAATCAAAATTGGTCCTCTAGCGTAATATCTATATAGTTTTGTCATTAAATGCTGACGTGGAAAGCTTATATGTGGCACACCCTCTCTCATACTTGTCATATTTAAATAGCATGGCACCCTCTCTCACTCCAACTCAGCAAAACGATGCGTTTTTGATTCATTTAAATGTTTTGTTTTGGACTTCTAAATGATCAAAACGATGTCGTTTTGCTGAGTTGGAGTGAGAGAGGGTGCCATATCATTTAAATATGACACGTAAGAGAGAGGATGTGCCACATAAGCCTTCCATGTCAGCATTTAAGGGCAAAACTGGATGTTACGCTAGAGGACTAATTTTGACAAACAAAACATTGAGGACATAAAATAACTTTTTGAAACGTTAATGACTAATATTAAAATTCGTGCAAACGTTGAGGACCAAAAGAATAATTTGACCTAGTTTAATATAATCCACTCTCTTTTATAAGTTACAGGTTTCACTCTTTTTGCTGCAAAAATGTTCCAAGTTATTTGTAAAATCTTTTATATTTAATGTAAAAATGATCCTGCCCTATCTTCTGTGTTGACAATTAATTTTTTGAATACTGGAGATTGAAAAATTCTTCTCATCCGTTTGGTTGCAAGATTGATTTTTGAGAGAATATAAATAGAAATAATAATGAAAATGAAAATGAGAATGGAAATAGAAATATTTAAGATTACATTTGGTATTGTTGACACTCAAATGACTTGGGGAACTCACCCTCAAAAGTTAGTTTGTAAGGAGAAAGAATCAAACTTCCTTAAGTATTTTATTGAGTATCTCATCCTATCATATATATGTGAGACTTTTTTTATATATATCTCTAATAGGTATGACATAAAAAATGTGAGAACGAGATTGTAAATAAGAATGTAAAAGAGATAGAATGACCAATTTATCTATGTAATTAAATTTTAGTAGTGATGGTAGAAAGTAGTGGGAGGGCAAAATGGTCAAAGCCCTCCCAAACCTTTCTCCATGAAGGATTAACTTAAACATAATTCTTTACGGAGGGCTATATATTCCAAACCACCAACCAAACATGAGTTATATAATTTCCTTTTTTGAACCACCGATCAAATATAACTATAACATTCCCAAATCCAAACTCTCAATTTTAAATCTCCATCCCAAACATGCCGCTCATCAATTTTACTCGAATCAAACTCAAGAGACGATGATTAAAAAAACACGCATCCGCCAATATATACGTTTTGATCGTGTCCTATTCATAATTGAGTTCGATCACATCATGAGGTTGAAGATGTTGATCAAACGAACCACAAATAGCATCGTTTCTAGTCATGTTTAAGCACATTAAATACACAGGTAAACACCATCCACAATTTCCATTTTCTACCCAACTTTTTTGAAACAAATGAAATGAATTAATTAAATAATTAATTAAATTTGGTTTTGATAATAATTTGTGGTGGTGTAGTACCCCTCCAACATCAACCAGCATGGTGTCACGTGTCCACTTCCCATGCCTCTCCTTGTGACTATGCTTTTCTGTCTCAAAGTTTATATATATATATATATATATGTTGTGTGCAAGATATTAGATATACTAACCTTTCACATACCTATATTTTCCGAGTCATCAATTTGGTGTACTGTAATTTGATTTGTACAATAAAATTTTATCCAATATTGTTACATGTTTAAACTTATTAGGGTACACTTGGTATAAATACACGGATGTAAAATACTGTAGAATAAAAAAAAAGTATTGTAAAAAAAATGATAAGCGGGATAAAAAAAATATGATAAAAAATGTGTTTGATATATATAAAATATGATATAATTTTTTTTTGAGAATTGTGAAATATCATAATTTTACTGTGGGGGATCTTTATCAAACGTGCCCTTAATTTGAATTTGTGTAAATTTTTTAGAGTGTTTAATTATATATATACTGGTTAAAACTAAAATATCTACTTAGTCTCAAACGTTGACTAAAATTTGAACTCAAGTTTAATTATTACATTGTGAGGGACTAATCTCTTTCACTAGATCTAACCCTTTGATTTTCTTCGTTCATTTATAAATTATAGACACTTTAAAATATATATATATAATAACTAGTCTGAGAATTTATTTATATTTGATTAAAGACAATTTTATTTAAAGTATTTTGTGAATATATTATTTAATAAATATATAAATTATAATTTATTATTAGTTCTTTTACTATAATTTATTATAATAACAACATCAAAAAAATCATTATAATAACAAATTCAATCCAACGAACAAAAATTTGAAAGAAATGGTTAGGAACATCAATTTTATCTCATTCTTAAGTTTGATGAATCAATACATCTTCAATAATAAAAGAAATTTTTCTCTGACGATGACCACAATTAAAAGTCAAAGAGAAGTACCAAACCTTAAATAGTATTTACTATGACCGGAAAGGAATATGTTAATTTTCTTTAAATTTTAAAATATAATATACAAAGATATTTTTATATACTCAAAATATAATAAATCAAACAGTAAAAAATTATATACTTCTTTAATTTTTTGTTATTTTATTCTCCCTTCAATAAAATGTAAAATTTTGTGAGATGTATTGTAATATATAGATCATAATCAATGCATATGTTGGTTTAGAAAAAAAAAGACTACTGGGAAGAGTCAAGAGATGCTTAAAATTGATGTGAGAGAGAGAATATCTCAAGATAAAACTTTTCGAAGGTATCTCTGAAAAAATTATTTAGTCCCCGAACTTATCAAAAAAAAATTATTAGTCCCTAAATTTGTAACTCTGTGAACTATTTAGTCCTCTGACTATTACCTGTTAGATAACTAGCTGATGTGGACGTTAAATGCTGATGTGACATGTGAGGTGGCATTTAACGATGCCGCGTCAACATTTAACAACCACATCAGCTAATGCCTAATTATCTAACTGATAATGGTCAAGAGACTAAATAATTGATAGATTAATATGTCTTTAATTATTACGTTGTGAGGAATTAATATCTTTCACTAGATCTAACCCTTTGATTGTCTTCGTTCATTTATAAATTATAGACACTTCAAAAAAAAAAATATATATAACAACTAGTCTCAGAATTTATTTATATTTAATTAAAGACAATTTTATTTGAAGTATTTTGTGAACATATTATTTAATAAATATATAAATTATAATTTATTATTAGTTCTTTTACTATAATTTATTATAATAACAACATTAAAAAAATCATTATAATAACAAATTCAATCCAACGAACAAAAATTTGAAATTAGGCACATCAATTTTATCTCAGTTTTGTTTTTAAGCTTGACGAATCAATACATCTTCAACAACAAAAAAAGTTTCTCTCTGACGATGTTAAGCCACAGAAGTCACAACCTTTATATATTTTAACGATATTTGTGAAAATGATAAGATTGTTCGAAAAATAAAATTGACCACAATCAAAAGTTAAAGACATATTAAAAAATACCAAACCTATTTACTTTGACCGAAAAGAAATATGTTAATTTTCTTTAAATTTTAAAATATAATATACAAAGATATTTTTATATTTTAAAATAATAAATTAAACAGTAAAAAATTATTTACTTCTTTAATTTTTTGTTTTTATTCTCCCTTCAATAAAATGTAAAATTTTGTGAGATGTATTGTAATATATAGATCATAATCAATGCATATGTTGGTTTAGAAAAAAAAAGACTATTCGGAAGAGTCAAGAGATGCTTAAATTTGATGTGAGAGAGAGAATATCTCAAGATAAAACTTTCCGAAGATATCTCTGAAAAAAAATATATTAAGATTTTATTTTGGGTCAAAAAATATTACGATTTTTTGGTTGTGTGGTTTTGTTGTTATCTATCTGTAGTTAGAATTAGCAGACACAGAGAGTATTGTCCTACGAAGAAGTGGTCGGTAGATATACACTTCTTCCTTCTTCCTTTCCTCTCTTGCCAACCCATTTCCAGACTGTCAAATTTCTCACACACCAAATCCAAAATCCTTCAAGGTACATGAAGATAGAAGAATACTCTTATAAAAATTATATGTATATATATATATATAGATATATGTATAGATTTTCGTGCCAGAAAAAAAAAAGCCATGTGAGATTTGGGTACACACAGGGATGGGAGGCCAAACCTTTTCGCCAATAATGAATATCCCTTTCTCCTACTACTTCCTGTGTAGTATATATCTATATATGTGTGTATAATTGATCAAGAATAGTACTGGGCAATTAATTCTTCAGGTATTATAAATACTAAATTAGAAAATATATATATATAGGACTTGTTTCTTCTACCTGAATTCTTGTGTGTTGTCAAAAGTACTTGTTTCTTCAATTCACTCTGCATTATGATATGCACAGCTTCTTCTTCCTTCAATTATCAGAGACAATAGTTTCCTTCATTGATGTTTACTTTTCTGACATTATTATTGTCTTAGTCTCAGCTTAAATGCCCAAGGAATTGAATTTACCTCTCTTACCCTAAAAGATGTGAAATAATGCTTGCTTCTTCACATCACTCTCTATACTATATAGTGTGCCCATTACAATTACTCTCACTACCCCACTATTTGCCCCATAACTAACATGATTTTTTTTCATATATATATATATATGTGTGTGTGTTTGCACTCTCATGAATTGTTGAAGCACACATGTGATAGTACTATAGAAGATCATCATTATTATTATTGGTTCCCAATTTTTCAATTTTTATTAATTAATTTCCATATAACCACTGAAATTTTGCCCCTGTGTGTGTTGAATGATGTTGAAATTGTGACGACATTAGGAGAGTAAGGATGGAACAATCGGAGAAGCAATCTCACAGATCGCAATTCCCGAGAGATCCTCGCGGATCGCTGGAAGTGTTCAATCCGTCGTCGTATAACTCGTCGGAGAATTCGTCCAACTCGCCGTTCCGGTCGCAGCCGAAGTGGAAGGCGTGGATCGATTCGCCGCCACCGCCGCCGTCCGCCGGCGGCGGCGGAGGGAGTAAGGATGACGTCAGCAGCACGTCGTGGATGGCGCTTAAGGACTCGAGTAATAATAATAATAATAATAATTCCTCCTCCGCCGCCACGGCGCAGACGCTTTCCGCTATACTTAACGATCCGGCGCAGAGGTCGCCGGCGACGGCGGAAATCGGCGCGGCGGCGCAGAGGGCGGCGGAGTGGGGGCTGGTGCTGAAGACGGACACGGAGACGGGGAGGCCGCAGGGGGTGGCGGTGAGGACCTCCGGCGGGGAGGAAGGGAGCGCGAAGGCGGCCGCCGCGACGACCGTCGTCGCGGGGACGTCGAGGCGGAACTCGAACAACTCGGTGAGGAGCTCGGGCGACTCGTCGGAGGACGGGGCGATCTTGAAGGAGGCGCGTGGGATCCCGAGGGTGTCGGAGGACTTGAAGGACGCGCTGTCGATGTTCCAACAGACGTTCGTGGTGTCGGATGCTACCAAACCCGATTACCCGATCCTGTATGCGAGTGCCGGGTTCTTCAAGATGACGGGATATACTTCCAAAGAGGTCATTGGAAGGAATTGGTAATGTAATTTCCTTTTGTTTCTTTCTCTTCGTAATTCTTCAATTATTTCTTCATAATGTACCACTTTTGTGATTCTGCTTCATTGCATATACTTTTGAGAAAATATTCTCACACAGTAAACTTATGTAATATTTTTTTATATCTTTATTTTAAATAAAGTTTTTAATTAAAAAATTTTATAATAAAAATATAAAAAATTTTGCTTAAATTTTTTTCCCCTTTGCGTCCGACTAATTTTACACAAGTCATCACTTACTAAAAAGTTCTCAATTTTTTTTGTAATATAATATAATTTTTTCCGTAATTGTGAATTTTTGTAATATATATATATATATTTTATCAACTCAAGTCTATGTAAATTATATATAAATCTATCATATTCTAAAAATATAATAAAAAAAAGTAAAGAAAATGTTTGTCTAGTTATAATTGGAAGTTATAAAAAAAATTGAATTACTTTTTAAAGTATATTAATTTATATAGAACTAGACCAAATAAAGTCTGTGTGAATATTTCCTTTATTTTAAAGATATCTAATTTCATGTTTTTATCATGTTTTTTTTTTCTATTTTTAAATGGTTTTCTGTAATCTAACATCAGATTATTTTTAATAAATATTATATTTTCATTTTATAAAATGGTTCAATTTTACTGTTCTTATATATATATATATATATATATATAAATATAATTTTAATGTTAAATTTAATAGTTTTTTATTTATATGTTATTTATTCTACGATTTTATATTTTATAGAAAGTTAAATTGTTCACTTTTAAATACAAAATAATTTTAATTATAAATTAAAAGTACATTTAAGCTTCACATTAGGGAAAAAAGTTAACATGCAAGCGTAATTTAGCCTTTAGCATTGCACTTTGTTTGAATCTATAATTTGTTTGTTCATGCAATTGAATCATTGAATTGGTGACCACTGAGGAAGAATATCAAATCAGACTAGATCTTTTTTCATTTTTTATGATTTAATTATAAATATCAATTTATTTGAATAAAAGATTAATTGTATCTTATAAATGAACAAAAATTCAGAGGTACCGTACTACTAAAGTTCAGTACATCCTTCCAATCGTACAGAGCCATTTATTAATATTAATAAAAATTCATGTTAATAAGAATCCACCTTGAATGGTTTAAAGATCAACTTATTAGATGAATGTACTGAAATTCAATACTACCGTACCATTGGACATTTCCTCCTTATAATTACTTCAAAATGAATATATAAACTTATTAAACTACCATAAAAAAAGATTTAAGATGATTCAGTCTCTTTATTTTCTTTTTATGAGCACTCTCTTTATTAGTCCAAAAAGTGTATATATATTTAAAGGTAACGGTCCTTCTAACTGTAATAACGAATTTTAACTGCGGATTCGGGTACGGGTCCCAGTCGGTTTTTACAGGGAGCGGATACGGATCCAGAAGACGTATCGAAGATAAGAGAGGCATTGCAAGCTGGCACAAGTTACTGCGGAAGATTACTGAATTACAAGAAAGACGGCACTCCCTTTTGGAACCTTCTCACTATTTCTCCCATCAAGGACGACGATGGCAACGTTCTCAAGTTCATTGGGTTCGTCATCTCTTTGTCTCTCTCTCTCGCTCTCTTCATATATAACTCTTAATTACTTCTTTAATCTTCATTCTTAATTTGGAGGGGATCGTTTGGTTGGGTTGGGTCCTTTTCTTTTGACCTCATAATGACAAATATTGGCCCTTTTACGTGTTGCACACAAGGTGTTCGATGAAAGTACTCAATGGGGAGAGCTGGATAAATTTTCACTCTAATGTGAAAATGACAGTGTATGAATGTAGCTAGATATATATCTTTTAGCCACACATACATAGATAAACCAAAATACATGATGTGTCAATTCAAAGTAGTGTGCGTCCATAGTTTATTGGACTGTTATTGCTCACCATCATACATATCGTTTTCTTTGAAGTGGAAAATGGGCAGCTGGGAGAGCCGTGCTTATCTAAATGTTTTTCTTTTTCATTTTTTTTTAAATTTCCAAGGAAACATTAGGGATTTGTTTTAAACTTTTTGTTGAGGAATGCCCTTGCATGAGTGTGTAAGATTAAAGAACTGGCTTCTCGGAATGAATATATAATGCCCCAAAACGAAATCTAGAATCCCACTATTGATGATTTGAGCCTATGAGTTGTGGTTATCTGTTGCTAAATTTTGAGCCTAATGGACCTCTTTCTTTGCATTTTTTGTCACTGGCTGCTACCTAAGATTGAGACCCTGACATTGATTGCTGTGTGGGCCTTGATGTAACTTGACAATAACACAAGTTGAACAGAAGGATTTGTAATGGATCACGATTGGGGTGTAAGGGTGAAATTATTATTAAGTCAATAGTAATAGTAAATGTGGTAATAGTAATGTAATAATACAGTGGGATGCTTACGTATGTCTTGTCTTTGTGTGGATGATTTGATTTTGGCAGAATGCAAGTGGAGGTTAGTAAGCATACAGAGGGGGCCAAGGAGAAGACTCTACGTCCCAATGGATTGCCTGAGTCTTTGATTCGATACGATGGTAATATATTTAATTTGGACACATCTTATATTTCATTAATTACTGCTGTCATGGAAAATTTTTAGGAGAAATTGCATTTTACTAAGAATTAAGGTTAAATTGGTAATTTAGTTTAGAAGTGTATGTAGTTTACTTATAAATTTTAAAGTTTATATATTAAGTTTGTTATTAAAATTTAGTTTAGAAGGGTATGTAGTTTCTCCAACTTTTTTACAGTGCATCTTGCATTAAAGATAAATGTAATAAGTTAATAAAAATTAATCTAAGTAATTTTACGTGGTGGAATCTAATACATTAAAAACCCATTTAATTATGAGACTTAGATACAAATCTTTATATCTTTATTATTACGTTATTTAATTAAGATTAAACATATAAAATTTTTAACAGACCCAATCATAGAGAGCTGTTTTGTAAGAAAAAAAAATCTATTTGTCATTTTGTAGTTAAATAACTGGATAGGTAATAACAAATATATAAAAAATTCAGTCAATTTTTTTAATTTACTTCAATTAGTGCCATGTATATATTTTAAGATTTCTCGTACTTTTATATACCCATTTACTTTATTCTGTTTTCCGAAGGAAAATTGGTTTCTTTCTTGGAAGCGTATTGAATTCCAAAAAGGAAAACCACATAGATATGAACGAAAGATCACGGCTTGCACATAGATATACGCATATACTTAATGATAATATTTCTAACTTTGATGTGAATAAACCGTAATTTAATTTCTATAAAAAAACCGTACATTAGAAAAGAAAAACAAAGTAATGCATGCTTGAAATAGGCGTATCTTTGTCTAGGTAGAACTACTACAAAAAATCAGTAAAACCACGGGTCAGCAAGAGTATGTTGCCTCATGTGACGATCTGTTTAAGTTCTGGGAAAATATTGAAGCGTTTAGCAAGATGGATTTAGATATATCAAATGCATAAATAATTACTATTTACAATGGACTTGTGTGATAACGACATTTTTCCTAGTTCATAAGCCTTGAAAAGACTACTGAAACATAACGGATGTCTTGAAAAGATTTTGGAATCTAATGTTTGCTTGAATTCAAATTGCTTTCACCCAAAAGATAGATCAGTATCAGTTAACTATGGAGTTCTAATCTGGATATGAAGTTCTTTTCTGGGGGAATTTTGTAAGACTGTTTAGTGTCCAAAACTTCCATCAATGAACTATATCTAACACTGCCAATGATTAGGCAAAGAAGAATTACAATTCATAGTTCTATCACAAAGATATACGAAGTCAGAAATATCAGATGCCATTAAGCATGTTTCAAACTAATTCTCTGACCAAGCAGAAGTAATAGGACATACTAGTCACAATCTTAACTATACTAACAGCTCATGTATTGCAGCTCGTCAGAAAGAGAAGGCTACCTCCTCAGTAACTGAGTTGGTCCAGGCTGTGAGGCGGCCACGGGCACTCAGTGAATCAGCAAACCGTCCGATGATCAGGATATCAGGAGGTGGTGATGAAGCAGAGAGAGCAAAAAGTTTGTTGAGGAGAAAATCGGAGAGCGTGGATGCATTAAGGCCAAAATCACAGGGAGCCCATAGAAATTCCATGCAGCGAATCAATGAGCTGCCTGAAACCAAACAGAAAAAATCCCGTCGGCGTTCTTTCATGGGGTATGGTTCTTCCTCATCAAGTGATGTTATACTGGTCTCTTTTTCTATTCAGCCCCACAATTTTATTGTTAAATATGTGTAGTTTGTGTATGACTATGATCCTATATAACAGTGTTGTCTTTCTAAGCTTCAGGTTTATCAAGAAAAGTGAGCCCAATGATGAAAGCCTTGAAAATGAATTTGATGAGGGCAACTCTGAGAGTGAGGAAGATGAGAGGCCTGAAAGTATTGATGACAAAGTAACCCAAAGGGAAAAGCGAAAGGGTCTTGACCTTGCAACCACACTTGAACGTATTGAGAAGAACTTTGTTATTACTGATCCAAGATTGCCTGACAATCCCATAGTAAGATTCTTCACAATGATTATACTACACTGACGTAATTGCTTCTTCATTGGATTTATGTACTGGAGATGAAGATGTATCAAAACACCTTTTGTATTTGTTTTTCAGATCTTTGCATCTGACAGCTTCCTAGAGCTTACAGAGTACAGCCGTGAAGAAATTTTGGGAAGAAATTGCAGGTAGGCTGTGAATTTCATTAGCATGGGATTGAATACTAAAACATTGGCTTATATACTAGAAGCATGGAAATGAACATTGGACGCATAAGTGTCCATGTATAATTTGAAGGCAGTTGTTGAGCAAAGACAGCTCTTTCTTTATAACGTTTCCACTTCACATAGCATATATAGTTCTTGCCTGTAATCTAATTGCATTCGATTTTTACCTAGTTATTTTAACTTAAAGCTTCAAATTTCACTTAAGGCTTCCTTTATTGGAGCGTAAATACTTCCACAATGAAGCAATGGTAAATATTGATATACCTGAAAACAATTATGAGCTCTTTCTATAAAATTGTAATTCTTTTGTATTTATCGCATACGCTATTTGATAATTTTTCAGGTTTCTGCAAGGACCTGAAACTGATCCAGCAACTGTGAGAAAAATTAGAGAGGCAATCGATAACCAAAAAGAAGTTACTGTGCAGCTAATTAATTATACAAAGAGTGGTAGGCTTTTTTAGAATCTCCAGGGAATGCCCCTTTATTAGGCTAATTCATTATACGTTACAACTTTGTAGGTATTACATGAAGATTTATTAGTACAACTTGGCATATCCATCTACATGAGTTTAAAGTGATAAGAAATTTTGCAAGATGTTTAATGCCACACTAGATTTTTTTATTAAAAAGAAACAAACAAGATTTCTGTTATGTCCACCTTTTTTCTTGATTGACAGTAACCTGTTAGTAGTTGATAATATAGTTCACACTATTTTCATATATTACTCTTGTTTTAGATTTCCTTTCTTTGCCTGCAATGAAAATATAGGTCATTTAACCTTGTGAATTTCAACTCAGGAAAAAAGTTCTGGAACCTGTTTCATCTGCAACCTATGCGTGATCAGAAGGTATAGCATTTTGATAATCCTCTGGAGATGTTAAATCTTTTATTATCTACTTAGGATTTTGGTTTAGGTTGTTATCCTATTGCATTTACCTATAATTTCTACAGAGCAAAGAGGAAACATTTATTTTTCTAATTTAGCCATGTTCTTTTTCCTTTCTTGGTTTAACAGGGAGAAGTTCAGTATTTTATTGGTGTTCAACTTGATGGTAGTCAGCATGTGGAACCTCTTCACAACTGTATTGCAGAAGAATCCGCAAAGGAGGGAGAACATTTGGTTTGAAATCTTTCCAAATGCTTCATTAGTGTAGTGAATATTAATATATTAAATGATCTTTGGGTATCAACATAAATACATATCTTGATGTTCTGAAAAGGCTGTGTTCCATAAAAAAAATGCCTTTTTTTTACCAAAGAAGAATTTGAATATATTATTTGTGGGCATAATTTGTATCAGTATGATTTACTTTTTTTTTAAATCTATTTTGCTTTATTTTCATCCGAGTTATAACACATTTATTGCTCAGGTCAAACAAACTGCAGAAAATGTTGATGAGGCAATGAGAGACCTTCCAGATGCAAATTTGGTGACGTATCCTGGTTATCTTTTTCTTCTGAAGAGCTTTTGAATTCAATTTGTGACATGACCTTTTGACTACTTGCAGACACCCGAAGATTTATGGTTAAATCATTCAAAAGTGGTTCATCCAAAACCTCATAGGAAGGATAACCCTTCTTGGAGAGCTATCCAGAAGGTATTACTATCATATTTTAAAATATTTTATGATTTTTGGTCTTTGAAGTTATTGATATTTTCTAACTGAAGATTTAGGAATTACATGTACGAAGTGTGGTTATAAACTACAAGTGTTGTCAAATATGATAAAGATTACCACACTGCTGATAAATTCACAATAATAAGCAAGAATCTTAAACCAAGAGATTAGGTAGGAACAAACCCAATACAAAGGAAATTTACTTGGTGATCATAAACTAAGCTAAGGGGTATTTTTAAGCAACATACCCGACTACTAATCAGAATAACATGCATAAAACTGAAATAACCAAGTAGTGGTCCTAAAATTAAGAAAATGGGGTCTGCATCCACTGCAGTTGAAAATTGGTGCTTTTTTTCTTTGCAGTAAGAGAGAGATAGAAAGAAAATTAATTTGGCCTCTAATCCATTCAAGGTGGTTCCTATCAGTGTGCATCCCTTAATATATTTTTTCTTCCTATCTCTCACTGCAGAGAATTACTGCAAAGAATAAATGCAGAGGATCGAAAATCAAGAAAATGCAGCTTAGTTGTCCTAACAACATGGGGATGCAGTGAGGCCTGCTGCCCTTAACTCCACTAACTAGAACATGTAGGGAGTTGATATTACAATTAGTTGTAGCAAAGAAACTTGACTATCCAGTCCTTCTCTCTGCTGTTGTGTCTTTCTCCTAGAGTAGGTTACGATGGGCTTGGTTGTGGGCCTATCAATGGTTAATAAGAAAATCAGTTCTGATTTATTTTTCTGTTATTTTATTGGCTTTCGGGGAAGTTATTCTAATATTATCTATATTTTGTATACAGTACAAGACTTTATCTGTTGGTAGTTGCTATAAATGATATGAAACCATCCTAAATCCTTCTGTGATGCATATGGTCCCAAGTGTTTGGAATTTGGATTCTTTAAACACTTTTTGATATCTCTTACAAGTTATGTTTTGCTAGTTGCTAATGTAACTTTGGTTTTGCAGATCCTAGACAGTGGAGAACAGATAGGCTTAAAGCACTTTAAGCCAGTAAAACCTTTGGGATCTGGAGATACTGGCAGGTTATTCTCCTGTTTCTCTTTTCCATTTCCCAACATTTTAGATGTTTTCTTAGGGCCATTACATTTTAGCTGTGCTTGAATTGGTGGAATGGGGATTTAACTGCCCAGTAAATGAATTGTAATTAACATAGGGCTGAGGATTAAAACTTGTAACTGCACTTTCAGTTTTTCATAGTACTTCGAAGGTCTTTCAGCACCGCAGGTTTCAACTGCATGAACCACTTATGATCATACATGCTTTGGATGATTTGATGGCTTAAGAAAACACGAGTTATAGTAACAATAGTTTTACTTTTAAGTTTTAATAGTTGTCTGTTTGTGGAGGATATTTCTAACCATTACTAGATAAGACTAACATTCCTAGTACAGATTGATGATTTTTAACTAGTTTTTCTAACATTTTCTGTAATGGAATTTCTTTATTTAAAAGATAATAGTAGATGAATTAATCTCAAATTTAACTGAAATTTAAGAGAGCTCACAATGTGTAGTAATGAAAATTTCTTCACTAATTTATCACCAAAAAAATTTCTTCACTAATTTGGTTAATAGCAAGTTTATTTCTGCTCTATTATTTATCTAAACCAAACTTCTGTGGCAATGATATTATCATGACGTGTTAACCGGCTTGCAGTGTGCATTTAGTGGAACTATGTGGAACTGGTCAATATTTTGCCATGAAGGCTATGGATAAGGGTGTTATGCTCAATCGTAACAAGGTACTGAATATCATTATTTAACTTGTCTAGTTGTTCCTATGGAAGTTCTTGTATACTGTATATGCTTCACTCTCTTTTTTCATTTTGGTTTATGCAATTTGATTTCCAACCCTTAATTTATGTCAATATGCACTAATTACCTTATTCATAGTTAATCACATTATAGTGGCATTTCTTCTTTCTGCACTTTCTACAGGTTCATAGAGCTTGCACAGAGAGAGAGATCCTCGAAATGTTGGACCACCCTTTTCTTCCTGCATTATATGCTTCCTTTCAGGTTTGCAACTCCAGTATTATTACAAAAAAATACTAATTAATTATTAATGGTTGTCTAACTGGCAGGAAAATCAGTACAATCTTGCTTTTAAAAAAATATATCTTTGCACATCGACTTTGATTTTCTTTGTCTGGCTACTTGACTTCGCAGTGGGTTTGTCAGTTATTTGACACTTCGTTAATTTGCAGACCAAAACACATGTTTGTCTGATAACTGATTATTGTCCTGGTGGAGAATTGTTCTTGCTTCTTGATAGACAGCCGACAAAGGTACTCAGGGAAGATGCAGCTAGGTAATTTACGTTACTATTGAAAGAATAGTATAAATGCTAGTATCTTTTGTGGTCGAAAGTCAAAACCCACTTTTAATGCTGAGAATCATTCAACAATTCCGCAATTTGTTGTTTTTCTTTACTTTTATTTAACTGACATAAAGCTCCTGATGATCATAGATTTTATGCTGCTGAAGTAGTGGTCGCACTGGAGTACCTCCATTGTCAAGGTAGACTTTTAGTCATTGTTGATCTAATATACATCCATGTTACAAGATGATATTTTGTTACCGAATCTATTAACTCATCATATATAAACTTATATCAGGCTGCAATCATCTATAAATGTACTAGGAAATTTTTGTTTGCAAAATGATCAGGAATCATATCCCTTCTGGAATTCTTTTTCAAAAAAAAAATATATCCTTTCTGGAATTCTGTGAACCTTTGTTCTTAAAATTCCATCATTTTATGAATCCTTGCCACTTGAAATTTTCTGATGCATATTAAGACACTTCACCCTTGCTAGATTAAGTTGAATTGAATTTATGTTATTTGATGATAATTTGCAGGAATAATATATCGAGATTTGAAGCCAGAAAATGTGTTGCTCCAGAGCACTGGGCATGTGTCTCTGACAGATTTTGATTTGTCATGTTTAACATCTTGCAAACCACAGGTATCTTAGTGAAAAACTTTACTATTTGTAATTTTTGCATGGATAAATTGCAAACCCTCCTCAATACAATTTTTGAACAGAAAAATTGAAAACCCTCACTCAACTACCCAAATCCCAATACACCCAAAGGTTATAGGCTAGTAGTAGTATGAATGTGTAGAAACCTATATAACTCATACCTATTTATATAATTTCCTACCTCTCTCTTCACTAAACCCAATGATGTGGGATTTTGAAATTAACACAACAACTTGAGCCAAGTATAGGATAACCCAAAAAAAGGACAATACCACAAAACACATGAATAAAAATCTAGAGAATTCATTTTAAATAGATTATTCAAGCTATTTTTTAATTGATTTTGTTGTATATGAGATTTAGTAAATCTGATTTAGAAAATTGTAGTGTATGTTGTCGTATCCTATTCTGTATAGCTAACTACTGAAACAATATATCTATGTCTGATTGCAATCTATGCAGCTTCTAATTCCACCCACAAATGAAAAGAAGAAACAACAGAAAGGCCGTCAACAGCCTCCAATATTTATGGCTGAGCCTATGAGAGCGTCAAATTCTTTCGTTGGCACAGAAGAGTACATAGCTCCGGTTTGTTACTTCTAAACATATTATATTGTGCAGTTAAAAATTTGATGATTCATGATATGCCTAGTTCAGATGCTTGTTTTATACTGACTGCAAGAGTGAACCTATCATTATATAGAACTTGCATGTTGGCACATTGTCTTATACTATCCATTTGTTAGGATCAACCAGCTAATGAATAGTAATAGCTATTGACAAACATAAAATTAAGTTTATAGATAAAAACATTTCTACTTTATACATGCTCTGCTACATTGTAAAATATATTTGAGAAATCTTCAAACTCACTTTGAATTTTATTATGCATCTCTCAGAATTTGTTGTAATTGACAGTTCAATACTTTGTGCAGGAAATTATAACTGGTTCAGGCCATACTAGTGCTGTGGATTGGTGGGCTCTTGGTAATTGTTAATTTTTATAGCAAATGAAGGAAACTAAATCCATTTTAAAAAATTCAACTAAAAAAACTAAATGCTTTTCAATATGTTGAACATAACTAGCTTTGCCTTGATTGAATAAAACAATGGGTTCTACGTGCTTTTTCTATGTAAAATCCCTTATACTCTTCATTCTTAAAACTAGTTTTTCTTCTTCTCGAGGCTACGCCCATATTTGCCCATTGATTCGATTTCTTAAGCTAGAGAAAGGAAATTGGAACAGTTATTACAAGCCTTTCATATGTGCTAAAAGTAAACATTATTCTCTCATCCTCATTGCATCTTTCCCATGTTAAAAACATTTATTTATTGAAAACCATTGACCTTGTCATAGTTTGTTGGTCTCTTACACATACAATGTCATAGCCCTCTCAGATTGATATAGACATATTTGAAACTTTTAATATCACATTGATGAACTGGATTGTCTTTTTATTTATTTATTTATTTTTCAGGAATTCTTCTATATGAAATGATGTATGGATATACACCATTCAGGGGAAAGACAAGGCAAAAAACATTTACAAATATTCTTCACAAGGATCTTAAATTTCCCAAAAGTAAACCGGTGAGATTATTCTCCTGCATAATATATTGTTCAGATCTGTTGTTCTGGTATGACACAGGCCTCTATTGTGATAGTTAGCAAATGCATACTTTTGAAAAAATTCTTCAAGGAATAGTAGTCATTGATGCTCAGAATTGTTTCTGTGGTGTGGCTTAGGTTATTAAGGTCATGAGAGTGATGCACATGTGTCAAAGAGAACTTTTACAGTATAAGAACCAAATTAAAACTTCAATAAAAATAGAGGAGTCGACCCATAATTTACCATCCTAAATAACAACAATAATCAATTTCTTTTTTTATTAGGTACCCCAAGAGAAGGGACCCACCATGAATAGATTAAAGACCAATTTTTTTTTCTTTCTATCTCTTCCTTACTTCACAAACTTTACCTCTCCCTCCTACTTTAGAAAATCTTCTTTGGAAAAAGTGTACTTGTGGTAATCCAAAATTCACAAAAAGACCTCTAATTTAAAAATTAAATAGTTAAAGTCTTCAAGATAAGCAATTGGGGCACTTGGTCCTTACAACATTTAGCCCAAAATTAAATATTTTTATTGTTTTTCTCTCCTATGTTTAAGCTTGATCCATATAGCTGACTCTACTTATTAAAAAAAAAAGACTTTGATTGTTATTGTTAGTTACCCTTTGTGATGATTGATGCTTTCAAGAGGTCATGATGGTGCTTAATGATATAAAAGGGTAATATAATACCAGAAAAACAGAGAGGAACCCTACCATCATAAGCCTTGAAATATTGTAAATCTAATTATATGATAAATCTAGTGTTAATAGGCGTTTATTGATAATGATAATGCAGGTAAGTCTGCATGCAAAGCAGTTAATGTACCGGTTGTTGCACAGAGATCCCAAACACCGATTGGGCTCACAGGAAGGAGCAAATGAAATAAAGCGTCACTCATTTTTCCGAGGTGTCAATTGGGCTCTTGTTCGTTGCACGGTAACATAACAAAATTTCAAATTCAGATCATCTTAATTTTTCTTAAAAATATGTGGGGCTCATGATATTTATTACTCAAGTACACACTGTCAATTTTGAAGAAAAAATATGTTGCAAAACTTCTTGCTAATCTTGCGCATTTGAATGTCTAAACTTTACACTAACTTTCAATTTCCTCTTTAAACTTCTTTTTACAGTCAATTTTGTCAAGTTTGAAATTGGCAATTGAACACTTAATAATGTCCAAATTACTAACGGAAAATAATGTCGTGGTATCGCACATGGATATTAATATTTAATACTAATTCGGCATTCTAAACAACACCATTTCTTTATATTAATACTATCTCATCACTCAAAACAACGTCGCTTCTTCATATTAAGAGTCGTTAATGTTGCATATACGGTGTTACTTCATCATTTGTCTTTAATAGCCATGTCTTGAGTTGGGACGCAATTAATTGCAATCTATAACTTTTTGGGACAAATTGATCCTAAAGAAAGTTTACGGACAAAATTAAAAGTTAGTGTAAAGTTCAAGGACCTAAAATGTACTTTTGACCTTGTTTGAATGATATTCTTCAACCTTTGGTTTCAAACTTTCAATACGTTGTTATCAGAATCATACCTTTGTTTGATTAGTAAACAAATTCAATATGTTGTTATCAGAACCCTCCTGAGCTTGATGCTCCTCTTTTCGGGGCAAATGAAGATGAAAAGGAATCCAGAATTGTTGATCCTGCGGTAGAGGATCTACAGACAGATTATTTCTGAAAGGTTTCTCTCTCTCTCTCTCTCTCTCTCTCTCTCTCTCTTTCTCTCTCTCTTGTTAGTGTAGTTAATATTTTTTATTATAACTAGTAATTTTTTTTGGGTTTGTAGATTTGAGAATGAAAGATAAAATCTTAATCAAGAAACATATGATGAGTCCTCAAGTTGTTGAAGAATGGACATCAATGAATGCAGTTGTGGACAAGGCCTGACGAGTGGAGCTGTAAATAATGTCATATTTGAATCCCTTATTCTCTCTGTAGCTTGTATGACATGGAAAAAAATCTCGAAATAATTTTCCAATTTATGCTACTTACATAGTTCTCGTAATCGAATTGGACCGGTTAGTTTGATCGAAAAATCCGCAAACCGATCAATCATTCGATTCAGAAGGACATATCAAAGGAGTCATTTTAAGAGCTCATCAAAAGAGTTAACATGGCACAATTCAACGAGGGGATTGGTCTAAAAAAAAAAAAGAGTTAACATGGTAAAATATATAGTTAGTTCTGCTGGAGTGAGTGAGTGAAGGAAGAAATGAGTTACAGAAGTTAAGTTTAACACTTGGGAAGATCTGCTTGTGGAGGAAGCAGCTTCTGACTAAGGAGGCTTTCATCTTACACAACCCAAGCTGTTTAATTATCAAAGTATTAATATATTTTTATAATTATGTACTAAACATATTAATAAGTAATAACTAATTAATTATATAATATAATTATAACTATGTTCTAATTTTTACTATTAAATAAAAGGTATATATATATGATTTAGTTTAGTTAAAATCTATAAAAAAAAAAAATTATAAATCGACAACCAAACAGAACCATTTGATTCTGTCTAGTGTTGTATGGATAGGATCAGACGGTCCAACCGTTAACTAGATACAAAGGCGAGTCGGTTGGATAAAAAATTGTCTTCCTAGTTGGACCGGATTTAACTGGGGTCTAACCAGCGGTCTAACCGGTCCAATTTTTTGTTATTAAAAAAAATAACATCAAAATAGAATTTAGAAAAATCTTGAAAATTAAAATTTAAGAAGTCATGCTTATCAAGAATTTTATATTTGGTTTAATCAAGTTCTTTCAGAGTTTGATAAGTCTTGAAAATTAAATTTTGAGAAGTCATGTAATTTAAAACTTTAAAATTATGTATGTTGAAACATAAAACTTGAGTGATGTCATTTTATATATTAAGAATAATTAATATTTTGCGCCATCCAGTTCGACCAGTTAAACCAATTAGACCATGAACCGAACACTTCCGAATCTTTATCCAGTTTGATTTTTACAAC
Organism: Senna tora; assembly: GCA_014851425.1. Taxonomy (NCBI): domain Eukaryota; kingdom Viridiplantae; phylum Streptophyta; class Magnoliopsida; order Fabales; family Fabaceae; genus Senna; species Senna tora. The sequence continues at coordinate 8,541,718 of CM026266.1, forward strand.
ATTAATTACGTATGTTGAACAGAAAAGGATTAATTAAGGTTTAACCTTAGTTTTAATATGTCAAAATTTTTTGTGTGTTGTGGACTTGATAATATTGGGCATAAAATATGGAATGGTGCATAAATGATTTTCAGTCCAAAGAATGATTATGCCCAAATCTGGAAAGATAAAGAATTGGCCCATACATTTTGAATCTTGAATATGTGTCTTGGACCCAAAGCTTCTCTGACTCCTGCATTTCTACCTCCTGAGTGCATCACGTGGGTCTCAAAAGCATATCTACTTTCCTTAATTTATGGAAGTCAAATCATATCAAAAAGGAGAGTTGGTAGAACCTAATTTTGCAGGCTAAAATTGAGGCAGAAAAGCATGTAGCCTTTATCCCTTTCAAAAGGAACTAAACATCAAAGAAGTAAGAGATACAAGCCCAAAAACATTGCAACGTCTTCTCTCAGATTTTTCTCTTCTCTTGAAGCTGCTCCACGCCGAAGAATGGCAGAGCATTAAATGAGAAGCAATTAATGAGGAGCCTCTACATTTAATGAAGAGTGAGGAGGCTGAAGATTTGAATCCTCTCAAGTGCAACGGTTATCTTCTTGCCATCTCTATTTAATGCTGCAAAGAAAGAAGGTGAGGTTCAAGAAATTAGTGTTCAAGCATTCAAACTTTCTGAGTGAAAAATCCCTTGTCTGTGTGACTCCTACTCGTGTATTCTCTGTGAATCCTGTACTAAGATTGTTAGTAGTCATTAGGAGACTGCTGTATTTATTTTTCTCTCTTGCTTGTGATAAGTATTTAAAGATTGAAGTATCTTAAGGTGTAAAAGCCAAGAAGTGGCTGATCCTTGTTGGTGAACAAGGCTACAAATAAGTATTCAATCATTAAATACGTGGCTGAGTCATGTTGAGGACTAAGGTGAATGTAAGAACTTAATACACTGAGTATCCTTGCTGTAAAAGCTGGTTGAGCTGATCCTTGTGGGTAGACAAGGTTGGTGGAAGGATCTCTTTATATTAAAGTCTTCGGTGCTCGAGAATCCTGAGATTGGATTTGAGTAAATTTAATATACTAAGTTTCTTAGAGGTAGAAGCCAAGTGAGGAGGCTGATCCTTGAGGAAGGTTTCTGGAGAAACTTATTATATTAGGTTCTAAGTTAGTTGCTGGGTTGAGTCCTATATTGTGTAAAAGCAAGTGTGCTTTCCCAAAGGGGGTTTGGGTTACTTGGTTGTAACAATTGAGTTGTGATAATAGAGTCCTTCTAAATATTTGGTTAAAAGGGGAGATGACGTAGCTATTCAAGAAAACTTGGGTACTGAACCTCTCCAGCAAAATTGTGTGTGCAACACTTCCTTTACTCTGACTCCTTCAAAGAAAACGATTTCCATAAGAGTACTAAATTAACTAAGAGTCCTATCTAGAAGGAAGTTTTTCAAAAAGTTTAAAATTTGAATAAACCAATTCAACCCTTCTTGGTTTATTTTCTGACTAACAACGTCGTTTGACAAATTAAATCAAATTAATTCTTTTTGGTTTCGTTCATTCTCTCATCCGTTGGTTTGGTTTGATTCAATCGATTTTAACCAATCTCATATGCAATACTAAATAAAAGAGATATAAACGTTTTAATCAGCGTCTCCCCATTGCTGATAAACTCATTAAATGAAATTTTAATATTGAAGGCAAATGTGCTTTCGGTTGCGCCACAGTTGAAACTCACAATGAAGCTCGCAATGAAGCTGTCTTCCAAGTTCCAACAGAAACATCTTCTCCCAAATGATATTATTAAGCTAGCTCAAGATATGGCTTCAAATTGGAAGTTATAAGTTATTCAATCATGACTCTGAGATCATGAAGTGCTAATTAATGCTGTGGCATAAGGAGAGAAGGAAGAAGCTTCGCATTTGGAGTTGCTTTTACAAGTCTAACCTTGTCCCACTTAAGCTTGTAGAAGAGGAAGGTTGCATTCTTGAAGGAATTCGGGCTTCTCTTCAGCCTCTTCGATACCATGATATTCGGTGGATAATAATATCCTTTTACTCCGATCCGATCAAAGGCGTATTATTGACAAGCTCAAGAAAAGAGGCCCCTAGCTTTCACAAACAATTATTGGGGATATTTCTAAACTCTTTTTAGAAGTTGATTTCCATCTGGCTATTTATCAGGAACAGTACGTAGTAAAGCTCCTCTGGTAGGTATTTACTACAATCTTAACGCGATGTAACTGTTGCCTTTATTCAAAATAATAATAATTAGTTAACTAATTTTGCTATATTTCCTTATTCCTTATTTTCCTATAAACATGAAGACACCATATTTGTTGGAAGTTTTGAAGAGAGTATGGCACGTGGGGTGGTTATTAATGGAGCGGTGTAGAGTAGGATGGGGTGAAATGGTTCAAACAAATCATTCTATTGATTGAGAGTGTAAGGAAAAGCCCGAATTCACATGATCCGACCCGACTCAGGAACAAAAAAAATCAAAAATAAATCTAGGCAAAACATAAATATTACAGAAACAACTAACCTAGACGCTATCGCTAAAACCTCAGATCTTGTCAGTGCCTCTGCTCCACCAAGGTTGACCTCCAAACAATGAGCTCCGAAAAAGGCTGCACCAAAAGGAGGACTTTACCTACGAGAGGTAGAGCCACGTATCCACGACTGATGCACAGAAAAATGACTCAAAAGAGAGAGAAAGTATACTATGTGGGGTTTCGGGAATCGGATCCTCTGCCTTCACTTTTCTATGCCTTTATTTGCCATTACTTGAACAACGCCGTTTTGGGTTGCTTTTTTTTCTTATTAAAACAGAAAATTGTTGCTTGCCTCTCGTTCTTCTCCAGACAGAGTTTGCGTCTCTCTTCAGCCATGGTGGGTTTTCATACATTCTATGCAAAGTTTGGCGTTCCATGGAACTATTGCTGCCTTTTTCATACTTTCATCTCCTACTTCGCAAAATAAAAGATTATAGGGTACGAAATTCTCTTCCTCTCTCTTGAATCCCTAGACTAACCAAATTATTTTTTTACTTTCTCATTCTTTCTCTAGTTTATTGTATTTGGGACAAAATGGATTTTAGCAAAATTGTTAATCAAATAACAATTTAACTTTGAATGGTTAATTAATCTGTGCATAGAATTAAATGGTTATAATAATGGTTTTGGATAGAAAATGGGCTTGGTTATGTTGATGGTGATTGCTTTGTAGTACAAATGTTGTATGTAAAATGTTGCCGTTGATTATTTTTTTATTTTGTTTAGCTCTGGCCTATGGTGTTCTGCTATGTTATTCCATATGAAAATTCAGTGCTAATTAAACTCCTTGTAGATTCACTTATGGTGGCATTTATATGGTCTTTTGAGTTATTAGAAATAGTTTGTTGCTGTAAAAAGAGCAGTTGAAAATTATCTATCCCTGTTATTATGTTAATGCATTCACAATTTTGACATGGCTTTTGTATGTTAATGTGTTATTGAGTCAATACTTAATTATTTTGCTCAATTGTGCTGTAATTCATAGTATTCTACTTATGAAACAATTTAATCCAGATTGGATTCACGTGATTCCACTCTTGTTGCATTTTGACTTCTCAAAATTTTATATCCATCTTGTAGCTAGTTTGACAAGGCCTTGCAGCATTTTAATTTTGTAGTTGCTCTAACATTTTCTATTATATATGTATATTAGTTATTTACTTTACAGTCTGAAGCTAGAGTTTAATTGATAGTTGTTATATGCTATCACTCTTCTTACTATCTTTCCTATTGTACACTTAATTGAGAATCCTTTCATGGACTCTTTGTTGGACCCCGCACAAAAATATAAAGAAAAGAGAAAGAAGAACACACAAAAATTTTAACGTGGTTCGGTGCCTCAAGACTTACTACCACGACCCCACTGGGACAAATTTTACTACTTGTAATTTTTGAACGGAAAAATTACAAACCCTCCTCAATACATAAAAATACCCAAAACCCAATACACCCAATGGATATAGGCTAGTATTCTTATGTGTGTAGAAACCTATATAACAAACACCTATTTATATAAGCTCCTCACCCACTCACTCACTCACTAAAGCTAGCAGATGTGGGACTTTGAATTTACATACACAACAAATCCTCCCTTAATCCAAAGTCCTACATTATTTCCCTCTATAAAAAAATAAACTCTCCTATTATTATTTTTTTGACTTACTTAGTTTCTACAACGATCCTCCCTTGCTGCATAATTCTCTACCATCCTCATATTAGCTCATCTTCATAAGAAACCACATTAATAAAAGAAGCTCCCTTTCAGCTGCCCATCTTCTCCTTCATGCTCTATAAGTCCTCCCTGAAGTTTGGGCATCTCATCTGTATGTGACCCAGCTGTTCACAGTAATGGCACTCAACAGTGCTCATGTCTCTCGATCGAGAATTTCTTTCAAGTTGATCACCCTTCTTCTTCCTGTCACTATCCACTGCTAGTATATGACTGTCCCTGAAAGACTCTTCACCACCTATCATCCTCTGACTCTCCTTCAAGGTACTCATCACTTCATCTAGATTCAGTGTGCTCTTTCTTGCTAGCATTGACTGGACTAGAGGCTTGAAGGATTTTGGTAGTGAAGCCAAGAGAAGCAGCGCTTGCTCTTCATCCTTAATAGTCTCCCCTGCATTCAACAATCTAGATACCATCTCATTAAATTTGTTAATGTGATCAGTCACATTACCTCCCTCTTCCATCTTCAATGAGTACAAATCTATCTTCATCATCAATCGATTGGTCAATGTCTTCGACGCAAACTTGCTCTCCGTGTCTCACAACTTCTTCGGTGATGTCTCCTTCAGAACAGTCACTTTTATCTGTGGGGCTAGTGCTAACCGAATTGTACTAACAGCCTTTTTCTGAATTGTACTCCAATCTGACTCTTTCATTTCACTTGGTTTCTCATCCTGCAATGCTAAGTCAAGACCTTGCTGGACCAAATAATCTTGAATCGTGCATTGCCACAGTGTAAAATTCGTTCTCCCATCAAACAACGGAACTTCAAACTTCAGGGTGTTCATTGTATTTAACCCAACTCTTGACTAAATACTTCCATTCACACAGCCAACCAACCAGCACCACAAACAACCCAAATTCAAAAGAAAATCTGACTTGGAAAAAAATGAGAAAATAAGCGAGAACCAACCTCCCTAGGCCGGAACCTGACTCTGATGCCAACCCAAATCCAAATTGCTGACGTGACGCTGACTGGATGATGACGACTCCTTCCTCTTGCTCTTTCTCCCTTCTTCCTCCCTAGGTCGGAACCTGACTCTGATACCACTTGTTGGGTCCCGCACAAAAATATAAAGAAAAGAGAAAGAAGAACACACAAAAACGTGGTTCAGTGCCTCAAGACCTATTACCACGACTCCCACTTGGACAAATTTGACTACTTGTAATTTTTGAACGGAAAAATTACAAACCCTCCTAAATACATAAAAATACTCAAAACCCAATACACCCAATGGATATAGGCTAGTATTCTTATGTGTGTAAAAACCTATATAACAAACACTTATTTATATAAGCTCCTCACCCACTCACTCACTAAAGCTAGCCGATGTGGGACTTTGAATTTACATACACAACACTCCTTCCTATTTCGCATTTCTAGAAAAGCAAAATATCAAGTTGAAAATAGCTTTATGATCAGAGAGTACTGTGAGAATTCTTATGCTAATTGTAAATAATTATATCAGTCATCAAAGAAAGGTTGGAGAGCATACATTAAACGTTTAAAATAATAAATAAATATCAAGTGAATGCTAATTAAGAAGCAACTAATAAGAACTGATTTTTTTTAAAAGAGAATTTTGATGCTTATCTCTTGAAAGTTTGTGAAGTATGAACTATATTCGACCAAACATTAACTTCCTATGAGTCTATCCTGTGTGGAGTAGACAATTTAGGTTAGTTTTAGCTGAGGTGGTTTTTCAGTTAAATGGTTAACTCATTTTCATGGATGATAGAAACACCTTTGTGCAGCTATACCACTATCCTTTAGTCTACTAATGAAAAAATTGGAGCTACTGTTTTTTTTCCTGGTTTGTTGTCTGTTTGTTGCATGTTATGTTGATGCTTTTGCTTCTTCTTGCTGCTGTTTTTCTTTTCTATTTTGGTGGATAGTTTGCTGTTTGCTATCAGTTACGTTAAGCTGATGAATTTTATCTTGTTTGCTGTCTATTTTTTCCTATGGTATTATCTTTGATTGTGAGTTCCAAAATTGTTTATGCGACTATTTACTTTCTACTTACTGATGTTTTTTTTTTTTTGCCCAATTACAGATCAAGCAAGCCTTTTTTTTTCCTATGGAAGAGACTTGCAAACGCCGAGTTATTGCTGCTTTTTTTTAATGTTAGATGTTGAATTTTATGTATGTTAGAGATATTGTAAATAGGTAGAAATCGATATGTTGTAAATGGGTGGGAATTTAGATGTTGTAAGATAATACTTTTATTCAATAAAAGTATATATTTTTCATTAAATTCTCTCAAGATTGACCACATATATTTTCCATTCAATTGCATCATGTACTATATTACTTGTTTTTTCTATAAATAAAGGATTAAATTAAAACCACGGAGAGATTGGTCCAAAGATATGTATAATATTACTTGTCAAAATAGATTTTCCAATACATTTACAAGCATAAAAGAGTCTCAAAACACTCAATAGCCATATTACTTCATAGCTTGTCACCACCAAACTCTAATGCTCCAAGAGAGATCGATCCTTCACTTTGGTCCTTTGTAAATAAAACAAAAGAACATGTCACAAAACACTCAATAGCCTACAAGGAAAACTAAATCGATGGCCACTAAAATTTTTACCATTAACAATCTCGTAAAACTAAATGAATTCTCCAATTGCACTTGACTTGAAGCTCCAATATCCTACAAGAAAAGCAAAGGCTCATTAATTATATATCTAAAATATTGATATAAATTAAATCGATGTACTTACTGTGGATTAACTTTGAGAATGTGTGACAGTTGGATGTGATCTAGACCTTGAAGCTTTTCTATTTCGAAGTTGAAGCTCAACCCTACTCTTTGGACGACTCCTTCTTTTAATTCCAACCCTCTTCTTGATGCCGGTTGGTATTGACATGTCATTGCTACTAGGTATTATAGGATCATCACTCTCATTTGTCCCATGTATTTTCCCCAAACGAAGTGCCTCAACTTTCTTGATCACTTCATCCGTAGCTGAACGAAGTATCAAGACTTCATCTTTACCCGTGACTTCGGAAGCTAGCTTGACAAAACGTTGGCAAAGAGGTCTAATTTCAAGCGTATGACCAAATTTTGGGTCCTCCTCAACCTCATTCCCATTGACATCAAATATAATACCAGTTCTGGCCATCTTTGTCCACCTTTTCAAAATGTATTGATCAGGAACTAACTTGACATCGTTGGCCTCAAACACTTTCAAAGCATGGCAACACAATATACCAAAGGTCTCAAACCTCCTCCAAGTACAAGAAACTGATTTCTCTTGAGTATGAAACAAGACTTTCCACTCTCCTTTGTGCTTATACATATCAATGACATATTCAATTAATGACTCACTTTGCCTTCTTTGCTTTATACAACAAGCCAAAAACAAGTCAAATTGATATTGGAACATATCAAGAATGATAGGAGTGTAGACTTCTGCAAGTTGCTAGAGCATGGGCGAACTTGGACATCTCAATCTTGGCAACTTTTCTCTTGCCTCAAATTCACACTTCCATTCATTATATCTTTTGTCCTCAACCACTCGTTCAAAGTGTTTAAAGAATTGAATAATATCAACATCTGGATTCAAGCAACTTTTAACATCTGCATTCAAGCTCTCACTAAGTTGTGTGCTCCGCATGCCTAATGTAAATACTTTCTTCATATAACAAGCTGCCCATTTTTCCTTCAAAGAATAAACTGATTCTACCCATGTGTTTTCATGTACTTTATAATCTAAGAGTAACTGACTCCAAGCCTCTCCGAACTCTTTCTCTTCCTCATACTCATACATACAAGCCTTGAAGTCTCGTAAGAAATGAGACCCATGCTTCATTAAGTTGCCTAAGTGCTTAATGCAATTCTGCATCAGATGCCATGTGCATAATCCGTGGTATGTGTCAGGCAACACCTCTTGTAGGGCTTTAGCCATTGCTCGGTCTTGATCAGTGAAGATGGTTTGAGGTTTTTTCTGATTATATGTACCTTCAAGAACATCTCAAATAACCACTTGAATGATGCTGCCGTCTCGTCATATAACAATGCAGCCCCAAAAATAACAACTCCTCTGTGATGATTAAATCCTGAAAACAAGGCAAGCGGCCTATGTGCATTGTTTGTCCAGTATGTTGTATCGAGAGAGACAACATCACCAAAATAAGCATAGTCTAGTTGCATTCTTACATCGGCCCAAAATATGTTTGTTATTTTCTCATCTGAATCCATTTGAAATTTATGAAAGAACAATGGATTTGCCGAGTTCTGATCTTGGAAATAACCCATTAAACAACCAACTTCCCCATACTTCATATTTTTTTTGCCGTCGGGTGCGAAGATAATTCTTCATATCCAAACGTGTATATCCAAGATTTGTTCGTCCCCCAACATGCTTGCTCATCAATGCATAAGTGGCTCTTTGTTGAATTCCAGATTCATCAGCCAACTCAAGTTGATGTGATTAGACATCAGAAATGTGCCGCTGAGACGCCAGCATGTGTGTAGTTTCTGGGAGATGGAGTACTTGATTATGCTCCTCTACAAATTCTTTCACTCTCAATTTCTCATTCAAACGGCGAAGCACAATTCTTGCTTTGCAATCAGTTCTCGTCTCCTGTCTAGGATTAACGGTTAAATAATCCCTCTTATCTTTTCTTCTTACCCCTTCTTTAGAACATACAAATCGACAAGAAGTTATTGCATCATCCTTTTTTCTCTTGTTGAAAAAATCCTTCCTAACCCCAAATCCCATTTTACCACCATAGCTCGTCCAAAATTTCCAAGCACTCTCCAAGTTATCAAATTCCATCCCCACTTTAGGCTTCCCATCGAGCTCCATGTTAGTGTTTTCCCTACAAATCATAGATAAAATTTATGTCAAATTAATGTTAATATTATTTTTAATGCATTTCCTAAATAATATATACTTATCAAATAACATAAACAATACACATATAAAGATATTTTGAAGAAACTCAATATAACATCTTGTCTAATTCAAGGATCTAAAATATATCTAACAATGACAAACCTACTAGATTTTTCTACAATATGATTTTTTGCTTAGTTTTGTAATTCAATTGCTTAATACTGTTGCAAAAATATTGAAATTTTGATAAATAATAAATGATTTACTTCAATAAGACTAGTATAATTGTTTTACAGGTATTCCATCATTTTTCATTGTCACATGTCTAAAATAAAGATAGCTTTTTTATTTCTTTGTTTACAGGTTATTACTTTGCCATATCTACACTTATTTATCAGTAAAGTCCTGGAAAGTTGGACTTGGGTTCATGATTTCATTGTACATGGGAAGAGTAAAACGCAAATGAAAACTACAGTATGCGAGACTCAACTTTTGCAAGTGTTTAATTATATATGATACAATTCATTCTTTTAACAAATTGATTTAATTGTACAGGGGAAGAGTAAAACGCACAGGGGAAAGCAAAATGCTAAATAAAAACAACATACATAGTCAGCTACAATCTTGATGAAAAGAGCAGATCAAATCAAACTTGAAAAACATATCAAAAGCTTCTGGTTATGCCATTCTCTGCTTACTCTGTAGAATGAAAGATGAAAACCTACGGCGCCCTTCTATGTTGGCAAATAAAATGCGCGGGAAACATAGCGTCTCTGTTTAATAAGAGACACAAACGGAACGCAGCGTTTCTGGAACGAGAGGCAAGCAACGATTTTTTTTTTTAATAAGAAAAAAAAAAGCAACCCAAAACGGCGCCGTTCAAGTAATGGCAAATAAAGGCATAGAAAATTGAAGGCAGATGATCCGCTCTCGGGGTTTCGTAAACGGGATCCCGTTTCTAACACGTAGAATGAGCAAATAAAAAGGTGAGAATAACTCCTATTTATAGAAGGATGAGAGAGCTCCCATCATTGATTTAAGCAATGCGGGACTTGGAAAATATTAACAAAATATCATGCTTACAACATTATCACCTAGCCTACTTTGGGCCACGAGTGCTGACTCAGGTAACCTCCGATGAGTGTCATCTTAGTGTCGTTTTGTTCGTCTCTCAGCGAACTTTCCAACGGTCCATCACACGACCCGATCGAGCTCTCCCATGAGCGGATATTTAGTCTCGAAGAACTCAACATATCTAACACGGAGTTTAAAAAATAAAGAGGGTAGTGGACAATATTACCTTTATAATGAATTAAAAAAAGTAGAATAAAATACGGTTAATTATATAATTAAATATTATAAACAATTCAAACCATCCTAAATTTCATAATTTAAAAGGATTTATAAATTGAAGTGTTGGATGGTTTGGAAGGATTTTCAAATCATTCTAAACCATCCCACTCCACTACCCACTTAAACACCCAACCAAGAATTTATAAACTCAAACTACTCTGCACCACTCCACACCAACCATCCTTCTAACCAAGTCCTCAACATTTACTGCTCTAGTATAACTCATACTAATTAATATAGACAACTCATTATTACATGTCAATTTCTTTATTAATTTCACGATATATATTTATTTTGATTAAATAATACAAAATTTCTAACAATCTCCCACTTCAATAATATTAATTTTTTCTTGAAACACTATTCAATAATATTAATTAAAATGTTCAAATAATTATAAAAATTGTTCTCAAAGAAAAACCTCTCTTATTCACTGTCGGACTACATTTGATATATGTGCTGTGATGTCAAAATTTAAAATGCAATTACAATCTTTTTGTTTTGCCGTTTTGAATATTCTATAGAAGTTAAAGAGATTTTTAGCATTCATTGTATGATCCATTTTGTTTTGCTAGCACTATTGATGTTGCCAACTTCTTTGGAATTATTATTTCCACAAAAAAGATTTATCTTTCATTCATGGCTTTTAAGTCAATCATCATGTTGTCTATTTGTAAGCCTTCCAACCACTATAATTGATGGTTTCTTTCTTTTATTTACGTTAACTACTACAAATGATGGTTTCTTTCTATTGTTTGCATAATTAATCCTTAATTTATAAAAACTTGATGGATTTTATAGGTGCAGAAGCAACGTGCCTATTTCGTTTTTTAGAGATAGTCAATTGGATCTATTGTAGTACTTGTTTTTTGTTCTTTAATTAGCTATTCTGTAATATATTGTAGTACTGTTTCTTGTTAAATTGTGTTTAGTTTTGATTCTCAATTTGCTTTCTATATGCAGAAGCACAGGATATAACACATACCAACCAACAATATGGCAAATTAAATTTCAACTTGAAGATGACACATTGATAGTAAACTAAACACTTCAACAGTTCAACTAGCCTTGGCATCAACCAATGAGACTAACTTAGCCTAAAAAATTTTTTAATTATTAAACTTATATAAATATACCCATTATTGTTATATGTATTAGTAGTATATTTTGTAAAATGTTACACTTATTGACTTGGTAATTATGGATTATGGCTATGTTTATTGGTTGTAAAACTTTATTAAGTATATGTTGAGTACAAATAAAATAATTTGGTTGAATGAGTATTTTTGGTTTTTAGGGAAATTAGAATTATTAATAAAGAAAAATGTAATTTTTTTTTTAAAAAAAAAAGTGAATCAGCGACGGTTTAAACCGTCGCTTAAACCGTCGCCAGAATGATAAATATAGTCATTAAATAATTTTAGAGGACGACGGTTGAAACCGTCACTAAAACAACGACGGTTAAAACCGTCGCAAAATTTTGAGAATAATGATGGCTGAACATAGTCTTTAGCGACGGTTTTGACCGTCGCAAAACTTACCGACGGTCACTGGCGACGCTTATGTCAAGCATCGTCAAGTTTATTCCCGACGCTAACTTTAACGGCGGTCAAAAAACCGTCGTTAAAAGTTTAGCGACGATTAAAACCGTCGATAAACCCAATAAAACCGTCGCTAAAAATTATTATTTTTGTAGTGCAATAAAAACATTAAACCAATTATAGGCATTTCATTCTCTTTCAGCAAGATATTGAGTTTAGTCTTGTATATGAAAAAATCTTTGTTAAAAAAGTTATACCCCTTATGAGTTCTAAACTATAAAGTTTTAAATGATAACAAAATTATATATCTTAAAATTCATAGAAATCATTCATAAAATATAATTATTTTACCTCAAAAAAATCAAGAGATATAAATATAGAGTTATTGATCATGCATCATGAATTAATTTTATCATAATCATAAATTGGGAGAATTACTTGTATATTGCATTGGCAATATCAAAATATTTTTAAAGCAGATTTCATATATTTACTTAAATAAAAGAATTATGTGAATATAAATATTTGACTTTCCCTTAAATACATGAAGATTAATTTTAATATATATATTCTTTTGGAGTCAGTGTACGTACAGTAGAAGCAATTAGCAAGCGGATTTGATTTACAATATTTGACCCATGGATTTTATTGTCTCAAATTTATTATGATTAATTTAATTGTGATCCAATCCTTTATTATTACTCTGACTATTTTCATTCATGATTTTGGTTCATTAGTTAATATTATTATCTCTTTTCTATGTTGACTTTTTAAAATGGGATATGAAATTAAATCAATCTAATTGATTTGAGACATTACTTTTCTTTAGTGAATATTTTATGCAGCCTAAGGCTTGAAATTTTTTTTTCTTTTTCTACATGTATTTTTTTATTAGAGGTGTTCGAATTAACTGAAGTTTCATAGTAAAAATAAAACTCTCCCAACAAAAATTTTTTTATACACAAAACTTAAACTTAGGATCTTACTTAAAAAAAATAGAGTACCTTATATCTATCAGTGTTGGTACAACTTATTTTGAAACATCAGTTTCAGCTTTCCAATTGAACCTCCAACATGCAAATTATCTTCCATAGCCAAAACTCATCAATGCTCTCAATTAGGGGAGAATAAACTTGCATATTGGTTCGGTTTGGACGATTTAGATAACTTAACCAATCCAATTCACTATTTGGACATCAACCGAATCAAACCGATCATAGTCAGTTTGATTCGGTTTGGTTTGATCGTTTTTTTGACAAAATTTTTTAAAAAAATTACTATTTTTTTCTCTTCAATTTAAATCCTAAAAAGTAAAAATAGCTATTCCTAATCATCAAAACCAACAAACTAAAGTTATTAGTACAATATTCCAACATTACAAACTTAAAATTACAATCCAATGTCAAAAAACCATAAAAACCAACATCATAAAATATTTTTAATATTTTAAAAAAAATTATAATCGGTTGATTTGATTGGAATTGGACTTCATTCATCAACCGAATCGAATCAAATCGGTTATCAAGAAAATAAACAAATCTATCCAATTATGTAGTCAACGACTATTTTTTATTGAATGTCCCAACGTCTCTCTTCCATTGTTGGTGCCAAGCTTCACAATAAATTGAGAGCACTCCACTCTTCATTCTTACAAAGTGTCAAAGTAAGAGCAAGTTGCAAAGTGTTCCATTTGTGAATTGCATTCTTGAACTTAATTTTTGGGTATTATTAGAGACACGCGTGATTTGTATGGTTTGCGTTTATAGATGTTCATATAAGAATTGTTATATATGTTGTATACAAATACAATATTGTTGGTCAAACTACTGTTTAGTCTTTAAATTTGGCAAAAATACTATTTAATCATCGAATTTGCAACTCTATCAACTATTTAGTCCTCTGACCGTTACCTATTAGATAACTGGCTGACGTGGCCGTTAACTGTCGACATGACACAGTTAAGTGCCCAGTCATCTGTCGCCTCACATGCCACCATTAAGTGCCCAGGGACCGATCAATACTTTTCAATTCTAATTCCAAACCCCCAATTCCAATTTTCTTTTCAATTCAATCCAATTCCAAAATCCAAAACATACAAAATGCGGCTGAACATACTTTTCAATTCTAATTTCAAAGCCACCCATTCCAATTCTAATATTTTTTTTAAAAAAATTCAATGTAATTTCAAAACACAATTGCAGGCAAACGAAGCCTAAGTCCAGGCCCAGAAAAAAAAAACGAAGCCTAAGTTTTTTTAAAAAAATAAAATCTTTTGTTTATATTGGAACATTGGACCAGGTTGGGCCTATGGGCTTCAAAAAATATGGAGGCGGCCCATTGATAACTCTGGGCGCCGGCTTATTTCCCCTGCATATGCCATATGCATTCGCATGTGAAATATTTGCTTTTTAACGAAAAAAAAAAAACTGCTTATTATGAATTTTTGTTTCTGGAAATTTCTCCTTAGCCCCTAAGGTTGAAGCCAAGTTAAAGGCTACAATACAGTGTATAATATAACTAAACACATGCACATACCCATCCATGAACACCTTCATGTTCGTTACCTTTTATCTTTTGGTTACAAAATTAGTAGTAAGAAAAGGCACTTTTAAGATTATCTGACATCAGTCCAGACCCAATATAAAAGATTATTGTACAGATTAAAATTGTAAGCAGTTTTACTTAGTTTTAACTACTCTGCTCAACTAGCTAGCTCTCGGATAGCAGGAAATTTTCATGGAGAAGGATACCTATTAAGCAATATTTTGGATGGCTTTAGGCGATTCAAATCCTCGCTTATAAGCAAAACAAAAGTTTTTCTCCAAATCCTTTGACCATTTGTGTCAACTAACATTGGCTCCGACCATTAGCTTCTATAAGTGCTTGTCAATCCATGCAAGCACTTATTTGTCAACCTTTCCACCATCAATATGTTGAATTTAGGGCATATATATATATATATATACAGAGGTAGCTACGAATTATGAAGATAATTGAATGTTTTTCAGCTAAATAAAATGACCATTTTGTGTTGACTTTTTAACTCAAAGGTAGCCTAGAGCAAGCTAGAGTTGAGAAGGTTGAATTTGAATATAACACGGCATCTCATAATTGCTATATTGTCTTTCAAGACGTGGACATGTATTTGATTATATTGAAGTATCACTTTATTGGAGGCAATTCTATTCGAGACACTATTGAGCACTAAATATAAACACTTCTTTCAACAGAAATTTGAACCCAAAATCATCACATTTTTGTGAAGGACTAGTCTCTTTCCAATAGACTTTGTAGAATTTTCAAATCGAGTGTATTGACGACTTAATAAGGAGATCATGAGTTTGGAATAGAATTTTAATTTTACAGAATAGATAGAATCATCATCAGAATTCAGAAAAGAGATAGCTTTAGAGACGACAGCTTCAAATGCTACCTTTATGATTTATCCATGATCTCCTTCTTCGATGCATCGCTTTCTATCTATCTATCTATCTATCTTTCTTGCTCTCTCATCTAATTCTTTTTCAAGTCTCAATCAATATATATATATATATATATATATATATATATATATATATATATAATGGAATAGACATTGATTTGAGGCCCTTAATTATAAGTGACACAAACATCTATTATGTACACTATACTATACATGATCACGCATTTGGAAGAAATTAATTAAAGAAAAAGAAGCATATATATATATATATTTATATATACGGAATACTATAAAGCTATAAATAACTTTAGCACACGAGTTTATAGTTGTTGGATTTGTCTTGAAATCTGTGTTACTTTAAATTTTAAAAAGAAAAACATTTTAGTACAGATCTCAAAGATAAATCCAACGGCTAATGTGCTAGAACTATCTATCTATAGTTTTATAGCACTTACATGTGTGTGTATATATATATATATATGATGTATTCTGAAAGAACTTGACATAGCTAGGAAGGTCAATACTAAGCGCATTAATTAATATTCTAGAAGGAATATATATATATATATATATATATATATATATATATATATATATAATGATGGTTCTTGAATCTTGATGTTATTCTTTCTCCTCCAATTACAACGTGCTTCTAGCTACAATAATAACATATACTAGAGGCTCCAACGCTCCGTGCATCCAATTTATTTTTTTTAAATATAATATAAAATAATAATTATATTTTAAGATGATATCAAATGATAATATTTGATAACTTTTTTAAATAGAATTGTTATCATAATTTAAAATAATAAATGAAGTAATGGAAAGTTATGTACTTCTCACCTTTTTAGTAACTACCCATAATATTTATTTTTTGTCTCCCACATCTAGGGATGACAATGGGTAGGGTCTCGGTAGGATACTGCATTTTTCGGCCCCGGTAATCAATATTTTTCCCATCCCGGGACCCATCGATACTTAGATCCCCAGACCCAAACCCAGACCCGGACCCAGAAAATTTACTTTTTTTTTATAAAATTTGCTACTTTCATCACAAGTATTGGACACACATTCATAAATTTAATTATTTCCAAATTTAAGAAAAAAAAATTTCGAACACACAATAAAATAAACATAAAAAGTCTAAGTTCATCGTTAAATAAAATAAACAAATATAGACATAAAATGTGGTGTGAAATGTGAATGTGTGAATCGTAATTCGTAAATGGAGGTGGGTGGCAGGGTGGGTGAGTGAGATGAGAGTCTGATTGAGTTGTGTGAATGGGTGTCACGTGATGGTGATGTGAGTGTAAATTTTTTTTAATTTGATATGATATATAATATATTTTTATATATATTATATCACCGGGTCCGGGATGATTACCCTTATCCGGACCCGAACTTTTACCCGTTAAAATCCTCAAACCTGGACCCGGACCCGGACTCGGACTTTTACCTGTTAAAATCTCCAAATCCGGACCCAGACCCATTTTTTCAATATCTTGACCCGAACCCAATAGGTAAATTTTTCGGGTACCCGTTGGGTCCGGGTAAGATTGCCATCCCTACCCACATCCTCTAATAATATTTTTTTTATATTTTTTATTTTAGTAAAAGAAAGTGGGGTTATGATAATTATTTTTTTGGTGTCACACTTTATTTTTGTGATATCAAAAAATTCAAAGCTATATATATATATATATAGATATAAGATATATATATAAAAGATGATCAACTCAGAAAATTACTAAATTGTCCTCATAATTTATGGTATATATATATTGTTCTTCTTTCTCCTTTTCTTACGCAAAAACTTGAGGATAGATTGCGTTTGGATCGAAGAAAATGAAAGGGGTGAAAAGAGAAGTAACAAGAATTTTAAAAATTACTTTAACTCCATCTAAATAATTAACGACAACATAATTTTCAACATGGTGACCAATTCCATTTCTGTATTATTTTTCTTCCCTTTTCCTCCTCAATAGTTTATGACATGAGAGCTTCTGATTCCCCGTGGTTCTAATCTTTCTTCATTTTGTAATCTAATTATATGATAGAGAATAAAATAAAATAATTAATTTTATATTATTTTATAATAAGTAAATTACATGAATTGAAGTTAAAAAAATGGATGAGAAATTTTTTTTAATAAGGTAATCTGATAGCAGAAATTTTTTATTAAATTGAAAATTTTATTAGTATATTATTGTAAACTAAAAATGAAAAACAAATTACAAAGACCAATTTGTGACTTTGACAAACCGGGTTCCTTTGACCCGTATCTTTGCGGGTGAAAAATTTCAGCCCATTTTATTTTTGTGTGGATTATACCAGTCCAACTTATAAATTAGACCCGTATTAACAATTTTAATAATTGTAAATCAAAATTGTTAACATACTGTCTACAAATCCTAGGTCAGGTCGGGTTTTGTACGGACCCAATATCCGACCCGACTTTGGGCGGGTCAATCGGGCCAGAACTGCGCTTAAGAAATTGTTAAAAAAACATTTTATATTAAGTAGAATTTAACATTTAATAATTTTTAAAAAATAAATTTAATTAAGCTAAGATTATATTTTGTGTATTTTCAATTAATAATTAATAATCAATAAAAAATAAAATCATACATATAAATATTATATATTTTACATATAAAAATATTTAAATAATAAAAATTTAAAAAAAGAAATTGAGCATATCCCGGGTCGGGCTGGGTTTTGAACAGCCCAGTCCAAGACCCGAATGACCTGACCTGATGGCACCATATGTGGTCGGGTCGGGTAGGCGAGTCGAATGTACACCCCTAAACATATATATGCGGTTCCAAATACGCGTCAACTAAAAAAAAAATTATTAAAAATTAATCTCTCTAATACTGTCAAAATGGAAGGAGAAGTGAAGACAACTCACACATGTCCATCCGATCCGGACCTACACATGTTGATCATATTAATTAATTAATTAATTACTTACCTTTTAATTTGACTATGTGATGAATTGAATTGAGGGCAATGATGATATTGATTTCACTAGTGTATTGAAATGTCTTTGTCAAAGGATGTGGGAAGGCAGGGAAGAAACTGAAATATACAGTACTGTAGTGGACAAAGGGTCAAAGAAGGAGTGATTATATATGGTGGGGAAAAAGGAGAAAAGAGGCCACAAACAAAACCTATATATATAGAAGAAGAGGGTATTTATTGTGGGGACATTTTTAGTAGTTTTGTTGTCTTGTATTCATTGGCAACACTCAAGCTTTTCATCACAATAAATAATCCAGCCCACTCTCTCTCTCTCTATATATAATATATATATATATATATATATATATATCTTTCATTTTCCATATATACTTGGACGGTTAGTAGGATTTAATTAGGCGCATGCATTAATAATTAATATTCTTGCACAATTTCTTCATTGGGAAAAATAATAATAATAATAAATTAAAATAACTTTTTCTCTTTGAGAATAATCAGAAAAAATAAGATGAAGAAGTACAATCACCATATAAAAATTAACATGAAAAAATTCTAAATCGGAGGAAAAAATCACCATCAAGAACTATATAAAAATTTTTACATCACACATTATTCTCTTAAATATCACATACATCAAGTACACCCACACTTTCCAACACCTCACATCACTCTAGAACATGAGAATAAAGAGGTAAATATTAAATGAAACTCACACTACTCTAAAACAAGAGAATAAAGAGGCAAATAATAAATACACCTCACACCACTCGATCAAGAAGGAAATAATAAAGAGGAAGATAGAAAGTTAAATACAAACTTAAAGTGTATGACCTGGTGCAAGTTGAAACAAAAACTTTGAACTCCTTTTATAGGCTTGGCACTCACTCCACCTTTTGGACCTAAGCAATGTTGGACTAATTTTCAAGCAATATCCCAACACTCTCTGTTGTCCGAAGTTGTGCTGTCCGAATTTGTCACGGTTACCATGGCTAATCGATAAAAAAAATATAACTAAATTTTTAGTCACGGTTATTGATCAATTAGCCGTGCCTAATTCAAACAATAGAGAATTCTAACTCAATTTCTTATATATATATATATATATATATATATATATATATATTCAAGAGGACCACTCATTTTAATTCAATGTTTTAGTGAAAAAATTTGACCAACAAATTAATGTTGCATTCTCTATAAATCAATCAACGGATAAATTTCAATTTGAATAGAAATACTGCTTAGTATATAGTATTTGATTCATTTGTGACAGAGATTTAATTAAAATCTTTATAATAATCAAGTTTGGTTGGTCTAGTGGTTAGCTCACTAGGTCGCTTAAGCAAATGTTGGGGGTTTGAATCCCACCTTGTGTATGCAGCAACCAATTGGCCAGCGGCAAACCCTTAAATGGAGCTCAGATCCGCGGAGGATTAGTTCTTAACCTGTCGGGCTGGGGATACCTTGGGAAACTAAAAAAAATTAAAATCTTTATAATTAAGTGAGATTTATTCGGTGTCATTTATTTTCATGCACTTTCTATGAAATTTTTTTAAACCGTAGAATTTAACTTCATTGTAAAGTAGTTTTGTGAATAACTGTGATTGAGTGTAGGATGAACATTTGAGCTAAATTTTTATTATTTTTTGAGGCAAAATATTATTTAGTCTTTGAATTGTTGGTCAAACTATTATTTAGTCCCTAAATTTGTCAAAAATACTATTTAGTCCCCAAAATTTGTAACTATGTCAACTATTTAGTCTTAAAATTTGACAAAAATATTATTTAGTCCCCGAATTTGTAACTATGTCAACTATTTAGTCCCCAAACTTGAGAAAAATACTATTTAATTCCCGAATTTGCAACTCTGTCAACTAATTAGTTTCCTGACTGTTACTCGTTAGAGTTGACAGAATTACAAATTCGGGGACTAAATAGTATTTTTGTCAAATTTAGGGACTAAATAGTTGACATAGTTACAAATTTCGGGGACTAAATAGTATTTTTTATAAATTCGGGGACTAAATAATAGTTTGACCAACAATTCAAGGACTAAATACTATTTTGCCTCTTTATAAATAAAAAAGTTTGTAATTTTTTCAAACAATTCAAAAAAGTGCTTGGTTACGTTAGTTATTTTTAAAATTATTATTTCAATAATTAAAAGATTGCAAAAAAATTATGATTAAAAATAAAAAACTAAGCCCAAATATTCATCCCTCACACTCTTTTTTTTTTCTTGAAAGACGGGTTAGCGCCCAACAAAAGGAACCAACCCGAAACAACAAAACAGCCCGGCCCAAAACAAACAGCCAGGCCCAGCAAAAGACAAACCCCAAACAAGGGACACAAAAACAAAATCAGCCAACACCACACTTGGCATCTTGATCCAGAAGCAGGGCCAAGGGGGGTGGGGGCTTGCAAACCCAACCATACGGACACACCCCCCATTTGGCATTCAAGGCAAGCCAGTTGGCCACCGAGTTCGCATCTCTCGAGATCCAAGAGAAAGAGGTTGCACCATGGACAGAAACCAAGTCCCTGATGTCCATGATAATAGAAGAGCATCTCCAATCCACGTCAGAGGCAGAACCAGCCACAGCTTTAACCAGCCCCAAGTTGTCAGATTCGATGACCACTTTTTCAAACTTGTTTGAAATCACCAGCTCCATTGCTTTCTTGCAGGCAATAGCTTCAGCCATAAAAGCGGAAGAGGCAGAGCAACCTTCATCCAACCAACAATAATGGAGGCTTTATGATCTCTCGCCACCACCCCGATTCCAGCCTCGCCCGAATCCTCCGAAAAAGCCCCATCGCAATTGATTTTGATCATGTTCCTCTCAGGTCTTACCCAAGAAGCCTTCTCCTTCCCCAAATGCAAAACAGAGCCTCCAGGCAGCGAGAGAGGGAAGTTGTTAACAAGCCAGAATTCCTCAGCCATCGCACAAGCTCTCCGAGCCACCTGAAAAGGGACTAGACCTTCCCCTTGAAACACCAGGCTACACCGGCTCTTCCAGATCTGCCAACAAGTACACGCCAAAATAGCCTTATCCCAATCATCAAGCGTAGAGTTCTTTGCAAAAACACAGGCTAACCAGTCCTCCACCCGGCAAACTTTAAGAAGATCCATCTTAAGAGAGAGGGGGGAGACAAACCACGATCTCTTGGCTGCATCACAGTACATAAACAAATGCTCCAGAGTTTCAGATTCCAAGCCACAAATAGGACAAATAGGGTCCGAAGCACACTTCCTTTTGAAAAGATTCTCCTTTGATGACAGGGCACCATTGCACAACCTCCAGAGGAAATGTTTAACTTTTGGAGGAACCTTTAAACCCCAGATGTCTTTCCAGAGATCCCTAGACACCACAGTAGAGCAACTTGGCTTCAACAAGGCAGAAGGTTTGACCCTATTCTTATACACATGATATCGTGACTTCACTGCATAAGACCCATTTCTAGTCTTTAACCAGGTAAATCTATCTTCCCTTCCCCTACCAGAAATGGGGATCTTTAAAATTTCAACCACCTCTCTACCAGAAACACAATGAATCAGCTTCTCCAAATCCCGCCCGCCATCAACAATGAAGTCACTGACCTTCTGAAGGTCATCAAGATTCTCCCTTGGAGCAGTCACCAGCTTGTAATTAGGCAAACCCGGAATCCAAGCATCCTTCCAGAAAGAGATGCTTCTACCATTCCCCACACACCAACCTAACCCCTCAGCAAGCAAGTCTCTCCCCTCAAGAAGGCTTGACCAAGCCCAAGAGGCCTTCGAACCTTTTTTTGCTGCCATAAAATCACAATTAGGGAAATAAATCCCTTTGAGAATTTTTACCCACATGGCATCCCCATTATGCAGGATCCTCCAGCACTGCTTAGCTAGCATCGTCACATTAAAAGCATGAAAATCTCTGAAGCCAAGCCCTCCATCCTTCTTCGATTTAGCAAGCTTATCCCAAGCCACCCAGTGGATTCTCCCCTCCTCCTTCTGCTGACCCCACCAGAACTTCGCTAACACCTGGTTAAGATCATTACAAACCACCTTGGGGAACCTAAAGCAAGCCATGGGGTAGATCGGAACCGCGCTAGCCACCGCCTTAATAAGGGTTTCTCTGCCCGCCTGCGAGAGGGTGCTCCTCTTCCACCCCTGCACTTTATTCAGCACCTTGCTTCTGATATAACCCAACGCCTCCTTCTTAGACCTTCCCCACATCACAGGAAGGCCAAGGTACTTCCCCGGGTTTTCAGTGCTATCAATTCTAAACACTTCCCAAATTTCCTCCTTAACCCTTTGGCACGTGTTAGGAGAGAAAAACAGACAGGACTTCTCCAGATTCGGGCACTGGCCAGAAGCTTTACAGTAAGCTTGCAGAATTGAAGCCATTACTTCACAGTTCTCTTTGGAGGCTTTAAGGAAAAACATTGCATCATCCGCGAAAAAGCTATGAGTGAACCAGGGGCAACTACGAGCCAGCTTAACCCCTCTGATCCAACCTTTATCCGCATAATAATTTACCATAGCAGATAAGACATCAGCCACAATAATGAACAGGTAAGGTGAGAGAGGATCACCCTGCCGAAGACCCCTACCCGGAGTCACTTCAGCCACTTTTTTCCCCGAAAGATGGATATTATACTTCACAGAGCTCACACACTCCATCACCCGATTCACTCACATGTCAGAAAACCCAAGTTTCGACAAGACACAACGAAGAAAGTCCCATTCAACTCTGTCATAGGCCTTGTTCATATCCATCTTAAGAGCCAACACTCCTTGACCCCCCTTCTTCTTCCTCTTCAACCAATGAAAGGCCTCATGTACAATTAGGATATTGTCCTGAATCATTCTTCCTAGAACAAACGTCCGCTGATTCTCGGAAATGAAGCCAGGTAAAATGCCTCTCATTCTATTAGCCACTATCTTTGCAATAATCTTGTAGGAGAAATTACATAGACTTATAGGTCTGAAATGCCCCACCTCTTCTGGACTGTCAATTTTTGGGATCAAGATAAGATTAGTATCATTGATCCTAACGAGCGAATCACCCTTCTCAAAAAATTCTTTAACCATGAGGAACACCGAATTAGCAATTGAGTCCCACGACTTCCTGAAAAACAGCCCTGAGAAACCATCCGGGCCTGGAGCTTTGAGGTCTCCAAGATCAAACACAGCCTGTCTCACCTCCTCCATAGTGATTTGCTTCGAAAGAAAAGCATTGTCCTCCTCACTAACCACTTTATCCACACATTCAAGCACATCAGAGAAATCCCTATCTCCTTCCGAGGCAAACAGATTACCATAAAAATTCTCGAAGCACTTCGCTATCTCCTCTTCCTCCTCCACCCAAACCCCTTCAGAGTTCTTCTCCCTCAGGATCTTATTCTTCTGCCTCCTCCTAATGGTGGAGGAATGGAAGAATCTGGTATTCTTATCCCCTGCTCTGATCCAGTTCACTCTAGCTCTCTGGGCCCAGTAAGATTCCTCTCTTTTCCATAACTTGTTAATTTCGCCTTGAGCCTCCTCAGCCTTTCTACGATTATCTTTCGTCAATTCCCCTTCCATACACTCCTTAATAACTCGTTTGAGTCTCTCAATGGCCCTCAGGTTGTTAGGAAACTCCCTCAAACTCCAATTAGTTAGGATCTGCTTACAACCATTGAGCTTGAAGAGGAAACGCCCCATTTCATCCCCAACCTGAGAAGGGTCACCCCTCCAAGCAGAAGCAATCAGATTTTTAAACCCAGGGTGCTCAGTCCACATCTGCTCGAATTTAAAACACCAAAGCGTCTTTTTATCTTTAAAGTCAAAGAATAGAACTATCGGGCAGTGATCAGAGCCAATAAAGTCTTGATGAATAAGCTGGGCCCTTTGGAAAACTTCTCTGAAACTGACATTGCACACAGCCCTGTCAAGCCTTTCTTTCACATGAGCATCCCCTATCTGCTTGTTTGTCCATGTAAATTTCGAGCCATTAAAGCTAACATCCATAAGATTACAATCATTAAGGAAAGAATGGAATCTCAGCAAGCTTCTAGCCCTCACCTCTTTACCTCCCACCTTCTCAGCCGGGGAACTTAACTCATTAAAGTCACCTATGCATGCCCAAGGATCATCATCTTTAGGGGCCAACCCTCTGATCTTATCCCAAACTTTCTCCCTATCTTTAGCAATTGGGGGCCCATAGATGAAGCTGATAAAACTACTGAAACCGAGAGAATTGGAAATCACAAAAGCATGAATAAAATTTTTTGAGCTTTCAAAAATTTGCACATCCACCTCCTCACTCCACCAGAGCCCAAGGCCTCCACTCAATCCAGATGGGTTCACATAGAAGTATTTACTGTCCCGGAAACTTCTCTTTCTCGTCTTCTCGGCTTTCTTTATGCTACACCTAATCTCCATTAGGAAGATTAGGGAGGGCTTAACTTTACGGATCACATCTTTAAGCGCCTTTGCTGTCAAGGAAGCCCCCAATCCTTGACAGTTCCATGAGATAATACTCATGGCCCCCGTGTGGCTGTTGAAGGCCAGCCACCACCGCCGTTTTCAGCTAATTCAGTGCCAGGGACAATCTCCATTCTACCATTACTCTCTTCGATTATCGGGACCTCCACCAAACTTCCTTCATCCACCAGAACGGAGGGACAAAAATCACCCCTCTGGCTCTTCCTACCACCCCTCCCTCTTCCCCTTGTACCAGCATTGTATTTTTTCCTCGGGCTTCTCCCTGAACCAGTTTTAAAAATAGGAAGATTTACCATCTCCACATCATTACTAACTGACTGTCTCCCTCTCTTCCCTTCCAGTTGTTGGACTTCTTCTGCCTTCCTTTTTAAGTTCACCTTTTTTAACTCCTTAACAAGATTTTCTTCATACCGTGGTACAGCTAGACTAACCAGCTCCAACCTGTCATTATGGCCCTCATCTTCTGGAGGCAACTCCACTATATAGTCATGCTCATGACCTTTTTATCTCTCCTCATTGGGCTACTGAGGCGTTTCCATTTCCTACAAATACCATGCTCTTCCTCCTTGCGTTCAGTTGGGCTCTCGTGCACAGGCCCAAAGTCTTTTTTAACCGGCGAAATCACCATTGGTTTGCACTCCTTATTATCCCTCCACGTAGCCTCTACTTGCTCCTCTTGACTAATTTGTCGAATACCACTATCCTCACCCTCACAAGATACATCGACAGGTTTACCCATATGCCACCTCAGCCCACTATGTCCGCTAGATCCCGGGCACAAATAACTAACTTTTTCCCTCCGCATTTGCCCACTCTCCCTACCTCCACGGTGACTCTCACGCGCCGGCTCTGGGTGTTCCGACGACCCCTCAATTATCTTTCCGCCTGAAACTCTGAAAACCTTCCCTACCTGCTTAAGCGGTGCCGTCCCCATCCACGGCCCATAAAAGTCCTCTGAAACTCCTCTCGAAGTCTCTGAAACACAGGATTTAATATCATGACCAATCACGCCACACCCAAAGCAAACATTCTGCAATTTCTCATTCTTCACCTCAATCCACAGCTTAGGAAGATTAGGTCTCGGAACCCACAAACCTACCGACAGCGGATTACGGACGTCGATCCTCACCCTGGCCCTCAGGAAACTTCGCACCATAGCCTCCTCTTCCCAACAATCCTCAACCTCCGTCACCACTCCAATCTTCTCACCTAGACGAATTGCATTCTCCATACTCAAACCTTCCACAGGAAGCCCATGGAATTACAGCCAGAATTCACAGAAATTTGCTTCTAATTCCAGCAAAGATTTAAGGGGCTTCCAAGGTTGAATCACCAATAAATGCCCTAGAATCGTCCACGGCCCTTCCTTCACTACTCTAATGCAATCCTCCTCTCTTGAGAAAGTAAACACAAACGAATTCGTACCTGCTTCAGCAATCACTAGTCCCTGAGGAATGCTCCAGACCCTCTGAATCATTGACTTCACGGTAGCCCGATTCAGCATCTTATCCGTAATCACCTTCCCAAACAGCATCCTCTTGCATACTCCTTCGGACCTTGCACCTTCCCATTTAAGATCCACCAGGAATCTGTTGTCGATCTCAGAAGCTTCCCCTCCTTCCTCCATTACAAACAAATGCAAGGGACCCTCACCCGAGCAGGGCCCACCACTGGAGAAGAAGCAAAAGAAACGCTCAGAAAAACAATGACCGCAAATAGCAAGAAAAGAGAGGCAGCGAAAAGAGGGAAAAAGCTGAAGGAGAAAACTCAAGTGATGAAAGCAAGAAAAGCTAGAGAGAGAGAGAGAGAAGCTCCCACTGAGGAGAGAGAAACTCCCACTGAGGAGAGAAAACGACCTAAAGTTGGGTAATTCTATCATCCCTCACACTCGATCACAGTTATTTCATAAAGGATATTTCACAAATGAAGCAAAACTGTATAATTTAAAAGAATTTCATAAAAATTGCAAGGAGCATCGAATTCAATCTCGTTATTATGTAGTTGCATTGTCATTAGCACTTTATTATTATTATTATTATTATTTGTCAAAAATCTGACTTATTTCTATTAAATTTACCCTAAGGGCCTGTTTGGCTATGTTTTTGAAAACTGTTTATTTTCAACTGATTTCTTTTCAAATGGAGTTTGAAAATAAGTACTGTAACTTATGAGAGAGAAGCAGTTTGTGTTTGGCAAACTGAGTTGAAAAGTACTTTTAAAAAATCATTTATGTTTGACAAATTTGTATTAAAAAGTGTTTTTGACTGCAAAATTACCAAAAAGAGTATATGTAGATTTAAGTGTTATTAATATTATTAAATAGATAAATTATATAATTATTAATTTATAAAATTATTAATGAAAAAATTATTTATTTTAGTTTATATAATTTTTTATTTATCATTATTAATTTTATTCAAATAAAAATTAATTATAAATATTTATTATTATTTTGATAAATTATTATTATTATTGTCCTCATTATTTATATAATTTTTTATAAAAAATACAAATAAGGAGCATGTGTGAGATGTGAAGGAGGATGGAGTTAGGATGTAAGAAGGGGTAAAATGAAAATTCTAAAATGTTAATAAGGGTATTTTGTCCTAAAATAATTAAATTTTAGCTTATATTTTTTGTTAGTAGCAGAAGCTCCAATTTCTAACTGCTGCTTAAAGCTAAAAAGCTGCTTTTGCTACAACTCAGAAGCACTTCTGAATAATTTTTCAAATACCTCATTTTAAGAAAATAAGTGCTTTTTAAAAATAAGCACTTTTGAAATCCAAATTAACAATTGTCAAATTTAACTTGGCCAAACAGACCATAAATTAACAATTGTCAAATTAGAAAATGAGCTTATAAAACAATAACTTAGAAAATGAGGGTTTTTAATAAGCAAAAATATTTGAAGGAAAATTATAATAACGCAAGAGAGCTCATGTGTTGATTTAATTAATTTTCCGTAAATTTTAGTCTTTGTTAATTATGTCCTTAAATTTTGTTATTTATTGTTAGTTATGTCTATAAACTTTTAATTTTCGTGTAAATATTTATGGCAAATGCAAATTAAATGTGACTTTTTTTTTTGTGGAGAATCAAATTATATATTTAGTGATGTTATTTTGCTGATTTAACTACAATTATTACTATGTTACTGCAAAATATAGAGTCTTAATTATTGTAATTAAATTGACAAAATATTTTGGCTAAATATATGATTTGATATTATTCATTTCATATTTATATCTAAAATTAATTATTTACACAAAATTTAAAAAAAAAAAAAAAAATTTTACAACTGAAAAACTTAAGACATCGTATTATAAAAAAAAAAAAACATTTAAGACATCCAATATTTTTGCCTTTAATTTTAGTGTTACATTCACAATCCATTCAAAATATACCATCATACGGCAAAAATATTCGATGTCCTAAACTCAAAATTTAGGACATCGTATATTTTTGCCTTTAAGAACATATTTTGTTCCATCTCTTCAACCTTGAAATTGACGGACTATTTCCAGATGTTTTTGAATGCATTTTCCATCGCATCTTTGTTCATAGGTCTCGTAGAAATCAACTTACAAGCCAACTTGAAAACTTGGCATTTTTTATTCATCGATGACTTCATCTTCGTCATACACTACAAGCACGTCATTGTCCTTTATATTTTGTTAATTTAATTACGTTATCACTGTGTTATTATAAAATAAAGAGTCGCCAGAATACACAACACTTAGCCGGAGAGTGGTCGATGTTCACCTTGTGTTGACGGCCACTAGAAACCCTAGCAGAGCCAAGTCAACGTGGTCAACTGAGTATTTAAGTTGATCAAATAATTATAATAGGATCAAATGGATTGTAACTTAAGACTCTGCAATAATTGTTTGGATTAGATCTTTATTGGTTTTTTCATCATATACTATCAATGCTCTCTTGTATATGGTAAAGTGTGAAAATTCAAATTGTTGAATATGAAAATTGATATTTTTATCCATAGTGCAATGCTCACATTTGACAATTCATATTATATATTTTATACACTTCAATTTTTTTTTTAATTATACTGTACTTTAGCGTATGTAAGTCCATGTAGAATACCTCTCTTTGTGAAAGTGCATTGGTGATCTTTTCAAAATTCTACCAATTTTTTGTTGGTGGTCTTAGGATTTAAGTTATTAAAGGAGGCAAATTACTTTTTAATTCTTGAATTATTGATCAAATTATTATTTAGTTCTCAAATTTGTAACTATGTCAACTATTTAGTCTTTTGGACGTTACCTATTAAATAACAGAATGACGTGGTTGTTAATTGCTGATGTGGCGCCATTATTGACGACGATGTGGGTGTTGCCGTCGACGTAGGAGATGATTTTATCTGAGGACGAGGCATGATGTGACCGTCATAACTGTACATCAAGCAAAGCTTGGCTCCAAAAAAGGGACAAGAGGTCATTGACCCAGTTTTTGACAACACGAGAAGAGAAGTGAGGAGAGGAGTCCATCAACATCAGCAGCTAACGGCCATGTCACTCAATTATCTAATGAATAACCCCTAAAGGATTAAATTATTGACAAAGTTACAAATTCGACGACTAAATAGTAATTTAATAACTATTCGGAGACTAAAAAAATACTTTACCTCTTTATTAAACTATAATTACACAAAATACACGATTTAAATCAAATCGTTAAATAAAAATTAATATTCGTGTTTGCACTATAATACTCGTATCTCACGGTCCACGCTTTAATCATACTGCTCTTTAGTAGATCGAATCACATCTCAAATATACCTCCCTTACTATAATTTTTCATGAAAAAGAAGAAAAAATAAAAATAAAAAGGAGTAGTGAAAAAGATAGGTGTAATTAAGAGTAAGGCAGTGAGGGAACAGAATAAAGTGGTTGGAACTGCAAGATCTGATGGACATGGGACACTACACTTCCATGTTTTGATTTCCAATTGGGTGAGAATGGGATCGGCCCAGTTCCTCACCAACCAGTTCTCGACATTTCACAGACCTAGTTTCTTACTTTTGGTACAAATTGTGCATTCAACTATTTGATTAATTAATCAAGTTTGATTGGTGTAATGGTTAGTTCACTAAATCGCTTAAGCAAGTGTTGAGGGTTCAAATTTCACTTTGTATGCAGCAACCAATTGGCCAACAGCAAATCCTTAAATGAAACTCAGATCCGTGGAGGATTAGTTTTTAGCCTGTCGAGTTAAGAAATACCTTAAAAAATCCATAAAAAAACTATTTGATTAATTAATTAATTAATATTCTGGTCTCTTGTACTATACTGCCAATCCATTATTACAATTTCCTCACTACTGTTTCGTACTCACCCCAACACATGCTACTTTTTTGAGATCATACAGTCACACACGATTCTTTTGGACCCACTTTGATTCAATAAGATGCCCCCCCCCCCCCCCCCTCCTAATTCCTCATTAATCTTGTGTTTACCACAAACTCTTTACCAATTTGGAATTGAGATCATGGGTTGAAACTGGAAATTGCACAAGAATTAAGGAATTTTAATGTTCGGTGAATTTGAATTTGAATTTTTTAAATTGTCCAATTCTAAGATTTTATGGAATTAAAATTTTAAGAATGAGATATAGAATTGCTAGTTGGAATTGGAACTGAGGAAGGATATTATTAACTCTTACACAAATTTGTCAAAGAAGATTTAAATCATAATTTATTATGTTGAAGAGGTTGGTCTCTTATGTTAAATTTAACGGGTGTGTTAGGAGGAAAATAGACAGAATGATCAACATGTGATTGGTCAGAGTACATATTCTTTTTTTTAAGTAAAGTCTCGGGTTTAAATATTGTGTATGAAAAAAAATTGTTATGAAAACTCTATTCTTATTATAGAACCTCAACTAACTCGAACAAAATTATATATATGTGGAAGAAAAATAGAGATTAATGTAAAATTTTGTAAATTGACATATATTCAAATCATGGTTCAATGTCTAGAAGCATTTTTTACCATATATAGTTGCTTGAGATGAGAGCTAATTTTGACAGTTAGATAGGGGGTTAAGAAGTTAAGATATGTTAATTTTGTTGACTAATAATAAATAAAATAATTGCATCCATTACTTCTTGTGGTGAAAGTGAAACTATGATACTCAACAGTAAATTGAAGAAATAGAGTTATATTTTTTATGAATAATTATAACTTTTAATTTAGTACTAATTAATAACTAGTGCTACATTCACTTAAACTTTTTTTTTTGGAATTAGGATATTTATTAGAGTGAGTTTAATGATTAATCTCTCAAGTAAAATAGAGTTCATTATTAAGGCTTGAGAGCTATTTTTCCACGTAATGATGCTTTATCTATATCTTTTTAAGGATCGAATTTAAAAAACGATAGTTAAAATAACAGAAAGATTTTATCATGTAATGAGCTTTGTTAGTTTGTAACACATGATATGCACCAAAATTGCTGTGAGCGCACTAGCTAATGGATCATGATTGTGCCATTGTTATGATAATGAAGTTACCTTAATTCGGAATTGTGAGTCTTAATCTTTGTTTCCTAATTAGTGGTGTAATTAAGTAGGTAATATATATTGAAACATTGATATTTGTAATTAATGATGTTAGTGATGCGAGGTAGGAATGATCAAAATACTCATATTTAATAAGTATTCTAGAATTTTCTATTGTAGGTTTGAGTACAAAGTCAACACTCAACAGGTCTAAAGACGGGTAAGATTGTAATTATTTATTTTTATATATAAAAATGTAATATTTTTAAAACTTTTGGTATTAAAAAAATATACAATGATAAGAAAAAATATTAAATATTTTATACATATTAAAGTAATTTAATAGACATTTATATTTTGATTTTATTTTTTATCTTTTGTGATTATAAATAAAAAAAATTTATAAGAACAAGTTTTTATATTAATAAAACAATAATTTATTTCAAAAATTTTACCGATTTGAGTTTGAGTATAGAAATTCGACTATTTGTAAGGTCCAGGATTGTGGATTATTTTACGGAGAAAACTAAGGTGAAGTTACTTAGGTGCTTGCTATGAAGTTTCACCAATCACGTGCTTTATTTATACTCTCTTTCTTCAATGATTGGTCATCATAATTTAATCTTTTATATCCTCTCTCCTCCTATGATTAGTCATATAAGCACTTTCTGTCACGTGTCTTATTTTTATTGGAGAACTTCACAGCAAACACCTAAGTAACTTCACCTTATAAGTTTAGTCCTTATTTTAATCTACACTCAAGTCCGGGTCCGGAGACAAAAATATAACTCTATCCATTATCATCTTATTCATCCCTAATTTGAGGGTTAATTAATTAGTTAATTGGGTTGCAAATGATAGATTAGTAATGAATTAACAATGTACAAAAACTATTGAGTAGTGTGTGTCACATGCATGCTCTGAGATGGAATGAGTGGTGGGGTCAAATAATATTGCATAGTGTCTCAGTGAGTAAGATGGGATGCAAGTTGGGTGGGATTTGATAATAGAGGAAGCAATCTATTGCCACAAACTTGCTATGACCACAAGCATGGTACCAAAGTGCCTACTCCTATTACCTTCAAGCTGCTTCTTCACTTCCATTTGGTTTTCTAAATCATTGAAAGAGAATTACACTACGTCTTGTCACTTGTGACATTTCACACCAACTCAACCCTTTTTAACTTTTTATGTCTCATCTATCTAAATTGTAAATTGAGATAGGTTGAAATTTAAAATTTCTTTCTTTCTCTCTTTCTTTTTCCCTTTCATTTGGTGTGAATTTTTTGTGTCAATTAAAACGTTATTTTGGTACTATATAAATAGTGGGTTTTTCATTAATTTGGTTTCTTGTGAATTTTATTTAAATAAGTAATAATTATAGTGATTTAGAGTATTATATATATACTTTAGTAAGAGTAATTTCACATGTTCTCCAATACAAAGAAAACACGTAACAAAAAATTTATTTATGGCATAGAGAGAAGATAGAAAATGATTTTTTTTTTTCCACATGTATTCTCTTATTGGAGGCAATCGTGTCCGAGCTAGCAGAAGTCCCATAACGTAGGTGAAACTCTCCCAAATGAGATTTTTTTATATGCAAGTCTCAAACTCGAGACTTTGCTTAAAGAGAATAGAGTACCTACTACTCCAACCAACCTACTTAAAAAAAATTTACTTTTTATATATGATCAAATTATTAATGAAGCAACTTTAGTTAAATTTTTTTTAGGTAAATTATTTCAAGAAAACAAATAAATCAGGTCAACGCTTCCATAAAGTGTGACGCATTGTCCACCTCATCCTCTTTTCTACCTTAATAATTTTTTTTAGAATATTAATATTAATATATTATATATATTGACCAGTGATCTCCCTCGTGTTCATAATACTCACACTCATTACATTTCCCACAAATTCTCTTACTTCCCCCTACTCCTTCTCCTTCACTGGCTTCACTCATGTATCCACAGTACTCCCTCAGCAAATTCTCCGGCGCCGTCGCCGTCGCCGGCGACTTCCCCGGCGATCTGGGGTCGCCGGAAGGCCCACCATTGGCGTCGCCGGAAATCGTATACCAGCTGATGGCGGAGCAAGCAGTGGAGTCGTCAGAGGTGAGCCACAATAGTTGCAGTAGTACTGGATGTAGCAGCTACGGATCGCCGAGTTCGCTGGCGAGTCAGGGAACTCAAGCGCCGAGTAATTGTACTCACAGTAGTGTGATGCAGAGGAGCATTAGCAGCCAATCACTGCACAGGAATAATACTGGGACCCACCACCACCCCCTCCATGCTCTACTCGCCGAGTTGCTTGACGACTCCCACAAGTGTCCGGTGCGCAAAGTTTACAGTACTGGCGATTTGCAGGTATCTATATATATATATATATATATATATATATATATATATAATTAAACAATTTATTTGGCTTAATCTTACTTAAGTCACAATAAGCGTGAGTATTGAACAACTAACAAGTGACCTGAAGTTCACGGGTTGAAATTTTATTTCTCTTTTATAAGAGTGTCTCGCGTATAGATCTAGATTATTTGTAATTTTGTAACTTGTTATTTTACACATTAACTATACGAGTTAATGTATAAAAAAAATTATCGTCTTACACGTTAGTTTGAGTAGATTTCATTAATTGTAAACTACATATGATCTTCGGCGGCACACGTCACTTACCCTCTCATCTCAAGACTCCATGAGCGAGTTTCGTAAAGTGTTAAAATGCGTTGTTTTATAATTTAAGAAAAGATTTAGTTAAAATTTTTTATATTTTTGTTATAGGTTCTCCAATCATATATTTTATTTATACTCTATGATTAGTCATATAAAATATAGTATTATATATTCTATCTCTAATATACTTGATCATACAAAAAAAATTTTCTCATACCTAATTTGTATTAAAAAATTTTACAACAAAAATATAATTTAACCCATGTGTGAGTTAATCTTTAAAGTAATAATTTATTTTATGCATTATTGCATATGGGATGCGGGTTAATGTGTAAAAATAATGCATTTTATCAAATATGAAATTGAGGGGATATCAACCCGAATTTCACTTGATGGAAGAATCGTTCTTTTAATAATTAAACTATAAGCTATAATGATGTTTTACACTTTGGTTATTATGATGAAGCAGAGGATTAATGGGATAATGCATCATAATCGTCACTCGGAGAGTCCATTGTCAAGTGAAAGTAGTATGATTATTGAAGGAATGAGCAGAGCCTATCCTTATAGCCCTGAGGAGAAGAAAGTTAGGATTGAGAGATATAGAATCAAGAGAAATCAGAGGAACTTCAACAAGAAAATTAAGGTTCAATTTTAATTTATTACACAGAATATAATTAAAAAGTTTAAAGCATTTTGATATTTAATGGAGGAATACTTTGGAGCTATGATGAGCCAAATCTCATCCCTGTCTAGCAGTTGGATCTGTTTTGAGATTTGTATCATTTAAATTTTTTAAAAAAAAAAGTTGATACAGATCTCGAGATTGATTTAATAACTGAAAAGTAATGAGTTAAGGCTCTCAATATCTCCTTAATGAGTAGATGTTCAATAGTACGGTAGTACTGAACTTCGGTATATCCTTCCAATCAGTTAGTCTCCAATCCATTCAAGGCGAGACTTTATTAATGTGAATTTTTATTAATATTAACAAATAAAACTATATAATTAAAAAGATGTACCGAAATTCAATAGTACAGTACTACTAAACTTTATCCCTCCATAACTTTGCCCTGATGAGAATAAGGGCTATTTTTCCGCTAGAATAAGCAAGGGAAAGGAAAACAGTCACTTTTGTCGAGAAATGCATATTTCTCTCTTGGGAAATGTGTCAAATTATAAAAAATAATTCAAATGTGAAATTTTTATTATATCTTTTGATTTAACACAAACATATTTTTTTTTCTTTTTAATATATTAATATAAGAGTAAAGTAATAATTTTAATATATTTTTATTTCTAAATTTTTACTACCAAATTTAATAAACTCATTCATATTTTCTCTCTATTTGTTTTTTTTTTGGAATTATCAGTATGCTTGCAGGAAGACATTGGCAGATAGCAGGCCACGTGTCAGAGGACGATTTGCTAAAAATGAGGGAACAGAGAAGAAGAGTCATCATATTGGGAATATTGGGGAAGAAGAGGAAGATGAAAATTGGGCCAATTTCTTTGAAACCTTAGTGGTTGCAAATCTTGTTCAAGAGCCTTAATAAAGTCACGAAATTAATTTCTATTTTGATGTATATGATGATAATTAGATGCATTAGAGTTAGATGCATTAGAATAAAGTGCGTAATGATTGTGTTAATTAATTATTAATTAGTAAATTTGTTTGCTTTCGACGAGTACTTTACAAAGAGGATGTTTTCCGGTCATAAGTAAGTCAGAGAGTTCCTCAGTTAGCAAAGTCGTATCGGAACCTGGTGGATTAGGGGTTTATATAGGGATGTCTGAAGAGGCAAAGTGGTGGTGATGGACCTGGTGGAAGCTGAAAACCTATACAATGTCATCAGGAAATGCACAGTATAATAAAATAGTGTGCAGTTTCAGACGATGGCGTGTCTGTATAGAGTGATGAGACAGGATAATAACCGGACGATCGATTATATACTACTTGTCCGATTAATATATTTGGAGTCGTTCGGTGCCCCCATCACTTCTTAATTTTTTGGTGGATCAAAGTAATTAATGTATGTAAATATAGATATTTCATTTTTTTTGAGTTTTGAGTTTAACGTGGGGTTAAATTTTTCAGTGCCCTTTTTAACTTTTTGTAGATTCACCTCCACCTGGAATGAATGTATTATACTTTTTTTTTTTTTGGTTAATGACTTAATGTATTATACTATTTAAAAGAGTAAATTATGTTCTTTGACTTGTGAGATGTCAAAATTGTGCTCCCTTTATTTTATTTTAAAAATATTTTTTCCAACAAATTTTAAAAAAATATAATATATTCATTCTTGCAGGGACTAAATTTTATTCTAAAAAATTTTATTAATCTCAATTATTGTTCATGAATTTTGAAAATATCAAATTTAATCTTTCAAATATACTTTGTATAATTTCATCCATGCCAAAAAAAACAAACAAAAATATTAAACATATGAATGAAATTGCGACACAAGGTATCTTGCAGGGTGTTGGATATATTGGGATCTTCGGGACTAAATATCCGCCCATGTTGGAGTCCGATCGGGTCAAGTGAGGATCCGTTGGAAAGCTTGCAGAGAGACGAAGAGAAAGAAACGAAAATGACTCTCATCGGAGGTCACACAAGCCCGTATTCGTGGCCCAAAGTGGGCTAGGTGATCATGATGGAAGTGAATATTTTGTTCACTTTCCAAGTCCCACATTGCTTGCGTCAATGATGGGAGCTCTCTCATCCTCCTATAAATAGGAGTGACTCCACCCCTTTCTAGTTGTTCATTCCATGTGTTGGAAAAGAGGGTCCCGTTTGGGAACCCCACTCAGTATAAATTTTTTCTTTCTCTTGAGTCCTCTTTCGCGCATCAGTCGTGGACATGTGGCTCTACCTCTCGTAGGTAGAGTCCTCCGTTTGGTGCGGCCTTTTTCGGTGTTCGTCATTTGGAGGACAGCCCTGGTGGAGCAGAGGCACTGGCAAGATCCAAGCTTTTAGCGATGCCGTCCAAGTTAGTAGCTTCCGCAATATTTATTTTTGCCTGGATTTATTTTCGGTTTTTCATTTAGGTCCCTGGGTCGGACTGGGTCATGTGGATCTGGGCCCTTCCCTACATTGGTATCAGAGCCTGGTTTATGCTAGTGCTCTGTTCTCTAGGGATTGATGAACCAAAAAGGGTTAGTAACATGTTTAGGTCTTGTATGATTTTTTTAAAAAAAACTTAGGAACATGTTTAGGTTCCCAGTTTTATTTAAATGTTTTAATTTGATTTAAAACATGTGAAAATCATATATTGTAGGGTAGGGTCCTATGATATTTTAAATTTAAATTATGTGTTAATTTATTAATTCAATATTGATTGTAAATCCATACCCTAAAACCTAGAAACATGTTTAGGTTCCCTTTTCAAAATTAAAGACCCTAATTTGCATGCATATATATATATTATTTAAGGTATGTGTACCCTACGAATTAGATATATACCTGTGGATGTATGCTACTGTTTTGGGTTGGGGAATGATGACTGAAGTGGTTCACCGGCGAACGGCGCCGCCGCCGTCGGAGGTCCGGCGACCGCCATGGGGTGCCGGCGAACGGCGGAAGTCCGGTGACCTCCGCCGCCGAGGATCGCCGGCGACGACAGAGGTCCGGTGACCTCCGCCGCCGATGGTCGCCGGTGACGGCGGAGGTCCGGCAACCTCCGCCGCCGAGGGGTCGCCGGCCGGAGAGTCTCCGGCGACTACCACCGCCGCGAGTGCCGGCGGTGATCCGGCGCCGGCCGTCCGTTGACCGTCGGCGAGGTCAACGCTGACCGTTGACCAGCGTCGCGAAATTTTCTGTCGCGCATAATTTCTCCGTTTTAGCTCCGATTTAGACGATTTTTTAGTCCTTTTTCTCGTTTTAGCGAGACGAATCCAAATATGGGGAGAAATTAGGGTGAATTGGAGTCTAAAGAGTGGATATGACCATCTCTTGACTCATTCACATACACAACGAGAGAGAAGATTTAAGCGATTTGCGATCGTTTAAATTACCTTAAGTGTTTTACTCGAGTGGGAGCTAGGGGTAGCATGTGGCAAACCCATAACTCGATGTAAATGCTTATCCACATGGGAATTTAAATAGTAAGTGACTGTTTAAATGATCGTAAGCGTTGAAATCAAGTGGAAGTTTGAAGTCGTGCCTGTGGCGACTCGATGTTCTTCTTGATCGCTTACATAGTGGGAATCCAAATGGGATTTTGAATAGTATCTGACTATTCTATGAAAATTTTTGAGTCAAGCAAAGAAAGGTGTACATATATATAGGCTCTCTGTGTGATGAGAGTGGTTGACCCCACTTCTCGAATGTAGAGACTAACTATATCTACACTCGTCTTGCGTTGATTACAATTTTCAAGAGTTGTGTGTTGTGTAATAATGAGCTGTGTAATTAGTGTTAGCGTTTAGGATTGACTGATAGTATAACTACAAAACTTGTGAATGTAGATCACATTAGAGAGATCGCTTTGGTGACATTGTGGCCACCAGACTGAGGCAGCTTACAATCAAGCTTGATTCCTCTAAGATGCGCTCTGACAAGAGAATGAAAACGCATCTAAGGGAGAAATCAAACTTAATTTGGGAGTGTGAGTAAGCCTGAAGACTCCCCACTGCAAACAGTAAGTTCAAATTGTTGCCATATCTCTTCCCTCCTATTGGGAGTGCATATAGGTCATTCCGACCTCCACTAATATCATCAAGTTTCTTGATGATATTAAACACCACCTAGTGCTCTAGGATTGTTGGCATAAGGCTGTGAAATCTATCGAGCACGTAGCCTAAGTGGCTAAAGTTACTTAGAGCTCTAGGCTTCAAGAACAAAGACAATTGGTCCAAGAGATGTGGTGCTAGGAAGAGAAAGGGTAAGTGTAAGGTAAGTAGCCTCAGTTCAAAGGAAAAGCAAGAGAGGAAAAGAGATTTTGGCAAAGGTCAAATGTTGCTTGTGTCATTCCATAAGGCACTATGCGCAAAAATTGTTTGCAGCAATCATTTTCCTCTCACCCATGAACATTGGTTCATAGAGTTCCGTCCTCTGCCCAATGGGAGCAGAAGTATCCTCGTGGGAACAAAGAATTATTAAAATTAAGAGGTTGGGTAACTACAAAACGAAGTTGCGTAGTGGTCACTCTTTATCTTTATAAATGTTTTATGTTCTAGATAATGAACGGAACTCATTATTAGATGTTTTTCCGTGAGAGAACTTAAGATATAATATGATCTACATGTTTATCATAACTCCGTAGTGTTAGTTCTTGTTTTATGACAATGGTTGTGTTGTGATACACTTTGAATTACATTCCCGTAATTCAACTAGTTGCTTTGCTGTGTCTTCCTATGTGGTTGATACACCTATTTGGCAAGTGCGTGTGGGACGCAATTACGTATTAGCAAAGGAGAATTTGTGAGGACAAATTCCTAATGCTAATTTGTAAATGTTGCCTTACAGACAAAGCAACCTGAGAACCATTCAGTCATGAAATCAAAAAACTCGCTTTCATCAAATTAGTCCACTCGGACATCAGTGGTCCGATAAGCGTGGGGGCAAGGCAAGTGGCCTAGTATTTTCTCACAGTTACGTGATGAAATTTGAATTGTTAGACAACTAACTATTCCACAAACTCCACAGCAAAATGAGTTGCTCCTGGAGTTGGTTAAGTTGATAATGACTCAGGTGAACGTTCCCATTGGGGAGATGCTTTACCAACGATCACTTTCGTACTTAACCATATGCCCTTTCAAATTATTTGAATGATTCCTGATGAGTTTTAGTTAGGTAAAAGACCTGATTAGAGTATGCTGAGACCATAAGGGTATACAACATACTTGATCCTTCCTGTGAGTATAGGAAGCTTGACCCTAGAGGCAAGTAGCGTGTCTTGGTAAGATAGCTTGGTCACTCAAAAGGATGCGTCTTCATTAGTGAGAATGAAGACACTCCGGTCACATAATTTGAGTCTAAGGATGTAGTGGTCCTTAAGACAAACTTTTCTAGAGTAAGAGAGACGGATTTTGGGATGTGCATCTTTATTGAAAGAAGGTGGACCTACAACACGTTGAGAGGAGCGTATAGACGCATCTCCAGTTGTTGAGTCCAGTGGGAGTAATGCTTATGAGGAGCATATCTCCACGAAGCACAATCCAAGAGGAGTACTAGATAAGTACTAAATTATCAAGTAGAGCCTTTGATAGTTCAAAAGGCTCTCTCCAGCCCTACTAGTAAAAGTTGGACTAAAACGATAGAAGAAGAAAAGACGAAGTCTATATGGACATACCAAGTATAAGGCTTGGTGGATTTGCCCGGCGTCACAAGGCATTTTGAGAACAAATGTGCTCTCAAAAGTTAGGGGAGACAGATGGGTCAATCGACCACTACTAGGCACATTAAGCAGTGAAGAAGTACACACAACAAGAAGGTATCGACTATGACGAAACCTTATCGTTCATTGTGTGGTCAGAGTCTGATTTTAGCTTTGGTCACCAGTTTAAGTCTGGGGTACATCGATTAGGATGTCAAGACCGCTTTTCTTGTATGGCAAACTAGATGAAAGGATCTACGTGCACGAGCACATAGGTCTCATGGCAAAAGGCCAGGAGCGCAGAGTATGCCGACTCCAAGGATCTGTCAAGATCTCACATATTCATCTAGACTCGTGGAAATTGACCACTTAGTCCATTTCAAGAAAGCTGAGAGTATTTCATTACCCTCACGCTCTATGTAGAAGACATATAGCTAGCTAGAAATGACACAAAGACTGTTTTAGCCAATTAAGGATGGCTATCCTTTCATCTTTTAAGATAAAGGAAAAGGTTTAGGTAGTGGGAGTCAAGATTCATAGAGAATGCTCCAAAAATTGACTCACTATGTCACAAGAATCCTATGAAGAAGAGATTCTTGGTGGATTCCATTTGAGGGGACCTGAACCTGAGTGATGTGCTAGTTACAAGAGGCAAGAATTTGAGTCTTGCTACATGTCTTTAGACTAAGTCAGAGATGGAGTCATTGGATAGTATTATGATACATGTGGTTGGTAGCTAGAAGTACAATTAGGATTGTACTCGCTCCAACGTGCTTTTTGTAGTTGGCTTTGTAAGCCGTTATCAGTCAAACCTTGGTCAGACACACTGTTTAGAGTGTTCTGTGGTACTTGAAGGGCAATGCTGAAGGGCGCTGCTGAAAATCGATTGTTTTCATCATATTGGTGACCTGCAAATGGCGGGCCAAACATTGATGACGATTGGGTAAGAGACTTGGATGAGAGGACATCCACGTCTTGGTGTGCTTTACTAAGCACTGGAACCATTTTGCAGAGAAGCAAGTAAGGATTATGCATTTCTCTGTCCACTAGGGACATAGAGTTCATTGCATTATCATCAGCAGTACAGGGCAGTTTGGATTGGAAGATCTAAAGTCACTTATAGATCGCAGAAAGAGCTGTTGACCTAGTGACATTGATCTCATCAAGTCAAACAGCTATGGTTTACACCAAAGAAAGCCTAAGTACCACAAGAGAACGCAACATAGCTTTGTATGAGACATCGTTACACAGTAGTTAACTACCTTGTTGTGTCAGTCTAAGCATCAAGTGACCGAAGAGAGGGTCCTCACAGTATGACCTGTGATAGAACATTGGCTCTATACCCTCACGGACCCGCATTGGTGGGTTGGCTGTATAGAGATACAAGCCATAAAACAAGTGTTTTAGATACACTGGATTGCTTACAACCAGGGTGATTTAACATAATTTATGTCATGAGGACAAACTTTGTGAGAGCTCTATTCCTTGATCATAAGTAAAGTGTGATGCCTAGGCTTACCTTTATTTTGTGTGGATCAAGAAACAGAGGTACTTATTACACAATATATAAAGTATGTCGTACAGGCTTTGGAGGTTGGCTCTCTCACACGAGCAACCGCCTTGGACACGCAGGTGGTGTGGGCCAAGATGAGACTTGGGTGCTTTTTCCTTGAACACCAAAATGGGATATAGTGTGAATATCCAGAGGCAGTGTTGGACAGGAAAACACCACTGAGAACTGATAAGTCGCCCTAGTAAGTGTACTAGGATGAGATCCGCTAAGATGATGAGGTCTTATGATCGAATTATGAATTCCCGCTATTCATAATGCCTGTAGCCAGACGTGAGTGCTCCACTTGGTGTTGTGTGAAGCGAGCGAAGTGTGGTAGCAAACTCAGGTCAGATTCTAAGTGAGTTTGGACTAAGGTCTGTGTGGTGTAAGTGATTGAGGATCAAAATCGACATACGTTCGAGAACACCACAACGTGCGTTTCATACCGCATGTGCTTTAAGAACCGCAAGGGAAGCATGTGAAAGAATCCCTGCTTCAATGCTGTGTGAGTCCCTGAAAGGATGCATCAATCCTTTCAAAGGGTACCCTTATGCACTTTGACTCTGTCATGAAGAGATAAGGTAGTGCTTGCTACTTTGATATCTTTCCAAGAGGTTATGGAAAAATACGGCCCGATGGAAGACTGTCAGGAAAGCAGCTATCTTTGATTGAACTGATAAGAGCCGAAAGGAAGATTGTGTTGACATATGCATGTGTGATAGTATCCTGAGGTCGACCCATTATGTGATCCCTTTGAGGTTCTCATGGATGTGGATATCTATTGCAACTGAGTGTGGCTGAAGTCTTAGTCTTATTGTAGACTTAGAGGGATTGGACTAGCCATGTATATGAACACGTCTAGGGAACCCATGGCACTATTTTTCGGTGAGACATGTGGTCACATCATCAGACACTTGGGTTGTAGCATCACTTATAGCTGGGCCCTAACAGGCTTCTAGTATAAGGCTCCCACATATCGTGTCAAGCGGTCACGACTGACACGGAGTATGAAAGAAGACAACGAGAGAAAGAGAAATAGAGAAGTCCTTTGTGATAAGGATAGTCATGGGCCTCCCACCATGTGCGAGTGGGAGTATGTTGGATATATTGGGGTCTTCGGGACTAAATATCCGCCCATGTTGGAGTCCGATCGGGTCAAGTGAGGATCCGTTGGAAAGCTTGTAGAGAGACGAAGAGAACGAAACGAAAATGACTCTCATCGAAGGTCACACGAGCCCTACTTGTGGCCCAAAGTGGGCTAGGTGATCATGATGGAAGTGAATATTTTGTTCACTTTCTAAGTCCCACATTGCTTGCGTCAATGATGGGAGCTCTCTCATCCTCCTGTAAATAGGAGTGACTCCACCCCTTTCTAGTTGCTCATTCCATGTGTTGGAAAAGAGGGTCCCGTTTGGGAACCCCACTCAGTATAAGTTTTCTCTTTCTCTTGAGTCCTCTTCCGCGCATCAGTCGTGGACATGTGGCTCTACCTCTCGTAGGTAGAGTCCTCCGTTTGGTGCGGCTCTTTTCGGTGTTCGTCGTTTGGAGGACAGCCATGGTGGAGCAGAGGCACTGGCAAGATCCAAGCTTTTAGCGATGGCGTCCAGGTTAGTAGCTTCCGCAATATTTATTTTTGCCTGGATTTATTTTCGGTTTTTCATTTAGGTCCCTGGGTCGGACTGGGTCATGTGGATCCGGGCCCTTCCCTACACAGGGATTAAATTTAATATTTTCAAGATTCATGTACTAATTGAAATGAATAAGTAGACTCCTTCATTTACTAAATTTAATATTTTTATAATTTATAGCCTAAATTGAAACAAATTAAATATTTCAAAGAACAAAACAATAAAGTAAAAGTGCCTTTGGTACCTTCAAACTTTGAGATTTCTGTTAATTATGCCCCCAAACTTTGCTTGTGGTCTGTACCCTCCCCCATCTTTCATTTTTCAAGCAATGTTGTCCTTTTTGGTAATATATAATCTGAATAGATAACAATGAGATGTAACGTTACACATGTATATCTTGGCACTTTATTCAACCTTAGAAATTTTAGTTTAGTCCTTGTGATTTTTTACCACTACAGTACTATTTTTTTCACAGTTTAGCATCACTTTTTTCTCCTAAATTTCATATTAACTTTCTTTAAACGTTTACATGTATTAACAACTATTTTCTACCATTTTAAACACATTTAAATTATTCTAAAACTCCTCCATAATTCCATTAGTTCAAAACTCTTTTTTAAGAGTCGACATGTTGACACGTTATTCACTTTAAATTGCATAATTGGCAAAAACCTTAAAATTTAGGAGTATCAAAGATATTTTTTCCAAACAATAAGTCAATAATTACTTCTATCTTTCACTAATAATAATTTTATTCAAAATATTATCAGACACTAAATTTAAATATTTCTCTTAAAAATTTGAACCTTAATTTTATCTTTTGTGAATCACTTTATGAATAGATATTTCTCACCTATATTAAAAGCTTTTTTTTAAAATAAAAA
The DNA here is from genome assembly GCA_014851425.1 of Senna tora. Taxonomy (NCBI): domain Eukaryota; kingdom Viridiplantae; phylum Streptophyta; class Magnoliopsida; order Fabales; family Fabaceae; genus Senna; species Senna tora. The sequence goes on from CM026266.1 coordinate 8,586,215, forward strand.
GAAACTAAAATGTACTTATATCCCTTGAGTTTTGAGCCATGGCATATACACTTGCTGAGTTTTAAAACATTGTAGAAAGACCCATAAACTTTCAATTTAGGACACTTAGTACCCTTTTGTCAGATTTCTGTCCACATTCAACCATTTTCTGCCACGTAAACACATTTTGTAAGGATATTGTAATCATTATCTACCACGTAAGCACACTTTGTGAGAATATTTTAGCCGTTATCTGCTGTTTGAGCATATTTTGTAAGGGTATTTTAATCATTATAATGTTATTTTAGTCATTCAATTTGGAGCCGTTAAAATATGAAAGGATTAAATTATCCCTACAAAATGTGCTTACATGGTAAATAACGGTTGAATATGGATAGAAGGGTGCTAGGTGCCCCAAATTGGAAGTTTAGGGGGCCTATTTGCAAGGTTTTGAAACTTAGGGAGCGCATGTGCCCATGATCCAAAACTCAGGGGGTCTTGGTACATTTTAATTAACAAAAAAAAAATCAAGCCAAATCATATTATAAAAAAGCCAAAATAGCACTTACAATTATTCATATTCACTCCAACCCAATAATACAGGAGAAGAATAATTTGTAAACATTATTAAATTAAAAAAGCGAAATAAAAAGCACAATTGATCATATATAAGTAAGTTAAGCTTAGGATAAAAATACTCACCCAAATCTTAGTATTGCCAACAAAATGTTTATCGTTACACTTCCAGCATATCTGCAGAGAAGTTGTGATTTGCACAGATGTCATTGGCTTCTCCATCAATTTGATAAAATATCAAAAACTTTCTAGCACAGATGCTTATATCTGAATCAAACTAGTAATTGAAACAAAATATTTATAAAAAAAAACTGAAATAAAAAATGGATCTAATTAAACAAAATCATCATCTAAGAGCAAGAAGAAAGGAGGACTAGAACTACAAGAAAGCGAGGGTTGGTGAATTCTCATGCGAGTGTTGGATATACATTAACATAAATGTATATTAAAGGCTTTTAGCCTAACAAAAACGTGCCCCTTAACCAACATGTGGCTGGGTGGAGTAGTAGGTATTTAATTCTTCTTAAATAAGGTCTCAAGTTCGAGTCTTGTGTATGAAAATTTTTTTGTTGGAGAGTTCTATTCCGTTGTGGGACCTCAACTAATTCGAACAAGATTGCCTCCAATAAAAAGATACCTGAAAGAAAAAAAGTGGCCCTTATCCTTATGTATTATTGATGAGTGCTAATCTTTAATCTGTCCTATTTTGGCCGAAAACCTGCACGAGGCTCTAATGAGAATTGGAAATTCAATAATTGCGACCCTTCACCGACTAGTTGTGTTATTCACTCATGTCGACTCTATCTTCGACCTTCCATAGTCACTATTGCTTTCACATTTCACAACATTAATTTCACATGCTACCAAAAAAAATAAATTGTTATTTTTTCGTGTTTATAATCAAATATTGACCTTTATTCAAAGAATCAATTAAGGGTATGCTTGGTATAAATGCACAAATGTAAAGTACTGTAAAGAAAGTACTGTAGAATAGAAGAAAGTACTGTAGAGAAAAGTGAGGAGAGAGATAGAGAGAAAATTTAGGAAAGAGAAAAATTAGGAAAGAGAAAAAGTATGATAAAAAGTGTGTTTGGTATGTACAAAATATGATGTAAAATTTTTTTAAAAATCATAAAACATCACGATTTTAATGTTTGGATTTTACACCAAACATACCCTAAGGGCTTTGGAAGGATAATTTCAGAGTAGTATAGGGTTGTATAAGTGGTTTGGGATTATGGGCACGTTCGGTAGACATCAATAGAAATGGAATGGAGCTTGAGCTCTACCACTTAATGGAAACAATTTTCATTGTGTAATTAAAATAAATATATATATATATAAAATATTCATTATACCTCTTGATTTGACACAATCATAATTTTTTTTTACTATTTTAATATAAGGGGTAAAGTGGTAATTTTAATATATTCTCATTCTATTTCCATTCCCAAATTTTTACTAACAAACACAGTAAACCCATTACCATTCCCTTTTCCTTTTTCTTTTCTGCGTAAAGAACGTACCCTATAAATTCATGATTGGATGTTTAAGTGAATAATAGAGTGGGATAATTTATGATGATTTGAAAACTCTTCCAAACTATCAAACACTTCAATTTTTAAATCCCTCTAAATTGAGGGATTTATGATGATTTGCATAGTTTATAATATTTAATTTCATTAGTAACCCTTTTTTTCTATTTTTGTTCATTTATTATAAGGGTAATATTGTCCATTACCCCTCTTTATTTTTTTTAAAATTCTCAATCAATAAAATAATTTGTTTAAATCATTTTATCCCACTCCACACCACTTGTCACTTGATCATCCATTTTATTCTCTTTAAAACTCTCAACCACACCATAAAAGAGGTACTTATTTTTTATCTTACCTTTGAAAAAGTCATTCAAATATTGCCTAATATACTTCTTAGTTCTTACATTTTTTTTTATGGAATAGTTCTTACATTCTTTCACTATGCTATTTGTTATTTTCTTTCTTTTTTTTTAAGGTATCCTCTAGCCTTACAGGTCAAGGACTAATTAATCCTCTGCGGATCTGCTGAGCTTCATTTAAGAGTTTGTCGCTGGCCAATTGGTTGCTGCATACACAAGGTGAAATTCGAACCCCCAACACTTACTTAAGCGACCTAGTGAGCTAGCCATTAGACCAATATTCAAGTTTTGGAGTGTATTAACGGGACCCACGACGTTCTTTAATTTGGTCAGTAAAATCTCACTATTATAAGTGTTCAATTCAATATTAATAAAACGTGTCGAATTAAAATTTAAAATTTTGTTAAAAAATGTGTTTATATTTAATGGTGAATAATATCTCAAATAGAATTAATTTTGATATTGTGATACTTATAATAAACTAATATATATATATATATATATATATATATATATATATATATATATATATAGAGAGAGAGAGAGAGAGAGGGGGGCAAATACACATTTTATATTTTTAAATTTTATACTAATTTTTTAATTTTGTTTTTTTAATCAATTTTATCCTAACTCCTAACATTGTCTAAATTACTAATTGATAAATGATGAAGTATAATAATAAATGTAATATTATTAATTAATCATTACTCATGAATTTTCAAGATGCACACCAAAACGATTTCTTTCCTTCTTCTTTTTTCATTAATATGAAGAAATTAGCAATAATAAAAAGTAGTGATGCTATTTTGACTGATAAGTTAGTATAGTATTAAAGTGTGATACGTGTCATTATCTATACCATTAGTACTTCGAATGATGTTAGAAGTTAGAATGTAATTAATTGTAATTTAATTTTTTGAAACAAAAGTGATTGTAAAAAAAAATATGGACTTTTTTTGTTAAGTTTAAAGATAAAAAATAAACTTTTACAATATATATATATATACAAATTGTAACGGTTGCTTTTGAGAAATATATTTATATAGCCGACTCCATCTAATTTATAAAAAAAAGTTTTGATTATTGTTATTGTATTGGGAGATATAAAGGGAAATAAGATTTTTACTATTTTATATAAAGAATTAGTTAATTAATTAATTCTCGGTATCTATTTAATTATACATGTCTACTAATCAATTTTTCAAATACTATAAAGTCCATTATAATTCGAAAAGATCTTTTCGTTGAATGACGTTATACTCTCGTAATTTTATATATAATCAAATCTAACTAAGAGATAATATAATTAATAAAACATCGCTCGATTATTTATTATCTATGTCACATTACGTTTATCGTTGGAGATATGTGTTGGGATGGAGAATATATATTGGGGTGGTTCAAATTCAACTAGGAAGATTGAAGTTGATTAATATGTTGTTGTGAAAAAGGACTAAAAGAGTCAAAAAGAGTGGAAATTTGGGGTGGCGGTGGAACTTGTACTTAGCATATTAGAGCGTTGGATAAGAATATTAATAATGATTAATGAATGCTTTCTCGTTGAAGAATCAACGTCAAGCTAAGCCACCACTCTATATGCAATGTCTTTTCAATTTCATTACAATACTTGGCTCACATTCAAGTACAGAAGAAGCAAGAATTATATATATATATATATATATATATATATATATATATATATATATATATATATATATATATATATATATATATATATATATATATGTGGCTAGTGAAATCCGAATATAGGTCAAGTTTGAGGTAAACTATTGGTCAAATTATTATTTAGTTTTTGAATTTTGAAAAAAATATTATTTAGTCCTTAAATTTGCAATTATGTCAAGACCATTATCTGTTAGATAATCAAGTGACGTGACCGTTAATTACTGACGGGACGCTGTTAATGATGACGATATATACGAGTGTCACCATTAACGTAAGAGAAGATTTTGTCATGAGAACGAGATATGATATGGCCGCCATAGTTGCACATCAAGCAAAATTTGACTCTGAGAACAGGAGGAAGGAGGTCATTGACTCAGTTTTTGACAATGCGAGAGGATCGGAGGAGCAAAGAGAGGAGTCCAACCACGTCAGCAGTCAACGCCAATTTCACTCGACTATCTAACGAGTAATGTCCAGAGGACTAAATAGTTTATAGAGTTGCAAATTCAGAGACTAAATAGTATTTTTTTAAAAAAAATTCGAAGACTAAATCAAAATTTGACCCACTATTCGAAAACTGAAAAGTATTTTTTTCTTGTTCAAGTTTTATTTATGCAAATGAACAAATTAGTATTTCTTCTCTCAATTATGATTTTTGAACGGATATATACCAAATAAAAAACATATACACAAATTCAGCCACTTTTAATAATTATCTACAGATATATACCACTTTTACTGTGAATGAGCAAAAACGCCCTCACTGAGGGTGTTTATCGGGTTGAGACCCCATAAACGCCCTCAGTGAGGGCATTTTTTACAATTTTATCACACTTATTTTCATGTAAATATTAGTGTTAAAAACGTCCTCAGTGAGGGCGTTTATAGGATTGACCATTTGACCCTCTAAACGTCCTCACTGAGGGCGTTTTTCTTATAAAAATTAAAAAAAAAACACCGTTTTTTAATGTGCACAATAAAAGTGGTATATATTTGTAATAGTTTTTAAAAGTGACTAAATTTGTATATATATATTTTATTTGATATATTTTCGTTCAAAAGCGCTCAATTCTTGATTCCACAAAATTATCAATTTTCCTAGAGAAATAAACATTGAAACGTATGTTTTTTGTGTTCAAAACACCCACACTTGGGGCGTGTTTGGTATTTTCACTATTCATGTAGGGTATGCTTGATTGTTTGCGAAAATGACGCAATTCATCTTGTAATTTAACATTGCCTCCAACATTCTTCGTTCTTCCTATCAAACATACTTTGCTTTGTGCAATGTAATGAAATTATATTTTTGCCTTTAATTACTTTTTTATCTATTTTTATTTCATTTCCACTTTTAATATAATTTTACCCATTTTTATTCCATTTACATCGATCACATCACTTTCACATTACTATTTTCATTCCCTCATGCATTCCCATTCCCATTACCATTCCTATTACATTCAACATTCACGTAACCAAACGTGCCCGTAATGTATTGCATTCTCACAAATTCCGACAAAGTTAATCTACATTCTATTTTTTACATACTGAACACACTTTCCATCGTATTTTTTACATTCCAAAAATACATTTTTTATGTTTAAAATTATTTTATATTTTTTTATTTCATATTACATCTCTTCGCTCTACATTCGTTCTTACTCACCAAACATAGTCTTGATGTTCTAAGTAAATTTAGTTGAGACTAAATGCATAAAATAATAGGTGTTATAGGCTATGTTTGGTTCAAAATTTTTATGGAATTGGAATTGGAATTGGATTATAATTGGAGTTGAATTATTTGAATTGAAAAAGTGTGTTTGGTATGAAAAGATGGAATTGGAATTGAATTATTTGAATTGAAAAAGTGTGTTTGGTATGAAAAAGATGGAATTGAAAGTTTATAAAAGAATGTGAGGTAAAAAGACTAATTTGTTCCTTAATAAATATTAAATAATTTTTTTTAATTTTATTTTTTAATATTCATTATAAAAAATAAAAAAACAGTAGAGAGAGAGAAAGAAAGTAGGGACAAAAATGTCTTTTAAACCCAATTCCACAAAATTTATCTCAATTCTTCAAAAATACCCTACAATCCAATTCCACAAAATTTACACACCCAATTCTAAAAAACCAATTCCACATAATTCAATTCCAATTCCACATAACTCAACCAAACTAAATAATTCCTAGAATATTGTGCAATTCCATGTGGAATCCAATTCCACGTCCAACCAAACAAAATCCACTTTATGGAATTGAGAATTGGATTCCATGGAATTGAGTCAATTTTGTAGATTCCAATTTCAATTTCACATGACGAACCAAACTGAAAAATTCATCGTATTCCATACAATTCCACATTGGATTCCAATTCTACGCCCAACCATAGAGAAAACTTCTATGATGGAATTGGAATTAGAGATAGAGTAATAATTGGTTGTTCAGTATGCCAATGAAATTTATGTAATGTTGAATTCCATTGGATGAAGAAATTACTTCAAACAAGAGAAAACCAATTCTATTAGGGAGCTATGGTATTTAGGACAAAAATGCCCTTCCCCCATATGGCCATTTAATTTGTGTAATCTTAAACTTTAAATTATAAATATTAAACCATAAAGTCTAAACCTAAACCATAAATCATAAACCTTATATTAAAAATCTTTTCATGAATTTTCTTTTTTTATTTCTTAATTTATGATTATTTGTTATTAAGGGAATTTATGAAATTAATCTCACTTTACTTCCTAAATTCTTACCTGCCAAACTTGATCAAATTCTTAGATTTCTTAAATCTTTTTCTATTCTTCAGAGTCATTCTAGTGTACCAAACATAGCTTAAGTCTTATTATGTAAAAATTCTATTTTATTTTAACTTTTTTACACGAAAGTTTTGATCAAAATGTTAATGAAAAGTTTTCTTCTCATAAATTACAACATTTAAAGAATTCTAAAACGACTTTTATAATCAAAAGAATTATCTACTCATGCTTATAATTCATAAGGATTGTGTGCATTTTAATTTACATTTAAATAAGATTATAGCTAGCATAGAAGAACCTCTGGCTTAATAATATATATCTTTGGTAAAAATTAAGTGAAGTATATATGGATGCTTCCACATCAAAATGTCTGAAATCTTTTTGCAAACTTAGGGTATGTTTGGTAAGGAAATTAATCAAACCGTAAAATTATGATGTTTAACGATTCACAGAAAAATTTTATATTATATTTTATACATACTAAACACACTTTTTTCTCCCTTAATTTTTCTCTCTATCTCTCTCCTCACTTTTCTCTACAGTACTTTCTTTTATTCTACAGTACTTTACATTCGTGCATTTATACCAAGCGTACCCTTAGGCTACGATTGGTAGAAATGCACGGATGGATAAGGAAGGGATATAAATTACTGCAGAGTAAAATATTGTAGAGTAAAAGAATGTACTGTAGAGAAAAGTGAGGAGAGAGATAAAGAGAAAGATTAGAAATTGAATCCAGTGCAATTAGCTTCCGTGCAATTCCTTCAAAATGCACATTTTTACTTCATTTTTGAAGTATTAATACGGACTCACACTAATAATAATCCACCATGAATAGATTATAGGCCAAATTATTATCAATATTGACAAATATCATCACCTTAAATGGATTAGAGACCAAATTGTTATTGATATTAAAAAATAGTCTCATGAGGCTATTTAGTGATGATATTTGTCAAAATTGATAATAATTTCGTTCCTAATCCATTCATAGTGGGTTATTGTTAGAGTAAGCCCACATTAGTGCTTCAAAAATGAAGTAAAATTGTACATTTTAAAGAAATTGCACCGAAATTGCACGGAAGCAAATTGCATTGGATCCGATCTCGAAAATTATGAGAGAAAAAAATATAATGAGAAGTGTGTTTGGTATGTAAAAAAATATGATGCAAAAATTTTTGAAAAAAAATGAGAATACATGAATTCCACTGTTTGAAATCCATACCAAACATAGCCTTAGGTTTCACAATATTTAAATCCCACCCTCACGTCTACCTTCATGTTCAAGCATGCAACAATTTTATTTTATTTTTTTTACATTTTATTTTCCTAACTTTAGGAATTATTGTTTTGAGTTAGGAACCCAATGATTGAATTAACCTAAAAAGTGTCCATCTTTCCTAATTTTTTTAGTGATGAATAATCAGGATTCAGGAGTGCACATACATATATTACCAAAAGAAGTAGTGAAGTTAAGAGTGGATGATATATGATGATAAGGATTATTATTATTATTATTATTATATTTATATAATTGAATGAATTATAATGAGATGTTTGAATCCATTGCTAAAAGCCTAAAGGCAAATTAGCTCTTTTCCTCTTTTACTTTGTCCTCCGGCGGTGTGTAAGCCACTAGGTTTATGGGCGGCTTTTTAATATCCAAAAATGCAAAGGAAGAAAGTATAATTGACCATATAAAAAATAGCACAATAATTAGAGATAGAAAACGACCAAAAGAAAAGAAATTAGTTTCTTACAACGTGATGAATCCAAATTTAAATTTTCGTTAAAAGAATTGTTCATATTTAGGGTCCGTTCGTTGGCATGAAAAATGGCGATGGAAAGGAGCCCCACCCATTTTTTACCTTTTTTATTTCCTTCAAAAATTTTTAAAAAAAATAAATAATGTCTATTATACCTTTTGATTTGACACAATTTTAACTTTCTTTCTTTTTTGTTATTTTAATATAAGGGTAAAGTGGTAATTTTAATACATTCTCATTCTAATTCCATTCCAAATTTTTACTACCAAACACAGTAAACCCATTTCCTTTCTGTGTAAAGAACGTACCCTTAGTGTCCGACCGTGCCTTGAACATGATTACTTTCAATAGAAAGATATCTATAAAAAATAAAAAAGAAAGATCAAAAGAAATAATAGGAAAAGCTAAAATTAATTTAATCATTGATAACTTAATTATACAAATTAGCAAAGACAAAATAGGTTCACATAGTTGAGTCCTCCTATTGGAAATAGGCATTGCTAAAAGAAAGAAGAATAAAATAATATCAAATAAGTCACTCACTCTTGTCCACGCTGCAATACCTAAGCAAATGCTAAAGAGAAATGTGTTCATTCTTATAAAGGTGTGATCTCACATCACAAGTTTATGAGTTTAGATTTAATTTCATCGCGATTAAATATACGATGCAACTTGTTATATCATGCAATAGGTTATGTGGCACAATTGTAATTATTGATGTGATCCAATTGCATTGCATGATGCAACAAAATAACAAGTGTCATAATCCTATTGACTGAAATTACATTGCATGATACAACGAATTGCATCATAAACTCACCATTTCATCATACATGTTTTTTTTTTATTGATTACTTTAATTTTTAATCTTGTCGCTATAATTTCAATTTTGTAATTGAATCACATATTTATCATAGTAATAAAATCTTTGTCATTGTACTTATTTTAATTAATGTTTGTTTTCTGTTTAAATGAACCCAACTCAACATTACTTATAGCATTCCCACTCGAATTCCTCGCTACAAAAAAAAATTAATCATTGGATGAGTAATTGATTCGTTAGAGAACACAATAACAATACAAAACTCTATTATTTTTGAGTGAGTCTATAATATAACAAGTTGCATCATGTAATATCATTTCAATCAATAGGATTGTGACACTTATTATTTTACTGCTATTGTTTTTTCCTTTTAGATCAATTACAATTTGAGAAATTTTCCATCATTCTCGTGTCATATATATTATATGTGATTATAATGCTAATAGTGAAGATAAATTAAATGACAATTAGCTTCAAATTATTATGACAAAAACTTAATTACAAATGACAAGTAAATATAGGATTCTAATTTCAAAAATTAAAACTATAAAGACTTGTTTGGAAATTAGAATAAACAATAAGATGTTAATTTGGTATCCAATTTCTCACAATATCTAATTTTCCAACAAAATAATTTAACTTATTTGTACATCTTCACAAGTTTTCACTATCAACTAACTTGACTATTCCTTCTTTTTTTTTGGGCATATGTCAAGATCTAACAGTGAAAGCTTACCAAAATATACAAATAAATCAAAATTACGCACTAAAAATTGAAACAGTGTGAAACATTAAGACAGAATCGAGACATTTTTTTAAAAGTTGATGTCATTTTATTGCTTTTTGTCAATATGACTTTATCATTATCATGGGGTCCCTCTTCTCAACAAGGAGAAACAATTAATAAAGAAATGGAAGATAGATAGATAATGGAAGCCATGATAACAAGCTAGGAGCTAGAAGGGCAACACCTACATAGTTGGAAAAGGTTTTCCTGATAATGATGACTAAAACTAGAATGAAAACTCATAGGGGCCGCTTCCAGAAACCAGAATCAAGAGCACATGGAGAGCAATACCAATATGGGCCCATCCCTAGTTGGATTGGAACTAGCATGCAAGCAAGACTCCTCACTTCCTAATTTTCCGGTTCCGATAATGGATCTTGCAATGTTTCTGAAGTGTTGAAGTACGCTTGTTTTACACATTAATTAACTAGTTGGATAATATACTAAAACAGTCCACTTCGACACTTCACAGAATTTGTACTTTATAGGATCTGATCTCGAAGCCCTGCCCTTTAATTAGTTATATCAAAAGTCCGAATGAAGACCAACGAGAGTTGAATCTAGTAGAAAGGACTGATTACTCATAACGTGATGAACCCAAGTTCGAATCAAGAGGTGCCAACATTTAATACCCGACAGGCGACAGTGCCTCAAACAGGATAACCAAAAAAGTCCAAATGAATACTTGGCAGTTATTACTACTGTTGTCCAGTCTTCAGACAAGAACAATACTGTTCACTGCTTCCAATAGAAGTTGCACTTCAACAAAATTTCTCAAGTTTTATCCTATTTCCTGTCAGTAAAATTTCATGATTTTGGTGAGGCAGAGACTTGCCAAATTTAGCAAATAATTTGACATCAATAACTTACTAAGCATACCAGATTAGAATTAAATGTGATCATATAAAATTAAACCAAATAAAAGCTCTTTATACATACTCAATTCCCATGTAGAAGTTAAAAAGCGCTTATGAACTGTAAAACTAACATGCCTTTGCCATTAAAGAAGTGGATATACCAATGTTATAACTTTCCAAGGATTTTTTTTTCTTTTTTGGCTGAGCTGAAAACTAAGAAAATTTACCTAAAATCTAGTGAAAAAACAACAATAATCAGAAAAAGAATAGTAAGCAGAAAATGAAGTACAATTATATCATCTTGGTTCTGATTTTTAGTTTCTGAGCTTTCCTCTTGAAAGTTACTGGATTCAACAATCGCTTGAAAGGAGATAGATGTATCCCGCCGGTTGTCCTCCGCTTCACTCTCAGTCTACCTACAGATAATGGGAATGTAAGCATGTCAGTATTATATTTGTTTAATGAATAAAGTTCAAGATGCAATATGTGGGTTATATACAGTTACAGGAAAAACTATGGCTCTACCAAGAATAACACAATCAGTGATTGAGCGTAATGAGCTTATCACTTACACATTAAGAAACCCACTTATAATCAGATTTGTACACTTGTAAGGAGTTAACAACCTTAACGTAATGAGCAAGTCTGATTTTGAAAATTTAATTATTTCTGATTTTGAAAATTTAATTATTTTGGTTTGACCAGAAATTTGTACAAGTTCTTTTACTTTATAATCAATTATAAGGAAAAGTGATCATTGACATGAACAAAGCAAAAAACATTTTCTTAAGTGGCAGCAGGATCACATGAAAGCAATATGATCCAAGGAAGCATTCGAAAGAACTACTACAAAAATATGCATAAGACTTGCTTGTGGTAAAAAAAAATTTATAGTTTCAAATACAGATCCAAAATCAAATTAATTAATAATTTAAAAAAGAAACTTGTCACTAGAAGGGGTACCTGACACAGACTGAACCCTATCAAATTGATGAGAATCAGTGCGTACTGAAGCATGCTTTTGATCTTCCAAAGTCACATCTGTTGTTGAATGTGTTGTAATTGAAGGATCATCTTCCATTTTCATCTCATTAGATGTTTGCTGTGTCATCTCACCAAGTTCAGCTGCTCCAGATTCATGTTTGTTAAATTGTTCATCTTCCATGAAATTTTCAGTGATAGAATTGTTCATCTCCAAGACTGCAAGCTGTCCAATTTTTGTCATAGTTTCATGCATCTTGTCACTTTGTGTATTTAAATTGACATAAGAGTTTTTCTCATTCTCAGGCCTATCATATACAGAGGTAGGAAAATCAATTTCCATAGATTGGGCAGAGATTTTTAATTTATCACCAACATTTTGTGTATCCTCTAGTTGGGCATCCACTTCAGATGTGCCTGTTTTCAGATCCTCATATGATATTAAACCATCCAATGCGCTACTAGAGGTGCATTTATCTGGCCGATATTCACATGGATTTATTTCCAAAGGGGGGCAATTTTGATCTGAAATATTGAAATATTTAACTTCTAACTTTGAGTCACTCGTTGGCATCTTCATTTCCTCAGCAAGTTTTATGGCTTCAGAAGTTTCACTGGTAAGACTTTCTAGAGTAATATTATCACAGCCGGGCGCTTGCTGTGTTGTTGGAGCATCAGCAGAACCTTCATCTGGTTCAGGACAAGTATCAAGCTCAGCGGGTAGCTCAGTCAGGTTGTTAAGAACATCTGTTGACTGATTTTCTTTTTCAGTAACAGGCAGGGAGTTATCATTATTATTTAGGCAGCTAGGGGCAGAAATACCGGCAGATAAGAAATCCCTGACTTGAAAACCATGAGATGGAATGCTGTCAATCACTGAAGAAAAGTCAATGGCTTTTGTAGTTTTCGATGCTTTACAGGAGGCAGTAAAGGACTCGGCCATGTCATCCAAGAGCAGGTCACCTTCACCACTTGAGATAGGATCCCACCTAAGTAACTCCTTAAGCCATGTTTCTTTAGAGTTGGATGCTACACCTGAAGGTATAACTTCTACTCTAATTGCTTCCTTGTAGTATTGTTTTTTCCTCAAAGAATTTGCCAAAAGAGTCCTGCAAGCCATTTGGAGTATATCGTAAACATTGGTACAAAAAATAAAACAAAACACTTAAAAGAATTTTAGTAAAGTTTTCATACCTACAATTTTTAGATATAGCTGCTTTAGCTCTCTCATTAGAGAGCCCCAGTAATAATGACAAGTTTGCAACATCATAAGGCCCTCTAAGTTCATTCACAGAAGGAGCAGCACTTGATAATATGATGTTTCTTCCTCGAGTCCAATCTACCAACAACTAAATGGTTAATCAGATTATAAGTAGGCACATCTTGAGTTGGCAATGAATAAGCATGAGTCAAACATATAATTTGAATTACAGCCTTAGAACTTGAACATGGTCCCATATCTTGAACTTGAACATGATTTTGAATTACTTTTATGATATCAGACATGAGAACCATCTCATCAAGACACAATGTGTAAGTATGTCTTAAAAGTTAAATCCTGACAATATTCTTTCATTTGCAAAGTGAGCCTAACTCCTATGCAAAATGAGCTGCATCTTATCCTCTACGTGCATGCTAAATAAACCTCTAATCTTATGTTCATGGTATTCTTTTCTTGTGTAGCAAGAGAAAGAACGCCAAAATTTTCATTCATGTCCATCACTTAATGGTGCCATGTCAGAAAGTGATCAAGACCAGAACAAGATTTGTTGTTTTCTGAGTGCCTTGAATTTAGTCGTATCCTACTAGAACATGAAATTCAAGTCAAGGAGAAGATATGTAGTTTTCTAGTATCTTGAATTAATTAAGTTATTTATTATTATAAGGATTATGTATTCTAATAGAACTAAGAATTGGATAATTAGGCCATTTTAATTATTGGGCTTAATTTAGGAATTTTTATGTACTAGAATTTTAATATACATATATGGTGATGAGTAGTAGTCTGATAAAGATCTGACAAGTGAATGTATTAGGGAGGGATCTGTTGTAAGACTCAAGCTGTATCCCTAGTTGAAGTTTTTGTTCTTGGAGTGGACGTAGGCTAATTGGTTGAACCACATTAAATTGCTTGTGTTAATCTTTTATTCTCAGTCTTCCATTTTCCGCATTCTCATTACTTTGTGTGATCTTTGAGGTGTGAGATTTGTTGAAAGACACTTTGAATCCTAACACACTCAATGGAATAAACCAAAAATTTAGAAGAATTGCTATTACCTTGGCATTGCATATCAACTGTCTCCTTACTTGAGGATCTGAAATTAGACCAGAGTATGCTACTTCAAAACAAACTCCCCGCTGCATATCAATAAGCCATGCCTTACTTTAGAACTCGTAAAGATTATTGAAATACTCCTCTTAATTAATTGTTATTATAAGAAAAATGAAAATCAGAGTGATATAGTTACAGCCAAGATTCAAGAACAAACCTCAACCGCTGCTTTAACCATAGGCTGCTTCAATCTAAAGGGCAACTTTCCAGCGAAATCAATCGATATGATATCTACCTACAATATTTTCAGCTGTTACTATATAGCCATTAGCGTTATCTAAATCTAATAAATAAGTGTAAAATGAAAAGAACTTATTATGGAGCAGGAAAGAGACGAAATTTAACGAACCTCCATTCTCTCACACGCCTGTTCAAACGCGAGCTGATTCAAGGGCCTCACGGCCACCAAATCGTAGGTCTTCAAAATGGGATTTCCCGAATTAAGGGCCTGAGCCTGCGAGGGGTTGTCCACGCAAACAGTGAGGCGCGTATACTGGCGGAAGGGGGTAGCCGGCGGGATTCCGAGAAGCTCACGGTGGAGTTTAACGGACAGCGAAAGAGAAGGAGCAACCTTGAGGAGAGACGAAAGGGTGAGACGAGGGATGCTGCAACGGTGGTGATCAGACATCACGCCCTTGATCGTACGGTTATACGCTATTCCAGTGTAACCCAACTCCATAGCCTTGACCACTATCTTCGTACGTTGCCTTTGGAGAGTGGCCTTATCGGCCGGCGAGGGTTCCGGGAAGGGTATGTTGAGGTCGAAGAAACCCATGGCTGTTCGTAACGGAACGACGAACAGCGAGAATCTCAGGGAAGGGGTTTAGGGTTTTTGGTTAGACAGCTTCAGTTCAGAATCCCCTCATGTCCAATCCAAGCGATCTAAGCCGCCCGTGTAACATTTAGAAAATGAACGGCTACGCAATTGCCACGTCAGGTTACATTAAGAGCAAGTCTGGTTCCGATGTTGTTTGGTTAAAAAAGTAAAGACAAAAATATAATTTTATTACATTATAAAAAGTAATATGTTTGACCAACAGTTGATTGGTTGGAGTAGTAAGTATTCCATTCCCCTTAAGCAAGGTCCCGGGTTCGAGGCTTGTGTATGAAAAAATCTCTGCTGAGAGAGCTCTACCCCCGCTATGAGACCTCTGCTAGCTCGAACAGGATTGCCTCCAATAAGAGAATACCTATGGGAAACCAAAAAAAGTAATATATTTGATAAGAAGAATGTTGGAGGAAATGTCGAATTAGATTATGAATTACATCAATAAAACAAGCCCTAACAAATTTGGAGAGACTTGCATGAATTATTGATTAATTTACTATTTAATCTATGAATAATAAAAATAGATTATTTAATTTCTTAATTTGTATCTCTATTAATTATTTAATCTTTGGTCCCGTTCCATGTTTGGTATCACTTCCAAAGGGAAGGTGAGAGGGAAGTTAAAGTTGAAGTATGTTTGGTATGCTTTGAGAAGTGGGGATGCGAGGTTGAGCTTCCTAATTGAGAGGGAAGTTGTTTGCCATAAAAATTGAGAGGGAAGGTGAGGTGATGTTTGGTTTAAACACCAAAATGCCCTTAAAAAATTTGTAGCTTTTAAAAAAGCAAGGGCAAAAAAGGTATTTCATACTTTTATCTTCTATTTTCCTATCTTCTTCCCACCTACCAAACAATATTACTTTTACATTTCACTTCCATTTCCCTACATACCAAACATACTTTTTATCACTTACTTCCACTTCCATTTCAACTTCCACTTCCTACTAAAGCACTCACCGGATACCAAACGCCACCCAAAATATCCTTAAAAAATTTGTAACTTTTAAAAAAGTAAGGGCAAAAAAGGTTTTTCATACTTTTATCTTCTATTTCTTTATCTTCTTCCCATCATACCAAACAATATTACTACTACCAGCACGTTTGGTAGGTAGAAAGGGAAAGGGAATGAGTTTGATGTGTTTGGTAGTAAAAATTTGGGATGGAAATGTATTAAAATTACCATTTTGCCCCTTATATTAAAATAATAAAAAGAAAAGAAAGTTATGATTATATCAAATCAAAGGGTATAATAGATATTTTGTATTTTTTTTTAATTTTAGGTGGAGGAAAGAAAAAAGTAAAAGTGAGTAGGACCATTGCATTCCATTACCTTCCCATTTCCAGGAAGAAAATGGGCATTACATTCTACTTTCATTTCTCTGCATACCAAATATACTTTTTATTACTTACTTTTATTTCTACTTCCACTTTTACTCCCCACTAAAATACTCGCCGAATACAAAACGCCACCTAAGGATTAGCCACTATTTTGCTCATTACCTTTAACTTATCACTTCACTTGTGTCATGTTGCAATTTATCACCGGAATAGGTTAGGCTATAAAGTATTTACTTTCACCGAATTTTATTTTACCTTTTATGAAAATAAAAGATATAATAGAAAATATGTTTATCTTACAATTTAATTTAAAACTTTTTGAAAATTTTTAAAAAATAAGCTAAAAATAAGAAACACCTAAATTTTTTTTAACATTTTTAAATAATAATTAAAATGAATAAACTCATAAATAGTATAATTTAGTTATAATCAATCTTAAATATTTATATTTATGGCAAAAGTACCTTTCCAACCCCCAATATTTGGGTCATGTCAGTTTCACCACTAACATTTTTTCGCTGTCAATTGTACTCCTAATATTTTGCTTTTCTGCCAATGTCACCTTTTTTATTAACATTGTCAAATTTTGAACGATTTTTACTGACGTGCCAGCTTATGTGGCTAAAAAATCTAACTGAACGTATTTTTTTCCACATCAGCTTTCCTTCTCAACATTATCTTCTTCCCCTGTCTCCATCTTTCTTCTTCTTCTTCTTCTTCACAAATCTATCAAAATTCTCCTTTTCCTTTCTCTTTTCTCACCTGGCAAATCAAAAAGCAGAGAAAGCGAAGCAAAATGGAATTCTCTCTCTCTTTCTATAAACCTCGCAACTTCCATGGCGGTAATGGTAAGATCGAACATGGAGTTCGTAGCTTGCTCCGACGACTCGTCTTCGTCGTTATCAGCTTCTTTGTTCGGTGAAGTCGTCGTTGACGCAACAATCAATTTGTGATGGCGTTTGGATCTTCTGCGAAATGTATTCGCTAGCTGCTTTCTTATTGCTTTCATCAAATTCTTTTGGGGTTTTGAGAGTTTTAGATAGGCTGGCTGCATAGCAGGCACGTGCCAACTTTTGGTCAACTCTAATTACTAGGTCAAATATTGCTTACTCAATATGACGTTAGTATCCCGTCAATTATGGAGTATTAAATATTAATCTTTTATTATCTTCCCGTCTAATTCTTAACTTCCTAAATAAGGAGGAGATATACTACTTTTCTCCCCTTCCGCTCTTTAATACTTAATTCAAACATCTCTAAAGAAAAGGAGCTCCAAGACCGATTTGAGGGAATTCGAGTATTGAGAGATGATAGATTTGGGCCTGAAAAGAGAGATCTTTCTTCCTTTGTTCTCTTTTCTCTTGAATTTTTCTTTATTGACAACCTTTGAGCTATTGTATGGTCTATATGCTAGGCTAAGTTCTTTCTTTTTTATGATTATAGTTCTATAGTATATAAATTGTAGATTTTTCTTTATCTTTAATTTACTTTAATTGAATGTTATTGATATTTATTCAGATTATTTCCTTTTGTGCCACTTGATCATCAATTAGAGAAACCAGTAGGATTGGGGGTTTTTTTGGAAAAAAGGACATTGAATTTAAGGTACGTTCTTTACGCAGAAACGGAAATGGAAAGGGAAAGGGAAGGGAATGCATTTATTGTGTTTGTTAGTAAAAGTTGAGAATGGAAATAGAATGAGAATGTATTAAAATTATCAATTTACCCCTTATATTAAAAAAAAGAAAGTTATGATTGTGTCAAATCAAAAGGTGTAATTGATATTTCGTATTTTTTTTAATTATACACACTTTTCAAGATGAAAATAAAAAGTAGATAACATGTAGAACCCACATATTTTATTTTTTCCATATACTCTCCGTTGCCTTCTCCGGCATAAAGAACACCACCTTAGTCTTAAAACTAGGTACCACTTGTTAGTAATTAGTAATTTAGTATATTCACCTAAATGATAAACATTTACCAATAGGTCTTGTGAAGTGAAGATTAATTTAGGTCCAATGCATTTTTTGAATAAGTACAGACAAGAATACATGGGATTTTAACCAAAAAAAAAAAAGAATTATAAGTGTATGGACGATTTGTATAATGAAATTAGAGACTAAGGACCCGTTTGTGCATGTTTATAAAAATTGCTGATTTTCAAATGACTTCTTTTTAAATGGAGTTTCTTTAAAAGTGATGTGAAAGAGTAACAGTTTGTGTTTGGAAAATTGAGTTGAGAAGTACTTTTACCAGTAGCTGAGAAACAATTTGTGTTTGGCAAAATTGTATAAATAAGTGTTTTTTACTGTAAAATTACCAAGAAGGGCATGTATAGATTATGATGTTATTAACGTTATTAAATAAATAGATATCAATATTTAATTTGTTAATTATTATTAAATAAATAAAAATAAAATTTTAACTTATTTATTGATATATTAAAATGTTAATAAAATAATTATTGATTTTACTTAATGTAATTTTGTTATGTATGATTAATTTTTTATTAATTAATATTTATTAATATATTAAAATGTTATTTAATATTTATTATTAGTGAGACGGTGAAGGAAGAAGATAAAGACATGAAGTGAAATGGTGAAGGAAAAGGAGGAACGTTGAAGAGACTGATTGTAAATTATAGTTGTATAGGTCAAAATTAGGTTTAAAATAATAAAAGGGTATAATGGAAAATATTAAATTTTATTGAGGGTATTTTTGTGATAAATTATTTAAATTTTAGCTTCTGCTACTAACTAGAAAAAGGAGCTCCAATTTCTAGTTTCTGCTTAAAGCTAAAAAAATGCATTCTGTTACAACTAAGAATCACTTATTTTATAAAATAAGCATGCACAAACAACACACTTTTTTTAATATAAGTGATTATTAAAAAAATAAGTGCTTCTTTTTTAAAAATAAGCATGCACAAACATGCTCTAAGAGGCTAAGACTATCATTAAAATATTGAACTTGTTAAATTGACCGTATTAGCTTACTGTTTTTCATTATGAATCTCATTATT
Source organism: Senna tora (assembly GCA_014851425.1). NCBI lineage: Eukaryota > Viridiplantae > Streptophyta > Magnoliopsida > Fabales > Fabaceae > Senna > Senna tora. The sequence continues at coordinate 8,605,856 of CM026266.1, forward strand.
TGATTATTTATTGTAGTTGATATTTTAAAAATCTGATCGATCATTAAACCAAAAATCCTATCGAATCACGAGCTGATCGCTTCAATTAGTTCAATCGATGCTTGAATTGGATGAAGTCATAAATATAATAAAAGGTTTATCTAACAAGTGTTTTGTTAAGATTTTCTTTCATTGGTGGAGAGAGAATGTATTTTCTTAAACGGAGTGAAAAACTAAAAGGAATATTTTTTAAACTCTCTTATTGATTGAAATAAATCTTTAAATAATGTCCTTAAGACACTTGTTAAGAAAACCGTAGTTATAATAGTAATAACTAGTATTGAACCCGTACGATGCACGGGATATGACTACAGATTATTTTATGTTAATTTGAATCATTTCGTACATTAAAAAAAGTAAAGACATATAATTTGGAATATATGAGTATTTTGATGTTTTCGTAAACAAATAGAGTCCATTGCTTATTTTTTAATAATTTTATACGGGTACTTATATTGTTGTTAAATACTCTACATCCTACAATTATATAACACTTCAAATATCAAATCTAATAATGATCATATTTAGCATCTTAATCATGTAGGTCACATCAAAGTTCGTATACTAATCTTAAATAAAATCTTATGAATAGCTACTAATCTTAAAATTTAATAATAATAAATAATAGACAAGGATAATTTATGTACAAAAACCATATAACAAATGTCATGATATTGAGTGTTTCGACCCATGCGATGTGAGGGATATAAAAATAGAAAATTCTATGATTAAACTAAAAATATATATTATGAGCATGTATTAATATAAGCATATTAAAAAACATAGTAAAAAAAAAAGAATACCCTGACTAAACTAATACTTGATAAATGCCATGATTTTGATTGTTTATATGTGTAACTTTATAGGTTGATATTATGAAAAAAATTAAAACAAAAGATATATATACGATACAAAAACATGATAAATGTCACATATACAAACAAATATGTATTATATTATGAGATATGGACCATAAAAATTGCTAATTGACTATAATAAATATGTTATGACATAATTAATTTTGCATCCTAATTTTTTTAAAAATATTTAAATTTGAAAAACTCATTAAATTGTATAATTTTTTATCCTAAACTATTAAGAATTATGTTGTATAACCCTTTAGAATTTTCTAATTATAATATAAAGTTTTCATTTTCATAGCTTATGATTACTTTTTAGAATCTCAAACTTTAACTACCGATTTTAAGTTTTAATAGTCTAATGTATTATAATTAGACAGAATCCTATTTTTGCTAAATTCGAAGGCTAAATAGTATTTTTGCTAATTCAAAAAAAATTTCAACGTCCAAAACTAAAAATTCATAAAGATTAAAAAACAGTATTTTAATTTTGATTGGCCTGGTGCACACATGAATAATTAAACGCAGTATATTGTGATGAAGTGTGAAAAAGAAAGCAATTCCAATCAATATTATATGAAAAAGAAAGCAATTTGGAAAAAGAGGTCAAAATTTTGTAAATTTCAATATCGACTTTAATAATTGTACGTAGTATAGGAACAACCATCATTTTGTTCAATGTGAAGTAGTGATAAGAGAAAAACAAAGGATTCTACAATATCTATCATGGTATCTATCACAAAACAAGAGTGCAACATCAAGGATCTAGATCCATTGAAAAATTTAGTTCGAGTAAGACTTATTTGCTTGTTCTAGACGATGTGTGGAACAAAAACCAAGACAAATGGAATCAACTGAGATCTGTGCTAGCTTGTGGATCAAACAGTGCTTCAGTTTTAGTCACCACTTGTGAATTGGACGTTGCATCCATCATGGGAACTCACCCTACTTATCACTTGTCAAGTTTATCTGAGGATGATTGTTGGTCACTATTCAAACAACGTGCATTCCCCAATGATGCAGAGGTGAGTGAAGAGCTTGAAGAGATAGGAAGGGAGATTGTGAACAAGTGTGGGGGTTTGCCACATGCAGCTCAAGCATTGGGAAGCCTTTTGCAATCCAAGAGTGGCAAAAAACAGTGGCTTGAAGTTAAAGAAAGTGAACTTTGGAATCTACAAGATGAAAAATCTATTTTGCCCGCCTTAAGATTGAGCTACTTTAGTTTAACACCAACCTTAAGGCGGTGTTTTGCCTTTTGTGCTATCTTTCCCAAAGATACAGTTATGGATAAGGAGGAATTGATTCGTCTCTGGATGGAAAATGGGTTCATCTCATCTCGGGAAAAGTTGGAAATTGAGGATGTTGGTGATGAAATTTGGAATGAATTGTACCACAAATCGTTCTTCCAAGAAGTCACGACTGATGATGATGGTTGCATGAGATTCAAGATGCATGATTTAGTCCATGATCTTGCCCAATCTGTCACGGAGAAAGAGTGTTCTGTCATGAAGAATGGAGACATAACCAATTTACCAAGAAGCACACATCATATAGGGTACGTTGGTGTTCACCTAACATTTAACAAAAAAGACTTGAAAAATGTTGAGTCCTTGCGAACATTTTTTAACATGAGTTCTCATTCTAAATTAGATTTTGAGAAGTTTCAGACACATTGTTCTCTTAAGGTATTATCCACAAAGTCACCCAAGCTACCGTTATTATGTTATCTAATACACTTGAGGTACTTAGCACTGTCTGATGTAGAGGAAGATACCATTCCCATGTCAATTTGTAGCTTGCGGAAATTGGAAATCTTGAAACTTGAAAGTTGTGATAATCTTCGTCATCATCCAGAAGGCTTAACCAACTTGCAGAATCTCAGACATCTCATTATTATATGGTGTGAATTATCCTATTTGCCCCCATGCATCGGGAAACTATCTGGCTTAAGAACATTAAATTTGTTCATTGTGAGATCTGAGGAAGGGCATAGCTTGAAAGAGTTACATGGCCTAAACCTATGTCAAAGAGAACTGAGCATCGAAGGCCTTGAGTGTGTTGGTAGTGTAGAGGAAGCTAAAGGGGTGAATTTGATTGGAAAAAAAGAGCTTCGGGTTCTAAGCTTGTCATGGGGCGATGATTATAGTGGAAGTGAAATTAAACCGGTGGGTGTTGATGCTGAGCAAGTGATTGAAGCCCTTAAACCTCATTCAAACCTCACGAAATTGGAGGTATGTGGGTACACAGGATCACACTTCCCCAGTTGGATGAAAGATGTTTCATGTATCAATAATTTAGTTTCTTTAAAGCTTCAAGATTGCAGAAACTGTGTGCAACTTCCAGCACTTGGTAAACTACAATCTCTAGAAAAACTTTGCATATTGAATATGGCATGTGTGGAATACTTGGATGATGATGAATGTTATGATGGCGTGGAGGTGAAAGCTTTCATATCTTTGAAAACACTCGAATTATGGGACATGCCAAAGTTAGAAAGGTTGTTGAAAAGAGAAGGAGGGGAGATGTTCCCACGTCTTCATAAATTGTACATTTCTAGTTGTCCTAAACTCACCTTGTCATGCCTTCCATCTGTTGAAGAGCTCGAAATACGTCGCTGCAAAGAAGAATTAGTAGAGTCAATTTCTAGTTTGTGTGGTCTTAAGTGCTTGAGAATCTTTAGATGCTCAAAGCTAAAGGAATTGCCAACTCAACTCAAGAGTCTCCATGCTTTGGAGAAACTAGCTTTGTTTGGTTGTGATGAGCTTGAGTGTATTCCAGAGCAAGTGATGGAAGCTCTAAACTCTCTTTGATCTTTGATTATTGGGTGGTGTAGCGCATTGAAGTGTTTGTCTGAAGCTATTCAACACCTTACTTCACTTGAGTATTTGTATATAAGTAATTGTCCAATATTGGAAGAGAGATGTAAGGAAGGGAGTGGAGAAGACTGGCACAAGATACAACATATAAAATGTAGAATGATGTATTACTTGTATCTTTTTTTGTACACACTTTGTAGCCCTCCTTATCTTCATCATTATTGTTCTATTAATTAATATAATCATTCAATTATTAGCTTTTTTTCTTCAACAAAGAATAAACAAGGAATTGAAGCTGCAGACTGGTTATGAAAGTCTCGCCTTTATGAGTAGAGATGGCATATATATATATATATATATATATATATATATATATATATATTAGCTTGCGACCCGTGCAACGCACGGGAAGTTTTTATTTAGATTAGTTTAAAATTTTTTAAAAATAATTATATTTAATCTTTACTTATATGATTGCAAAGAAATTAATATATTCTATTAATATATAAGTTATAACTATAAATTATAACAACTTAATTTATAAATATCTATAAAGTAATACATAACTAATTATATATATATATATATATATATATATATATTGTAATATTACAAACCAAAATATAGTTGATGCATCTTGCATTATAAGAAAAATGAGTATTTTTAATAACCTATATTTTATTGGCAAATTAATTGTTGAAAAATAATACTTTTGCTAATAGAAAAATTTTGACTTGTTGAAAAAGATAATAACGATGATGATGATGATGATGATCAAGAGTCTTGTTGGTATATGATGAAGAAGCTCATGAGGGAAAATCCGAGGCAAAGTCCGAACTTCTCTTTTTCTCTTCCATTTATGTGGCATTGGGGTTTCGATGAAGAATATGAAAGCTAAGAGAATGATGAATATGAATGGTGTGGGCAAAAAGATACAGTATTAAAGAAAGCAAAAAACTTAGGTCCATTTCATCCAATATAATTATGACACGTGGTAAAAAGTGTTTAAATGACCAATCACAGTAGAGAAAGAATATAGAAGACCACTTTTTATATGACCAATCATAGAAGAAAGAGGGTGTAAATACAATATATGATTGGTGGAATTGGATGAAATGAACATAAGGAAATGGACCTAAGTTTTTTCCTTAAAGAAAATGATGAGTAGTAAATTTGAAGTGAAAAAAAATTTGTTCACAGCAAAATTATTAAATATTTAACAGTATCAAAGAAAATGATGAGATTGATAAAATCATAAAGGTTACGTTTGGTTAAAAAAAATAATGGAATTGAAATTGAATTATTTGAATTGAAAAAGTGTGTTTGGTATGAAAAGACGGAATTGAAAGTTTATAAAAGAATAAGAGGTAAAAAGATTAATTTATTCCTTAATAAATTTTAAATAATTACTTTTTAGTATATAATTCTTTTTTTATATTCATTATAAAAAATAAAAAAAACAGTAAGAAAGAGAGAGAGAGAGAAAGAAAGTATGGACAAAAATGTCTTTTAAACCCAATTCCACAAAATTTATCTCAATTCCTCAAAAATACCCTATAATCTAATTCAACAAAATTTAAACACCCAATTCTAAAAAACCAATTCCAGGTAATTCAATTCCAATTTCACATAACTCAACCAAACTAAATAATTCTTAGAATATTGTGCAATTTCATATGGAATCCAATTTTATGTTCAACCAAACAATATCCACTTTATGGAATTTAGAATTGGATTCCATTGAATTGTCTAATTTCACGGAATCCAATTCTCAATTTTAGGAAGCGAACCAAACACAAATTTTATTTTTTATGTAATTGGGATTTCAATACCATAAAAATTTTGAACCAAACGCAGTCAAAATGTTAAAGGTATAATTAACATTAAAAAAAAGAGGTAAAATATTATTTAGTCCCTGAATTGTTGGTCAAACTACTATTTAATCCCTGAATTTAAATACTATTTAGTCCCCGAAATGTTTAACTATGTCAACTATTTAGTCCCCAAATTTGGCAAAAAATCTATTTAATCATTGAATTTACAACTCTGTCAACTATTTAGTTTCCTGATTGTTACTCGTTATAGTTGATAGAGTTGCAAATTCAGTGATTAAATAGTATTTTTGTCAAGTTTGAAAATTAAATAGTTGACAAAGTTACAAATTCGAGGACTAAATAGTATTTTTGTCAAATTCGGGGACTAAATAGTTGACATAGTTAAACATTTCGGAGACTAAATAGTATTTTTGATAAATTTAAAGACTAAATAATAATTTGACCAACAATTCAAGGATTAAATAATATTTTAACTCTTAAAAAAATCTTAAAAGCAAAACTAGCAGGATTCTCAAATTTTAAAGACACCAAAGATGCTTTTGTGAAAAATAATTTACCTCAGCCCAAAAAAAATTTTTACCTCGTGTAATAAAATGTGAAAGGAAACATCGGAGGGACGAAAAGCGCCGAATAGAAGAGGCACTTCTTTTGAAAACCCACCATTTCCACGACCCCACCCACGTCATCGATCTGCAACCAGTCTACTCCCCATCTAAGCCGTACATAAAAATCCATCGACGGTCCAAAACGCCTTTTCAAAACCACTGCACGGATCGCCCCAACCCCACCATCTCCCTATAAATATCCCAAACAACTGAAACCCCAATCGAAGAAAAACAAATCACACACACAACACTTCATTTCATCTCAACGTACTCTTCAACTCTCTCTTAATCATCTTCGTACTTTCCTCCTAATCTGATTCAATTTCTCTTCGAATCGCCGCCATGTCTGGTCGCGGAAAGGGAGGCAAAGGATTGGGAAAAGGAGGAGCGAAACGACACCGTAAGGTGCTCCGAGATAACATTCAAGGAATCACGAAGCCAGCGATCCGGCGTCTAGCTCGAAGAGGAGGTGTGAAGCGCATAAGCGGTCTCATCTACGAGGAGACTCGAGGAGTTCTTAAGATCTTTCTGGAGAATGTGATTCGCGACGCCGTCACCTACACGGAGCACGCGAGGAGGAAGACGGTGACGGCTATGGATGTCGTTTATGCGCTTAAACGACAGGGGAGGACCCTATACGGATTTGGGGGTTAGGGATTTTGTTTCGTTTTGTTCGTTTTGTATTGTCGTTTTGTGGCTGTGGAAGGGAAAAGTCTTGCTGTCAAGAAGAAATGGCAAGGGTATAATGGTGAATATGTAATGTGAACATGTATTGCAATGCTAGAAAAGATTTTATATCCACTATTTTCCAATTTTGAATACTGTGTGATTGGTGTTTTGGGTTTGTTGTTTCTATTTAAATTAGACTTAGATAATTATAAGTACGTTTTTTTAAACAGTGGGATGAAATTGTATTTGATATTTTTGAGGTTTGATAATATGCTAATTATAATTATTTAATAAGAATAGAATAATGAGTATGGTATACTTTCCTGAGACACTGAAGCGATTTTTTTCTTCTGGTTTCAGGAAAAGATTGTGATTTTTGTTTATTTTAAAAACTTTTTACTCTTGTTTTAATGTTTTAAAAAAATCTATAATTTTTTTCATTTTAATTGATATGTTTTTAGTGATATTTTAATTTTGAAAAAAAATTGTAAATCATTAAAGAATTATGTTTTATAAATAATATTGTATTATTATTATTATTTTTTAATTTCAATTTTTAAGAAATTCTCTTTACAATAATAGAAAATATTTTAAGTTAATTAAAAAATTATAAGAATACTTTTGTGAAAAGTGAAAACATGTAAAATTGTATATTTTTATTGATTGCCGAAGTGTAATGTTAATTTAGAATATCTATTATATATATATAAAACAAAAACCAACATCTTGACGCATCACTTTCTCATATTTTTTCTTTTTTTGTTTAACTTTTAACTTTCTTTTATTTATTATTAAAAAAAGGGTAAATTACAGTTTGCCCCCTGTGGTTTGGCCTAATTCCAGTTTACTCCCCTGTGGTTTAAAGTGCGACACTTAACTACCCTGTGGTTTGGCTTAAAATTAATGTGCCCCCCCTGTGGTTTAGAGTGTGACACTTGACCCCCTGTGGTTTGTTATGTTAGCACTTAACTACCTTCACTTACCTTCTATCCAAATTTTAGTCAAATTAATCATCATTTTTATACTTTTAATATTTAAAATTTGTTATTCAACACTCTATAATTATAAAATAATTCAAAAAATATATAATTAATATAAAAAAAATTATAATTTTAAAAAATCAATAAAATAATTTAATATTTATTGTTTACTCTATTGATTATTTATATTTAGTTATTTATTCATTTTATTTTTATTTTTTATCTTTAATATTTTAGAATTATTAAATCAATCAAAATAAAATTGTAAGAGAATAATATAATATAAATATATAACTAAATTTAAGTTTTTTTTATTGTTCAAGTTCGGAACATACATACCTGAATTGAATGTTAACGTTATTGAGCTTAGAAACTCTAACATTAAACAATAATTTTATTAGAAAAGTATCCAATTTATCCAATCATATAACGTTAATAGTGTGCCAAAATAAAGTGACAATCCAACTTCATATTAAGTATTAACATATTCAAATTATTGATTTTTTAAAATTATAATTTTTTTTATATTAAATATAATTTTTTTGAATTATTTTATAATTCTAGAGTGTTGAATAACAAATTTTAAACATTAAAAGTATAAAATGATGATTAATTTGACTAAAATTTGGATAGAAGGTAGTTAAGTGATAACATAACAAACCACAAGGGGGGTCAAGTGTCACACTCTAAACCACAGGGGGTCGCATTAATTTTAAGCCAAACCACAGGGTAGTTAAGTGTCGCACTTTAAACCACAGGGGAGCAAACTGAAATTAGGCCAAACCACAGGGGGGCAAACTGTAGTTTACCCTTAAAAAAAACTGATTTCATTAATGTATTTATATATTATAATGTTCTCGAAATTCGCACTATTATTTTTTTATATTATAAATACTTTTATGTTACTATTCTTCTTTCAATTCTTTTATCTAATATCAAAAATAAATCTATACAATTTATAATTTTATCATTTATAATATATTAGAATGATAATGTTTATAACCTTTAACAAATTTAAAGGTTTTTATTTTTTAACGACTAACTTTTAGTTAATATTTGGATATATATTTAAATTTTTATTATTGTTTATAATGAATCATGTAATAATAGGAAAAAAATTAAAATGGTTAAAAATTTTGATTAACAAAGAAAAAATATATTAATAAGAAATTTATAATAGTATTTCACATTTCTATTTTGTTTATAGTTTATAACAATATTTTAATAAAAATATATTCTTAGAGTTTATATAGTCTACAAAACAATTAAAATTTGTAAATCAACCGTGTGTATTAATGTTGACTGGATGTAAAAATATGATTTGAAAGTTTGTTTGAGTCACTAATTGTCTTGTCCAATTTTTGAAACATTGTGACAAATTACCAAAAAATTGATAAAGTAATGTTTTATAATCTAATTTTTTGTAAAATTTTAAAATAATTTAAATAAAAGTCCATGCAAAGCACGGGTCGCAATATAGTTTATTTATATTTTGATAAACAATTTAGAATAATTTTTAAAGAGTGTAATATTTTAAAAGATCTTTTCTGAAATTGAGACTCATAGCGTATTTTGTGAGTTTATAAAAATTGTTAATTTTTAAATAATTTATTTTAAAAAAAAGTGTTGTGTAAGAAAATATTTAGGGGTGTTCATAACTGAACAAAACCGCCGCACTTGAACCAAATCAAACCGAATTTGCGCAAACCGAACCAAACCGATCAGTGTTTGGTTTGGTATGTCGAAAAACCGAACCAAACCGCATATACATACATGTATATATATGTACATATTATGTTAAAATTTCTAAATAATAAAGTATAAAATTTGTTTTTGGAAGATTATATTAAATTTAGTCAATCTAAAATTTTAATTTTAGAACTAAGTTGATTGTATATTGTAAGTAAATGAAATATTACTATACTTTTTTATTATTTATATTGAATAAAATTATATTTTTTATTAATAAATTTAAATATGTAAGTTTAATGACATAAAAGTTCTAAACTGCCAAACCGAACCGCTCAAAACCGCTCGTTTATGGTTTGGTTTGGTTTGGTTTGACACTATCAACTTAAACCGATAGGTGCAGTAAAATTTCATTAAAAACCGCCCGCCGAACACCCCTAAAAATATTTGCATTTGGTAAATTAAGTTAAGAAATATTTTTTTTAATAGTTAAAAATAATTTGTTTTTTATAAAATTGTATAAAAAATATTTTTTGATTGTAAAATTACCTAAAGGGCATTAGTATAGTCAAAATGGGTTGGTTTGGCTAGGCCCATCATGGATTTGCATTAAACGATATAGATTGGGTCAACCTATTTATTAAATGGGATTGGAAAGGGATGTTTAAGCTCATTTGCATTGGCATGTAGGTCACTTTTTTTATTTTCTAAAATATTTTTGTAAGAAAATTAATTAGAAATTTATAATCAATAATATTATAATTTTTATTTTTTATTGATTTAATAAATAAAAGTTAATAAAATTTATTATGACAAAAATATTTATCTAAATTTATGTATTTATTTAAAAAGTTAGTATAATTTTCACTTTAAATTAACATTTTATTAATATTTTATTAAATTTTAATTATTATTTAAATTATTTAGGACGTTAAAATAAAATTATTATTTAACACATTAAATTATTTAAAATATATATACTTATACATATTTTAAACAAAAATATATTAAATTTTCATTTTCTTTTTTTTAACATTTTTTTTGCGGGCTAACCTGCAAGCGGCCTGCCCCTGTATCGTTTAGCCTGCGGGCTAAATGAGCCAACTCATTTTCGATCTTGTGTTGCACATGTTAGCCACATTAAAATATTAAAAATCACTTTTCCTTAGAAAATAACTTAATATTGGTGATTTAAGTATTGAAACTTAAAAACAAATCAAGGAAGGATTAAGCCTTAAAAGAAGTTTGAAAGAGTCAAAATGGATTTTTTGTAAATATTTGACAAGGTTCCTTTGTGTCACTCGTCGTTGGCGAGTGACTCTCAACACGCCGTCGACGAGTAATGCAGAGAAGTCACAAATGTGCCTCTCTCTCTGCACGGTGAGTGGCACAGAGAAGGGAGTTCGAGAAAATTTGCAGATTTTCTCTCCATTCTCCTTCTTCCATGAATTTTTAGTGCTAAATGAGGCCAAATCAACCTGAAAGATGGCTAGCATTTGGTTCAAGCTTTCGAATTAATATATATTATCCATCTAACAATATCATTCCATTCTCAAACAAGATCAAACCATACAATTTTCCAAAAACATGAAGAACATGATGAATATGACTATGAACCCTAACATCAAAGCCTTGAACTCAACACATTCAAGCACATCCAATTAGTTAAAAACATCCAATAGAAGTTTAGAAATTCAAGATGCAAGTTTTTATCCCTCTATTAACATCGAACTCATAAAAATAACAAGAACACCAAGAACATTAAATAATGTTGTTCAAGTAAAAATGAGGGATTAAATTATTTACCTTCCTTTGGTTCGTTCTTTCCACATATAGATGATGTTAGGCCCCGCACAAAAATAAAGGAAAAGAGAAAGAAGAACACACAAAATTTTAATGTGGTTCGGTGCCTCAAGACCTACTATCATGGTTGTCATTGGGACAAACTTTACTATTTGTAATTTTTGAATGAAAAAATTAAAAACCCTCATTAATACATTTTTTGCAATGAAAATTTGAAAAAACACTCTCTTACTTGACATACACACCAAAATCCCTTACACTCGTGGGTTGTAAGCTAATATAGTAGTGGTGTGTACGAAGGAAAACTAAGGGTATGTTTGGTATGTAGAATGTTGGAGGGAATGGGAATGAGAATGTGATGTAACTGTGATGTGAATGGAATAAAAGTGTGTAAAATGACCATTTTACCTTTATATTAAAAGTTGGAATAGAATAAAAATGGGTAAAAAAATAAGGATAAAAATATAATTTCATCAGATTACAAAAAGTAAGGTTTGTTTGGTATACAGAATGTTGGAGGGAATGTTGGATTACCTCCAACATTACCGACTAAAATCTTGCTACCAAACAGCCCCTAAACTCTCATATTTTAAAGCTTTCCTCCCTCGTCACCTTTTAGACTTGTCCAATGTAGGACTTTGGAGGATCACCTAACAAATCCTCCCTTCATCCAAAGTCCCACATTGTTTCACTCTATCAGAAAATTGAACTCTCTTCTCGGCCTTTTGACTTTCTTTGTTTCTATAGCGATCCTCCCTTGCTGCAGAATCCTCTAACTAGTGGTACTTCTCTCTATTTTAAGCCAAACAGATTATGTGGTCCTCTTTATAATTGATTAAATTCGAAAAAGCAACCCTTGATCTGCCTCTCCTCTCCTTCAGGTTCTACAAGTAGAGCTGTCAAAACGGACCGAAACCATCAGGTTGCCTCGTTTAACCTACTAAGTAGGTGGGTTGGGTTCAGAAACCCTAGACCTTTTATAAACGGGTTGACATTAACCCAACCCACCTAACTCGCGAGTTAGGTTGGTTGGCCTGTTTATATATATTATTATAAATTATTATATTTAATGCAATCTCACTTGTTTTATTTAATTCGAGAGATGTATAATGCTATATTATTATGTATTTTAGTATTTGGATGTAATTTTTTTTATGGCTTGCTTTTTAGATGTTTAGAATTAGATGTAATATTTTAGTATTTCTGTATTGGGCTTGCTTTTTAATTTACGACATGTATTTGGCTTGTATTTTTTAGATGTTTGGATATAGTTTAGATACTTTTTAAAATAGATGTTTTGTATTTGCCTTACTTATTCATATTTTAGTATTATTAAGTATTTTAGTTTATTGAATGTATTAAAAAAATCATCAAATTTTTTATAAAAAAATTTAGAATTTAAAATAAAAAATAAAAATATGGAAATAAAAAAGGTGGGTTAGGTGGGCCAACAATTTTTGGCTCATCAAAGATTGTAACCCATGGTGGGCTAACCCGGCAGTTGGCCCACTTTAACAGCTCTATCTGCAAGTCCTTTTTAAAGTCTGGACATCTCATATGCATGTGACCCAACTAGTCCACAATAATGACACTCAACAGTGATTCTGTCTCTCGGCCAGGATCTTCTCCCAAGTTGGTCACTTTTCTTCTCCACCCCTCTCTCATTTTGCATGGCTTCACATCATGTAATGCTGATTCAAGACGTGTTTGACTAAATAATCATGAATTGTACATTACCTCAATGTGAATTCCGTACTCTCTTCAAATAAGGGAACTCCTGACTAGAAAATTTCCCTCACACAACCAATCAACCAGTGCCATAAACAGTTCAAAATTCTAAAAATTGACTTAAAAATGGAATTAGAACATCAAAATAAGTTAAAACCAACATCTCCCCAAAATTATTGTTAGGATGAATTTTGTGTAGTCATTTTATTTTTGTTTAAGCTCATTTTTTTTATTTATTTTTGTCAAGAATGAGTAAACTTTATTGAGTATTTTAGTGTTGTGGGTCCCATCATGTGGAGCCTACATGCCTTTTTCAAATTTTAAATAACAAAATGAAAAAAAGAAAGAAAGGTAGATGTGTCTCACGTGACTAAGGCATGGAAAATTAATGTTGCCTTTAGGTTTTAGTGTGTGAGAGAAGCTTGTGCACGCCACAATGGGTCAGAAACATTTTTGAAGAATTGCGATTTCTTCATTTCAGAAGCAGTAGCAGTGCCAAACAAGAGGAGGAAGGTTGTCGATTTTGATCATCAATGGAGGTTCATTTGTTCTCCATTTCTCATGAAAATTTAGTATATTGTTCTTGAGAGTGTGAGCATCTTATCTGTGGTTTCAGATTATTTTTCTCTTGTGATTTTGTTGCTCTTTCTATATCTGGACTTTAGGGTTTGTGAAGATATAGTTGGTGTTTTTCCACTTTGTTGATAGTGAGTAGAGGCTGGTTTGAGTTTTGGAATATTGTGGTGGACTTTTTTTTTTTGTACTCATATATTTGTGATAGTGAAATTTTTCTAGACTAGGTCCCGTGGTTTTTATTTCTCACATTGAGAAGGTTTTCCACGTTAAAAATTTGGTATCCTTATTATTGCTTTTTTCTTGCAATTGTTGGATCATTTGTTGCTGGAAATTATCTACTTGTGGATTGGCTGTTTGTGATTTCTTTCAAGCATGGAAATGATTTAATTTGGGTAATTTTATCTTGTCAAGTTGTACTCCCTTTCCTATCTAGTGGTATCAGAGCCTTAGTTGTTGATTTGTGATTTTTTTTGCTTGATTGAATATGGAGCCTAATTACAGTAGATTGATCAGTTTGAATGACACTAATTATAACAAGTGGAAGAAAAAGATGAAATATTTATTATTTGTGAAAAAGCTACATTTATCGGTGTTTTGTACTCAAAAACTAGAGTCAACATCTGATGAAGATTGGCCATTGGAACATGAGATGGTTTATGGTTTTATCAGACAATGGGTAGATTATAATGTTTTGAGTCATATCTCAAATGAATCTCATGCTAGAACTTTGTGGGAGAAACTTAAATCTCTATTTGCCTCTAAATTTGATAACAATAAGTTGTTTTTGCTTAAACAAGCTATGAATTTGAGGTACAAAGAGGGTAGTTCCATTTCTCATCACTTGAATGAGTTTCAAGGGATTTTGTTCAGTTTTCTGACATGGGCATTAAATTTGAAGATGAGATTTTAGGACTTTGCTTGCTTAACACTTTACCTGATTCTTGGGAAAACCTTCGTGTGTCTTTAACAAGTTCTGCTCCTAGTGTTATTGTATCTATGAATTTTATGGAGATTGTTGTTCTGAATGAACAAGTGAGAAAGAGAACATCAGATGCTTCAACTTCACATTCTGAGGTACTAATTACTGAAAATCGAGGGAGAAGCCACGTAAGGATCGATAAAGGTAAAGGTAGAGGTCATAGTAGAAGCAAATCAAAGCGCAATTATAAAAATATGGAGTGCCATTATTGCAAGAAAAAAGGGCACATCAAGAAGTTTTGTTATAAACTGAAAAATGATAACAGAAGTAAGGAAAGACGATGAAAAAACATAATCAAAGATTGTGTAACAAAAGTGAAAGGGTGAAAAAGAAAGAAAAAGAAAGAGTGCCAAAAAGGCAACTCTGACATAAAAAACAAGAAAACAAATAGTCATAAAGAAAAGTAGTGTTAAAAGCTTGTGGAAAAGTTGAAAAATTCCTTGTGGCAATATGTGCTATCATATGGCTAACTCTTGACTTTGATATATATATATATATATCCTATCTCTTCATTTGTTAGCCCATTACCTTAGGCTACGTTACAAGCTTAAAAGACATAATGATCTTTGAATTGTGTGATGCCTACATTAGTGAAGAGAAGATAGAAAGGTAAGCATATGAAGTACCTGGAGTTGAAATATGATATAAACTATGAAGCATGTTAATCTGAACTACTAGGTGAAGCCTAGGTGCCTACGTACCCCTATGAGGGATCAAAGTCCACGTAGTTCGTTAGAGATGCGTCCATGGGAGCCGTTAGACAAGGATCTTACATGTATGGGTCTTGTGCGGCTAGGACGTTGATCGCACCCAAAATCAACCTAACTTTAAGGTGTTAAATAGCACAAATTATAGATAAAAACATGTGATTTTGCAGAAAAAGGTTGAATATTTTGACATAAGGAGTAGAGCAAAAAATGTAATAAAATGCCTATAAAATGCACTATTTATTGATATTCTTGAATATCAGCAAAACCCATGGAATATTGGATAGGTGCGCTTGATGTTTGTTGAGTGCTGCAGGCTTAACAGAGATCAATGGTAAGATATACTCCAAGTACAATAACCGGAACCCAAGCAAGAACTCGTAGCAATCCCCTGGAAAGAGATCAAGTCAAGAGAAGAACTGAGCATTCTCCACGGCAAGCAAGTTTTACTCGCCACAACGAGTAACCATCAACTTGCTGTGGCAAGCCAATTCACTCGCTGCAGCGAGTAGTGCAGCACATGTGGTAGATGACGTGGACAACAACTTAAATGAATGAAAATACAATAGGGTCCAGCCATATAAGGAATTGGAGATGCATTCAAATTGGTTTGAATTCAAAAGACAAACCACGTGTCAATTATCACTTATCTCGATACCAATCTGAATCAAACCAAAACTCCCATAGCACTATAAATAAATGTTTCTTCAAGTTGAAATTTATTCACAGTTCACCTTAGAGATTAGAATAGTTTAGAGAGAAAGTATGAGTGACTAAGTTCTTCTTGGGTTTCCAAGAAGAACTAGTGTAGGCATGAGCCAATGATTCTTCATTAGGGTTTGTTGATTCATTTATCTTTTGTATTTTATCCTTTTCAATTTATAGATTGTGTTTTGCAGCATGATCACATGTCATTAGTTTATTAGATTCTTCCATGAATGAGCATGTACTTAGTATATTAGATCCTTCATATCGAGTCGGTAATAATTGATTATGTGATAGAGCCCTTAGGATTTCTAATTTTTGATTCGGATACATATTTATTGGGTTCTTGATCGTATGCATCTTCTAATTACGATAATATTTGTTTGAATTAATTGTTCCTAGTTAGGCAGTTGATCATTAAGTATATCATAAAATCTCTCGATACATGTTATTGATGTTCCCGTTCGGGGATAACATTATTATTAGATAAGCTTTCGTAATGCATAACTATCATGAATAGGATGAATTTCAGAATGAGTTAATTAAACTTGAATAATCTTAAATTGGCCATGATTGCCTGGTTCTATTCTTTTTGGGAACATGTTTCATTCTATATATATATACCCATCGTATCCTAATTCATTCTGCGAATACTTGCTTACTTTAAATACTAACCAATTGTAGGAACAAGGTGAAGATTCCACGAGAGATTTGACCCTTAGGTTACACCTTGTACTACCTGAGGTTTTTATTTGATCACAACTGTGACGACCGGTTGGAACCTCGATTCGGAGTGATTTGAATTTCGTGAGCGATTAGACGCAATGTGAACGGGCGAGCTACGTCGCTTGGTGGAAAACGATTCCTGAAGATGGGCTGGTGTATACTGACGGTGGGATTCCTCCTTGGTAGTTGCAGAGTTCGGGATACATGTGTAAGTGTGTTAAACACTGGGTAGATGAGGTTGTGTGTATGTCTTCATATGTGGGGCCTTATATAGGTACTTGGGATTATGTTCATGGGCACTCCATGTCTCCTTGATATGAGCGCATTAAAAGGATGTGAGTGTGTGCCTTACATGAACCACGCAATGGTGCCACGTGTGCAATGAAATATTCGATATTAACAAAAGGTATGAGGTGATGCTGATCAACAAGGATCAAAGTTATCACTTAAATTAATTTTCATAACTCTCTTATCCTTAATTTTTGAATTCCCTTGACAAAGAATGTTATTTATCTTTTCTATCACATCTTGTGAGAGTATGATGGAGGGAACATCCTAGTTCCAAAACCTCCATATCCCCTTGCTTATCCCGTAATTTATGTTCATCTTTGAGGAGAGGACCCTAGGTGATGTTCTTAAGGGGACCTAAACCTGTCTAGTCCTCCCACCAAAAACTTGTCTCTTTTCCCTAATTGACCAATGTAAAGAGACAAATATTCAATAGCCTACTACCCATTTTTAATCCCCTTATATATATATTTTTATCAATGTAAGAGGAAATAGCTTGGATCCAAACTTGATTATTTTCATCCAAAACCCTTTAGCTTAATTAACTAAGAGGGCAAAGTTTCTTTCCATGAATTTGAAGATACCCAACCCACCGTTTCTTTTTGGTTTCCAAATATTGCTCCAACTGATAATGTGTATTTATGAGTTCTCAAGAATTCAATAAAAGTCTCACTGGATTTTATCCAGCTGGTCACATATTTTGGCAGGGAATGGAAGACATTGCCTATAGAAGGCAGCAATGGAGGAAGTTAGAGAGTTTAAAATTGTTACTTACCTTGTTGATAATAATTTAAACTTCCAATTTTTCAATTCTACCTATCTTACCTGGAATTGGTTTAAACTCACATACTCTAATGGTCATGCCCAAACGAAAATCTAAATAGGTTCTAGGAGTTTGTACTAACTTAAATATTAAAATTTCTAAAGTCGGTACATATTAAGAGTATTAGGAGAAAACTCTACAGACAATTTTGACTCATTAACACATATAACCCGAGTAAGACAAAAAGCAATAAATAGTCCCCCTTATTGATGTCAGGGATTTCTTATCATTCCTAACAAATAGGAGAGCATGATCCGCAAACATTAAATGAGGAAAACTTTGATAACTCATTATAAATAGGATCGGCCGTTTCATATTTGCATAATAACCGCCATACATAGGATGAATAGAAAGGTATATACAAGATTCCCTTGACGAATATTTCGGGTGGGAAAGATCTTGTCAGTTAAACTATCATTAATGATAACGGAATGTTGTTTGGTTGTAACACAACTTTCCATGAGGATACCAAGGTTGGTGGAAAAATTTAATCTCCTGATATGAATATTTGAAATATCATTTTTTTTTTCAAATTCAAATCATATATTTAATTAAAAAAACAAACACACATATATTGGCCTATTACCATTCCTAATTAGTAGTGATAATTAGTTGCACTAAAGAGATTTGGGGTAACTTTTTTAATTAAAAAAAATTTGGTGTAATTGAGTCAAGAAAACTCAAATGTGCTTTAATGGGCCCTAGCATTTCACAATTTCTTGTTGTGAACTAGATCACCATTCCATCATCCAGAGGGCCCAGATTTATGCACAAATATGGGTTTTGGCATGTTTTTTCATGATTATTCTTGGCTCTTGCTACTAAAATAAAGTTTTTAATAATTTTAGTTTTAAAATTACATAATGAGAGTATTTATTTAATTTGTAATATTGGAAAAACTCACGTTAGGAGATAGGTAAAATTATAATATCCAAAACACATTATAATTTACTACTAAAAAATAGTTCTCAAGACTCAATTTTTTAGCAAAAGTTCTTTTTGTCCTCTTTTTGTCTAATTTGTCCTTAAAACTTATTTGATATCAATTATGCCTATAAATTTTCAATTTACAAATAATTTTGTCCTATACCTAAATTTTATACAAAGAACTAACGATAGATACAAATGTGACAATCCTTGTGACCTTCAATACTGAATGTTGTGTCAAATTATATATTTATCTATAATTTTTCATCAATTTAACGAAGATAATATTTATCTATATTGTAGTGCTAAATAGTAATCGTGATTTAATTGATAAAATAACATTGTTAAATATATGATTTAACATTATAGTCAGTATTAAAAGTCACGATGATATTTACATTTGCATTTGCGATGAAATCTTGGGGAAATGCGAAATTGCTTATAAATTAAAAGTTTAATGCACAATTAAAATTAAAAAAAAAAGTTTAGGGTCAAAATTGACAAAAAAATGAGGGACCAAAAAGATATTTTGCCAATTCTTTTTTTTTTTTGGACCCCTTCCTTTATATACTTCTTGTCGTCTGAGGCCAAAACTTTTCTGAAGGTTTACCTTTTAGACTACTCTTTTTTATTTCTCTCTCCCTATCCATCGCTTTCTTCTTACTCCGATTTAGGGCATTCGAACTCGCTCTTTTGACTCAGGCTTTAAGCTCTTCCTACATCGCTGATCTGCTATCCAGGCTCTCTCTCCTCCTTTCACCTTCCTCAGATTGTTCGAGGCCGACTTGATCCCGCATCGTCCCGAGTTCGATCTAGTAAGTTTCCGACTTCTTCATTTCCCTTCTTGTAGATCGTCGTTGTTCGTTACTGTTAGCTGTTAGGGTTTCTCGGAGGGATTCTATTCCGTGGTTCTGTTTTCTTGAAATGAAATTTCAGTTCGGAAAGGAAGAAGAATGCGTGCATTTTTTTTATAGACGGGGCTGTTGAGATATTCTGATGAAGTTCTTGAGTTTGCAAATTGAAGTATATTTGTTTGTATATATATATGTATTGCTAATTTTTCGCTCTACTGGAACTTCTCTATAGCCAATGGTAGTAGTCTGGTTTATTCTTGTTTTTTTCTTTGAAATTCTGAAAGAAACAAGCAATATACAATTGCTTGTTATTGTCTCTTCCGATGTATAATGATAGGAGATAGTGTATAAGGGAGTTCGGTTTCAGATCAGAAATATCTCCTTTCGAACGCTGAATGTTTAGTGAGGCTAACAATGTACGATATTGGTACCCAATAACTTCTACCTTTCTCATTTGTCTGTCTTTAAGCTGTGTATTTATTTTTTTCACATAATTTATTCGGACAAATTGCTTTGGCTTTACTGAATTACATGTTTTTGTTTTAGAGGGGTGCTTATCTTACAAGTGGATAATCTTGTGTCTGGTATTGTCTCAGGTTGTTGAGTAGCTGCAAGGAAAGGATCCTCAGATTGTTCTTACATCAGTTGACTGTGACTATACGAAGAGCTGTTTTCAGAAAAGGGATGACTTGTTGCATGTTTTGAAATTTATGCAATGTCGGGCTTACTAAATGTATTCCCTTATCCTACTAAACTTCTTTGTCTTCTGTATTTTTTCTTTTCATTTCCTTACTTCAGAGACTATTTGCTTTTGTTGATTGGGTCCTTCACTTTTGCATTTTCATGGCTACTAACTTGATATAGTTAGCAATTTTGATTTCTTCTCATTGGACCTTTAGTCAATTCTCTAGCCAGGACGCCATGTTGAAGTAGATGGCCTATATTGGGATATTGACTATTTTATATTCATTACATTTTATTTAACATCCTGGACTTTTCTGATTATGTCAGTTTGGTATATAATCAATGTGTTGAATTGGATCCATACATGGTGGCATGATACTATGAGTTCTAGAGATTGGTGGCTAGTCTTCTCCTTAAAAGTTATAGAATTATTGGGTTTCACATCTGAGTTGCACTATTGCTAGAATGTTTGATGAACATTATGGTGGAATATTTGGAGGTTTGGGATTTGTACAAGAAACTATCTTAATAAGAAAGCGGCAGCAATGCAAGTACTAGTTATCTGATAGGGGCATAATAGTGGCGTTCATGGAGAAGAGAAGAGTTAATGAGTTCGTAAGTTTTATATATTATTTATGCCTTTTCTACTGTGTCTCTGTTCATTCTTCATTTATAACAATTGTTCATCTTTGACTTAACATATCTTTTGGTACAGAGTTCTGTTTTAACTCTTTGTTACTTACATATTAGTTTCAAAACTTGTAAGATTTTGATTCCCACTTCTGAGTGTTGACCATCAATATAAGAGTTCTGTTTGCAGTCTTCATTGAACGGTTCTGCTTCAAATCTTCCTGATGGTGCTGGGAGGTCTTTTGCTACATCATTCTCTGGTCAGTCTGGTGCAGCCTCCCCTGTTTTTCATCACACTGGTGGGCATAATTTGCAAGATTTAAACAGTTCCCCACAAAACAAAATCTCCATTCTAGTTGTATAATTGCCATGTTCTTGCTGCAGGGCCTATTCAGGGGTTGCACAATATTCATGGGAGCTTTAATGTTCCCAATATGCCAGGCACACTCACATCAAGAAACTCAACATTAAATAGTGTTCCATCTGGTGGGGTTCAACAACCTACAGGAAACCTTTCTAGTGGAAGATTTGGGTCCAATAATCTCCCCGTAGCTCTGTCTCAGGTATATGCACGTGTATTTACATTGTGACATGATTACATGAGATTACTAATTTAAACTTTGAGCATACTTTGTGCTCTCTCTGCTATTTATCTTTCCTATTGTGTCATGTACAAATTTTCATGTCTCTCTGACTCTCATTTTTGCAGCTATCTCATGGCAGCTCCCATGGACATTCTGGAGTCACCAATAGAGGAGGTATAAGTGTTGTAGGAAATCCTGGATTTAGTAGTAGCACAAATGGAGTTGGCGGTTCTATTCCTGGGGTTCTTTCAACTTCTGCTGCAATTGGTAACCGAAATGCTGTTCCAGGATTGGGAGTATCCCCAATTTTGGGAAATGCAGGTGCTCGAATAACTAGTTCTATGGGAAACATGGTTGGTGGGGGTAACATTGGAAGGAACATAAGCTCTGCTGGAGGGTTGTCTGTCCCTGGACTTGCTTCTCGCATAAATTTAAGTGTGAACAGTGGATCTGGTGGTTTAAGTGTGCAAGGACAGAACAGATTGATGAGTGGTGTGCTTCCTCAAGGTATGCATTTTGGTAGTCAGTAATGTATTGAGGTGGCATGAATGTACATTTTTCTTTCAATAAATCTTATTATGCCAGTTTTCCTTCATCTTTTGTATCAAATCATTTGATCCTTTCATAAGGTTATTAATTGGCATTGAACTTTGGGTTTTTCATTCCTTTACCCACTCTGTGGTGTCTGATCGCAAGTAGTTTGAGTACTTAGAAACTAGGCATTTACAACAGTTATGGTTCAACTTAACTTGTTTTCCTGACATGTCCTTTGGCATGCCTTTTTTGTCTTTTGTACCTTCTTTTTTAGTTGTATACTAACCATTTTGGATCATAGTATGGATTTTTTATTTTTTTTCCAATGTCCACTACATCTTCATGTAGCTGCACAACTTGTGCTATAGCATTTTAGTGCGCTCGTTATTACTACGAATTGTTAATAACTATGTCTTCATTTGAGGTTTACATCCCTTAATATATATGGCTTGCTATATCAAAGTCCTTTCATCTCTTTGCCATTGATGATGCAATAGAAACATCGTATTATTTTGTTTAACTTGTGAAAGAAGTGGACTAATGTCCTCATTGCAACGTAAAACTTTGCAATTAACTTCACTATATGATCCATCATATTCTGTTCTCTATAATTTGGTTTTAAATTGTCTGCCTGCTCCAAACCTGCTGTGACATGTGAATGTTATATGTTATTTATGCTCTAATGTACTTGAATTACCAGTTAGAGGACTTTTGTTCGAGACTGATATGATTTACATGATTAACTCAATTTTATGTTTGATGTGTATTACTATTTGCTAGGTTGCACAGGTGCGGCAAAATGGTTGCCGTACCCATACCTAATACGTATCCAATACAGATACGGTAAAATACGGTTGGATACGTTCGTTTCCCTGTAGTCTGTATTCATTTGAACAGCTTTGCTACTATGACTTCCTATATTGCAAAGGTTGCACACAAAACAATCAGCACTGTTTCAGCACCGTCTAATACCTTTTTGTCTTATTTTTTCAATTGTAAAGCTACATTCATGATTCATTTGAGGTGCTTTGAAGATTGTGCTTCTAACCTATAACAAATCACTTTATATATTTTAAAGTTTATATGTGCAATAAAAGTTTTATTATTTAACTTTAATAATAACAAAAATTATATATATAATATATATTTATATTTTATATAAAATATTTTGCCGTATCCGTACCCTATATTTTAAAAAATTGACGTATCCCGTACCCGTATCTGTATCCGCACCCGTATCTATGCAACCTAGACTATTTGTCCTCTACATTTTGAATTTCTTTTTATTTATAGGTAAGATATGCTACTTAGTGGTGACAATATTTTCTTTATTCAGGATCACCACAGGTAATTTCAATGCTAGGAAATTCTTATCCCAGTGGTGGAGGTCCACTTTCGCAAGGCCATGTTCAAGCAGTAAATAACTTGAACTCATTAGGGATGTTGAATGACGTGAATTCCAATGATGGTGCGCCTTTTGACATCAATGACTTCCCTCAATTGACAAGTCGTCCTAGTTCTGCTGGAGGGCCTCAAGGACAGTTGGGTATGTGAATGAAAATGTTCTTTTATTTGCTCTATCTGTTTACCTTCTTTAATTGAAATGATTTAAAGGAAACTTTTCAGGTTCCTTACGAAAGCAGGGTCTTGGTGTTAGTCCTATTGTCCAACAAAACCAAGAGTTCAGCATTCAAAATGAAGATTTCCCAGCTTTACCCGGATTCAAAGGTTTGTTACATGTTTAGCTCAGATATTTGACCAAATTGGTTATATATTATGTTTTGGGAAGATTTTTGGCTTCTTTATGATATTGTCGAATCTTCTTTTCCATTTTGAAGGTTAGAGTGTTCTGTTTTCATAGATTGAGCATAGATTGAGATTTATCATTTATGTCGTAAGGGTGAGGGTGCACATATCTATTTACCTTTGTTGTGCATTGTTGCGTTTCTGCTTTTTACTCAATTTTAAGCTATATATATCAATGTTCTATTCCCATAGTTTCGTTGCTTCAGAAATTGCTTTTGACTATATTGATATTTGTACAGGTGGTAATGCAGATTATGGCATGGATATGCATCAGAAAGAACAACTTCATGACAATTCTGTGTCAATGATGCAATCTCAGCATTTCTCTGTGAGTTAAATGTTGTTACAGATTAAAATACCCTAAATAGAAGTAGGGTTTGGCTGACCAGTGCCCTTAAGGATTTCTTTCAACCAATGAGAAAATTTATAAAATTATTCTTGTTGACTTTTCACCTAGTTCAAGACAATAAGTTCTCTCTCAACCAATCAGAAAAAAACCTTAAAGAGTGCCCTAGGGCACTTGTTAGATAAACCCATAAAAGTATTATACATATACACACACACATATACAATGGTAAGACTAACTTTAATATATAGAAATTTGTTATTAATGTTCTATGCTTCCAATATGTAGATGGGTAGGTCTGCTGGTTTCAGCTTGGGGGGAACATATTCATCCCATCGACCACAGCAGCAACAACAGCATGCTCCTTCAGTTAGTAGTGGAGGTGTCCCCTTTTCATCTGTAAACAATCAGGACCTTCTCCATCTACATGGGTCAGATATTTTTCCATCTTCACATTCAACCTACCATACACAGGTTATAGTGCTGTTTGCTCTTCTTTCTTGTTCTACTTAGGGTTCCCCTGTTTTTTGCGGTGGATAAGGCCACTTTCTCATATATTTAAGTATAGCTTGTGCTGCAGTCTTTTAACCCTTCTCTATATGTTTCTGTATGAAAGAGTCAAAGTATTCCTGACATGATTGCCTTTGGATTTTGGTTTAGACCAGTGGACCTCCTGGAATTGGATTAAGGCCTCTAAATTCTCCAAATACAGTTTCCGGTATGGGATCATATGATCAGATTATCCAGCAGTACCAACAGCACCAGAACCAGTCTCAGTTTCGCCTTCAACAAATGACAGCTGTAAATCAGCCTTTCAGAGATCAGGGGATAAAGTCCATGCAAACTGCGCAATCTACTCCGGATCCATTTGGTTTGCTTGGCTTGTTAAGTGTGATCAGGATGAGTGATCCTGATCTGACATCTCTTGCACTAGGAATTGATCTTACAACACTTGGATTAAATTTGAATTCATCAGAAAATCTTCACAAGACTTTTGGGTCTCCATGGTCCGATGAACCAGCTAAGGGAGATCCAGAGTTCAATGTGCCCCAGTGTTACTTTGCTAAACAACCACCTGCCCTACATGTGAGATTTTTGTTATGTTTAATAATTTCATTGTGCCTTGTATTTTCCCCGTTTTTGGCTGAAATTTTCTTTTTGGCTGGTGCAGCAAGGCTATTTTTCAAAATTCACGGTGGAAACGCTATTTTACATATTTTACAGGTGCTTTATGTTAACTTTTTTGGGGTTCACTTCTGCATTTATTTGCTTTCTATTAATAATAAATCTTGTAAATTTTTTCTTTGCAGCATGCCCAAAGATGAGGCTCAACTATATGCTGCAAATGAGCTGTATGCATGTGTCCTCGTCATCTTTTAATTTACGTAGTTTACGCTCTTACGGCCAATTTCGGAACATTGATTTTATTTCCTTCTAATGCAATAAATCCACCTAATTTTGAAATGGAGTGTGACTAGGAAAAAGATCCCCACTTAATCAATCAATGCCAACCATGATTCTCTCTCTTTCTCCATTTCCTATTTGTTTAATTTTTTGTTTGATAAATTTCTTTAGCTTTTATCTTGGGGGTGCCAATGACTACTACTTCTGAGCCTGTCTCCTGTTTCACATACCAATGAAAATCTAGGCCTTCAGGGACATGAGGTGCGGCTCTTGTTACCTGTGTGCCCAAATTGAAATTGTTCCTGTGGAGATGAAATAATTTCACATTTTAATTATATTCAAGTCATGTGAGCTTTCTTCTGTCATAATTAACTACTTATAACTTCAGCTTCTGAATCATATAGCATTCTCATGGCTTGTGGGGATTTTCTCTTAATGGGAGTATGGATGACTTTGACCTGGGAGATGAGAGACACCAGTAGAAGGGATAGGGAAGCCATTACATGGTCATGGTGGAGATTCTTATTGTTGGCATTAAATTGTGATTCTTTCCTTTTTCCTAATCAAACTCCACCATAGGGTTTCATGTATTTTAGCCATTATTAGTCGGAAGTAAAATCAATTGTCCGAACTTGGTGTAAGAGTTGGTGATCCCTTGTATATATAGGGCTTAAGAATTATTTTTCCCTCTTCTATTTACTAACAAAGTAGGTTTCTTGCTTTCAGTTACAACAGAGGCTGGTTTTATCACAAAGATCATCGTTTATGGTTTATAAGAGTTCCCAATATGGAGCCGCTGGTTAAGACAACCACATATGAAAGAGGATCATATCACTGTTTCGATCCGAACACCTTTGAAACGATCCGCAAGGTTAGATATTGTAGCTTTATATTTATTATCACTTGACTCTTCGCTTCCCTTAGTTATGTTTCCTCGGTAGTTTTTTGACCTCTAATGAACAACCTCCTTGCAGGATAATTTTGTTCTTCATTATGAAATGTTGGAAAAGAGACCACAACTGCCTCAACATTGATGAGGATAGAAACTTTTAATGTAAATTCAATTTGTGGATTTAATTCATTAGAACGTAAGTCATTTTGTAGCATTAGTGTTTGTTCAATTTGGCTTCATTGTCTTACCGATCCTTGTTTTATTAAGTGATCAGCTAGTATCTTATTCCCTTTTACTTTCTTTATAGTGTACTGTTTTACTTTTGACCTAAGGTGAAGAAAACATTTAAAATGAAAGATATGTTGGGATTACCTTGTACTGGCAGTCTGGCAGATAGGGCTGACTGCCTTGTGCGTATCTCAAATGCACACAAGAATACACCGGAAACTAGTGGCTGCTGTGTCTGCCTCAGATTTGGATTCCTCAAGAGTGCAAAAATTGATGAAGTGGTGAAGTGCAGTGAGAAAGAAAGAAAAATACAGATGTGGCTTAATCCATTCAGGGTGGATCATTAATTTATCTTCTTTTTCTCCCAAGAGAGGCACTTCAGCGGATCTCCCGCTATTTGACCCACAGATTCTGGCCATCAAATTGCAATTTACCAAGATTGACGGCTGAGATTGCGGGCGATCTGCTAACCTCCTTTTTTCCTCCCTCTCTCTGCACTTAACCACCCAACCAATTTTTGTACTCCAGATGATTCAAACTCATGATAATCTGTTGTAGAATTATGGCCAAGATAGACACAGGAATGTGTAACCCAATTTTGAAATCTTAATGTAACTATTATCCTCAAAGCAAAATATCTGCAAGATAATAGTCTCACCTGACAAAAAATTACATGTGAAGGTCTTTTTCTATGCAGTATAGTAGCGGGAGATATTGAAGCGTAGAGGTAGTTGACATTTTGCATTTTGTGAAATCTATGTTCTGAGAATCAGAGTTTGGGTTCTGGGACAAGGATATGATGTTAAATTTGTTCAGTCATTTCTTCCCTTTCATTGATATATGAAGTTTCTAATAATCGAGGTGTGCCAAGTGAATCAAGCTGATATAAATGTTTCAAAAGCTCCACTGAACGCCAACAACATTCAGGAGGACGATATCCTATGTGGCCACCACCTTGAAGTAACTGAAATTGGACAGGGAAATTTGTAATCGTATTGTAGTCTTGGATTGCTTCAAGTATAAACCTCTGATTCAATTTCATATTAGTCTGCTAAAAAGTAAAGTGAAAGGAAAGGGTTAATACTGCATTTGAAGCAGCCTGCACTATACATTGCATATTCCCCCCAAAAATTGAAAATAATTATTTTAAAAAGATGAGGCAAAATACTATTTAGTCTCTGAATTGTTGGTCAAATTATTATTTAGTCTCTGAATTTATCAAAAATACTCTTTAGTCTCCGAAATTTGTAACTATGTCAACTCTTTAGTCTCTGAATTTGACAAAAATACTATTTAGTCTCCAATTTGTAACTATGTCAATTATTTAGTTCCCAAACTTGGCAAAAATACTATTTAATCCCCGAATTTGCAATTCTGTCAACTATTTAGTCTCCTAATTGTTACCTGTTAGAGTTGACAGAGTTGCAAATTCGGGAATTAATTAGTATTTTTGCCAAGTTTGAAGACTAAATAGTTGACATAGTTACAAATTCGAGGACTAAATAGTATTTTTATCAAATTCGGGGACTAAATAATTGTCAGTTATAAATTTTGGGGACTAAATAGTATTTTTAATAAATTCGGGGACTAAATAATAGTTTGACCAACAATTCAAGGACTAAATAGTATTTTGTCTCTAAAAAGATTGAATTTGTATTGGCCCTAAAAGGATTTCGTCCTTAGATGTATTCTAAAAAACATTTAATTTAATCCGTGAAAGATCAAATTTAATTAGTTTAATCTTTTAAGGTCAAATTGATCCTAAAAGTAAGTTTCAAACTGGTTCTAAATGTTTTAAATTGGTCTTATAAGTTTCGACGGTGTTTCAAATTGGTCATGCTGTTGCAAACCGTTATATTTACCTATTAAGTGTTGATGTCATCATTGTCCAGTTAACAAAAAAAATTCTAAGTCATTGATTCTTGTCACATCATGATCTTTCTCTTTCAATTTTTAGCGTTTCAGACTTCTAATTCAGTTTTCATTCTTTACACAATACCCCTCTTTCGTTCCGAAACACAGAAAAATGAAAGAGGAAGATGATGATGTAGCAAGAATTGATGACTTAGAATATATTTTGTTGATTGGATAATGATAATATCAGCATTTAATAGTTAACAGAAAAATATAACAGTTTGTAATTGCAGGACCAATTTGAAATATGATTGAAACTTATAAGACCAATTTGAAGCTTATGAAACATTTAGGACCAATTTGAAATCTAGCCTATACTTTTAGGACCAATTTAAGCATTTGATCATGTTTTAATTAATATACTATGATATTTCAGAAATAGATTGATCGGTGGTTGGACCCTAAATGACTTGGTTGACCCCAATTTGATTAGTATCTTATAATAATGTTATGTTAACTACCTTGTATAATTGATTGAAAAAAAAAAAAAGAAAAACTACCTTGTATAATTATAACTACACACATGAATGAGATATTGAATGTAAAGTGCTCCGAAACTCACTATATACGAACGCATATCTAAAGGGTTTCACTCTCAATCATCTCCTTCAAACATGGAGTCACACCAAGTGAATTACATAAACTCTAATTTCATCCTTGGATAAGTAGACTTCGAGTCAATTCTTCCTCAACTTTCCTTCGCGAGTTTTATCAATCCAACTTTTGAGTATTGATCATTTTCTAAAATATCAATAGACCACATCTTTGTTATCACCATTGGTATAGCCTATTCCTTCGTTTCTATCATTGTCCCCTTATTTATTATTTTCTTTCTCTCTTTTTTGTTTCTTGTTTTAATTTGGGAAGCGTATGGGGAATGCGGGCCATTCATATATTATAATATGTGAAGAGCTCAAACATGTAAGGAAAAAGGATTTAAGGAAAGTGAGTAATGAATAGGCTCATAAGATGAAATGAAATCTTTGCTTCATTCTTGGACTAAAATTGGCAGAACATTCGAAAAAGGTTTCAGAGATCATATTCTATTTCCCTATTATGATGACTTGGCGACTTCTTCTAGTGAGGGTAAGTATCCTATAGGTAAGTGTGAGTTTTGTCATATGCTTTTAGCATCTTATTGATTTGTCTTAGAAATGAGTTAAGAGTGGGTTACATACCCCATATTTGGCATTAAATTGTCCTTGTGCTAAGAGCGATGTTGGGAGGACAGCAAAAGGCCATATCCATGTTTTTAACCGATGCCATCAATATTGTTGAATGACAAAGTAAAGGTGGAAATGAATGACCCTCCTTCCTCATGGTGTCACTGAGACTCGTCAAGGAACTTGGGTGTCCTTCGGGCATGTTTGCTTTGTAGAAATGGAGAGGGAGAGGGAGAGGGAAAGAGAATGGGTTTGATGTGTTTGGTAGTAAAAATTTGGTATGAAAATAGAATGTGAATGTATTAAAATTACCACTTTACCCCTTATATTAAAAAAAAAAAAGAAATGTTAGGATTGTGTCAAATCAAAAGGTATAATAGACATTTTATATTTTTATTTTTATTTTTAATTTTTTTAAATGGGTGGGGCCTGGTGAGCCCCACCCACTTTTAACATTCCATTCCAGAGTGGATTCCAGGAAGCGAACCTGCTCTTCATTCCTTTATTCATTCCTCTAGGTACCATAGGGATTCATTAAGGAAGTGGGTATGCAATGATGATGCAAAGGATCAATATCCCTTATTCCTCAAAGAATTTGGGTAT
Organism: Senna tora; assembly: GCA_014851425.1. NCBI lineage: Eukaryota > Viridiplantae > Streptophyta > Magnoliopsida > Fabales > Fabaceae > Senna > Senna tora. The sequence goes on from CM026266.1 coordinate 8,636,253, forward strand.
GCAAGATGGATAATGGATAGGATGAATGTTCCTCATTCCCCTGGGTGCCACAGAGACTCCTCAGAGAACGTGGGTATGTATTGATAATGCAAAGGATCAATGCCCTTTATTCCTTAGGGAATTTGGGTATGCAAGATGAGTAATGGATAAGAAGAGTTATATGTTTTTGGATTTGAACCGGATCATTCTCCGTTTAATGTTTAGGGGTCTTAAAGAAAATAGGGGTTTTTTTTTTAAAAAAAAAAAACTCGGCCCTTTCAAAGGGTAGAGATACTCACTATATGGGCAAAAGTTTCCCAGTACAATCGGGTTTTCGAAAATGAGTTTTTCAAAAACAATGCAAGATGCGAAGCAGGGGCTCTCCTCTCATGTATCCTAACGGTAGAGGTGTCAAAGTGGGCCAACCCGGCCCACACGGGTTGAACCTGTGACGGGTTGGCCCCGCTAAACGGGTTGGGAATCCCAACCCGACCCATCAAGGTGGTGGGTCGGGCCAACCCACCTAACCCACCTATTTTTTTTTTTAATTTTAACTTTTTAAAAAGAAAATCTATACTTTTTTTTACATTTTTTTATGAACTAATCAATTTAATATGATAAAATAAAAGAAAAGATTTATCATTCATCATGTCACTCACAAATAGTTAAAAAATAAAATAATGAAAGTATGAAACATAGTCAAAATATCACAACATTACTCATTTATTTTCCTCCTGGCTCCTGCAAATATGGTGAAAAATGAAAATATAAAAAAAAAAGAAACATGATTAGGAATTATGTTTTTTTTTTTATTTTTTTTTTAAGTTAGGTGGGTTACGGGCCAACCCACCTAACCCGCAAGCCAACCCACTTAACCCGGTGGGTTAGGTGGGTCGGGTTCTTCCAACCCGTTTAATAAACGGGTTGAGATTTTGAAACCCAACCCACCAAATTGGTGTGTTAAACGGGCCAACCCGGTGGGTTGGACCCATTTTGACAGCTCTACCTAACGGGTGGGATCCTAGTCTTTAAAAATTGGTCATCCTACAAGATGGCTTCTATGGTCATGTCATACGTGTGGTTAGGCTCAGTTCTATAATTCTAAAAAGGTCACTAGAGTGCCCCTGCTCGAAAGTAGAGACCTTAACTTAAAAGAAGGACCCAATAGAGATATACTCTCTCAAGGGTCATCCCCTAGGGCAGGTAACATTCCAACCCAGACAATTTAGTGCCCATAGAGACTATACAGTCACTCTTGAACACCTAAGTTGCTCCACTATCTAGTCTGCAGGCCCTGGGTATAAGGGCTGTTTTCGGTAGTAATGTATAGTGCATGTTGAAATGCATATAGTCTATCAAAACCGTTCCTATATCTACCCTCTTCATCCACCAAAAGGTGGCTTCACAGTAAAATAGACAAGACAAATATAGCAATTATAGCATCTTATCTATCCGTAAAAAGTAAAACAAATGTTAGGCCAAATTAAACTTTATTTTAATTTTGTGAATGGGCTTGACTCTCTAATTTCCCCAGCGGAGTCACCAACTGTGAATACCGCCCCATAAATCTAGGATGATATCATGAAATCTTCTATCAAAATTCACAATTTGCATTTATTTATGTATAGTATTTGTAAAGTTGTTGTGTTTTATTGTATAAATTACACAACCAAAATGCATTGCTTACACACACACACACATATATATATTGTTAAATAGAATTCAATTTATCATTTAATAGTTAGTTAGTGTCTGTTAATGTCATTTCGAGTTAAATTTCTATCAACACCATATTTATGGAAAATTGATCTTTTAATGATTATTTACACATTTCATGTTCCAAAAAAAAATGAGAGAACATGCATCATTTAATAAATAAATAAATTACTCTATAATTTATTTACTTAATTTTAAAAATAATGGAAAATTTTTAATTTGGTGCAAAATATCTTCTTAAACTTTCAATTGCTAAAAATATCTCTTAGTTGGGTGTTGATTTTAGGGGTAGGGAATGCGAATGAAGTTGACTTGTCTATGTTTAGTTGCTTGCTTTGGTAAAGCAATGAATGAAACTCTCTCATTTGAGAGATAGTGCAAACCAATGGCTCATGGAAAGAACTATAAAAAGACCAAAATACTCCTAAAATATATCTTTATTGGTATTAGTTTTATATTAAGTAAAATATATGAAATATTATTCAAATAAAATTTATTTTCATTATAATAATATGACTATCCAATAATAACTTTTTTTCCATATATATAATATGAATGAGCATAACATTTTATTTTGATAAATTTTTTATTTAAAGGATAAAATAATTATTTTATCCCACTCTCATTTTTTTTTCATTATTTTTCTGCCAACCAAACATAATGTAATATTTTTTATTTCTTTTCCATGGCTAACCAAATATGATAATAACATTATGTTATTTTCATTTTCATTCCTTCAAAATTCTTTTGACAACCAAAGAGCCCTTAAATTTGCTTATGTGAATGAGTATTTGTTCCAGTGTTCCAAAAGAACTTCAACAAGTATTTAAATAAAAAAATATTAATAGACGAAGTATATTGTATAAAATTAAATTAAAAAAATTTAACTTTTACAGCCAATAAGTTGACAGTTGTTGTTATTATTATTATTATTTCGAGCACTTATTATTATTATTATTATTATTTCCAAACCAAAGAAAACATTCATAGACTTGCTTCCCATGGACTTTTGTACTATGTAAGTGCACATGATGTCCATAATATACGTCTAGTCTAATATATACAGCAAAAGGCAGGGATTGATTAAGCATATTAAAAACATTTGAAAGTGTCACTTTTTAGGATGATTTATGAATAATCCATCATCCATCAAGCCTAATAATTGATGTATAAAAATTGGCTAGAGATCGGATATATCTTCTTCTCCTTTTCTAAATCGCATACATTTTCTTATACTCATTATTTAGTATCTCAGAATCAGACATGACCGACACAGAAAAAGACCTTGACCTGCTTCCCATGGAAGACTTCCTTATACTCCTCAAATTTGAGGCCTCAATCCGATGCCTAATGACCCAATAAGACATAATCCCCAACGTTGTAGCCATTATGGTTGTCCCTATCACAGTCACTCCAATGGCTAGCCACTTCTCATGCTTCCCCACAACTATAAATGACAATGCCAGAAAAGCCACAGTAATAAGCACACAAGCCAACCACATGAGCTTATTGATAATGGCCATCATTTGCTTCTTTGCTTTGCTCTCTATGACCACCACTGAAGTTTGGACCACCACAACAGCTAGGGATATGAACAGAGCAATGGAATCCAACACAAAAAAGATCATGAATGGGACTTGTGGGGCTATGTTGGCTTCCCCTAAGGACTGTCCTGGAGGGATATCTGAGGGGTCATCCACATATTGGCCTGGGACTGTGAAAATGGCAGCAAATGCAACTGTGGCTATTAGTACTGCTACCACTGTGGTGGAGTTGATTGCGTTGTTGAGTCCCTCGGCGTGCATTTTGTTGATCCGCTTGGCGATGCCTTGGACTCGTTTCCGGGTCTGGCGGGTGTGTTCCAACTGGTAATGCACTTCGTGCTTGATGTCGCTCACGGTTTGTTTCAGCTCGCGGGCTGTGTTCTTCGCGGATTGAGGCTTTATGTGTTTCGCGCTCTGGACGCCGTGTTCTTCGAGGATGGTTTTGATGTCTGAGTTCCCTGTTTTCTCAGCTGTGTCTAGTGCTGTCTCACCACTTCGGTTCACTGCTGTTTTGTCTGTTTCCTTGTGTCCTAGAAGCATTTTCACAATCTGCAGAAGCACAAATTGAGATTTATCAGCTTAACTTGTTCCAGACTTATAGCTTGAAACAGATATTACGTATAGCCCTTTGATCCATATAGCCGGCCCCACCTAGTGGGTAAGCCTTGGAGCAATGGTAAGGTTGCCACCATATGACTTAAAGGTCACTTGTTAAAATCATAGAAGCAGCTTCTCTACTTGCAGTAGGGGTAAGGTTGTGTACATATGACCCTCCACAGATCACATCTGGTGGGAGTCTTGTGCACAGATCCCATTTATCAGCTTTACTTCTTCCAGTTAATCTGGTTTATAGCTTTGAAACAGATATTTCTAAAGAGAGTGAGCCTTGCTATCATGTGACTTGGAGGTCACATATTTAAATTCTAGAAATAGCCTCTCTAGTTGCATGGGTAAGGATACCTATATCTGGCTCTCTCGAGACTCCACTTGATAGCAACCTCGAGTTTTGGGCCTCCCTTTTATAGTTTTTGTCTGAAACACTACTTTATACTAGCAGTTCAGCTGAGTTTATTGAAGAGTATAGATTATTTGGATTGGGATCATTAAACTAGTCTCACATTAGGTGTGGGTCTTGTGACTCTTGTAATAGATTTTAATCTTGATTGAGTATTATCTTTTAATAACACAGTTTGATTTCTGCATTAGAAAGGAAAACTGTGCTTCATAGTTCATATTATTGCCAAATCAGGTTCTTTTAACCAAAATCTTCCCATTTGTCACAAAAGTGAACCTAGTTCAAGATTAAAAAAGAATCATGAATATTTCATCACTATCAATGATGATTAATCTAACCTTAAAGGATCATTTTCTCTTAAAAAAAGCTCCATTATTTTCTTTGTTCCTTCTAATACCAAACTTGTTGAAGATTGTCTCAATAATCTAATCTTCCAGAAGAAACCACATATAACATCAGAACTTGGTAATGTTATACCATTTTCACAAGTGAAAGTAGAATATGGCTGAAACTCCAGATCAAATTTCAATATAATAAGCATTAGACAAATCAGTTTCTTTAAAATTAATGTCACACACACAATCCATATCAGTTCTGTGTCATATTAGCCTGGAATTTGTTCCACTAATTTAAATAATCTGTCTTGCTCATTCAACACACAAAATCAAAATAGAGAGCATAGTCTAATTAATACCTGAGCCCTGCCCTTCCTGGTTGCTATATGCAAAGCTGTGTTTCCCTTAGTATCAACCATGTTTACTGATAAGGGATCTGATTTTATCAACTCCTCCACTACCTCAATGTTCTGCCCCTTCACTGCCATATGAAGCGCTGTCTGGCCCTTCTTATCGGTCCGTGTTGCCACCGTTGGCTCCTTCTCCAAAAGCGCTTTTACGACCTGCAAATGTCCATTTCTTGCAGCGGAATGCAGGGCCGTTTTCCCATTACTTCTGGCAATGGTTGCTAAGCTACTCCCTGCTTCCAATAGGAAATTAACTACTTCAGTATGCCCTTGTGTTGCTGCTGTGTGCAGAGCTGTGGTGTTTGATGGATCTACTGTCATTGACAATTCAGGATGAGCCTCCATAAGGATCTTCAATACATCTGCATCGATCAAATCAAACAGAACTTAAGATTCCCTCCGAAAATCTGATGGGATGGGATAGAATGGGATGTCCCAAGGGCAGTATCAGTGTGGACTACACAAACCCCACATCAAGTAGTATGAAATGCTCAATGGAGTATTTAAGTGGCTTGGCTCTTCCCTCTCAACTTATTACCCGATGTTCAGACTGGTGGGACTTGGGTAGCCCATACTATCCCATCTCCATCAAAATCACATACCACAAAGAAGGAGAAAAAACTTTCAATCAAGATTATACATATATACATGCATACTTAAATCCCTCTGAAAAGCTGATGGGGATGGGATAGAATGGGCTATCCAAGTTCCAATCGGGTAATATGGTATGCTCGATTGGGTATTTAAGGAGCTTGGTTCTTCCCCTCAATATATTCCCGGGACTTGGGTAGCCCATACTATCCCATCACCATCAAAATCACATGACACAAAGAAGAAGCAGAAAAAAATTTCAATCAAGATATTATACATACATACCTAAATCTCCTTGTTTGGCAGCAATGAGTAATGCATCAAAGCCATTTCTGGCTTTAATCCCAGCATTGGCAAGATCATAATACTGAATCATCTCCCTAACTAATTCAACATAACCATATTCAGCAGCAACATAAAGAGCTGTTTCTCCAGCTTGATTTTGCTTAGCTAATAGCTCATTCAACAATTCAGGCTCTTCCGTACCACTAAGGATCTGCTTCACCACACCCATATTCCCTGCTCTTGCTGCAGAATGTAAAGCTGTATCATCCCTCTTTCCTGTCAATTGCTTCGTCATCTTCTTCCTCGGGGTGATCGGTACCGCCGCCTGAGTCGCCGCCATTGGAGGATTTACCTAATTACCTAACAATCCCTCCTCTATTATCTCTTAATTACACTAATTTCTTTATCACAGCCTCTTTTCTTCCTTCCAGCAAAAACCCAGATCAACACTTGCATCTTTGGAGCAACTCAAAGACATAGATCAATTCAACCATTGTGGAATACAACAAAAATTGCAAAATATTTTCAGGATTTATATCTGATACTTCTCTTCAGCGTATCTCCTGAATCAGAGCTCTGGTCACACACAAAAAACACAAAAAAAACAAGGGTTTAAAACCTTTCCACCAGATAATTTCACCGTGTTCTTCACAAAGAAAAGCACAAAAATATGAAATCAATTTACATTCATCCAAAAGAAAAATAGGGGGAGAGAGAGAAACAGAAGAAAAAGGCTTGACCAAAATTGACCTGAGTTTGAAGGAAGAACCTCCTTTTGTTGTCCTGCGTCTACGACCATGAAGGCCATTATTGAGAGATGAAAGAAAGAGAAGGTCTCAGAAGGCCATGAAGAAGAAGAAGAAAGGCAGAAGAAGAACATATAAATGAGAGAGAGATGATTCACGCACCAATCTCATCAACAAAAGAGAAACATTTTGAAAAGGTGGTGATGATGATGATGATGGGTGCGACCCCAAAACGAACACACGCAAAAATAATAATAATAATACGAAAAGGAATTAAAAAAAAAAAAGAAAAAAATTTGATGAGAATCAGAAAATAGAGAGAAGGTGGAAAGTGGAAACCCAAACAGCCTGATAGAGTTAAAACCAGTAATGGTGGTGGCTAATAAAAGGACAACCACTGGCACAAAACAAAAATAAAAAAGTATCATTATTTTTTTCCTTTTAAAAATTATTTAAGGATTTATCTAATACGTATTCTAAGGGCACATGTTAATATTTCTCTTTACTAATTAATAAAATATCTCGTATCTTGAAAGTTATGAAAATTCATTTTAAAAATAATTTTAAATGTTTAAAAATTCAATTGACGAATCAAATGAAATCTTAACATGTGATCTAAGTAGATATTAAAAGAACTCAAATTATTATTATTATTATTAATTAATGGGAATAATAAAATGGATAATGAATGAAGGACAACGAAAATAACAGAACCACGCGCGATGCAAATATCTAGTGGCGCGAGTGGTTGCGGTCGCTTAACGGAACAGTCTTATTGGTTGACTCTATCACTCTACCCTTCCTTCTTGTTCTTGAGGCTTGAGGGTGAAAAATTATTTTGGTTTTTAAAAATGGACAAAAATTCATTTCTTAAAATTTTAATTTGCAAACAAAATTATTTTTTTTAGGTAGAGCTGTCAAAATGGATTCAACTCATCAGGATAGCTTGTTTAACCAACCATTTAGATGAATTTTATGTTGCGTTTGCATTTTTCAGTATAATATTGATATCATTTTTAGCTTGTCCTCCTTAACTCACCAGTTAGTTAGAGTTTAGATGGGTCAGTGCGTTTAATTTTTTTTATTTTAGTAAAGTAAGGAGGCAAAATACTATTTAGTCTCTGAATTATTGGTCAAATTACTATTTAGTCCCCAAATTTATCAAAATACTATTTAGTCCCTGAAATTTGTATGTATATCAACTATTTAGTCCCCGAATTTGACAAAAATACTATTTAGTTCCAAAATTTGTAACTATATCAACTATTTAGTCCCCAAACTTGGCCTATTTAATCCCCGAATTTGCAACTCTGTCAACTATTTAGTCTCCTGAATGTTACCCGTTAGAATTGACAGAGTTGTAAATTCGGGGATTAAATAGTTGACATAGTTACAAATTCGGGGACTAACTAGTATTTTTGTCAAATTCGGGAACTAAATAGTTGACATAGTTACAAATTTCGGGGACTAAATAGTAGTTTGACCAACAATTCAGGGACTAAATAGTATTTTACCTCGTAAAGTAAGTAATACTTTTGTATTGGGACTATTGGTATTACTTTTATGTATCTCTAGTAATATAATTTACACTCTTTTTACCAAAAAAAATTATAGCCATAAAGTTATTAATTAATTGTATATTATATATTTTCTGATTAATGATTTAATGTCCATTAGTCTACAGTTGATATTTTAAAGTAATTGCTTGGATGAAGAATCTAAAAACTAAATCAAATTACAAATATAAAAGGGAAAGTAAATGTAATTTCTCTTTTTTAAAATAAGCTAAAAATTGAATCAAATTCATTATAAATATAAAAACAAAACAAAATTCATCCATCCATTTATAAAACGTCTAAAATAATAGTATAAGAGACAAAATTGATATATGAAAATTAATAAGAAAAAACTTTTAAACAAAATTAATAGTTAAAAAAAGAAAGAATACAAAAAGTGAGTTGACGAGTTAGCCTATTTACCCGACTAAATGAGCCCGTTTACCAAAAGCACGTTATGATGGCCACCATTATTGGGTGAAAGAACTATATATATATATATATATATATATATCAAGGATTTTTTTATGGTGCACACGCCTACGTGGCGCATTTGTATTTATCCAATTTTAAAAATATAATTTTTTATAAAAAAATATTTTAATAATTGAACCAATACAAACAGGCCACTTAAGAATTTATATGAATTTATATAATAATTGTTCTGCCTTTTGTCTGTTCACTTTTCAGATTTCACCATGAGCTTCAACGAACATGGACTATCTTTCTACTGCATAAACGACAATCAAATCTTTTCGTTTTTGGAGTTGGCAAATACAGTAAAGACTTGAAAACGACAAGATTATTGACGTGTCAATCATCCCTTTTCACTCCACACTCATCAGTGATGATCAATAATGGTTGGCAAAAACACGCTTCATATTTACAAGTGACAATTTGGCATTAAATAAATATGAAAATGATTAATCCAATTTTTTTTCTGTCTTAATTGCATTAATCTTATTTTTTTTTCCAAATGAGTTAACATTTAACATGTGTGAATCTATATTTTGAAATGACCAATAGTTGAGCCGTCTACACAATATCAAAGTCATGATTAGGATCATTCAAAATTCAACAAAATTGATATCTTATAATCGAATCAAATCGAATCGAGCATAAATCAAACAAAATTGATTAAAGTTCAATTTAATATATTAAAAAATTAAATTAAATCGCATACACCTATTATGTTAGAATCTATAAAGAGTAAGATTTAAAAATTACTTTTTGAATATTAGATTAAATTTAATTTATTTAAAATTTTGATTTTTTGGGACTAATTTGATTTTATATTGTCAATAAATAAAATGATACTTCATTTTCTTATTATTTAATATTGAATAGAATAAATCTTTTTATTATTAAACTTAAATATACAAATTTACATCTAAAAGTTTGATCAAACTGTTAAACTAAAGCACTCAAAATTATTTTTTTATCATTTGAGATAAACTACTCAAATTAATAGGTGCATCTTTTTCTTATTTAAAACGGTTCAAATAGCCCGCCGAACACTCCTACTCATAATATAGCTATTTCAAGAAGAATAAAAAAGATGGATTAATTAATTGAAAAAACTAATTAAATTCAGACAAAAAAAACTAATTAAATTTACCTTTGAATTATTAATTTTCTTTTTAAATACAAGTAACACCAAATGATATCTATATTAATATGGCTGTGATCCCTTCTTCTGGTCATTGGGATCACAAAATAGCCATATTTTCTAATTAAAAAATAACAAAAAAAATTTTGATTGGAGGAAAGGTAAGTGAGGAAGTTGAGATATATAAAAATATAATAAAAGGTAGTGGGAGAGAGAAAACATATATGATGGTAGTTACTAAAAAAGTGAGAAAGTAAATAAGTTTCCATCATTTAATTCTAATTAATTATGATAATAATTCTAATTTAAAATTTTAAAAACTATGAACTATATTATTTTAAAATATAATAATTATATTTTAAAAAAATTAATGATAGATTACATGTACGAAAGTGCATGCGAAGCCTCTAATATATATAATTGTTTTTAGCTATAATGAAATCGATAAAAGTTTTGATTAATTAACTAAGAAGGAAACTTGAGTATTATATTTTAAACACACTTTTTCATAAATATGATGAGAATAATAATAATAATAATAATAATATAGAAATTTCAGTTTCAAAAAAGTTATATAAATTCAAATTTATCTTATTATAATTATATACATTATTATTTCATTAAAAAAATACATTATTTATTTTATTTTTGGAATTATGAATGGAAACATATTTTAAGTTAGTGGCCTGAACGCGAGGGCCCACAACAAGAGTGGACCGAAAGTGGTCGTTTTTGGACCAACGTCGCACAGCCACGTGGACCCACAAAATTATTTATTTATTTAAAATTTTCTCAATAATAATGTAAATCCTCTAAAATTAAATTTTTTTTTAAGGTTTTGAAGTTGTCTCTTGCATATTTTTTTAAATTTTTTAAACTTTAAACCAATAAAAAATAAGTATTAAATCAACTTCAAAATCTTTATAAAATTTAAATTTTAGAACATCCAAACACTCCCTTCCCACAATTTTCAACTTCTTACATACATTAGTGATTAAGATTGCGCAAATCAACCGAACCGGAGCGTGTAAAACACGCGGAATAACTCGCGTTCAGAGTAGTAGTAATAAAATATTGTCAAGCATTAAAAAATTATTATAAAATTCTCAAAATAAGTATGTTAAATTGTTAATACTTGATAACTTATAATAATTAATAGGGGAAATACATTTTACCCCCCTCAACTTTAGTTTGTAACAACTCACCCCTTAAACTTTAAAAAAGTTTGAAACAGTTATGCTAGGGTTAAAATTAATTGAACATATACAAATCACATTATCTATATTTAATTTTTCTCTAATCTAACTTCAAAAGTATAACCTAACCGACTGCAATCGCTCATCAACATCAAGTCAAAGTTTAAGAGAAGTTTGATAGAATTCACCAAGTACATTCTAAATTCTGTAATGTGAAAAGTTTTATTTTCAAGAAATCGAGTATCTGTGTATTGTGGCTGTATCTGTGAAAAGTTTTATTTTTTTGTGACTGTATTATGGCTGTATCTGTGAAAGGAATTTATAGATAAAAAAAATGAGTCTTGACAAAAAAAATCAAGAAATCGAGTATATCACAATACAGATTTTATCAAGAAATCGATCGAGTATATTACTCTAGTAAAAGCAGTACCTACTCTAGTTGTATTTGACTCCTTCCTAGACTTTATCATGTGTGAATTGATTTAATAAAATGATTTTTGAAACTTCTATTAGTTCTATGCGTGAATTTAAATAACAAAATATTCTTTTATCACATGCACTTAATCAATTTTATTCCTTTCTGCTTTGTTCTTGGGGTTGCAGAGGGCTTATCCATATAAGGGGTAGGAAAAAATTATGATAATAAACATGTGCAATGCACATAATCTTAATATGTTAAATTTAACTTCAAATTTAATAGTTTTAACTTTTTCTTAAGTTTAGGGGGGTCATTTATTACAAATTAAAGTTGAGGGGGGTAATATGTTATATAAACATAGTTGAGGGAGGTAAAATGTACTTTCCCCTAATTAATAACGATCTTCAAGTATTACTCTATAAAATATTTACATAAATTTCAAAATAGACAACTTGAATTTTGTTAACAATAGAAGTGAAGAAAACATCTAAATGATTAATAAATCTATAATTTGTACACATTATTTTAATTTAGTTTATGAAAAATAAAATGTCTAATTTAATCTTTAAAAGATATTTTTTGTCTCAACTTTATCCTTTTAATTTTTAAAAGAAGTCACAAATACGCTAAGAAAAAAAATTTAAAAAGATTAAATTAGAACAAAAAACATATTTCAGAGACTAAATTAGGTATTTACATATTTTAAAAACTAAATTAAAATAATATGTATCTTTCAGGGACCAAGTTAATAATTTTCTCATATTTAATGAATTAACCAAAAAGCTTTTTTTAATTAATGCCCTAAGGGCTTTTTCGCAAAATCTAAAAGATTGGCATGCATCTTCTGAAAATTGATGCAAGAATGTTTAAATGGCATTGGGTGAGCCGACAAAGTCAGAGGAAGGCATATGATTTTATCCATTTAACAGAAGGATGAAGGATGGATGGTTTCCAAACTACCATAAACTAACAATATTATTATTAATTTATTATTGTTATTATTTATTTATTGCATAGATTTTCTCAATTTCACTTCAGAGAATATTGCCTTAATTTCCGCCTAGAATCTCCATTCCACAATTCCCCACACACCATAATTAATTATAGTACAATATTGCCCATAAAATGCTACTCATATAATTCGCTTAATAAGAGCATTAATTAAATAAACTATTTAATTAATTGATAGAATATTTAATAATTTTAATCTTATATAATAGGGTTTAGTTTACTACTCAATACTCATGTGCCAATTTAGTTTACCACATAAGGAATTGGGATAAAATTAACATTAATTATATTTTTTCCCTAAAACATGTATAATTTTTTAATTTGCTCAGTAAAATATAAATTGTTTCAATTTAGTTTTTAAAAGATTAATTTTTAATCAATATGATCCTTTGATGACTAATAGGATAGATAGAGAGTTAATTGATAATAGTGTTAAAAATTATTAAATCATAAACTAGATTCTATTCAATAGAGAAATAACACATATCATATTTACAAATTAAATACTATCAAAATCAACCATTTGCATTTTTTATGTGTAGTTTGTAAATGTGATCTATTTTATTTACAAATTACACGCGCATTGGTTACATTTTTTTAGTTGAATAATAGACTTCAATTCAACTGTTAATAATAAATTAGTCAATTAACTTTCTGTGCATCATATAAGTCAAAGGACTAAAAGGATATTTGGGAATTAATATTTAAAGAACTAAATTGAGACATTTTATCTTTAGAAACTAAATGAAAATTAAGAACATGCATATTTTCAAATACTAAATGATTAATTTACTCAATTTTAATTTATGTTCTCATCCACCTTAGTTATCCAATGGCATTAGCCTTGTCCACTTTCAAAACAAATTAAGAGAGAATGAATAGTATAATTGACTTATATGTTAATACTTTTTTGTCTTTTTAAGAAATTGAATTTTAAATTATTAATTTTTTATCAATTTTAAAAAGTCAAGCTAGTACTCTATCTATAATCTTACTTTTAGTTTTGAAAAAAAAAATCCCTTTCAAAGGCAGCAAGCATGAATAGTATGGAAAAAGTTCAGTGGTGTCGTACTACTGAAGTTCGGTACATTTCTCCAATCATGTAAAGCCATTTATTAATATTAATAAAAATTTACATTAATAAAGACCCACCTTGAATGGTTTAGGAACCAACTGATTAGAGTGATGTACTGAAGTTCAGTACTACCATACCACTGAACATACAGTATATAGCAAGAGTGCATGAAATAAGTGTGAAGATCTTAAATCATATTTTATATATGATGTTAACTGAAGGAAGGTGGAGAAAAAAAAAAGGGTAAACGGATAGATGTGAAAGAAAGAAGGGTTTGGAGTGAAAATGGAAAATTTTAAAGAAAGTGCATAATTTTGGAGGAGAGTGTGATGAATTAGAGTGACTTTTAATTAATCATAGTATGACCAAATTGCTAATTCATTTTTTTTTTTGATTGATAACCAAATTGCTAATTCATGATTGATAGTTCACTCAATTTTCAAACTCACACTAACTTGGAAATACTGCTGCCATCTTTCAATGACTTTTATGGTCACATACATTTCATTGACTTTTCTCCATTTGGAATGTCATTATCATGCCTTCATTATATCCATAACCATTCCACTATTATCTTTTTGTGTGTATGTATCTTTTTGGTTATGAGCAATTTTATTGGAGTTAGTTGAAATTTCATAATAGGATATAATGTTTTTAACAGAGATTTTTTTATACACAATGTTGAAATCCGAGACATTATTTAAGATGAATAGAGTACATATCACTTCAACCAATTACCTGTTGGTTGGACTAGAGCTCTCCCAACAGAGATTTTTATGTGTGTGTATGAGAGAGAAGGGGGTATAAATTGATCATTTTATCCTTAAGGTATACTGTTTATTTTAATTAAATCCTTAAAATATAAAATTTGTCTTAATTTAATTCTTGAAAAATAAAAATGTCAAATTAATCCTTAAAAGATACAATTTTCTATAAGTTTGGTCCCTGCAAATTTTTATTAACATAACGTCAAAATTTTTTTAAGAACTAAAATCGAGACGATTTATATCTTTTAACGATTAAATTTTATATTTTTATTTTTCAAGGTTAAATTTGATATTTTCATTTCTGATTATGAGGCACTAAATAGAGACGAAACTTTCAAGGACTAAAATAATAATTTCTTCTATATATATATATATAATAATAATAATAATAATAATAATAATAATATAAAGTAAATATCATTCAATCACTCTTCAAAATTAGTATAATTAAATTTATAATTTCTTTTATTTTAAAAATTATAGTCAGTATTTGAAATTTGATATATTATTAAATAAGGTTTTAATTAATTTATTTTTTAATAAAAAATGAATCATGACACATGAGAGGTTCAACTTTTAAACGCTTGACTTTTTTTTTTTTTTGATAAAGACTTTTTTTTTTCTTTTAAAGATAGGAACTAGAAAGTATCTGTCTTATCAAAGTTTTATTAATATAGTTAATTTTTATATGGTTTGTGTGTAGTTTAAATAAAATAATAAAATTATTTAACTATTTTAATTTTATTGTTAATATTAAACATTTTATGTTACAATTTATATTGATTTAATTGTAATATAAAAATAAAAGGGCTGGGAGAGGGTTTTTTTAGGATAGCTACCGTCGACGATAATGATTAATTCTCTTGCTGAATTGTAAATACTTCAAATAGTAGAATTATTGGTTCAAAAATTTAATTAAAGCTTCTCCATACCTTCAGTTAAAAATAAAACCCTTAACATTTGATTAAAAATAGACGTATTCCTTTCACTCAGCCATACTCCTTAAATTCTTACAGGGTTTTAGCTTCCATAAAAATCTCAGTTAAAAAGCTCTAAAATACTTGTTTGGACCTACACTCTATCAACTTCTCTAGGAATGCTCTAGAGTATATATATATATATATATATATATATATATATATATATATATATACTAGCAAGTTTTCAATATTTATTATTATTTTTTTAAATAAATCACTAATGAGTAATGATGAATTATGTAGTAATTGTCATATATAAAATATATAATCATAACACAACGCCTTGTATTCTTAATATAAATAAGACTATAAGATGTTTGTTAAGGTTTGGTGAAGATATACTTATATTTTTTAAAATGTCAAAAATTTGATAAATAAATAAAAATAAATTATGATATATTATCTAGCAAGTAGCAACACACACACACATAATTGGTGATTCGGAATCAAAATTATGCTCTTGTCAGCCGCATGTGTCATGAGCATATATATGGTCTTATGTATATTCTTATTCTGATCAATATTGTTACATTATTAATTATTACTATTATTTTAATGCAAATTGATCATCATTCAAATTAAATAAGATATTTATACCATATCTACTATAGTTTAATATTTTTGGGGAAAATACCTATTTGGTCCTTAATTATAGGGTTTTTGTCTATATATTTTTAAATTTTGTTTCCTATTAATTATGTTCCTAAACTTTTAATATTTGTAATCAATTTTTGCCCTTCACTCTACCATTGTTTAAATAATTGATAGCTCATATAAATATGACTATCTCAGTGACTTCTAACATTAAATATGATATCAAAACATATACTCAACAATATTTTTTTTGTCAATTTAGCTACATTAATATCCTTTAATTTTTTTTTGGCCAAAAAAAAAATCCTTTAATTTTTAGTGCCACAATTAATTGACTAAAGAATTTAACTAAATATATGATTTGGAATCACTGGCAATATTGGATGCAATGTGGATAACTGCATTTGTATCTTCTATTAGGGGTGTACACGAGCCGGGTCGTGCCGGGTTTTGGCTGGACCCGATACCCGACCCGGGTAGTGGCCGGGTCGGATCAGCCGGGTTTTTTAAAAAAATTATTTTAAATTTGAGTCATGGGAAATAGAAAATGGACATGGGAAATAGAGAGTAGACATGAGAAATAGAGAGTAAGCATAGAAAATATTGAGTGGGCATAGAAAATGATGCGTAATTAATACATGTTGACATTTTGAATAGATTTTTTAAATTTTAAATTGATTTATTACATAGTTTTTAGGAATAGATTAATAAGATATTAAATAATAGATATGATATCTTATTTTCAGCCATCAATTTTAATCTTTTTTACATATAAAAATACTTAAATAATAAAAATAACAAAAAATTAAAAAAAGGAAAGAAAATGGGCCTACCCCGGGTCGGACCGGGTTTTGGGCAGCCCAACCTGGTGACCCGGCCCGATGGCCCCAAAATGTGACCGGGTTGGGTTGGCTGGGTCACGGATTTAGTGTACACCCCTATCTTCTATTAATTATTTAGATAGATTTAGGGTGAAAGACAAAATTAATAAAAATTTAAAAATGCAATAAATTAAATTACAACAAATAAAATTTAGAGAAAAACTTATCGAGACTCTATAGTTCTTATACCAAAATAGTACTTCTGACAAATATTTTTGGTATTCTGATTATTGATTATATATTATATAAAATAAAAAATATATATAATGCTAAAAAAAGTAGAAAATGAAGTAAATATAGTAAGGGTACATTTGGTACAAGGTTTAAAAAAATAATTTTGGAATTATTTTTTCGATATCTTATAATCCCGTGTTTGGTACAAGATTTAAAAAATTAATTCCGAAAATCTTACATTTTCAAGATTATTTTTATCCCATGTTTCTTCATGTTCTTAATCCCACATAAGAGGGTGGGATTATGATAATCCCATGGAATGAGATTATTTCCTAAATTACTTTGCCCTATTTATTAACCATTTTATAAAATAATCTCATAATTATAAAAGTTAAACCAAATAAAAAAATATTTGGTGTGTGTGTGTGTGTGTGTGTGAGAGTCTAAAACTTTTTTTAAAAAAAATATTTAAATTTTAATTTCTATTAAAAATTAAAATTTTAAAAATTAACATACACATAAACTCACTTGTATATAATATATTCATAATTTCATATCCATTCAAAGCTACAAATAGGAAGCTTTGTAAGTTGAAACGGTCAAAACCCCACAATATTAATTCATTGTTTGTGCATGTGTTAATGGAACCATCAATCTAAAGTCTAAACCCCACAATAATTAATTCATTAATTGACAGGACATTTAAATAATCTATTTTTTTTCTTCTAAAATTCAAGATAATTAACCAAAATGAGAGTCATGCTTGTTCTGAACACCACGTTTAAATAGCATAAATAATTTTTTTGGCCTGAAAATAGCATAGATAATTAGATTGAACTTAAATTAGGTTTTTTATATCTTTGTTATAAAATTCTTCAATATTAGATACGTGACAAAAAATATTTAAATATCCAATAACATTAGAGAGAGAATATAAAAGACCATAATTTACATATAACCAATCATAAAAGCGAGTGTGTAAATAAAACATATGATTGAAAGAACTTTATAACAAAGATATAAGAAACTTTACCTAATTTTTTCTAAAATGGTTTACATTACTTCTTTTCCTCAGCAAATTTAAATATAACAGAATTTTTTTAAAATTATTTTTTGGGAGGAGGTATTATTTAAGGAAAAAACTTAGGGTTAAGTTCTTTAATATTCTTGTCATCAAATTTTTTAGTCATATGTTATATTTAAACTCTCTTTCTTCTATGATTGATCATATAAAATGTGGTCTTCTACATTTTCTTTCTACTGTGATTGATTATTTAAAAACTTTTTGCCATATTTCTTTTTTGTATTAAAAAACTTGATGACAAAAATATAAGGAAGGTAATCTAGGGCACGCTTGGTATAAATGCACAGATGTAAAGTACTGTAAAGAAAGTATTGTAGAGTAAAGTAGTGTAGAGAAAAGTGAAGAGAGAGTTAGAGGGAAAAATTAGGAGACAGAAAAAGTATGATAAAACGTATGTTTGATATATATAAAATATGATATAAATTTTTTTGGGAATCGTGAGAATACATGTAATGTACTGTGTGTGACTCTTACCAAACGAGCCCCTAGGATGTGTTTGATAAGAAGAAAAGAGGAGGGATTGAGAATGAAAATAAAAAAAAGAAGAGGGAATAGAAATGTCATGTCAATGTGATGTGATGTAAATGGAATAAAAGTGAAAAAATGACCATTTTGCCCTTTATATTAAAAGTGAGAATGAAATAAAAGTGAGTAAAAAAGTAAGGGCAAAAATATAATTTTATCACATTATAAAAATTGAAATTTATTTGGTAAGAAAAAAATAGGAGGAAGAAGGCTTCTACCTCTTCTTTTTCATCAACAAATATAACTACCGAACATGGCCCTAATTTTTTCCCATTATTTAAGCATGCAAGGCAAGTACTTCGTATTGAAGAAATCAGGGGAAAAAGTGGTTACCATTAACAAAGGAAAAAGGGAACATTAAAACACATTAATTAATAATTAGTGAACTCAGAATCCAGATTTCGATCTTGCAATATATTATATACTTCTGGCAAATTTATCAAAAAGGTAAAGAAAAGTGGAAATATAATTATTTATATTTTAAATAAAATTATTGGGAGGGACTAGGAGGGAGGAGTCAATAAAGGTATAACACTAAAAACAAACCAAAAGTTAAACAAGAAGCCTCATAAGCACATGGAGTGCAAGCATCTCAACTATAATCCAAATAAGACCGCCGAACCAAAAAAAAAAACATTTTCTTTTAATTTTTTTAAATTTTTTTTAAATTTTTTCATGTGCTTAATTTAACCTTTTTGTGTTACACAGCCAATTAATTAGTAAGGATTAAAAAGAATGTATGTACTATGTAATTATTATCTAGTAAAGAATGTCCAGGTCAGCAAAAGGGTTAATTAATTAATACGTAATTTCTAATTAATAAGTGAATCAAGAGGTGGGTGGCTTAGAAATTTCGAAATTTTATATCTAAAACTCTAATGATATAATCGCTTAAATCATATTAAAATTTAAAATAAAAACAATTTTTTTTTTTAGAAAATTGCAAAGTATGAAAGAATTTGATGTCAATTTTTATAGTTGATGAAAATTATTTGTAATGAACTATAATTCACCAGCATTTTAACCATATTTTCATATAAAAAATAACATAATAATATCATCTAAAAAGAAAAGTAAACACATATAAAATAAAAGTGTATCGTATACTCGCGTAATCTTTATTATTGGTCACTTAATTAATTTTTGTATTTAGCGAGTGCACGTGCGCTAGTTCTGCGCGTGAATCACCCTACATTATATTGCTCCATGTCAGAAGCTACAAGTAAAATGTTATTACTTATTTCCTATAAAAAAAAGTTAAAGGTCTATTTTGGTCCTCAATGTTTACATGAAGTTTAATGTTGGTCTTCAATGTTTCAAAAGTTTAATGTTGGTCCTCAATGTTTTTTTTTTGTCAATTTTGGTCCTCGAGCGTAACACCATTAACTTTTTGCTGTTAAATGATGACGTGGCATGGTTATATGGCACACCATCTCTCCTACGTGCCATATTTTAATGACGTGGCATGACACATCACTGCTACGTCACCTCACATTGCCACATCATCATCTTCTCTCCTTCATCATCATCATTATCATCATCATCTGGGGTGACGTGGCAGTGATGTGTCGTGCCACGTCATTAAAATATGACACGTAGGAGAGAGTGTGTGCCATAAAAGCATGCCACGCCATCATTTAACGGCAAAAAGTTAACGATGTTACGCTCGAGGACCAAAATCGACAAAAAAAATATTGAGGACCAACATTAAACTTTTAAAACATTGAGGACCAACATTAAACTTCATGCAAACATTGAGGACCAAAATAGTACTTTAGCCCATTAAAAAATGTTATTAATTATTAGGTCAAAAGTTCATTTTGGTCCCTTATATTGTCACCAAGTTTCATATTAGTCCTTTTATGTTTTAAAAGTTTTAAATTGATCTTTTATGTTTCCAAGAAGTTCCAAATTGGTCCTTCCGTCCAGTTTTGCCGTTAAGTGATGACGTGACCTGCTGATGTGTCACACTCTCTCTCATACGTGTAATACTTGGCTGACGTGGCCTAAGTTATCATAAAATCAGAGACTAAAGTGAAACAAAATAATTTTTCACAAATAAAAAATGTAATTATTCCTTTCCCATCTTCTTCCTCATTGCTCCCACCGAACGCAGTAGAAGACCCATCTCTCTCAACCTTCGTTCTCCATCGTCTTCTTCTTAGTGAGAAGAATCTCATAGTCATACACACACAGAGAGAAGAAAACACGAAGAAAAATCTACTTTCATTTCCCGAACCCTCCTCAATCCACCAATAAATCAAAACCCTTTTCTTGATGACAGAATTTTCTAGCTTAAAAGGATCGGTGTCGAGGAGAGATGCAGAAGGGTGAGTCTGGAATGGAGACTTGCGTTGGAAGGTGCGGTGAGGCGGGAGAGTGGAAGAAGGTGTGGTGATGGTGGTGGTCGTATCGGAAGAAGCAGAAGGTGGGGGATTGGGTGGGCTTGAGGAGGGAAAGGGACAATTACATTTTTTATTTGTAAAAATTTATTTTGTTTCACTTTAGTCCCTGGTTTTATAATAACTTAGGCCACGTCAGCCAAATATTACACGTATGAGAGAGAGTGTGACATCTCAGCAGGTCACGTCATCACTTAATGGGAAAAGTAGACGGAATTAGACGCAAGGACCAATTTGGAACTTCTGTGCAACATAAAGGACTAATTTAAAACTTTTGAAACATAAAGGACCAATATGAAATTTGGGTACAACATAAATGACCAAAATGGGCTTTTGACCTACTTATTTTATTAATAAGGTAATTCTATAGAGCTATCAATAGTTCAAATTCACTATCTGTTAGTCGTTGGATTTGTTTGGAGATTTGTGCCAAAATATTTTTTAAAAAAATTTAAGATGACACATATTTCAAGACAAATCCTACGGCTTGCTAGTAAGTTTGAACTCTTGATAGCTCCAAAAACTCACCCATTTTATTATATGCAATTTAAAATTAATAGAACTTATGGGATTCTTACACAGTTACACGTATATACAATAAAAAATCTATGTACAAATTCAGCCACCTTTTAAAACTATCTATAGATATATACAACTTTTACTATATACGCTAAAAAATGCCATTATAGAGGGCATTTTGTTGTAAATTTGACAAGAAAAACGTCCTCACCAAGGGCGTTTATAGGGCCAAGTGGTCAACCCTAAACACGCCCTTTAAGAGGACATTTTTCTCGAAATAAGTCAAACGTTAGAGGACTCACAAGATACGTCAATAGCCACTTGGATATAAGAATAGAAAAATGGGGCGTTTTTCTAGTCCAAAAGGTGATTGAGAGGGGGATATGAATATTGGGGTGAAGAGAGAGAGGGTGAGAAGTAGAAGATGGGGTGATTGATTTAATGGCATTTTTGTAGTCCTTTGTCTAGGTGGTTATCAATGTATTTTGTGGGTCTTCCAACGTTTAACCTATTTCAAGAAAAAGCGATTAAACATCTTCTTTAAAGGCGTTTTTAGAGTTGACTATTTGACTCTATAAATATCCTCGATGAGGGCATTTTTCTTATCAAATTTTCAATAAAACGCCCTTCGTAATGACGTATTTGAACATAATATATCTGTAGATAGTTTAAAAAAGTGGCTAAATTTTCGTATATATATTTTTTGTTATATATACATGTGCAAATCCCAAACTTATATATATATATACACACTAAAATACATCTTTGATATAAGAAACCTTCGCCTGCTAGCAACGTGCATCCACGAGGTTGTTGTCATTGTTATCACTTATCAGTAGTTAAGTTTTCTTTTAATCAAATATCTATCATTGAGGAGGGTAAGACAACTAGTTATAAAAGGGATAAAAGTTCAATGGTATCGTATCACTGAACTTCAGTGCATCCTTCTAATCATGTAGTACCAATTGTAATATTAATAAAAACTCACATTAATTAGGGCCCACCTTGAATGGTTTAGGGACCAACTGATTGGAGGGATGTACTGAAGTTCAGTACTACCGCACCACTGAACATCTACTCTTATAAAAGATTTAAAAGTGTTTCATATTTATGGTTAATAATCGATTTCTAGCACGCTATTAAATATGGATGAGTCCCTTTCACTCAATCACATCCCTTAAGTTAATAATTAAGCTATATATATATATATATATTGATTGTTGAAACTATAGTATCGAGAAGTATATATATTAGCCTCTGATTAATTTTATTTGAGTTCAGGATGGCAATGGGCATACAAAAATTAAAATAGGTATTCGATAATATTCATATAAAAATATTACCCGATATCCTATTGATATCTGATAAGTAATAAAATATAACTATCTATTAAATATTGTATGTGTGCGGATTTTGGTTTTACGTAGCTATATTTGTCCAAAATGAATGGACAAATAATGTATCCAATATCCAATATTTAAATAATATATATATATATATATATATATATATATATATAATATAATATAATAAATATATTATTAATTAAAAAAAATTTGTATCTTTTAGGGGTGATCTCGGGTTGGGTTGGGTTTGAAGCAAAAGTAAAACAAATCCAATTAAATGGTGGCATGTTGGGTTGGTTTCAGGTTGAAAAGAATTAGGGTATCTAACCCGAACCAATAGTGTAAGCTATAATATAATTACACAATAAAAACAATAGTGTAAGCTATAATATAATTACACAATAAAAAACAATAGTGTAAGCTATAATATAATTACACAATAAAAAATCTAAAAAACATATTTACAATTAGTTAAGAATAAATTATATACATACATTAAACTAAAACAAGATATCTCACAATTCATAAGATAATTATAAGCAAATAATTAATTATTGTATAATAAAAAGTCTCTATAAACATGGTTAAACCTAAAAAGTTTTATATTTTTCTTTAAAGTGGCGGGTTGGTGGGTTTGTTCGGGTTGAAAATTCTCAAACCCGTTATCCGAACCAATAGTACAGTGGGTTGAAAAATTCAACCCGAACCAAACTAATCCAATATGACGGGTTGATTTGGGTTGAGCAGGTTGTCGAGTTAACCCAACCCGCTGATCACCCCTAATCTTTTTTCAACTTTTGTATTTTAACGTTATTATAATTATATTTTCATAAAAAATTATTTTTTTTTAATTTTTATTTATAACAATTATGTATATTTTTTTTATTTGGAAATATTTATTTTATAATTATTTATTTATTGGGTGAATATTGAGTAATATACTTGATTATATGGTATTTAATATCCATTATCCATTATTTTTTTGAATATTTCAGATATTTTAGTTGTTTCGAGTATTTTGGATATCGAATAGTTTTGGATACATATATTGAAAATGTCATTTTTTTGAATTCGATTAGGATTTAAGTATTGGATGTATTGAGTGAATTTCAGCAGATAGTGAAAAAATTAACCAGATACCCACCTATTATCATCCTTACTCGAGCTAGTAGAAGTAGAGACTTTTTTTTTCTATGAACAGTAGAAGTAGAGATTTTTTCATACATAAAACACAAATTTAAAACTTTACTTAAAAAATTAACAACAAATTTTAATTTTGTTAATTAAGGCAATGAAAATATATAAAAATTGACTTGGCTAGTTATTGTAACTGTCGTTTTTGGCTCAGAGAATTGTAATTTGAAATTAGGACGGCAAGGGGTCTTAACCTTGGGGGACTTGTCCTTAGGTGATGCACCTAGGTGCCTACGTACCCTTCGGGAGGGATCAAAGTCCACGTAGTTCGTCATGCTGACGTCTATCAGAGCCATTGGGCAAGGTTGTTACCTGTATTGGGCCGTGTGCGGCTAAGACGTGCCTAAGGTACTCCAGGCGGGCAAGCCGCTCTTAGGAGGTTGCCTTAGTGGGAGAGAGCTATGGTCTCTGTGGGCTGCTGGAAGCCCTGTTAATGATATACTCCGAGGAGGAGGTGTGCTTGACGGAGACCGGTCGGAATGGGGGCCTGTGACGGGGCTCGCAGTGCGAAGAGGACTTGCGTGAGGTATTTGAGGGTGCTCAGGTACCGAGAGAGTGTGTGGAATATCACAGATGAGGTATGGTAATCCTTCAGGTTGCGTATAGTTCTATTGAGACTGGATTGCTTGCTTAATCCCCCGAGTGAGGGTCTATTTATACTCAAGTGTGGGGAGATCATGCTCGACCCACGACCTTGTGGGACGTGGGTCGTCCCACGAGGTTTGTGGAGTTCCCACGTCTTGTTGAGGGGAGGCTCTGTGAGATGACGTGGGCAAGGGCCATGTAGCTGATAGATGAATGATGCCACGTGTGTCTATCGGGTGCTGAGGTCATGCTTCTAGAACGTCAGTGCCACGTGTCTTAAGGCGGAATATTCCGTAATTACATAAGTCCCCCAAGTCTACGGTTGTCGGGCGCCCGTGGACTTAAGTTCCCTTGTCTGTGAGATACTTAGGAATTTTTCGCTGCCTTTACTCGCGAGATAGCTCGTCCGCTCGGAGTCACGATTATAGGAACTGGCCGTCCGACTCACGAAGTAGGCTCTCTCACATCGTTCCGTGGAAAAGGAGACGTCTCGAAGAGGACACGTGTCCCGTACCGGATGGCTGGACGCTTGACTTCCCCAGCAAGTTTTTGAGTCGTCTCTACAAGAAGTACGCGACTTACCGAGGCGGAGTCATCATTGCTCAGAGGGGCATTTCCCGAAATGCCCTTCGAGGGCTAGTGGGGGAAACCCAAAGGTCAGTGGCCGTTTAGTCAGTTTGAAAGGCTCTCCTCTGGCTATGTTCGTCCGTGGTTAGTGGCTGACGGTGGTTTTCTTGTTGAGGGTTATTTGTTGAAGGAGCGGGCTTCGTGCAGGTGCCACGAGTCAGAGCTTGAACGGGTGCCCCTGTCATTTAAGTGTTTTGCCGCCGTTTCTCCTTCATTAAATGCGGGTTCGTTTCTGAGGGTAGCCATCATTAGTCTGGGTAGAGAGTTTCGCGAAAAGGCCTTCAGGTGTCTCAAGGCGACTCTTGGGTTCTCGGGGGCTTTTCAGTCTTTGTGTCTCCATTTCCCTGGCTGTGCATCCCGTCCGTTCTTTCTTTCCACGTGTGCGGTTGAAGTGGGCGGTTACAACTGGGCTTGATTGTAGAGGATAATAGGTTTTATCCGTTGCGGGATACGAGGGGTCGAAGTTTTTGAATCGTTGCGCCTCTGGGTATCCTATAAATGCCCAACGTTTGAAAGTTTGTGACTTTACATTTGCATTCACCTTTCTATGTTGCCTCTGTTTTCCCTGCCCTTGCTTTGCCCTTTTTCGATTCTTGCTTCTATCGAGTTTTCGCAATGGCTGGTGGAGGTGATGACTATAGCTACTATCCCTTTGACTTCACCGACTTGGAGGACCTTCCTTCATCTTCCCCTCCTCCTCCTCCTCTGATCCGTACTCACGATACTGATCGGAGTAGGGGGAGGAAGAATGGTCACCAAGGCTTAAAGATGAACCTCTAGCTTCTCAAAATCTCATAGATCATAACTAGAGAACTCAAATGGAGAAAAAAGCCAAGGCTTAAAGATGAAAAAGAGAAAAAGAAATTAAAGGAATTGAGTCAATTGATGTGCCAAAGTAAAGTAAGAAACCCATTATATATAAATGTATAATATTGGTAATTAATTTTGTAGAGGCTAAATAGGAAAAATAATAAAAAACATAGATGCGAGATCCTATATATTTCTTTTTCAAAGGCTCAAACTAATTAATATTAATAATTCAATATTGAGCAACTTCTCTTCTGGACTCATGGTAAATGTGTGAATGGCTACAAAACCTAATGGGAAAGATGCCTATTGTGCGTATAAAAATAATCTATAAAGATGACATGAACTTGCGTTTCATCAGATTAAAAAAAAATTTGGACATAACGGTTTCATTCACTAACCCCAACAAACTCACAACAAGAAATGTACTTTTTCTAGTGATTTTTATTGGCTATGGCGGTGATTTTTTGCCACTGCTAAATGATTTTGTGGCAATAAAAAACCTTTGACAATACCTGTGTTAAAGTCTAACAATCGCAGGAATTTATTTTGTGGCGGTAACACACATGCCAGTAAAAAAAAATGTTATTTAGATTTAATGGAGTTGGTTGCGGTGCTTTACCACTATTACAATATTTAGTTTTTATTGCAAGGTTCATATATAATTGCATGCTGCCATTAGTTATTTTCAATTTTTATGATAATTTCTTATTCATTCTTGATTTTTGTAAATTTATAAAATTGTATTTTGCAAATATGAAAACAAATATGAAGGAAAATTGCTCTTAACAAGGCAAGAGATAAGGCACAAGGCCGGCCTCCGTAGGAGAACTTTGTTGGAGGGTTCTAGAAGAGTCCCCTTTGTGTGAATTGTCTTTGTTGGGAAGCCCCTCAGTGACGTGTCACTGATGCAATGGCCACATGCGAGAATTTGGGGCATCACTTAGTGCCAAAGTAAGGTGAAGGGAGAGTAGTCATGATGTCATTACATATCATACATGCACGAGGCTGGAAAAGTGGTATCATTGATGAGCTATGCGCGTGAAGTGTGTGTGGGAGGCAAGTAGGGACATTCCTATCTTTAGACGCCTGCCAAGGCGAGCTAGGAGATTGAAAGTTCTTATTTGGGGGTGAACACCTGTGGAGTATACTTTTTGGGCATATAAGAGAAGTCCTCCTAGAGCCCAAAGTCATGAGTACCTGCAAGTTTGATGTGTAAGACTTAGTTGAATTTTTTCTTTGGTGAAGGTTTTCACCCATGATGGGTTGAAGTGCGAGATGTAATGGGAGCTATGCTCCCTTAAAGTTAAATGGTTGCCTATCAGGAGAGGGAATAGTCATTTAGGTCCGAGGTGCACGTCTGGATTAAAAAGTCTGAAAGGGAGGCTAGAGAGCCAATGGATGGTGTAACTCGTATTTTCAAGAGTGTACACCTAGAGAGGATATTTTTTTTTTGGTTTCCCAAGGTATCCCCCAGCCCGACAGGCCAAGGACTAATCCTTCGTGGATCTGAGCTCCATTTAAGGATTTGCCGTTGGCCAACTGGTTGCTGCATACACAAGGTGGGATTCGAACCCCCAACACTTGCTTAAGCGACCTAGTGAGCTAATCACTAGACCAACCAAGCCTGGTTACCTAGAGAGGATATTTAAATGTGTATAAAAGATGAGTTCCTCTCTTTTACAAGGTTAATGTTGCATTTAGGTAATGCTTAGTCCTCACGATCGCTTTTCTGATGGGGTTGGATTTTATTAGTGATGTTATATCACACTTAGCGATTGGATTACCTAGAGGGTTTAGATTACCATGTGGAAAAATATAGTTTTGGTTGACTATTGGATAATCAGCAATGCTAAGTTGCCTATAATAAAGGCGAGGATGGATTCTTGGGTGGTTGGCAAGTTGGGAGAAAAAAAAGGGATGGTAGGCTTTAAGTCATAGGACCACCTTTTGATCCTTTAATTAGGGGCGGTGGGCAAAGCTAAAAAGCTTTAAGGCATACGTATGCCCATTGATCCCTTGGCAGGCATGGAGGCGAGCTAGAAATCTTTAAGATGAGGGATTTATTTTTCTGATCCATTTGGGGTCGAGAGGTTGTTGACCAAAGTTGAGTAAATTTATGTCAAACCAAGAATCATTTAGGATAGGCCGAGTGGGCGATGTCGAGCTAGAAAGCTCTGAGGCGAGGATTATCCATTGGTGAAAATCGTGGTGAAATTTCTTTATGAGAGGCTAGTCTATTCGCACAATGATTGTGTGCTATTGAAGTCTTCTTATGAACTCAAGGACCTTCCTTCCCGATACATCAAAGGGGCACTTGGTGTGGTTGAGTTTTTTTGGGGAGTGCATTATCCCCTACTCCCCTCGAAGAAGTTGCCATTGATGGCCTTAACGGGATCTGGAAGTATGAAATATATGTTTCCCTTAGGAGCTTGCAAGGAGAAATCTAGCAAAAGTCGAAGGGAAAAGTGGATGGGCTTTCATGAAGGAGAAAGTTGAAGAAATTTCCAAGTTTGAAAGCTAAGGAGCTTTGATGAAGAGCACTGAGGACCTCTTAATGATCTATCTTGTCCTACCGAAAGATGAAGAGCTTTCATGGAAAGATCATTAATTGCCTTGACCAAGAAAGAGAGGTGTTTGACCAAGAAGGCTTTCACCCTTGATTGAGTGACATAGGAGTGTCCTTTAGCCTTTGTTCCAATTGTTGGACGAAGACTTGCCGATTAGACAGACGAGTTAATGGGGGCCTTGTGGAATAAATCAGATTATTCTGTTGGGGCCTTCCCGATTAGGGGTTAGTTATCCCAAGGATCTTGGCGTTTTTTGATCACCTTGTAGAGCACGAGATCGCCATCTTCAAAGCGTTAATGACAAACTCGTTGGTTAAAGCGATGAGTTGATCTCTGCTTTTAGGAAATTGCCTTGATTGAGGCAAGTTTTCTTAGTTCCTTGGTCGGATCTAAGTCGACCATCAGGTTTTGATGTTTTGAATCTGAGTGCTACTGCACTCAGTTGAAATGGGAGCCGACTTCATCTAGGATCATGGCTTCAAGATTGTATGTAAGGGCGAACGGTTGCTCACCGATGGCAGTTTATTTCATGGGACTTGGCCTTGCTGAATCGCTTTTTGAGCCCTTCGAGAATGATTCGTTTGGCGAGCTTAGTTTAGCCGTTTGTGGCCGGATGTTCCATAAAAGTGATACAATGGTCAATCTTCTATTCACAGACATTGACGAAGCTTTCACTTATGAGTTGGTGTCGTGACATTGGCGGATGACAATAAAAGCGTAGAAAATAACGTTCTGTCAAAACTTTTGTGTTTTATGAGTTGATATGGCAACAAGGGGTTCTGACTTGATTCCCTTAATAAAGTAATTGATGGCGACCAGGAGGAACTTTTGTTGTTCGGAAAGCGTCCCAAGATGTCCATCCCCAAGCATCAGAGGTCAAGGGGAGTGTTTGGATTCGTTATTGAAGTTGTTGTGGGGTTTACACTAGTCATAGTGTTTTACTAGCTCTTCGGAGTCTGATCACATTGTGGGCCAATGGAAACATGGAATTGCTCCAACTGATTTTTCTTTGTTGAGTTTTGGCGAATTGGTGAGCCTTGTAGACTTAATCGTGCAATTCCCTAAGGACGTAATTCGACTCATAAGGAGGGAGATATCGAAAATGGGGCTAGAGACGAAAAACCTTTTTTGTATAGGTCATTGCCCTAAGGGAAGTACCTTGGTGCTTACTTTGCTATCTATCTTGCCTCCGCTTTTCGGTGGAAAGAGTATTGTGCCTGGAATATGCTTTGACATGTGTCACCCAAGAGTTATCTACTTCTACTAGCAGAGCTTCTTGGTGTAAATTTGGCACTGTTAAGGCTTAAGCACGAACCTATGTCGGTCACAAATAGCAGTCACTAATTGCAGTTTTTCTAGTAGTGGGGTATCTAGTGGCATGTGCTGACTTGGAAGGGGCGTCAGCTTGAGTATTCAAGTTGCACGATATTCATTTGGTCAGGAGGGATTCAAATCTGGAGATTAATGGTTGGACATGTCCCACGTATTGCATAATAGTGGACCCAAATATGGCTGTTTAGACGTCGTGTCGTTGGGCATGGGGTTAGTTATTTTGCCATTGGAGGGCATGGGGTCCTCTCTTGGCACCTATGCTAATGGTATAAAGCACATGTAGTGGGGTCAAATGGGAGAAAGTGTGTCCCTAGTTGACTTTGGGTTGACCAGAATCAAAGGAGGAAATGAGTCCCTTTCTAGACCGAGGTATTTTGACATGTAGTTAAGGTTTTGTCGTACCAATGGTAGTTAAAGGACACAACATGCATTGTTCTAAATGATTTCTTTATGGGCCCTTCAATGAAGCATTGGCGGTGTGAAACTAAGGAGATACATGGTTTCTCTCATGGTTCGAGTCGTACGAGTAGTCTCAAGGCTTAAATTGATGAAAAGTAATCAAGGAAAGCTTAAAAATGAAATTCTGGTTGAATGTCACGACTTTCATCAGGGATATATGTTCCAACGTTTGTTAATGTTAACTCTAATCTTCAACATTTTTTGCCTAATTTTGCTCCCTACGATTCATTCAGTTCAAATTGCAGGTGTTCCGTAAGCCTTTTGAACCGTCAGGGACAATAATAGACAATAATTTGGACATTTTGGCAATTGGTCAATGCCTATAGGCTTTAAAGCTCAATCGATGCCCTAGCCCTTAGGGTTAAATCCAAACACCCTACCAATAATTCTAGACTAGCCCTAGTATGATAAAATTTAATGCAAGATGATAACATATATACTTAATGATGATGCTGATGATAAGGAAAGATGTATGTGTTTCGACCCACAAATTTTTTCTAAAACTTATAAATACACCTCCCAATACTTCGGAGGCAACATACCCAAGAAATTAACTAGAAATCCTAAGTAAATGTCTTGTTCTTTGGCTCTTGCAGCCCTCTATGTCTTCTCATAGCCTCCGTCATCGTTGGTTATACTCCGGGGAACCTACTCAAGTATAACCCTTCTTACCACTAACCCTCATGGACGTTAAAACATATCTCGAATAACACAGACTTTGATCCATTTTCAAAGTACGTAAATTTTCAATTAGGTCAAGTTTCCATCCTCTAGAAATAAATAATTTTTTCCAATAATAATATTATTGATATCAAAGCACAAAGATCCATCCATCAAGTATCAGAACTAAATGCATGCATTTTTATCAACATATAATCTAATTTGCATTTTTGTGGGGAAAAAATTTTCAGGTTGAGTATGAGATTAAAAATTTTGAGTCTCAACAAAGAATTTAACAATTTTATAGTGATCATAAGTACCTAGGGCCTGTTTGGCCAAGCTTCTGAGGTCTTCAGAATCATTTATTTTTTTAAAAGCGCTTATTTTCTTATTTTGAGATATTTGACAAATGTTTTAAAAGTGCTTCTGAGTTATAACAGAAGCATTTTTTCAACTTTAAGCAGAAGATAGAAATTAGAATGTTTATTACTAGCCAAAAGCAGAAGATAAAATTTAAATTTTTTAGAACAAAACTATCATTACTCAAATTTTCAAACTCCCATTTTATCCTTATTGTTGGATATATTAGGATCTTTAGGACTAAATATCC
The DNA here is from genome assembly GCA_014851425.1 of Senna tora. Taxonomy (NCBI): domain Eukaryota; kingdom Viridiplantae; phylum Streptophyta; class Magnoliopsida; order Fabales; family Fabaceae; genus Senna; species Senna tora. The sequence goes on from CM026266.1 coordinate 8,667,852, forward strand.
GCCCATGGGGGAGTCTGATCGGGTCAAGTGAGTATCCATTGGAAAGCTCACAGAGAGACGAAGAAAACGAAATGAAAATGACTCTCATCGGAGGTCACAAGAGCCCGTACTCGTGGCCCAAAGAGGGCTAGATAATCATGATTTTATAATAATTATCCTATTCTTTTCTTAAGTCCCAAACCGGTTAAATCTATGATGGGAGCTCTCTCATCCTCCTATAAATAGGAGTGACTCCACACATTTTTAGTTGCTCATTCCATGTGTTGGAAAAGGGGGTCCCGTTTGGGAAACCCCACTAAGTATAATTTTTCTCTCTCCCTCTTGAGTCATCTTCCGTGCCTCAGTCCTGGACACGTGGCTTTAGCTCTCGTAGGTGAAGTCCTCCGTTTGGTGCGGCCCTTTTCGGAGTTCGTCGTTTGAAGGTCAACCTTGGTAGAGCAAAGACACTGTTAAGATCCGAGGTTTTAGCAATGACTTTCAGGTTAGTAGCTTACGCAATATTTAATTTTTACTTGGATTTATTTTCGATTTTCCTTTTTGGTCCCTGGGTCGGGTCGGATCATGTGAATCCGAGCCTTTTCCTACACTTATCATAAAACCTAATTAATAAAGACAATAGTACTAATTTATCAAATCAATAATAAATATTTATAATTGATTTTTATTTAAATAAAATTAATATATATTTAATTAATAAAAAATAATCATAAATAACAAAATTATATTATTTAAAAATAATAATTTTTTTCATTAACATTTTGTTAAATTAACAAACTAATTAAATTTTTATATTTATTTGTCTAATAAAACTTAACAATAATAAATATTTATACCATTTAACATTTATATATTTAATTAAAATTGTGTTTAGGGTTTTACTTCAGAAAGCTGGAGCTATCTGACCCTTATTTTTTTTTTTTTCTGAAATTCTTAAATTGACTTTGACTTGCTTTTTTGGCTTGTCATAGCCAAGCCCTTCGTTTGACTTGGTTGCATTTGCATAATAATTAATGTTACTTTGTCACTGACTATATATTTATTAATTTTTTTAAGGTTATGTTTGGTAGTAATACACGGATGAGATGAAAAGAAAAGGGATATAAAATATTATAGAATAAAAAAAATATTGTTTAGTAGTTCTCGTATAATAAAATGATAAATATAATGCCTTGACTATGCTTTATTTCTTCTGGTTTTATAAATTGCACCTTTTTCACCCAAAAAAAATGATAAATATAATTAATGTGAACCAGAGGTGTTATATATATCAATTAATCAAATCTGTAATTTTCAATGGTCAACATGCATGAACAGTATTGAATTAACGATGGATCCAATGAATATTTAGTAGCTAATTGGTTAGGTCATAGCCTTAGGTAGTATAGGGAGGAATATGTTTCGTTGGGTAAGTATGTACAGATTAAGCAATCGTTAGTTCACTTTAACTTAAAGAAATATAAGATAAAAAGATTAAATTAACTATACTAATTAATTACTCTTAGTTCACAAATAATTAATGCTTTCTTAATTTTATAAAATAGCATATATTTTTAAACATAAATTTTTTTTTCACTCAAATAGATATTGTTAACTAGATAGAGTAATATTATAACGTTGACAATTTCTCAATAACAAAAATTAATATTAATGTTACGTACGTACATCTAATTATTTATAGTAAGACCAATAATATATATATATATATATATATATATATATATATATATATATATATATATATATATAATGATATAATAATGATGCAACATGCATTAATTATAGATCAAAAATCTATTTTGGTCCCTTATGTTGTACCCAAGTTTTATATTGGTCCTTTATGTTTTAAGTTAATTGTTAACGTAGCGTGTTGACATGTTCATTTAAGTTGACGTGTTACGCAACGTCATCGCCACATCATTGACATGTCATCACAGATAATAAAATAGAAGATGACGTGGAGTGACACGTCAGCTTAAATGAACACGTAGGAATAATGATATGTTCACCTCATCACATTGCGTTAGCACTTAACGGAAGAAATTGACGAACTTGGACGAAATGACCAATTTGGAACTTCTGGAAAAGATAAATGACTAATTTAGAACTTTTAAAACATAAAGGACCAATATGAAACTTGGGTACAACATAAGGGGCCAAAATGGGCTTTTTAACCTTAATTATATAAGCAAAACTGCTAAAGAGAGATTTTTTTTATGATCAGAGTATCTATCAAAGTGGACCTAATAACCAATTATTTAATTTGAGTACTGTGGGGTTCATTAGTGGGATGATCCTCCTAACAATGATGCTCCAATAAACCAACATGTTGTGCTCAATTAATTTCTTGCTTATTGACTTCGCAATATTGTCTCAACAAGCAATCATATCAATTAAAAGTACTTTGTAGACGTAATTACTTCAACAACTAAACTAATACACTAACTTAGAAGTGTAGTCTAATTTGTTCACATGGCAAAGGAATCCCATGAGAGAGTCTTTACGCTTCATATACAATTAAGAATGTATGAACTTTCTTTTTCAATACTACTATCAAAATCGTGTTATTTTTCAATTAATGAATTAATTAAAATTATATTAAGTTGTCACTTCAAACTCCCTTAATGGCAACGGGGAATTAGTTGTATCATTGCATATAAGGATCTATAATTTTAATTAGGTTTTGATTGCGTACGGATCCTGAATCTCTTTATACGTGTGTGTTGCACCTTGTAAAATATTTTTTAGTTTGAATTTATTTTTTTTACGCTTGCAATCAGTACCAATGTAGTTCTCTACTATATTATTCAAGCATTAAAATTATTTAACAAAATGTTATCATAACAGAAGAACCAAATTGATACTAATCGCAAATGTAAGAGGCTAATTGAAAATAGATAAACGTGAGAGACTAAGTTAAGAAAAGTGCTAAAAATTAAAGATTGAAATAGCGTTTTTGTCTATATATACATACTGTAGTTCATTTTTTTAGAGGTTAAATAGGAAAAGAAAAAAATTGCGCGGGATCTAATATATATATATATATATATATATATATATATATATATTCCTTTTTTATAGGCACAAATTAATTATTAATAATTTAATATTAAACAAGTTCTTCTTTTGGATTCGTGGAATAAGTGTGAATGGCTGCAAAACTTAATGGGATTGATGGCTATTTTGTGAAGGAAAATAATATATAAAAATGAGATGAACTTACGTTAGATTGGGGACTTTCAAGAAAATAGTTTCATTTGTTGATCCCAATAAATTAAACTGAAGTTATATATTTCATTGTTTATTAGTAATAAAATTTTTTTTGATTAGTTTATTAGTAATAATTTTTTTATAGGACTTTATTAGTAATAAAATTGAAAAATAAGTTCAAGAAATTTTTTTTTGTTAATTTACTTTTTTAGTAAACAAATTAATTAATATTAGTTTTCCTTAGATTTTAAAATATGTGTATATTTTTCAAATGGAGGAGCATTATTTAGAGTAATTTATTAAAAAAAATGTTATAATTCAGTGGACACTCATGCATGTATATTGAAATTTTTGTCGATATTTTTAAGAGGCAAAATATTATTTAGTCCTCGAATTCGGCAAAAATACTATTTAGTTCTCGAATTTACTATTCTGTCAACTATTTAGTCCCTAAATTTGGCAAAAATTCTATTTAGTTTCCAAATTTGACAAAAACACAATTTAGTTCCCGAATTTGCAACTCTGTCAACTATTTAGTCTCATGATCGTTACCCGTTAGATAACTAACTTATGTGGCACCGTTAAGTGCCTAGGCACATGCCACATCAGATTTAACATTTAAAATTTAAAAGGAAAAAAGAAATGCGCGACGGTGGAGGGCAGAGGAGTTTTTCGGTGAAAGGGAAGAAGTGGTGGAGGGTGAGGGAGTGTTTGAAAGAAGGGAGGGTAGTGTGAGTGAAATGGTGGGTTGAATAGGGGTAGTGAAATGTTGTGCCTCCTGGTTATTACATGTTCACAGTTGTCAATGACGGAATTCCTAGCATGCATGTCTCAATGGGTTCGCCTTGTTCATGTCTGAGTCAGCATTTTTTTTTAGTTTTAATGTTAAAGCTGACGTGACATGTGAGATGGCATGTGACTGCACACTTAACGGCGCCACATCAATATTTAACGACCACGTCAGCTGGTTATCTAACATGTAACGGTCATGGGAAATAGTTGACAGAGTTGTAAATTCAAGGACTAAATAGTATTTTTGCCAAGTTCAGGGATTACATAGTTGACACAATTGCAAATAATTAGCGTGCCATTAATAAGTAGACTATATAAAATATTTATTTGAAAGATTATTTTTTTTTCGGTCATTGAGATTTTGTCTCAACTAATACAAATTTAACTCATGCCGTGCATGTAATTATGGTGAAAAACTGTCCTAACAAAAATAGTTGCATTCAAAAAGTAATCTCAAATCTAAAATATTTTGGAATATATAACCCTTGGTTGTTATATGGAGGTTAAAGAGATTAATCATCTCAAAATCATTTATTTGAAGATAAATTATTATTTATTTTATTAGAACAAAATATTCTTTATAATTTTATTAAGTGTATGTTCTTTACGCAGAAAGGGAAATGAAAAGGGAATGAGAATAGGTTTGATGTGTTTGGTAGTAAAAATTTGGAATGAAAATAGAATGAGAATGTATTAAAATTACCACTTTACCCCTTATATGAAAATAATAAAAAGAAAAGAATGTTAGGTTTGTATCAAATCAAAGGGTATAATAGATATTTTGTATTTTTTCTTTTTTTTTAAATCTGACAATGAAAAAAATAAAGTAAATGAACCCCACCCACTTTTTACACTCCTTTACCTTTCCTTTTTTATTTTCATTGGCTAACGAAAATAACCTAAGTTCTTCAATAAAATTTTTTAAAAAACCTGACAATGAAATAATGAGTCATAAAAAGCATCTACATGTGCGTGCACATCAATTTTGTAAGTAGACACATTTTTTGGTTTAGACCAGGGTATCCACCGTCGAACACAGTGACTAATCCCCTCGCTGAATTGTAAGCACCTCGAAGGGTGGGATAGCTGGCCCAAGGATTTAAAGGTACTCCATACCTAAGGCAAAAATCGAACACCTGATTTAAAGCTACTCCATACCCAAGGCAGAAATCAAACCCCTGACACTTGGGTAAGGATGGATTAGTCCCTTCCATTCAACCACACCCCTTATATTTGTAAGCAGACAAGTTAAAAATATAAAAACAAACACACCTAAATAACCTGTTCCTTTCTATAAACTTAAATATCTAGACAAATAATATATATATATATATATATATATATATATATATATATATATATATAGAAATAGATTTCTGAATCAACTAATAATCTAAATTATATTTTTACCTTCAATAAAAATAAATATTAATTATATAAACTTAAAGTATTTCTTTTTCGACCAAATGTAATGATCTAATTGTGGACGCGCAAGAATATTTTATTCACAATAAATATATTTTTACTAAAGCAGAGAGGGAAAGAGAAATTTAAGAGAACACCTCCTATGGTAATAATTAATTAAAAATAATTTAGCATATTTGTATATTTCAAATGAATGGCATGCATAGACCAACGTCTTGGTTTGAGACATTACTGTGAATAATACAATTATTCTTATTAGTTATTAGGAGACTCTTCCATCATAATCAGGTGCTCGACACGGATTGAGTTCAGATTAGTCGATGCAGTATCTTAGAGACCAAGCGGACAACCCAAAAAAAATTAATGATATAGCATGCAACGACAAGATAGAAAGGGAAAAAGAGACAAAATCAGTTGAACTTTGAATGTCGCAATACAATTATTTTCCACAAATCAACCCTTCTTTATTCTCTCCTATCATAATCAGGTGCGCGACACAGGTCGATTTTAGGTTAGTCGACGTAGTATTTTAGAGACCAAGCGGGTAACCAGAAAAAGTAATGACATAGCATGCAACGACAAGATAAAAAGGGAAAAGAGACAAAATCAGTTGAAGAACTTTGCAATTTACAATACAATTATTCTCCACATAAAATCAACCCTTCTTTATTTTCACTCTTTAAACTATTTTAGTTAGGTCCCTTCAAACTATTTTAGGAAGGGAGAGAAGCAATGGAAGCAATGAAGGCAATGGTATCTTCCGGATTTCAAGAAATGCGACGCCGAGAGAGCTCTGGCGACGATCGAGTTGCTGTGTTGGATGCCCAGCGTTTGCAATGCATCCGACGATCGAGTTGTCGGGTGAGTTTCTCCATGTTATTTCTTCTCTTAGCTCTTCTTCTCTGTCGTAGAAATTATTGGTGCTAGTAGACTTAGTCCATTTGAAAATTGATCTCTTCAAGCATTGTTTTCCTATATAATGTTGGTGCAGCAACATGAAAATAAGAATAAACACCAAAAATAGGAAAAAAGTAAATTTATTAGAGAAATAATAAAATGCATGGTACTGGACTGAGGCACGGGTATGTCGTTATCTTTAAGGTAGTTCACGCCTCCCATGGGTTGATTTTGCTATATCACCCGGTGCAGGGGTTCTCAGACGTGTTACCTCTAGGATACAACAATCCAGTACTCGTCTGTTTGTCTACAAACTCTGCACGTTGGAGGTAGACATGACTCTGTCTCCCACACCTTTCTCTACCCAAATAACACAATATATATATATATGTGTATATATATATATATGTGTATATATATATATATATGTGTATATATATATACACATATATATATATATACACATATATATATATATATACACATATATATATATATATACACATATATATATATATATATACATATTTTTATGAATGTTCCTTTTCCATTTGTCTTACTTCTTCACCCAATTCCCAAATATATATAGGTGAATTAGGAGACAATATAATTATAAACATATTAAATGAATTTAAATATAAAAGTAACATACCAACGGCTAACTCAATTGATGCTAAAAACTGTCAAATAAATTGTGCAAGCCGTTTTGTTTCATTTAAATGATTAATTAATATTATTAATTTATAATAATATCCAACAATCTCGCACTTATTATTATAAATTAACACACACTTGACATTTAATACTTGTTTTTATATTTGGGTAGAGACACACTATTATGCATAATATAGATAGCTAATTGCCTTGAATCTATATTTAGCAAAAATATATATCTTGATCCAGAGTCATGGTGATATTTGCCTTGAACCATAACTGCTTAAGGGAGACAAGATATATACCTTGCACATAATAATCCATGTGCAATATATGAGCCATAGCCTGCACATTATGCGGCCGTGTGCGCACCCTGTTTCTTGAATGTGTTTCAAGAATATACCCTTTTATATTCTCTTAGGAGCGGCCCCACTCCGTCACATTCAAATGGGTGAATTCTGTCAAGGGTATTCCTGCAATTAAGATACCCCACTCTCATAGAGCTACTGATTTCATTAAGAGTTTTTTGAAAAACTCAACCTCACATATCATTGCAAGAAAATGCACTTACACCATAGGGATGAAAATTAAGAGTTGAAACTCTTCCAAATGTGCATTTCAACAGCCACTCTATGATTCGTTCGTCTTTATGAACCAAGTTCTTAGGATATCTAATCACAAGGTAGGGTATCCTCATAGGTTATTTTTAATCCATACGGACATTAAATATTCATCCCCCTCGATGCACAAACACCAGATTCTTTGACTATAGGTATAGTTTTAGAAAAACACACAATTCAAAGAATCTAATAATGACGGTATTTATCATAATAAGTTATCACAATTTATTGGCTTAAAAAATTCATAATTATTATTGGCGGGTATCCCAAAATTCATAAAATATATTTTAATATATTCTTCAACCAAATAATAATATTAGCCAATAAAGTAAAACATTAATCCATTTAAGGAACTTTTCAAACGCAATAATGTGACCAAAAATTAATTATTGTTGTACCTCTTTGTACAATAAAAAATATTTAATTAGCACCAAGTGCTTATTAAATTAAATTAAGCACATCATCATCTCTAATTTGAGAAGGTATCATCAATTTAATAAATTAATCACAAATAAATATATGCTTACTTTCACAATATAATTTAGGTCAAATATTCACAATATACTTAGTTCCAAAAAATGAATTATGTAATTCCCATTATAAATTGCATAGCAATTTTTAATAAAAATAATATACCGTCAAAAAATTAAGGTGAACTCATTTAAGATATCCACAAAATATATACCCCCACTATTGATGGGTTTTGTGCCTCTCACAAGAATTTCACAATTTCTTTTGTTCACCCAAAAAAAATATTCTTGTGGCGCACCATTAAAAATCACATGTGAAAACTTAACAAAATTCACAATCATGTGAAAATTTACTTTTCCACAATTATATATGTATCAAACTATTCACAACAAAGTGAATTGTCAATTTTTCATGTTTGCAAACATTTTACCTCAAAATATTTTCCCAACTAATATTGATGCATTTTTCTAATTCCATGACAAATTTCTTTGTCACATATGGCTTAAATCAAAGCCCACAAAAAATATGGCTGTTAAAAGCCTCATACATTATAGAATAAAATTTCTATAAATTTATCTCTAGTATTTTTATGCTTTATCACATAAAATTAAGCTTATAAAAGCTTTTCACATTCCATGGAAATGTATCTAATCTTGTAAAAGCTTTAAAAAACTATTATCACTTAATGAAATTTCATAGGATAATTCTATTACTCTTCTAAATAAATATATGAAATGATCTCATAAAAATAAATAAGTTAATATGTTGCGTCTCTCTAATAACATAGCAAAACCAAGAGTATACCAATACTTCAAAACAATATGCCATATATATTATATACTTTGGTATCTCAGAATTATATATAATGAAATTTTTTCATAAATATATCTTAGAATTAGTGAGCAATTAAATATAATATAAAGATTTATAAGCTCATAAAAATAAATCAAGATAGCAAAAATATATATATTTGAGTAGTTCACCAACTAGAACTCAAATAATTATTCCTCAACTATTCTTATTTTTCATTTGCTGCATTATGGGGATTAATATGAATTACCTTAAACATGTTGGTAGCAACATGAAAATAAGAATAAACACCAAAAATAGGAAAATGTAAATTTATTAGAGAAGTAATAAAATGCGTGGTGCCAGACTGAGCACGGGTATCTCGTTATCTTTAAGGTAATTCACGCATCCTACAAGTTGATTTTGCTATATCACCCGGTGTAGGGGTACTCAAATGTGTTACCTCCATGATACAACAGCCCAGTACTTGCCTGTTTGTCTACAACCTCTGCACGTAGGAGGTAGACAGAACTTTGTCTCCTACACCATTGTCTACCCAAATATAACACACACACACATATATAAACATATTAAATGAATTTAAACACAAAAGTAACATACCAACAGCTAACTCAATTTATGCTAAAAACTATCAAATAAATTGTGCAAGCCGTTTTGTTTTATTTATATGATTAATTAATCTAATTAATTAAAATATTAATTTATAATAATATCCAACATATAAGGCTTCTAGTCTCTAGTGCATTATTCTAAGTTTTCCCATACCATGTATCTGCTTGTATTGCATTGTGTGACTAAAAGATCAAGATGCGTATAGTAGGTATTAAGCTAAGGACTTTATTGTCCAAAACCCTTAGATTAATTCCTATTAGTGACTTAATCCTCTAGTCACCCAATGCAATACAAGCAGAAACATATTATGAGAAAATTAGAATAAGGCAAAAGAGATTAAAAGCCTTATAACAATGCTCACCCAGATGAACTTGGTGATGCAAAGTTACCTACTTGAAAGTAAATGTCTTCAATTGTGTACATAATAGATTTGGAACAAAAATATGAATTTAGGCTAAAAAACAATAATAAAATAAGGAAGTTATTTTATAAATATTAAATGGTATTAATAAAGCATTTTCATAATTAAAATTTGGTGTTCCTCCCCTTTTTGGTAGTTTTTGAGAGAAAAAAAAATTTGATGTTTTGAAAATAAAGAGATAAAAGCATTTAACCTCTCTATCCATTAATCTCTTCATTTTTACAACTTTCAAACAGTAATTAGGAAATTAAGTTCCATTATTTTTCTCTCCAATGTTACGTCCACTTGTGTGCATAAGCATAGGGTAAGAAAATATGTATATATATATATATATAATTATTATTTTAAATATAAGAAAATAAAGTGTTATTCGCTCTCAATATTCTTACTAAAAGAGACTTAGGGTATGTTTGGATTGGGGATTAAGGGGGAGAAATGAATGGAAGGGGAGATAATTAAGATATCTTCCACTTGTTTGTGAAGATGAAAATTGGAGGAAAATATAATGGAAGATCAATCATTAATCCTCAATTATCCTCCCCTTCACAAATTCAAGAAACCCCCAAGTGGGATATTTTGGAGAAGGTATTAACACCTAAACAAATGGTTAACCTTCCATTTCCCTTCCCAGCCCTCCTCTAATCACTTCCATTTTCTTTCCCTTTTAATTCCCAAACAAACCCTTAGAAAAAAATGAATGGTATTTGTTATCTATTTTAAAAAATTAATGATTATTTAGAAATGAAAGTTACATTACAATGGGAAAAGAGTAGAGTGCATCATTTTTTTATGTTATCTATCTGGTCTCAAAGGCTTTGCCCCAATTAACCCAAACTCGACCTGCGTCGCGCACTTGTTTATGATAGGAGAATGTATTTTTGACAATATCAACAAACAATAGAATTAAATTCAAACAAAATTTGAGAATTAATTCCCTTTATAGGAAAAAATATTAAATCATTATTTAGGTTAAATTGCTATTTTGGTCCTCTATGTTTTATCGAATTTTAGTTTTAGTCTTCTATGTTTCAAAATATCATTATAAGTCCTCTATGTTTCACATTTCGTCAAATTTTATCCTTTTGCCTAACACCGTTAGTCTCCTTTGTTGAACACGCTGACGTGGACCGTTTACGTGGCTTCTACATGTCCTTCTTCTTCTTCTTCTTCTCTCTACCTCGTCAGACTCTCGAGATATAAGATTGGAGGTAGCATATGTTTAGATACCCACTCTTGCTCTCCTCATTGGAAATATTAGGGCATGGTTGTAAGATACTTTAGGGCCCAGAGTTGGAAATATTAATGGAAAGATTAAAAAGTCATTCACTGTCGTCCCATTCCACAAGATATGGTTCTCCTTCTTTACCATTCCACTGTCGTCACATTAATATTAATGGAAATATTCATGTAGGCTTTTTTCATGTGGGAGTGGTAAAGAAGGAGAACCATGTCTTGCAGAGTGGGATGACAATGAAGGATTTATTAATCTTTCCATGAATCTTTGCTACTTTGGCTGCAAAGTGTCGTACAACCATGCTTTAATCTTTTTCCATTTGTTTTTAATTTCGAACCCTGACCTTCGAACCCTTTTTCGTAATCTACAATTCTTTCAAGTGTTTCTGATTCTTCAATTTCTTGAGGAGGAGTCACGTAAGCGGTCCACGTCAGCGTCTAATGGAGAAAACTAACGGTGTTAGGCAAAAGGACCAATTTCGACAAAATGTGAAATATAGAAGACTTATAATGACATTTTGAAATATAGAGGACCAAATTAGCAATTTAGCCCCATTATTTATTAGATACATTAATCTAAAAACTAGAATCTTGATCAATATTTTAACATTAATTTTCACTTTTTACCTTAATTAGACAAATTAATCTTTATAAGTTACATAGATTTTATCTATGAACATATAAGCATATAAATATGCGTATTTTTTCTTCTTAATTGTTTTGTAAGCATAATTGGCTCACTCGCTCGAAGTAATCATACTTGGCTTAGATCGAGCTGATAAACCCATAAGAAAAAAAAACTAGCAAATAGGAAAAGCTAAGGTTCAAAGATGTAACTCTTGCTTCTTAAAATTCAATGGAGAGAAGTTGTTGATCTAGCTAGTATATATCTGTGATGCTCTTGCGAATTGTGAACATGTGTCGTCTCACAATCTTTATAATACAAAAGGAAATTGCAAGCTTTCAACATACAGAGCTATGATGACTGTCATTTCATGGGTGGACAAACTTCTCGCATCTCGAAATCTCATAGATCTGAGCTATAGACTCATAAACATAAAAAGCTAAGACTCAAAGATGTACCTCTCACTTCTCAAATCTCAAAGATCTTAACGAAAGAGCTCACAAACAGATCAAGCTAATGCTCAAAGATGAACCTCTGGCATCTCAATATCTCAAAATTAAATGATTAATTTAGAAATGAAAAGTACATATATTATATTGTGAAAGAGTAAAGTGCATCTTTTTTGTTGATTACCTGTCCGGTCTTTAAGACTTTGCTCCGACTAATCTGAACTCGACCCATATCACGCACCTGTAGTGGAAGAGTGCATCTTTGACAATATCAACGGAAAATAAAATAAAATTCAAATAGAATTTGAGAATTCCCTTTATAGGAAAAATAAATCCATTATTTATTAGATACATTAATCTAAAAACTGGATTATTGATCAATAATTGAAAATTAATTTTCACTTTTTACCTTAATTAGAGATAAATTAATATTAATTAATTACATAGATTTTATCTATGAAAACTTAAGCATATATGTGTGTGTGTGTATATATATATATATATATATATATATATATATATATATATATATGTATGTATATATGTATACATGTTTTTTTTTGTTTCTTAATTATTTTGAAAATATAATTTTCTCACTCGCTTGAAGTAATAATACTTGGTTTAGATTGAGTTGATCTAGGTTGATTTTGAAAAAGATCGTATGAATAAACCATATCAATCTAAATCAAGCTTGGACTGAAAATGATTGTTCATACAAGTAACAAATAAATTGAAGATCCATGAGCATGGATCAAAAGAGTCAGATCTCAAAATTAATTAATAAAAAAAAATCAAATCACAATTCAAAAGCTCATAAAGAAAAAAAAACTAGCAAATAGGAAAAAGTTAAGACTCAAATATGTACCTCTCGCTTATTGAAATCCATTGGAGAGAAGTTGTTGATTTAGTATATATTTGTGATGCTCTTGCAAATTGTGACCCTGAATCGTCTCACAACCTTTATAATACAAAAGAAAATTACAAGCTTTCAACAGACAAAGCTATGTTGACTATCATTTCATGGGTGGAGACACCTCTCGCTTCTCAATATCTCATAGATTTGAGCTATGGAGCTCATAAATAGAAAAAGCTAAGGCTTAAATTAAATATGTACCTCTCGCTTCTTAAATCTCAAAGATTTGAGCTAGATAGCTCACAAACAAAAAAAAGTTAAGGCTCAAAGAGGTACCTCTCACTTCTTAAATCTCAAAGATCTAAGCTAGAGAGCTCACAAACAGAACAAGCAAGGGCTCAAAGACAAACCTCTCCCTTCTCAAAAGTATCTCAAAGATCTGAGCTAGAGAACTCACAAAACAAAAAAAGCTAGGGCTCAAAGATGAACCTCTTGCTTCTCGATCAAAATCTTATATCTGAGCTAGAGAGCACACAAAAAGAAAAAGCTGTGGCTCAAAGAGTAACTCTCACTTCTCAAAATCTCATTGACCTGAGCTAAAGAGCTTATAAACATAAAAGTTAAGGCTCAAAGATATACCTCTCACTTCTCAAATCTCAAAGATCTGAGATAGAGAGCTCACTAATAGAAAAAGTTGGGGTTCAAATGAACTTCTCGCACCCTAAAATCTAAGATCTGAGCTAGAGAGCTTACAAATATAACAAGTTAGGGCTCAAAGATGAACCTATCGCTTCTCAAAATCTCATAGATCTGACCTATAAAGCTTACAAAAAAAAAAGAAGCTTGGGCTCAAAGATGAACCTCTCGATTCTCAAAATTTCGTATCTGACCTAGAGAGCTCACAAACGAAAAAAAAAAGCTAGGCCTCAAAGATGAACCTCTTGCTTCTTGATCATCAAAATCTTAGATCTGAGCTAGAGAGCACAGAAAAAGAAAAAGCTATGGCTCAAAGAGTACCTCTTGCTTCTCAAAATCTCATTGATCTGAGCTAGAGAGCTCACAAACGGGAAAAAAAAAGCTAGGCCTTAAAGATGAACCTCTTGCTTCCCGATCATTAAAATCTTAGATCTGAGCTAGAGAGCACACAAAAAGAAAACGCTATGGCTAAAAGAGTAACTCTTGCTTCTCAAAATCTCATTAATATGAGCTAGAGAGCTCATAAACAAAAAAGTTAGGGCTCAAAGATGTACCTCTTGCTTCTCAAATCTCAAAGATCTGAGCTAGAGAGCTCACTAATAGAAAAAGATGGGGCTCAAATGAACTTCTCGATCCCCAAAATCAAAGATCTGAGCTAGAGAGCTTACTAATATAAAAAGCTAGGGCTCAAAGATGAACCTCTTCTCAAAATCTCATAGATTTGACCTATAAAGCTCACAAACCAAAAAAAAAAAGCTTGGGCTTAAAGATGAACCTCTCGGTTCTCAAAATCTCATATCTGAGCTAGAGAGCTCACAATCGAGGAAAAAAAGCTAGGCCTCAAAGATGAACCTCTTGCTTCTCAAAATCCTAGACATGAGCTATGAAGAACTCACAGAAGAAAAGGCTAGGGCTTAATGATCATTTCTCAAAATCTCAAAGATCTGAGCTAGAAAGCTCACAAACAAACAAAAACACCTAGAGCTCATAGCTGAACCTTTCGCTTCTCAAAATGTTATAGATCTGATCTAGAGAGCTCACAAACGGAAAAAGTTAAGCCTCAAAGATGAACCTCTATCTTCTCAAAATCTCATAGATCTGAACTAGAGAACTCACATGGAGAAAAAGGCCAAGGCTTAAAGATGAAAAAGAGAAAATGAAATTAAAGGAATTGAGTCAATTGATGTGCCAAAGGAAAGTAAGAAACCCATTATATATAAATGTATAATATTGGTAATTAATTTTGTAGAGGCTAAATAGGAAAAATAATAAAAAGCATAGATGCGAGATCCTATATATTTCTTTTTCAAAGGCACAAACTAATTAATATTAATAATTCAATATTGAGCAACTTCTCTTCTGGACTCATGGTAAGTGTGTCAATGGCTACAAAACCTAATGGGAAAGATGCCTATTGTGGCATATAAAAATAATATATAAAGATGACATGAACTTGCGTTTCATCAAATTCAAAATTTTTTTTGAACAAAACGGTTTCATTCACTAACCCCAATAAACTCACAACGAGATATGCAATTTTTCTAGTGATTTTTATTGGCTATAGCGGTGATTGTTGGCCACTGCTAAATAATTTTGTGGCAATAAAAAACCTTTGACAATACTCGTGTTAAAGTTTAATAATTGCAGGAATTTATTTTGTGGCGGTAACACACATGCCAATAAAAAAAATGTTATTTAGATTTAATGGAGTTGGTTGCGGTGCTTTACCACTATTACATTATTTAGTTTTTATTGCAAGGTTCATATATAATTGCATGCTGCCATTAGTTATTTTCAATTTTTATGATAATTTCTTATTCATTCTTGATTTTTATAAATTTATAAAATTTTATTTTGCAAAAATGAAAACAAACATGAATATATAGGAAGTAAGTAATTTTTCGAACTATACAACTTCTTTCGAAAAAAAATATAGGAAGTAAGTAATTTTACTAATGGCATGTAATAAATGCATGAAAATAATATTAATATGAATTCTCATGAGAACTAATTTTATAAATTTAAAGAGTGAAAAACAAAATAAAACAAGGTGTTCAAACAAGCATGTAATTTCTCTATTATTATTTTGTAATGTCAGCACATTAAAAGTTACATTGATTATATTTTTCCCCATAATTATATTGTAGAAATTTGAGCCATGTTATAATATTTTTTTTTAATATTTTATACTTAATAAGTTAATATAAACTTCTATATATCTCTGACTATTGATATATATATATATATATATGAAAAGTAATCAATTAATTAAAATTGGAACAAACTATTTGAGATTCATATGATTTTTTTCTCAATATATAAAGAAAAAAAAAAAGGGACTCATTGAATTACGGGTCAATTTTTTAAGAACCAATTTTTTTTCTATCTCCTTTTACTACCCAAAAAAAAATTCACTTTTCAACTACAAGAATCCAGACCAAACCCAAAAGAATGCAACAAGAAAATCAAAAGTCACAATATATGCACCTTTAAGTAGTAGACTTACAAGTGGTCGGTGGTCCTAACCTCACCTTGCTTTCCGGTAAGCACTCCTAAAGAACCCATCCGACTCATCACCTCACCAAACTTCACTGGAAACAAATTCAGATCCTTCGCCATCCTTCTAACAAATGACATCATCCTCTTGTCATTCGCCATTGCTTGATCCGTCTCCAGCAATGCCATCCTCTTCTCCACCAATTTCTTATACAACAAATTATCAATCACAGCGGGTGTCTCATCAAAATTCACAGTTGGATTATTCCTCACAATTCATTGACCCAGGAGCCTTACATATCTTCTTCAATTCATCAACCGCGATCGGGTCCAAATTCTCAGGTTGAGTCTCCCTGTGTTACTATAATTGTACAATCTTTCACTAAAAATGCTGCAATGTGCTGCCCCTACAGAATGTGCACCATTCAAGGCCACTATGTCTCCGGCATTGAACCCTTTCTTTTTGAAGAGGTTGAGCATTTGATCCATTGACCAGTTGGGGAAAGGCAAGTTGTCTTATGCTTCGGCTGCACGGGACGACAAGCTGTCCTTGCGACCGTCGAGCTTAGGCTGAGGTTGAGGTGGAAAATCCCCTAACGTCATGGATTCAGCAACAACGAATGCTATGGTGTCAACTCATGAGACAATGCCGGGACATTGTTCCTCCAGCTTTGCTTTAATGTCATCAATTAAATCTACGCCTTTTAAGAGTTGGCCATTGGTGGGTGACAATTTTTCTACTTTTTCTGTAATACCCCGAAAAATTTCGAGGATTAAAGAATAATTTATTTAAAAAAATTTCGAAGATTAAAGAACGATTTATTTCGGGGCTAGGAATTTAAAACTTTAAAAAGAATATAGAAAAAAAATAAGAAAGTTAAAAGAAACCAGAAAGGAGTTTTTTCAAGGATTGTAATACCCAATAATTTTTTTGAAGTTTAAAATAAAATAAAAGGGAAAGAAAAGAAGTAGAAAATAATTTTTAGAATTTAATTCAGGACTTATAAAATTGGAAACCTGAATTTATTAGGGAAAGGGATTAAACTAAAAATATATATTTGTTATTGATTATTTAATTATTAATTAATTATATTACTTTTTATTAATTAATTAACTAATTATTATTATTATTATTAAATTGGAGGGGGTGCCGTGTATTTTGTTTTAAGAAGAGAAATTAAAAAGGAAAAGAAAGCATAGAGGGAGAGAGAGCTACGAGAAGCAGAGAAGGAAGAAAGAAAACAGAAAGAGAGGGAGAAGAGGGAGAAAGTCGAGAGGTAGAGGGAGAGAGGGGGTTCACCGGAAATTCGTCGGAAACTCGTCGGAGAAGAGCTAGTCGACGCCGGGAAAAGTCACCGGAGCTCGATTACAACATCTTCCACACCTCCCACCAATCGAATCAAGGTTGGTAACCCCAATTTCATTCTAAACCCTTAATTTCTCCATTTTTAGGGATTTCTTTGATTCACCTTCGATTGAGTTGTTTCGAGGGTAGATTGAGACCTAGAAAGTGTTCTTGAACACTTAGTTGGGGTAGGAATCGAAATTATATTCTCGAATTTGCCCAAATTCGAATTTGGAAGGGTTTAGGGTTGAAATTCTAATTATTCCTAATTTGGGGAAATTGTTGATAATTAGGATTGAGCTTGGATTAGAGTAAATAGACTTGGATTGGTATTATTAAAATTATATGGTTGAAATATTAGCCGAACAACACCCATGAAGAGCTGGCCCGAGGTTACTAAGGTTGAACCTTGACGTTAACGTGTCGGATCCCTGCTCGGGTTGCCCAAATACACTTTAAGGGTGATGTTGGGGGCTTCAAACCTCTTCTTTTCAATCTTAAACACCCGAGAATAATTCTAAATATGCTATCAAGCATTAAGAATTATTTTAGGTACCTTCTTGTTTCTTAAGGATGGAAACTTGCGGAACAATGAAGTCCAAATCCTAAAATGGTAATTTTATTCCTTCATAATTATTAGGAAGCTTTAAGTAGGATGAATTAGAGGTGTATTGAGGTTTAGAAACTAGATTTCTTAGAACCCGAGTGAAAACACAAGTTGAAACAAAATGCTTAGACCTTCCTAAAATTAGGATTCCTTCCAACCAAGCTAGATAAGCTTCCTTAGATGCGAATACAAGTTAGATAGAGGTCTAATACTCAAATTCAAGTATGTGAAACACTCAAGTAGAGTGTTATATTCGAGTAAGTCAAGTGTCTAAGGAAGGATACGCATAAGTTGGGATAGAGAAGTCCAATAAGACCAAGAGCTTGACTCTGTGGCAACCATGGACTACATGTGAGAGTAATGAAGAGATAAATAACAAGTTAAGCTAAGTAATAACCTTACTGAAGTAAATGTTGTTCTTATAGGAACAAAGGCACGCAATAGAGTGCAATAGGAACTTCGAGGAGACTAAAGTTACAGGAGAGGATTTCATGGAAGGTTGGCCAAGGTGAGGGTTCTTCCATCTCTTCTCCTAGGGTTTTATGCTTATGTGGATTACATGAGTAGGTATATTCTCTGTTTGTCTGATATGTGTTAGCTATAAGTATAGAATGCTAAAAGAATAAAAGAATTGGAAAATAAATTGTGGAAAGTAACTTGGATAGGAAGACATAGGAGTAGAGTGTAATTGTTTGCAATGATTGGTGTGTTACAAATCCAACTCGTACACTCCGGAGGCATGATGAATATTTTATTAAAATTTTCCCACGACGGTGGCAAGAGTCCTTGTACGCAAGGACTGAGCTTTTAATTTGAAAAGTCTTCACGACGGCGATTTAGATTATAATCATGCAAAAGGAGTTATTGGTGGGTTTCGGATTTGATTATGCTAGCGATGTGATACATCAACTAGAACAACGTCAGATGGCACTTGAGACCTCAATTTTATAATCACCATGACGATGGTCATTGCCCTATCCTGGCAATAGGGTCAGAAAGGATTTATATTGCTATGACGATAGCTTGAGGTTCAGAGAGTGCATCTGGACGGGTATATGAGTTATATCCTATTGAGGATACTTGTCCATGTTAACAAGGAGAGGAATTGTTGATCATTCGGGAAAGATACAAAGAATCCTATTAATATGTGAGACTAAGGTAAGGAGACACGAGAGGAACCAACGGGTGAACCGTGAGCCTAACCTAGAAAAGAGAAATCATCCCGTGGAGTTTGTCCAGGGTGTGTCAGCGGCCATGCTTCGAGACGTCGTGCCGTGCCCGCCATTGTGGCATGGTTGGATAATGGACGAGTGGGTTCAAGTTATTGCCCCGCAGTGAGGGGTCAGAACGTGCCACTTGGTGGCTACGGATTAGTTGCTTGATAGATAGAGATTGATTGTGTTTGATTAACAGAATTATCACGAGGTGACCAATACCCAAGAGAATGGGTTAAGTATTGTTTGATTAACAGAATTGTCACGAGGTGATCAGTACCCAAGTGAATGGATTAAGTATTGTTTGATTAACAGAATTGTCACGAGGTGACCAGTACCCAAATGAATGAGTTAAGTATGTGTTGCCACGTTGTGGCCAGTAACCCGAGTGCACGGGTTCAAAGTAGAAAAGCCACGTAGTGACTAGTAGATACCCTAGAGTGGGGAAAATTAAGTAGATGTATGCTAAAACATCTGTGTGTATGTACAAATTGTTTGTGCTTGCATTTAATTGTTGATTGTGCAGCGTAGTGATGACGTACAGGATTACGTCACCATAACGTCTTGTTTGATTCAAACATGCTGAACGTGAGAAGACTGGTAAGTAAAAGCCGGCACTATATGTTACATGTTTACTTGTTGATTGATGACGTAGGATAAACTGCTGCATGCTTATTTCTGTTAAATGCATGTGAGTGGTTGAGTGAAATATCTGTTGTTGTGTGATCACCAAGAATGTATGCTAATTAATAGCAACCATTTGTTTTTGCATGTGGTTGTCTATGACTCCCAATCCCAGCGCTATGGTACCCGCCTTGCGCCGGAGATGGGAGAGTCTTCACTGAGTCGTGTGGTTAAGACTCACACCTCATTTTTACTACACAGAGATAGGTTAAGTACAGGTGGAAGAAGTTTCGGTGGAACGAGGGACAAGCAGAACTTTCCAAGACCCACAACTTGTTCATGTGGGTGAATAAATTGTAATTGTAATTTAATTTATTTTCTCATTGTAGCATAAAGTAAAGGGTAGACATACCCAATTAGATTGTATTACTAAATTTAGAACTGTTAGCTTCACAAACCTTAAAGATCAGGATTAGTTATCTTGCGATAAAGGGAAAACTTGTTTTCAATATATATATATACATATATCTGTTGCATGTGAAGCATTTTCGGATGTGTAGCCAGTACACAGGTTATATATATTATGTGTGTTTTCCTATATCTATATCCTGAAGCGGCACTGGCCGTGGATTTGCTTGCCTAGGATAGGCCACCATTTCGGTGTAGCCATGTATTATACTGCATGTGAATGTATGTTCAATAATGGATATTCTGTCAATCAGGTGGTAAGACTTACAGGCATAGGGACATTCCCTGTATCTGTGCCGGTCTCGGTCCTCTAAACGGGAGTCGTGACATTTTCTTCGAATTCCATGGCATCCAACAAAATATAGGCATCACATTCCTTTAATTATATACAAGAGCATATATATATATATATATATATATATATATATATATATATATATATATATATATATATGAAGTGTCAACATCTATATCACTCTAAAAATATATTATTTATATGTCAACAAAGAGGAGAAAAAATAAATAATTATTTGATAATTTAAATATATGGAATGTGTAACTACGGAATATTCCACCCTGGGACACGTGGCACAGACGTTCTAGAAGCACGGCCTCAGGACCCGCTGGAGACACGTGGCACCACTCATCTATCAAATACGTGGCCCTCGCCCATGTCACCTCACGGAGCTTCCCCTCAACTAGACGTGGGATCTCCACAAGCCTCGTGGGACGACCCACGTCCCACGAGGTCATGGGTCGAGCACGATCTCCCCACACTCGAGTATAAATAGACCCTCACTCGGGGGACTACGTAAGCAAGCTAGCCCTCACAGAACTAGACTCACCCTGAAGGATTATCGTACATCCTCTCTGATATTCCATACTCTCTCGGTACCTGAGCATCCTCAGATACCCCACGCAGGTCCTTCCCACACCTCGAGCTCCAACGCCGACCCCCATTTCGGCCAACCTCCAGCCAGGTCATCTCCTCTTCGGAACACACCGCTAACAGGGCTTCCAGCAACCCTAAAAAACCATTGCTCTCTCCCACTAAGGCAACCTCCTAAGAGCGGCTCGCTCGCTCACCCGGAGTACCCTAGGCACGTCTTAGCCGCACACGGCCCAATAGAGGTAACAACCTTGCCTAACGGCTCCGATAGACGTCACCATGACGAACTACGTGGACTTTGATCCCTCCCAAAGGGTACGTAGGCACCTAGGTGCATCACCTAAGGACAAGTCCCCCAAGGTTAAGACCCCTTGCGGTCCTAATTTCAAGTTACAATTGTCTGAGCCAAAAACGACAGTTACAATGGTGCCCACCGCGGTCTTATTCAGACCACAATGCCTTGCGCACTCTGTCGCTGAACGACATTTCTTTTTCGGGGAGTAGGAGTATATGCTTAACGCTCAGAAACCCGCATTTGATTTTGTTTTGATCTCCAATACAGATACAGGATATAATACATCATGACCGACTCGAACGTCCCCACAACTACGACTGACGCTAGCGCCCTAAGACGCAGCACAAGGAATCGACAGGGAACTGCCAAACCGGTCACAACAGAGGCAGGCGGATCAAGCGCGTTCAGCCTCAAAGCTCCTCAATAACGCAGGTAGCCATCACGGAAACCGCGGTCCAGAACCTGACATCTAGAGAGGAAACTTGTCCTCAACACCCGTATGGCATGCCGCACGTCCCTTGCCCCACAACCGGTGGTCAAGAGATGACAGAGCCAGCAAGAAACCCGCGGGACGTTGAGATCGCCTGCCTCAAAGCAGAAGTAGCAGCTCTACGCCAACAGCGATGGGAAGAGGACAGGAACCTTGCCCCAGCAAATGCGAGCGCGACGGCAGGGACCTCCAGTGACCTTACCGGCCTGCCCACAATTCAATTTGGGACCTTACCAATGGAGTTTGCACGATTGTCACTGACGGCAACACCACCACCAACGGTGATCCCACCTGGACCAACCATGGTAGCCGGACAAGCAGCACGGCCCGTCACGAACTATCCGCGACCACCAATCCCAAACTACCGTCCGGGATCCTACCTCCATATGCCATGGGCATCGGCCTACAACCCGTATGCCGCCGGCGGTGCGAATGCCTACCAGTGGCCCGCAATCGACTTCCAGGGAAAAGGGAGACACCCCTTCACCCAGCAGGTCATGAATGAGCACGTGCCCATGGGTTTCAAGATGCCCTTCCACATAGAACCTTATGGTGGAGAAACCGACCCGCGGGATCACCTGAACACCTTCAACTCGGCCATGTCGATATTAGGCATGAAGGACGGCCAACATTGCCGAGTCTTCTCGTCGACCTTGAAAGAAGCCGCCCTAAGATGGTTCTCCTTGCTACCCACAAATTCGATCCACAGCTTCGAACAATTGGCACAGAACTTCCTCACATAGTTCGCCAGCAGCAAAGAGTACCAGAAAAATGAAGACTCCTTCATTGGTTTCCACCAGGAGGAAGGCGAAACACTGCAAGCCTTCCTGGCCCGCTTCACCAAACTCTCGCTCCAAATCCGAGGCCTCTAGGACACCGTCGCCATCTTTGTCATAAAGCAAGGTCTTCGATGCTCACAATTCTACGGGGAACTCAACAGATGCCCTGTCTCCACATTGCAGGAGCTTATGGACCGTGCGTAGTGGTTCATTCAAGAGGAAAATGCTCAGATCGCCAAAGACAAGATGAGAAAATTCCTAATAAGCCGGGCAGACATGGAATGGGCAGAAAAGAAAAAGGAGAAGACGGGAACCGAGAACCAAGCCCCCAAGGAGAAGAGTAGGAAGAGGTCGCCACCTCGACCACGGACACCTCCCAGGGGACGGTTCACGAGTTATACTCCCCTCAACAAGTCTCATGTAGGGGTGTTGGAAGAAATTTCTCACTCGGACATGCTTAGCTTCCCCCCACAGGTCAAACGACGTAAGACTGGAAGGGCGGTGGACAAGTCGAAGTATTGTCAATTCCACTAGGATTACGGGCACGAAACTAACGATTGCATCCACCTGAAGGATCAAATCGAGGACCTAATCCGGAAGGGACAACTTGGCAGATTCATCAAGGAAGAAAGCAGGGCTAATATCGAACACCCCCAAAAGGCCAACGATCAAGCGCCTACCCGCGGAGTCATCAACGTCATAGCAGGCGGACAACAACGAGGGACCTCCTCACTACCGCAAAATAAGAAGAGGATGGAATGCTCCATACTCGCCCTCGATTACGCTCCGAAGCACAAGAAGAGGAGCGAAACCAAGGTAGATCCCATCACCTTCGACCTCACTAACCTAAAGGGACTAATCCACGACGACCCCATGGTAGTGACCGCTATAATCGCCAACTACGAAGTCAAGAGAGTCTTGATCGACCAAGGATCTTCAGCAGACGTTCTCTACTTCGACACCTTCAGAAAGCTCGGGTTGAATAAGGCTAGTCTAAGACCATTCCCCGGCATGCTCAGAGGGTTCTCAGAAGCCCAGGTTCCAGCAGAAGGAATCATCACCGCTTAAACAACAGTGGGCACCTTGCCAAAGGTCGCGAGCCTTGATGTAGACTTCATCATCGTCTCAGCACCATCAGAATACAATGCAATCCTAGGGCGACCGTCCCTAAATAAACTCAGAGCTGTAATGTCCACCGCATAGCTCACAATGAAGTTCCCAACACCCCACGGGGTTAGAGAAATCATTGCGGACCAAAAACTGGCGCGAGCATGCTACGCAGTGAGCTTAACCAAGATCGTCAAGGTCGCCCACCTCGATCCCAAAGAAATGTAAACATTCTGCTTACCTTCAGCCTAACTAATGCTAGCCCGATTGAGGCTGCAGGAATGTAATCATTTTGTCTATTATTAAAAGTACTTCTTTTCAGCTAGAGACAAGACTTCAACTTTGCAAAGTACTCGCATAAGTCCTACTACAGGACAATGGGCTCGACCGCCCCAAGAAACGGTAAGTGCCCCCTGGGCCAAGCTAAAAATTTCCCCCAAAAGCGCGGTAAAAAACCCCTTTGGTGCGAAAACCACAAAACGAACGCTCGACAAACCATGCTAGGAAAACGCATACAAACCGTCCTGATCATACGGTACTCATGCAAGAGATCTTTTTACCCAGACGTTAAGAGACAACTACGAAAAGAGAAACTGCATACATGACTTTTTGCCCATAAGTAAAAAGGAAAGCAGGAAAAACTCTTTGCAAAAAAAATCATTCTCATTAGATGACAAAAATGAGAGGGCATCCGCCCATTACAAAGGGTAAACACCCTAAAAATTACATAAACCTAATATTGGCCATCCCCAAGATCTACAAAGGTCTCGGCACTCCGCATGGCCAGTACCTTCCGACGACCCCCGCCTAGTCGCCTCAGTAAGCTGCTGAGAAGTAGGTCCAATCCCTGGAGCTCGTCCACCAATTCTAGACAACACTTGGTGATCCAACAAGCGATCCGTCAGTTGACGAAGGTAGGCGAGATTTAACGGAGGGTCCGATTCCATCCGGCCGTGAAGCCCACCCTCAAAAAACTCCAAGGAAGGATGCAAGGAAGCCACACACTCCGCTGGAAATCTCTCCCCACGGAGACGCTCAAGCTGCTCGACCGCCAGAAGCATGCCATACATCTTCTACGCAGGCAATTCCCCCTGGAGATCAGCAACATCGGCAACCTTGTTCGCGGCTGCCAGCAAACCAGAAAGGTTCTCATTAGCGCGAGCCTCAGCACCCCGCAAAGCTTCGCGAAGTGAGTGCAGCTCCTGCTGACGCCTCTCAGCGTCATCTCAGCGGGCGGCCAACTCCATGCGAGTCCTCTACAACTCCAAGCGAAGGAGCGCGACCTCGGAAGGGTGACCAGCTTCAGCCCTAAGACGGGCAACCTCTTCAGTCAAGGACTTAACCTCGCGTCCTTGACCCTCACACTCCAGCTTCTTGGCGAACAGTTGCTCCCGCACGTCCGCCAACCTCTTCTGGGAGACCTCCAGAGCCTGGCTCTTGGAGGACGCAACACCGGAAAACTGATCCCGGTCGCGACGAATCTTCTCTTGCGAAAGATACATATATACGGCTGAAGTCAGAAAACGCGAGCCAAAGCAAAATAGGGAGGAAAACTAAGACAAGGGAACTTACCGCACGCTTCTCCCACTCAAAATCGGCTTAATGGAAGTCAGCCAGCGCCTCGGCCATCCGACCGAAGCCTCGGGCAGCAAGATTCAGGGGTGAAGTGTCCAGCCCCCTGGCTTCCCTCTCCCGCATCTCCACCGGGAAGCGCCTGCGTAGTGCCACTAGTTCAAAAGACAATTCCCCCTCCGGTGGCCCAAGGGGTTTAGAAGGGCCGACGCTCGACCCAGGAACAAGATCTCTCGTGGTAGCCGCTTAACTCGCCACTATATTCCCTCTATCTGAGGGGGCTCTAGCCTCCACGGCCGCATCACCAGACTCCTTGACCTCTTCTGCCGTAGGTTCACCCGCCGCAACCAGAGGCGCGGGAGAGTTTACAACAAACTCCTCAACGACCACCCTTGCCTTCTTAGCAGGCGGCTGATTAACCCCTTCAATGGGGTCGAGGACGGGAGGACGAGTAGAGAGTATCACCCTCATGGGTGACTGACGGATGGGAGCGGAAGTGCTAACAGAGGTAGGAATAAGGACAGGGGCAGAAACAGGAACAACATCTCTCGTCGGAGTCTCCACCTGTACATCCCCCCGGTCAGTACTCTGTCGTGCAACTTGCGGAGACAACTGCAACTTCACACCGGCAGGCCGCTTCTTAAGACATCCTTCTCTGCCCTTGGGCAATTCTGGCGTAGGGGTTCCTCTCCTTACCCCCTCCCGGGGTCCGCTCGTACCGGCTCTCACATCTTTCTTCCTCTTCTCCCTCGGAAGAACCTCTTGACGACGCTCCCTCTCGAAAGACGGAGGGACGGGAAGCCGTTCTTCCCTCTCACCACCAGCAGGCACCGAAGCTGACACCACAGCAGGGACATCGGCAGCTCCCCTCGGAGACGGGCCCTGTTGACCATTCTTCCTTCCCCTGCTCCAGCCAGTATCGCGAGTTTGAACCAGAGGAGGAGGAGGAGGAGGGGAAGATGAGGGAAGATCCTCCAAATCGGTGAAGTCGAAGGGGTAGTAGCTATAGTCATCACCTCCACTGGCCATTGCAAAAAAAATTTAACATAAACAAGAATCAGGAAAGAGCAAGAACAGATGAAACAGAGGCAACGAAGAAAGGCGAATGCAAATGTAAAGTCACAAACTTCAAACATTAGGCATTTATAGGGCACCTAGAGGCGCGACGATTCAAAAACTTCGACCCCTCGTAATCCGCAATGGATAAAACCCATTATCCTCTACAATCAAGCCCAGTTGCAACCGCTCGCTTCAGCCGCACAGGTGGAAAGAAACAACGTACGGGATGCACACAGCCGGGGCAAAGGAGACACAAAGACCGAAAAGCCCTCGAGAACCCAAGAGTCGCCTCGAGACACTTGAGGGCCTTTTCGTGAAACTCTCCACCCAGGCTAATGATGACAACCCTTGGAAATGAACCCGCATTTAATGAAGGGGAAACGACGACAAAACACTTAAGAAACAGGAGTACCCGTTCAAACTCTGACGCGTGGCACCAGCAACAAAGCCTGCTCCTTCAAACAAGTAACCCTCAGCAAGAAATCCACCGTCAGCCACTGAACACAGACGAACATGGCCAGAGGAGAGCCTTGCGAAATGACCAAGCGGCCACTGACCATTGGATTTCCCCTACTAGCCCTCGAAGGGTATTTTGGGAAATGCCCCTTTGAACAATGATGACTCCGCCTCCATAAGTCGCGTACTTCCTGCAGCGACGGCTCCAAAACTTGCTGAGGAAGCCAAGCGTCCAGCCATCCGGTACGGGACACGTGTCCTCTCCAAGACATCTCCTTCTCTACGGAGTGATGTGAGAGAGCCAACTTTGTGAGTCGGACGGCCAGCTCCCATAACCACGACTCTAAGCGGATGAGCTATCCCGCGAATAAAGGCAGCGAAAATTCCTAAGTGTCTTACAGGTAAAGGAACTTAGGTCCACGGGCGCCCGACACCCGTAAACTTGAGGGACTTATGTAACTACGGAATATTCCACCATGGGACACGTGGCACAGACGTTCTAGAAGCACGACCTCAGGACCCGCCGGAGACACGTGGCACCACTCATCTATCAAATACGTGGCCCTCGCCCACGTCACCTTACGGAGCATCCCCTCTACCAAACATGGGATATCCACAAGCCTCGTGGGACGACCCACGTCCCACGAGGTCGTGGGTCGAGCACGATCTCCCCACACTCGAGTATAAATAGACCCTCACTCGGGGGACTACGTAAGCAAGCTAGCCCTCACATAACTAGACTCACCCTGAAGGATTATCGTACATCCTCTCTGATATTCCATACTCTCTCGGTACTTGAGCATCCTCAGATACCCCACGCATGTCCTTCTCGCACCTCGAGCTCCGACGCCGGCCCCCATTCCGGCCAACCTCCGGCCAGCTCATCTCCTCCTCGAAGCACACCGCTAACAGGTCTTCCAGCAGCCCTCATAGACCATAGCTCTCTCCCACTAAGGCAACCTCCTAAGAGCGGCTCGCCCGCCTGGAGTACCTTAGGCACGTCTTAGCCGCACACGGCCCAATACAGGTAACAACCTTGCCTAACGGCTCTGATAGACGTCACCACGACGAACTACGTGGACTTTGATCCCTCCCGAAGGGTACATAGGCACTAGGGATGGCACCCACTACGTGCGGGGGCGGGGAGTGCTCTCCCTGTCCCCGCCACCCCCAAAGTCCCCCCGTCCCCGTCCATGATCCCTGCCGTGGGGAAAAATTTCCCCCCATCCCCGCCCTCCCCGCGGGTCACTGCGGGGACCTCGAAATATATTTTAAAAAATAAAAAATAAAAAAATATATATAAGTATGAGTTGACTTAATCTTAATAAAAAAACTAACCTATAAAATTAGATAAAAAAATGTCATATTAAATAAATCAAATTGAAAAATATCAACAAACACATAATTTTATCAAAATTCATCAAAAAAGCCTAACAATCAATAAAGATTATAACAAAGTTTACAACACAACATAAAAATTATGAGTGAATTACATTAAATTTTAGGTATAATAAAACATATATAAAAATTAATAAAAAAATAATAATATAAAAATTAATAAAACATTATATATATAAATGTTAATTTAATAAAGTAATAATATTAAATAAAATTATTTATATACCCTCGGGGACGGGGACCCCGCGGGGCAGGGGACATGCTTCCCATTCCCGAATTACCATCGGGGATAAATTTGTCCCCATCCCCGTCCCCGCGGGGAAAAATCCCCGTATATGGGGCCCCGTACGGGGAATCCCCGCGGAGATCCCCGTGGGGCGGGGAAAATTGCCATTGTAATACTCGGGAATATTTGAACTAGCATCGGAAATTAAATTAAATCAATTAATTTAAAAGAGGAAAATGAGATGAAAAATACACTAGCCTATCACTTATTATGTTGTAAATATAAAATTTTAAATCCTAATATTTCTATTTTTCTTTTTATTTATTAATAAATCAGACTTATTTCTTTTGATATGTATATATTAATTAATTATATAAATATATATATATATATATATATATATATATATATATATATATATATTGGATAAGAAGAGAATAAAGGAATAGAAAAGAATTAAGTAAAAGAAAAGGAAGGGGAAAGAAACGTGTAGGGGACGCAAGACCAGAAGAGCAACACGAGAGAGAGGGAGAGGCTTCATTAACGGGCAGCGACGTCGTGCACGGAGGAAGCTCACGGAGGTGGCCGGACGTGCGAGCCGGTGCCGGAGTGAGACGCCGTCGCCGGAAAACGCCATTATTGTGCTGGAGAGAGAGAGAGAGTTCGGGTTAGAGAGAGAAACGAAAGGAAAGAGCTTTCTCGCCGGAAAACGCCGTCTCTTCACCGGGGAAGGTAGCTGTGAGTCTCTTCTACTCCATATCGTCCTTCTAACCGGTTGAATCGAGGTGAGAAGTCCCAAAACTCTCAAACCCCAATTTTATGAATTTTAGGGATTTTTGGAAAGACCCCAATTGATTCAATCTGGGTATTTTAGGTCCTAAATTGAAGTATTTGCATGTTATTAAGTGAATTGGAAGCTTAGGAACCGGAACTAAATTGATGGAATTTATCCGGGTTGGAAAACTAGTAGGAAAAGTATGATTGGAAATGTTTAAGGGTGTTGCGGAATGATTTGGGGTGCATTGAAAGGTTGAATGATAATTATATAATTGTTAAAAATTATTGGAATGTACGAGGGATCATAACCCGAGTAATTCTCGTCTCACCCGGAACCCCGTTCGGGGAAAAAGAGACAATTTTCTAATTTTACGCGTATTCGGGTATGTGTATTCATGAGTAGGTGAAGTGTTCAAGGTTAGTTTGATAAATGCAAAGCTTGGACAAGTAGGATTTATGATTCTCTTGAGCCATAAATTCAAGACTTGGGTAATGGAAGTTCATATGGACACATAGAGGTGGAATTGGGTAACCTTGCATTCCCAAGTCAAAGCTTCCGAATAGTGTGATTAAGAAAGGGCTGAACACGAATAGAAGCATGCTAGGTGTTCCGAAAATTAGTTGAGGGCATTCCAAGCCAACAGTCTATGGAATTAATTAGAAAGAACATGAGCATTAGCGTTACATGTACACTATAGTGGTTGAAATTGCAAGTTTCTGAATCTCTCAAGTATATGTGTATAGGGCACCATACTGTGAGTGGACTTTTGGGCGCACCGAGAGCCGATCAGAGGGGCCAACCAGGTGAGGGGCTTTCCTATCCTTGTCCTATAGGGTTGACTGCGGATATGGATATATGGTTTGCCTTCTTGCCTATTTGTAGGAATTACATGTTAGATAACATGCTATAGTTATTCCTAAATTACAGTATATGTGAAAACGTGCTATATGTGTGTATGTGAATTGTAAAAGCAATGGTGGCTCAAGGAGCCTTATATGGAAAGAAGGTCCTCGGGACCTATACGATATCGGGGGTAGGATCGAGTCTATTTTATTTGTGAGGGTCTTGTGGTATTAGAGACAAACCTCATTGATTATTATCTGAAAGGTGTGGTTTTGTAAGTAAGTCCTTAAAGAGAATAAGCCTAGGTGGCTTTGTTCTGAATCAAGAGTCTGAATGAGAAACCACTTGGAATTCTAGATTTGCCTAAGAAGAAGTAAAATGAACAAGTAGTGGTCCATAGAGCTTATTTATGGTACAACGCGGGAACCGAGTCTATAACGGGTGGTCCGGGTAGATTGAGTCTCTTGTCTTGAGTCAACCCACTGAAATCCAAAGTATATGAGTACACCACATTGTGGCTATTGCCGTGGGTAAACCGAGGTCAGATGAGTCGCCGGCTATGCTCCAAGTGAAGTCTTGGGGTCAGACTATTGTTCCAAGTAAAGTCTTGGGACCAGGGGTTCCTAGAATGATCAACTAGGTTCCCATATTGCTCACGTGAGATATTGCCTTCAGGCCAGATTCCTTCCTAACGGAGATATTGCCTTCGGGCCAGTTTATGATTACGATTAATTGAATACGGGTGACCACATGGAATTATATGTTAAATCATGATATGATGTATGTGTGAATTTAAATGTATGCAAATCCATGCTTTAAATTCTTTATTGTGAATATGATCTATGTTAATTGCCTGACCACCTAATATATGAAAATTTAAACCCGTTATATGCGTGTGTGTTTGTGATTGGCTCCTCTTCCCCAGTTGTAGTGGTACCCGTTACTACACCAGGGATGGGAAAGCCTCTCACTGAGTCTGTTTGACTCACCCCAATGTTACATGTTACAGACACAGGTGGTATAGGCATCAGGAGCTTCCACTACATCTCAGGGAGGCGGACAGACTTAGAGACCGCACGCATTGTTCGCGTGGGTAGTATTGATATATGTATTTTGTCAGGATGTATATGTATATGATTCTTTTGGTATAGCATTGTTTTGTACAGCTGCTATATGCATATATGTATATGTCACACTCTAGAACTGTCGGCTTCATACAGGTTAAAGATTGGTCTGGTTATTGGGATCATAGGTTATGATATGATGAATATCATGTGTATATATATATATATATGAATGTGACTTCCGCATGTGAATATGATAGATCACACGCACTGAGCGTGTGGTCAATATGTAAATTTATATATATGTGTGACTGAATACTTGATTGTGTGAAAATACGACTTCCGCATGTGAATAGGATAGGTCACACGCATTGAGGCGTGTGATCAATATGTATATTTTATGCAGGTGTGTGATTGAATATATATGCTTGACTATACACAGGAACTCTGCATGTGAATAGGATAGATCACCCGCCCTGAAGCGCGTGATCAATATGTATATTATATGTACGTGTGATTGACTATGTGTATATGTATAGACTGAATCGGCGTTGAGCGAGCCGTGGATTGCCTGCTACTTAGGTCACCGGATAGGGATGACCATATATACTATATATTGTTTGTAATAGAAATGGGTAGTTATGCATATGTAAGAATGTCAATCAGGGATTAGAGGCTTACGGGATAGGAGAAATCCTACCTCCCGTGCCGGTCATGGACGTCCGATAGGGGGTCGTGACAGCCATCCCTAGTAGGCACCTAGGTGCATCACCTAAGGACAAGTCCCCCAAGGTTAGGACCCCTTCGGTCCTAATTTCAAGTTACAATTGTCTGAGCCAAAAACGACAGTTACATAATGAAATTCAATTTAATTATGTCAGTAAATATATAAGTAGATTAACTTGAGTTAATTAAATTTATAATTATAATAATAATTAAGATGGTAGGTAATTAGCATATCGACCAAATTTTTAAAATATTGATAAAATTTAAGCTTACTTAGGGACCAATTTAAAATTTTGTTAAACTATAAGGATTCAATTAAAAATTGAGTGAAATTACAGGGACTAGAAGAGTAATTTAACCAAAAAAACTTTTGGCGCCTACATTTTTTTCTTCCTATCTCTCTCTTGTTGCTACAGAGAAAAATCATGGTAGAAGATCCAGAACCATGTAATATAATGTAATGTGTGTATGTATGTATATATATATATGTGTATATACATATATGTATATGTATATGTACATATACATATACATATGTACATATACATAAATACATATATGTATATGTACATAAATACATATATGTATATGTATATATATATATATACATATACATATATATGTATATATATATAGACATATATATGTATATATATATATATAAAGCAAAATTAATTACTTACACCGACAAAGCAATCATAGAAATGAAGGCGAATAAGGGCAGCAATTGCAGTTGGATTTGTCTTCACAATCTCAGCAACTTGATTAGCAACGATTTGTTTAGGATTTGGGCAAGTTCTTCAGTAGAATGCTTCCACAAGTTGTGTGTTTTTGGGATTCTTTTTCGTCTTCTTCTTCCTTTTGTTACTCATTTTCTTCCAAAGGATGCAATTGCTCATCATCATTATGATGATGATGGTGATCGTCATGATCTTCAAGAGATAATTCGATTGTGAGCTTTGATGAAACACCGACAGTGCTTGATAATTTGTTGTTTAAGGATATGGTGGAGAAGAAGAGGGTATTGCTAGCTACAGATCAAGCTATGGCAAATTATAAGAGGACGGCTATGTTTGTGAAAAGATTGGAAGAGGATCCGAATTTGTTTTCAATGAAGTTTGGTGAGGTGATGAGTCGAATGAGTTCTTTGGGAGTGCTCATTGGAAAGTAAGGAGAGGTTAGGACCAGTTGTAAGTCCACTTTACTTTAACTTTCATCTCCCATGGCCACCTATAGTGCCAAAGCTTCTCGTTTCATTGTAATCCTTTGAGTAAATTATTGTTTTAATCTAAAAAGATTTAATTATTTTAATTTGTTCTTGAATCATGAAAATTTAATTTAGTTTCATTGTAATTCAAGATTTAAGGACTAATATAAATTGAAATAACTAAAATTTTTCATAGATTAAAACAGTAATTTATTCTAATTTTCAATGTTATCAAAATCGGATCGGACCGGCCGGACCGAAAAACCGTCTACCAGTCCGGTCTGGAATAACCAAAGAACCAGTCAGGTAAAAATTCAGTGAAGAATTGGCAAAACCGGTCAAGAACCGTCCAAACCGGTGGTTTGGACGGTTTGGCCGGTTGTCAATTTGTGTAGTTTATGATTTAATATTTATTGAGAATTTGTTGTGACTTGTAAGGATTGTTCTATTTCAGTATTTAAAGTTTGGTTTGTGATAAGACTTGAGACTTAAATATGTTGATCCTTGAACTTATTTGAAGAGTTTAAAATGATATTGTGGTAGTTTGCAACTTGTTCTATTTTTTATCATGTTTAGATGGAGATGGAGACATATAATTATGAAGTATATAAATGGTGTCTTCTAAAATACCATGTCATTTATTTTTGTATCTTCCAAATTTATCTTTATAAATTTAAGTAAATTTACTATCATATTTACTCTATGATTATTTTTAAAATTTCATAATAACTTTAAATTAAAAAAATCATCAATAATAAAATATTTTAAATAATGATTTAGTTTTCTTTTTGCATTGAAAAAATCATATAGTTTAATATAACTAAAAAATAACAATGATTTAAATATGCAACAAAATGATTTAAATAAGCACGAGAAAATATGATTTATTAATAATTTTTGTTAAAAATATAAAATATAATAGAGATAAAATTGATAAAGTAAAAAAAAGTTTTTTCACTTAAGGGTGTCATCTCACATGATACAACATTTTTTGTGTCATGAGATGGCACCCTTTTTGGTGTCATGTGATGACACTGTGTTATCTTAGATGACATTGCGTTATCACATGACACCATAACAAATGGGGCCATCTAACAGTGTCATATACGATAACATGCTATCTTAGATGACACCCTCAAGATGACACCATACCAAACATCCCCTATATTTATTATAATGGTTTTTATATAAGTTATTTGTGGTGGTTGATTTCTAAAATCATATATATTAACTTATATAGAATTTAATATAATTTAAAAATAATATGATATGAGTAGAGAGAACGAAGAAAATAAGAAATAAAATTAATATATCAATAAATTTAAATTTATTTTTTTATGTTTTAAAAATTAAGTAAAAAGATTGCATATAGCTTAGTGCAAGTCAAGACCCATTATTATACATAGTGTTTTTATATTATATAATAAGTCTTTTTTTTTTTATGGGAATGATATAATAAGTCTTGAATATGTATTTTACCAATATAAAATAAACATTTCTAAATTACATAAATTATACAATTATTTTATATGAAAAATAAATGACATTGAAATAGAATATATGTTATTAAAAGTAGTCTTTATATAATATTAAATAATGAATTAAAGGATTATTTAATTTTAGCAGTAACTAGTATTTCCATGTGCAATGCATGGTATTTTAGTCAAAATATATATTCACTATCTAAAATGATATTATATATATGTTTATTAAAAAAATTGTTCTAAAGTACTATATGTGTTTGTATTTTTTTTTGGTTAAAACACTGAATAAATTAAATTGTCAAATTCACCAAATGAATAACAATCCAAATTAATTTTGGCACATGTTGGGAATCACAGAAAATTTGTATATAATTAACATCTAATTGATGCATCTAATAAAGTATATACCATATAATTTATTGCATGTCTTTACCTAGTCTTTACAAGTATATATTCTTACGTATATCTATATCTATATATCTATATCTATATATATATGGCTTTGGAGTTTTTGGTGTCACACAAGCAAAGTGTGACACCAAAAAAAATAACTTCCCCCTCAACATCTCAATAAATAACTAACTTCCCACAAAATAGATATATTTTATAATTAAAAAATACAAAAATATAATATGATTGGAGGATGTAGGAGAAAGAAAACAAGCATAACTTTTTTTTTTAATTTTAAATTATGATAACAATTTTATTTAAAAATTAAAAATTATCAAATTTTTAATTTTTAATGATTTTAAAATATAATAACTATTTTATATTATATTTTCAAAAAATTTAAGAATAAATTACATGTATGCACGTAGGTGCATGCGAAGCCTCTAGTCTATATATATATGGCTTTGGAGTTTTTGGTGTCACACAAACAAAGTATGACACCAAAAAATAACTTCCCCTCAACTTTTCAATAAATAACCAACTTCTCAATAAATCTATATCTATATTTATAGCTATATTTTATAATTAAAAAATACAAAAAAAAATTATTGGAGGATGTGGGAGAGAGAAAACAAGTATGATAGGTGGTTACTAAAAAAATGGAGAAGTGCATAACTTCTCATTTTTTAATTTTTTATTTTAAATTATGATAAAAATTCTATTTAAAAATTTAAATTTTTTTAATTTTTAATGATTTTAAAATATAATAACTATTTTATATTATATTTTTTAAAATATAAGAATAAATTACAATGTATGCACGTAGGTGCATGCGAAGCCTCTAGTATATATATATGGCTTTGGAGTTTTTGGTGTCACAAAAGTAAAGTGTGACACCAAAAAAATAACTACTCTAACATACATGCATTATGGGTAGTTACTAAAAAAGTGAAGAAGTGCATAACTTCCCATTACTTCATTTAAAAATATAACAATTTTATTTAAAAATAAAAAAATATCAAATATTGTAATTTGATATTATTTTGAAATATCATTATTATTTTATATAAAATTCTTAAAAAAGAGAGAGAATAAATTGCATGCACATATGTGCATGCGAAGCCTCTAGTTTATTATATGTCTTTACACCGTTTTTACAAATATGCCTTACATCATACCTTGCCCTTACACATATCCTTGTATGTGTCTATACCTTTCTATATATTGCATGTATTACACGTACATATCATCACGTGTCTTTACCTTACCATTACTAGTATATTCTTGCATTTTCATATTTTTTCCATTGCAGGTATTCTTACGTGCCTTTACCTTGCTGCTACACGTATGGATCCTTAATATTGATGTGTCTTTACCTTGCTATTACATGTATATATATATATATATATATATATATATATATATATATATATATATATATATCCTTGCGTGTCTATATATTCCTTTCCATTGTTGCTATTACACGTATCATTATGTGTCTTTACCTTGCCATTACACGTATATTCAAGCGTGCCCATATTTTTCTATTGCATGTATTCATACGTGTCCTTACCTTGCTATTACACATATCATTAGTTACATGTCTTTACCTTGCAATTAATATCCTTGCGAACGTGTTTGTTCCTTTCTATTGCATGTATTCTTACGTGTCTTTACCTTGCTACTACACGTATTATTACGTGTCTAAACCCTGCCATTACACATATATTATAGCGTGTCCATATTTTTTCATTGCATGTATTCTTTACGTGTCTTTTCCTTGCTATTACACATATCCTTAATTACGTGTCTTTACCTTGCCTTTACACATATATCCTTGCGTGTTTGTATATAATTCCTTTACATTGCATGTATTCTCTTACGTGTCTTTACCTTGCTATTGCACGTATCCAATCCTTACGTGTCTTTACCCTGCTTTTACACGCATATCTTTATGTGTCGATATTTCGCTTTCTTGCGTTCTATATAAATATGTGAATATACTAACTCAGAGAGACCACGAGATCAATAAAATATATGTAATTGATTCGCTAAAACAAAGAAAGGAATAAATGCATGGATGAAGAAGATCTTCATAAAAGGTATGTTCTTGAATTTTCATTTTATTTGATACAATGTTATATATTTATATATGGGTATGAAATAAAAGAATTTAGTTTTGGAGAAAACATAAATACTCTTCTTAATTAATTACCTTAAATATTGTGGGAATCACAAGCAGAAAATGTATAAAACCTATAATTCCCAGTGTGAAGCTAAGAAACTAGTAATCTCTGTTGAAAAAGAAACCGTCCCAGAAGATGGATTGGAGGTAGAAAATACGATTTTTGGTGAAAAATTATAATTATTGTTTTATTTAATTTGTTGATTAATTACAAGCCTAATAAATTTCTTTATATTGACAAATTGTTTTTGTTGCACATGCAAAATTGTTTTCACAAGAATTTGATCATAAGATGTGGATCTCTACAAGAGATTAACGAAAAAAAGTGTGGAATTTGTCCTGTTCTAAAAGCAAAAGAGGAAGAAGAAGAAATTGTTACTCATAAAATGGAAGTGAGTTCATATATTATATGTCCTAATTAATTAAATAATTCATAATTAATTGAAATATACTATATATATTGTGTATTAATATATTTTTATATATGGTTCGCTATTGAAATGTTCAGAACACAATAGGTGAGAATGTGAAAATCTCATCAAATTTCAAATCATATGCAAAGAGCAAGCTAGTAAGAAAGCGGCCAAACCCTCTAGAAATTGAAAACTCTTCAAAAAGATCAATTAGTTCGAGGTTAATTACATTAATTAAGATTATTTTCTTGAAGATGCACTTGCATGCTACATTAATTTTATTTCTTATATGTTAGAGTTAATTAATCTTAATTAGTTAAAAATATTTTATTTGAAACATACTATATATTATATATGTATTAATTAAGCAGAGATGTACAGTGTCACTGTTAACCTATCAAGCATGTTCCAGGGTTGATTGGAGTCGGGCAAGTACTGAACCGATCGACCGGTCGTATATTTTAACTAATACCCTATCATTCGTATAAACAAGTTGAACCTGATCTGTTTCCTTTCTCTCAAGTCTCAAACATGGATTATTCCACTACTTATCGATATCTTTAATTTGTCTTTATAATTTCATCATAAGAGTGAGTTTAAATAAATTTGAATAAGTTTTCTGATATACGTGCAGGTACAGGTACAGGAATCTGATCAAATAATGTCAGAGGCTGAAATTCCTTATACAATTGCTGTAGGGAACGAGGTATATATATATTTGAATCTTCGTTCGGTGTTTGATGTAATATAATTAATCTATTTAATAACATATTATTCAAATTAGAGAAACCTACTTTAATTTTTTTTGGTAGATAAAAGTTTACGTATTCTTCAATTATCGGTGAACCTATTATTTACTCCCAAGGAATTTTTACCTCTATCAAGTATCAACTATTTAGTCCATAGGGTTGTTAGCTGTTAACTCACTAGATGATGTGTCTCCGTTAACTTGCCAACCGTGTTGCCACATCTGACATTTTTTTCTCTTTTCTCTTTTTAAATTGTTTTGTTTCTTTATTTTTTTTATTAATTTTATTTACTCCTCAAAATAATATGACACCATAAAATGGTATCACGGTTGATAAGTTAATGTTGACATGTCAGTATTTAACGGTCATGTCACTAGTCAGTTAACGGTTAACATCCTAGGGACTAAATAATTAACAGAAGCAAATTTTCAGGGATCAAATGGTCTATTTAAAAAAAAAATCAGAGACTAAATAGTAGGTTTGCCAATAATTCAAGAACCAAAAAATAGATTTCCTCTTCAAATTAAATTATTACACATTTTAGTTTATCATCTAATTTAATTTGTATTAGTAAACATAAACTAAAATGTGTTATAATTTAATTTAAAGAGGAAATCTATTTTTTGGTTCTTGAATTATTGGCAAACCTACTATTTAGTCTCTGATCTTTTTAAATAGACCATTTGATCCCTGAAAGTTTGCTTCTGTTAATTATTTAGTCCCTAGGATGTTAACCGTTAATTGACTAGTGACATGACCGTTAAATATTGACATGTCAACGTTAACTTGTCAACCGTGATACCATTTTATGGTGTCATATTATTTTGAGGAGTAAATAAAATTAATAAAAAAATAAAGAAACAAAACAATTTAAAAAGAGAAAAGAGAAAAAAATGTCAGATGTGGCAACACCGTTGGCAAGTTAACGGAGACACATCATTTAGTGAGTTAACAGCTAACAACTCTATGGACTAAATAGTTGATACTTGATAGAGGTAAAAATTCCTTGGGAGTAAATAATAGGTTCGCCGATAATTGAAGAATACCTAAACTTTTATCTACCAAAAAAAAATTAAAGTAGGTTTCTCTAATTTGAATAATATGTTATTAAATAGAGTAATTATATTACATCAAACACCAAACGAAGATTCAAATATATATATACCTCGTTCCTTACAGCAATTGTATAAGGAATTTCAGCCTCTGACATTATTTGATCAGATTCCTGTACCTGTACCTGCACGTATATCAGAAGACTGATTCAAATTGAATTAAACTCACTCTTATGATGAAATTATAAAGACAAATTAAAGATATCGATAAGTAGTGGAATAATCCATGTTTAAGACTTAAGAGAAAGGAAACAGATCATATTCAACTTGTTTATACGAATGATAGGGTATTAGTTAAAATACACGACCGCTCGGTCGGTTCAGTACTTGCCCGACTCCAATCAACCCTGGAACCTTCTTGATTGGTTAACAATGACACTGTACATCTCTGCTTAATTAATATACATATATAATATATAGTATATTTCAAATAAAATATTTTTAACTAATTAAGATTAATTAACTCTAACATATAAGAAATAAAATTAATGTAGCATGCAAGTGCATCTTCAAGAAAATAATCTTAATTAATGTAATTAACCTCGAACTAATTGATCTTTTTGAAGAGTTTTCAATTTCTAGAGGGTTTGGCTGCTTTCTTGCTAGCTTGCTCTTTGCATATGATTTGAAATTTGATGAGATTTTCATTCCATCTTGAAGCTCCACATATATGGCAAGAGGTATCGTTTACATGCTCTTTCCAATATAGCATGCAATCATTTGGGCATGCATCAATTTTGTTGTAGTCAAGATCCAAGTCTCTAATCATTCCCTTTGTTTGATTGAAGGACTGAGGAATGTTCAAATGAGGCATAGCCTCCCTCATTAATTCTAATAGGGCTGTAAATGATGCATTACTCCATCCATGAAGACATTTTAACAAATAGAGTCGAATGACAAATGATAGTTTTGAGAAATTTTTACATCCTGGATACAGTTCTTCTTTTGCATCTTCAATCAAATTATAGAATTTTCTAGCATCTTCATTAGGGCCTTCATAAATTCCCTCTGCTTCTGCTACATCTCTAAATGTGTCATATAATAAGCCATCAATGTCATCATATGAGTCCATTTCTTCATCTAAATCACCATTAAAATCTATAAAAGAAATTCACTCACCATGGTAAACTCATTCTTTATAGCCATGTACAAATCCCTTACATACTAAGTGATCCAACACTACATGTCTCTTTTGCCAATTAAGATTACGGCACATAACACAAGGGCATAAAATTTCTCCTCCTTGTCGTCTTCCTTCAGTGAAAGCAAAGTCTAAAAATGATTCTACGCCATTGATGTAATCATTGCTATACCTTGGCAAATTACTCCAACCCTTTTCCATATTTTAGCTTTATTGTAGATTGAAAAATTCCTAAAGAAATTTTGAGTAATAGAGTTTATTACAACAGAGATAAATATTTAACATTGATGGAAAAAAGACTTTAAGAATTTTAATGAGGATTTCAAAAGGTAACTAATATTATAAAACAACACAGTATGAATATTGTTCTACCTAGATATTCTTAAATACAAGCAATATTGGAAAACAACACAATATATGAATAAAATGCGACAAACAAGAAACCTTTCTTTCAGCTTCCTATTGTTGATGGAACACTGTCTTTGTGTAAGCTGGAGAATTAAGAGATATTGTTGAAGCAGATCTCAACCTTCTTAAATAATCTTGGGCAACTAGTAAGAAAATGTTCCGACTTCCTGAACCTGTAGTAGTCAGTAGCAATAATCAGAACATTTCTACAAGTTTCAGTAACAAAATTTATAAATATTCAAGTTACAATTTTAAACGCCATGATAAAATTTTAAATTTACTAAACACAACTTAATATTATTCTTCTTTGGTACAAAAGGAGTTTGCTAATACAAAGTGTTGCTAAATAATACACATATACAACGTCAAATTAAATTATTGTACCAACTTACTACAGTCCACATAAACCAACTCTAATACTTTCTAAATTTACAAATCAACCTCTAAATTCTTCATTTTTCCTTCTTTTTATCTTTCAACTGTGCTGCTGGATGCACCAGCAGCACAGTTCTGTTGTGACAAAACATGTCATCACCTCTTTTCTTGTGCTTTTTCCTTCAGAATATTAAATCCGTTAGAACAATACCAGTACCACACGTTTATGAAACAACCCAATAATAACATAATAAATTCCAGATGCTCCAAGATTTCACAAAGGATAAACAGCATTTTGTCTTCATGCTCATATGAATTATTATTATTTTCATGAGGTGTATGATGATATGTCTTCTTTTTCATTCAATTTCTACAGCACACACATCAAGGTAAGCATATATGATCATTGAGAAATACAAAGAATGTTTTGGCTCCCACAAAAGGGGGAAAAAGATTTAGAATTTTAGAAGTATATTTAGCATGATAACACAAATGGTTCAGCTATTTCCTAAAATGAGGGGGAAAGGTAATCAGTTAATATAACCACTAAGGAAAAAATATCCTTGTTTCCATCCCTAAAAAATTCTAAAAATGCA
Source organism: Senna tora (assembly GCA_014851425.1). Lineage (NCBI taxonomy): Eukaryota > Viridiplantae > Streptophyta > Magnoliopsida > Fabales > Fabaceae > Senna > Senna tora. Next base: position 8,710,113 of record CM026266.1, read on the forward strand.
TTTGCTATTCATTAGTTGGTGAAAAGAAAGTAGTTCATCCGAAGAAAGCACCCTATGGTGAAAGAAATTCATGTAAACAATCAAAAACATTGAATCATCAATCAAATAGGAAGACACATATTTAAAAAGGCTAGATAATACTTTCAAAGTAGACACAACTTCCTACTTCATGTCCTTTGCAGTCAATCCAATCACATGGTAAGGCTAGCATGGATAGTCTAAACTATCATATTAAACAAATAATTAATGTATGCTTCTAAAATTGATACTGGAATCTTGCCTAAGTTTTCTTTTGGTACGTTGCAGCATCTATTGACAAACATGACAACATCATATACTTTAGGAAACAAATAAAATAAAATGCTAGAAGGACACAATCATGAGGTCAGACTCTGGTTTCACTATTCTTCTAAAGTTACAAAACACTCATCTCCATATCTTCATTATTTGTTTTCTAAATAAAAGAAGAAATTGTATCCATAAATCCTAACTGATCAATTCATAAGAAGATACAAACTGAAGTAGGAACTAGCCTTCTAGTTGAAGTGCAATAAGGAGGATAGATTTTATTAGATTCTTACATAGCAAATATATTCATAACTGTGCTGCTGGTGCATCCAGTAGCTGCTGGCGTGTCTGTGCTGCTGGTGCGCACCAGCAGCACAAGTCCAATTGTATGAACCAATCAGGGCAAAGTCACATTTTGAATATCTGTTGGGATTTAGGTGAGTTTGTGAATATTGTTTTTGTTAGAGTGCTAGTGTGCTAGCAATAAAGACAGGCCTTGTGGGTACAAGCAAAACATCAGCATATAAATTAACAAGAAAGCAAAATCAGCTGTTTTTTTAAGGCTCTTACTGTGAAGCCTGTGATAGGGACAATTTTTAAAAAGACAAATATATATTATGATGCCACCCTTCAATCATTAGTGTGTAAATGGAATCTTCTTTTTCATATCCTCCAATTACTACTAAAATTACAGCTGATTTCATTTCTGCTCAACGACAACTTGGATGATGTTACTAAACGCCAATTGTACACAACAAAAAAATCCTCATTTTTTAAGCTTAACAAATCATTAAATTAATATTGCTTGAAAGCTCCTTTCCTTCTGGCTATAGTCACATAATTTTCAAGGAAAAGGTAGGAAGAAAATTTAACTTCAAAACGTGTCAAGTAGTAAGAATTTAACTCCAAAACTAATTACATTGTTATGTGGAAATGTATGAATAATTATATCTATAATACTCAATGGATAAGGGAAAAGAGGAAGGGAAATTTCTCATAGATACACTCTTACAGGTTACAGCCAATTAATGCATACATGCATAACAACTAAATTTACAATGGTTATCTTTCTGCATGATGAGGCCAAACCATTTTTGCTAGGACTTTCATGATATCATCCATGGATGGCCTATGCAGGGGATCATCTTCCACACAAGCCTTAGCTAAAACTGCCAAACACAAAGCCTCTGCAAGAGGATAATCCTTCAAATTAGGATCCATTAAACCTCTCAATCCTTCAAAACAACCCCCTTCATTATTGCCTCCACCTCCCAGAAACCCTATGGAATCTCTCACTAATTTCCCATCAATATTTTCTCTAGCAGATATCAGTTCAAGCAACACAACCCCAAACCCAAAAATGGAAGCATGAAGAAGAGTAAGAATAAGAAATTGTACGCGTACCAGTGTCGCGAGGAGTCAATGGCACACTGTCTCTTCTCTCTCTCGCACGGAGTTAAACGCTAGCGCCGCGAGGAGTCAATCACACACCGTCTCTGTTCTCTCTCGGACGGAGTTAAACGCAGAGCGTCTTTGCTCTTTCTCGCACGGAATCAATCGCACAACATCCTTACTCTCTCTCCCATGGAGTCAATCGCATAGCGTCTGCATCTCTGCTCTCTCTCCAACGATTTCGCCTAAAGGAAGTGATATTAGGGTATGAGATATTGAGTGAAGTTGAATGAGGTGAGAGCTCAAACTAATTAATGTGAAAAAAAAAAAGAAAGACCAGAAGAAAATAACATTGAAAAATAATAATAAAATCGAGAGGGAAACTTTTATTTTGGCGCAAAGCATCATAGTTATTGGGAACAATTTCTAAATTTTGGTGTTTATTTTTTTGGGAATGGTTTTATGCTGTTTAATAAAAAAATTCATAGGCTAAACATAAAAATGTGGCCTAAAAGAAAAACCAATAGACAACGGTCAACATCTGTTCCTTATTTAATAAATGGGAACATTTTTTGATTGTAGTTCACAAAACGTTGCCTAAAGGATACATTATTGGCACAGGGCAAAAAATGTTGACTATTTCTTGATTAGGGAACGGTTTTTTAGCTGTTGCTAAGATTAGTGTTGCCAAAAGGCAAAAATGTTGTAGTGTTAACTACTTACACATGTGCAGTTTGACCAAATAATGTTAGAGATTGAAAATCCTCCGACAATTATAAGCACAACCAATATTCAAGCAATTGCTATAGCGAACGAGGTATATATATATATATATAGCGATTTTTTATCCTCTTTTGAATCTTCATTTTGTGTGTTAATTAGCACTAATAATTAATTTGTTTAAAAACTTGCATTCCAAATTTTGGTGAAAAAAAATAGGCTAAAGTACTATTTTGGTCCTCAATGTTTGCATGAAGTTTAATGTTGGTCCTCAATGTTTCAAAAGTTTAATGTTGGTCCTCAAAGTTTTTTTTGTCGATTTTAGTCCTCGAGCGTAACACCGTTAACTTTTTGCCGTTAAATGATGACGTGGCATGCTTACATGGCACACCCTCTCTCCTACGTGTCATATTTTAATGACGTGGCATGACACATCACTGCCACGTCACCCCAGTTGATGATGATGAAGGAGAGAAGATGATGATATGGCAATGTGGGGTGACGTGGCAGTGATGTGTCATGTCACGTCATTAAAATATGACATGAAGGAGAGAGGGTGTGCCATATAAGCATGCCACGTCGTCATTTAATGGCAAAAAGTTAACGATGTTACGCTCGAGGACCAAAATCGACAAAAAAAAAACATTGAGGACCAACATTAAACTTCATGCAAACATTGAGGACCAAAATAGACTTTAGCCAAAAAAAATATGTACTCTATATTTGAATATGTTGTCTTTCACATGAATTGGTTGGGTAACCTATTTTTAAAAGGGTCAAAAAATAATTAAAATGGCTTCCTTGGTGATTAATTGAGTTAATTACTTAATTAGCCCAACAATTAGAGAAAGATAGAGAAAATAAAGGAGGGAAACAAAAAAAAAGAATTATATGATGAGAAAATTATTGTTTTGGTCCCTGAAAAATTTCACTTGTCTCAATTTAGTCATTGAATTGTGAAAAATATCAAATTTAGTTACTGAAAATTTCACTTATCTCAGTTTATTAGTCTATATATCAAGATAATATTAAATTTAGTTCCTTAAAGATCATACATTGTGTCACATTTTCATCCATGTGTTATTGACCATCAATACATATTGTAATAGATTACCAGAGACAAAATTGTGATATAAAGTATCCTTTAAAAATTAAATTTGATATTTAAATGATTCAAAGAGTAAATTGAAACAACTAATTTCAAGGAAAAAATTTAAAATTTTTATATTTAGGAATTAAATTAAGAAAAATAAAATCTTTCAGAACCAAAACTGTAATTTAGTCTAATATATTGATAGCAATACAATGCTCATATATAATTCAAAATTCATACACTAATAACATAAATTAATTTTATATACATGAAATTCATATATTTATGCTATAAATTGTATATATAATTCTAAACACATTTTAGTTTATATCTGTGATACCCGAGACTATTCTAATTAGCATCATTAATTAAATTAAATTAATTTATTTAAAAGTGGAAAGTGAGATAAAAATACGCACTAGCTTATCACTTATTATGTGGTAAATATAAATTTTTGTAAAATCCTAATACTTATATATATTTTTTATTTTAAATCAGATTTTTTTTTGTTTTTTTGTGATATATATATATGTGTGTGTGTGTGTGTGTAGTAAAATAGAAAAGAAAAGGAAAAGAAACCAGGTTTTGTTTTGGTGATATATATACATACTAATTGGTTTATTATATATATATATATATATATATATATATATATATATATATATATTAAAATAAGGAAGAAACGGTGGGGTAAGGAAATAAGAAAGAAAAAACGAAAAGAAAGGGAAGAGAGCAGAGAGGGGCGACGGAACGCACGAGAGAGGGAGAGGGATTGAGCAATGCGTGGCTGGAGGAAGCTCGACGGGAAGGTGGCCGGACGCACGGGCTGAGCACGGTGGTGGCCGGAGTTCGCCATCCGTCACCGTCTTTGGGGCTAGAGAGAGAGAGCTCGGGTTAGAGAGAGAAAGCAAAGGGGGAGAGCTTTCTCTCCAGAAAACGCCGTTTCTTCACCGGGGAAGGTAGCCGGGAGTCTCCTCTACTCCATATTGTCCTTCTAACCGGTTGAATCGAGGTGAGAAGTCCCGAAACTCTCAAACCCCAATTTTATCAATTTTAGGGATTTTTGGAAAGACCCCAATTGATTCAATATGAGTATTTTGGGTCCTAAATTGAAGTATATGCATGTTAGGAAGTGACTTGAAAGCTTAGGAACCGGAACCAAATTGATGGAATTTATCCGGGTTGGAAAAAGTGTAGAAAAATGTGGTTGTTAAGGTTTAAGGGTGTTGTGGAATGATTTGGGGTGCATTGAAAGGTTGAATGATAATTATATAATTATTAAAAATTATTGGAATGTACGAGGGATTAAAACCCGAGTAATTCCCGTCTCACCCGGAACCCCGTTCGGGGAAAAAGAGACAATTTTCTAATTTTACGCGTATTCGGGTATGTGTATTCATGTGTAGGTGAAGTGTTCAATGTTATTTTGGTAAATGGAAATTTTGGACAAGTAGAATTTATGCTCTTGAGCCATAAATTCAAGACTTTGGTAATGGGAACTTCACATGGACACATAGAGGTGAAATTGGGTAACCTTGCATTCCCAAATTCAACGTTTCCGAATAGCGTGATTAAGAGAGGGTTGGACACGAATTAGGGCATTCCAAGCCAACAACTAGTCTATGGAATTAATTAGAAAGAACATGAGCATAGCGTTACATGTACACGATAGTGGTTGAAATTGCAAGTTTCTGAATCTCTCAAGTATACGTGTATAGGGCACCATACTGTGAGTGGACTTTCGGGCGCACCGAGAGCCGATCAGAGGAGCCAACTAGGTGAGGAGCTTTCCTATCCTTGTCCTATAGGGTTGACTACGGATATGGGTATATGGTTTGCCTTCTTGCCTATTTGTAGAAATTATATATTAGATAATATGCTATTGTTATTCCTAAATTACAATATATGTGAAAACGTGCTATATGTTTGTATGTGAATTGTAAAAGCGATGGTGGCTCAAGGAGCCTTATATGAAGAGAAGGTCCTCGGGACCTATATGATATCGGGGGTAGGATCGAGTAAATTTTATTTATGAGGGTCTTGTGGTACTAGAAACAAACCTCATTGATTATTATCTGAAAGGTGTGGTTTTGTATGTAAATCCTTAAAGAAAATGAACATAGGTGACTTTGATTTAAACCGAGAGATTCCGAATTAGAAAACCACTTTGAAATTTAGATTTGCCTAAGAAGAAATAAAAACGAATAAGTGGTGCTCCATAGGGGTCATTTATGGATGGTCCGAGTAGATTGAGTCTCTTGTCTTGAGTTAAACTCACAGAAATACAAAGTATACGAGTACACCACATTGTGGCTATTGCCTTGGGTAAACCGAAGTCAGATGAGTCGTCGGCTATGCTCCAAGTGAAGTCTTGGGGTCAAATTATTGTTCCAAGTAAAGTCTTGGGGCCAGGGGTTCCTAGGATGATCAACTAGGTTCCTATATCGCTCACGTGAGATATTGCCTTCGGGCCAGTTTACGACTACGGTTATTTGAACATGGACATCGACATGAAGTTATATGTTAAATTGTGATATGATGTATGTATGAATTTAAACGTATGTATAACCATGCTTTAAATTCTTTATTGTGAGTATGATATATGCTAATTGCCTGACCACTTAATATATGGAGATTCAAAATCTGTTATATGCGTATGTGATTGTGATTGATTCCCTTCCCCCAGTTGTAGTGGTACCCGCTACTACACCAGGGATGGGAGAGCCTCTCACTGAGTCTGTTTGACTCACCCTAATTTTAAATGTTACAGACACAGGTGGTATAGGCATCAGGGGCGATTCCACTTCATCTCAGGGAGGCGAACAGACTTAGAGACCACACGCATTGTTCGCGTGGGTAGTATAGATATATGTATTTTGTCAGGATATATATATGTATCTGATTCTTTTGGTATAGCATTGTTTTGTACAGTTGCTATATATATACATGTATATGTCACACTCTAGAATTATCGGCTTCATACAGATTAAAGATTGGTCTTCTTATTGGGAATATAGGTTGTGATATGATGAATATCATGTGTGTGTATATATGAATGTGACTTCTGCATGTGAATAGGATAGATCACACGCAATGAGCGTGTGATCAATATGTAAATATATATATATATATATATGTGTGTGTGTGTGTGACTGAATACTTGGTTGTGTGAAAATACGGCTTCCGCATGCGAATAGGATAGATCACACGCATTGAGGCGTGTGATCAATATGTAAATTATATGCAGGTGTGTGATTGAATATATATATATATACTTGACTGTACACAGGAATTCTGCATGTGAATAGGATAGATCACCCGCCCTGAAGCGCGTGATCAATATGTATATTATATGTACGTGTGATTGACTATGTGTATATGTATAGACTAAAGCGGCGTTGAGCGAGCTGTGGATTGCGTGCTACTTAGGTCACCGGTTAGGGATGACCATATATACTATATATTGTTTGTATTAGAAACGGGTAGTTATGCATATATAAAAGTGTCAATCAGGGATTAGAGTCTTACGGGATAGGAGAAATCCTACCTCCCATGCCGGTCACGGACGCCCGATAAGGGGTCGTGACAATATCATCTAATTTAATTTGACTTAATATGTTTAACTACAGGTACAACAATCGATGAAATAATGTCAGAGAATGAAAATCCTTAATTATATATATAAATTATTTGATTCCACACATATATATATAATTTAATTACAATTCCTTAATATTTGTTACATGTGTATATGTTATAATTAAATAATGGCTTATTGTGGTCAACAATAAATAGGACTATAGCAGCAGCTAAAATTGCCGCTAAAAGTAATAAAAACTGTTACTAAGACTTATACCAGCAGTTGTACAACTATCACTACAAAATCCTGATCTGCCACTAGATCCCTGCAAGTATAGATTTATACCAACTGATACACAAATTGCTGGTATAAATTTGGTATATAGTAGCAAAGGCAAAAACTGCTAGTATAACATCATAATAACAGCTAGTATAAACATGTTTTTTAGTAGCAAAGTCAACAACTGCTGGTATATTTAGATTTTATAGCAGCAATGTAAACAACTGCTGGTAAAAAGTTGGAATAAATGCTACTATATTTTATTTCTCATATTTGAAATAGTTAATAGTATTAGCATGTAAATAAATGAGATTGGAAGGGGAAAAAAAAGACAAAGCCTAACAAATATTTAAGCATTAATACAAATATTATTTCAAACAATCTCAAAATTTAATAGAGCCCGCAAAACACAAGTATATATTGAAATATTCAAAATCTAGAGTTTATGTATAGTATAAAAATATCTATTTCCAAATAATACTATTTATGACTTTTGTAATTACAAAACATTGTATCAATTCTACAATTATTTTCAATCCTATTGAATCAACAATTTCAGAGTTTTTCTTGTAAATATATCACTTTTTGATCCTTGAGCCTCCTCAAAATTGTCCTGTTCCTTCTGCAATTCCTCCATACTATATTCCTTTTCCTGCACCACAATATTTACATCAATATTTCAATCATGTGTGCCCTCTTTTTTAATGTTACTTCATTTAAAGAAGGGTTAGAAACTATATATACCTCTCTGCTAACTTGACTCATCAAGGACACCATTTCTTGCACAAAATCGGAAAATCCCTGAACAAAATATTAACACCCAAAAAACCATTATTTTAGGATCATCATCAAGGAATCTAAAAGCTGCTATCTGACAATGTCTTGAACAGAATTGTACCCTACATGCGGAAAACTAAAAATTCACTAAAGATTTTGAATACCTTGATAAGCTTCTTGAATTTGCTGGAACTTGCGCTTGGCTTCAGCCTGTAAGGAAGGTGTTCTTGTACACTAGTCGGGATGCCATTGCTGCATCAATTAATTAGTTCACAAATTAACACAATTATCAAAATTAAAGCTAACCCAATTCTGGATTTAACAAATTCTAACACCTAAAGATGCTACTGTGATTGTAACATATCATGTCAAACATAATTAGCTTCAAGAAATCAAGAAAAACACAGAGGTAATTAAATTAAAGGAGAAATTAAGTAGTAAGTAATAATTAATTACCATTGCAAGCTTGCGATAATTAAGCAATATACTAATCCAGTTATTAGTACCTGTATTTTTGGGCAAGGACCTCCAAGAGCCTTTTATATGACACATAACAGCAAACTTCCAAAAATCAGCATGCAATTTAGGAAATCACAAATGTGACAGGGCATGATTGTTGTACAAGCCACTTGCTTTCACATCTTCCTCTTACCACCTACACTAACAACACAACTTCACCTACCTAATATGTTGAACAAGAGAAACTCTTTTGTTCCTTGCTTGATCTATTCAACATCATCATCAGATCACACTAGTCCTACCTTTTAAGAGAAACCCCTACTAACATACTATCAATAGTCATATGTATCTTAAAAGGCTTACACAATGTCAAGTCATTTCTCCTCCTCTGTCCCTTCTCCAATGATCCAAAATAACTGTGATGTTGTTATGTCATAATTTTAGAGATGTTGTTGATCTAATATTGTCATGACTTGCAGATAAATTAAGCACTAAACTAAACCTTAATTAATTAAGTAGCGAAAACTGAAAATATAGAAGTATAAAAAAATTGTATACATATTCATCAAATTTTTTAGTTAACCAACAATTTAATAGGAAACTTACAATTTAAGAATCTACACTTGCCAGAATTCAGAATAAACCTAATTTGTAAGGCGGAAGGAAAAAAAAACTCTGCACAAAACAGAGTAAAGATGTAGTTGAAATTAAATTTCCCTGAAAGATGTAAGGCGGAAGGAAAAAAAAAAACTCTGCACAAATCAGGATTCACATATTCATCAAATACTAATGAGCAAAATGTATTTTGTTTATTCAAGTGATCCAATATATATGTAGTTATACACACACAAATATATTGAAAGAGATACATAGTTGAAACAATGAATCAAATCTCTTACTCTTACCTGCCCCAAATTTGAGAATCTTCAAGATCAGAAATATTCCAAGAAAACAATATGGTGATTATCACTTTCAACATAGAGCAATAAACAGTGTGCACAAAAAGAAATAAAAAGAACAAACAAAACAATTTATTTTATATTATATTAAAAAAAACAGTACACAACGTTAAGTTTCACTTTTCAATTGGCAGGTTAAGAAAATATTAAATCCACCACAAAAACTCACCAAATATTTTTTGTTCTTTTCTGCCCAATACAAACATCAATATTATTAAAAACAAGATGGAAACAAAATTAGCAAAATTGCTTATATCTTGTATAAAAGAAAGGTATAAGCCACGTCAATCTTTATACCTGAGAGCAGCAATCTACACTTTACTTGAACCATTTTGAGTATGATGCTGGGTACTTGAAAACTATTTGTGTGAGCTTATAAGACATGTTGATATGCAACGTTATACAAGAATTAATTAGTGTCTCACATTAAGGGGTACGGAGCAACGATTTACCTCATTTCTAATTTAAGCAACATACTGTGCAGATATGAGAAAGTATGAACAACATACTGTGTGAAAATAACATTGTTGAGAGGCTAAACCTGAAAAGGACAAATTTGAGCAAAAGCTTAAACAAAACTTAACTTTTATAGATGTTGAACGATTTACCTCAATTATAATTTGCAATACACCATACAAAAGGTAAATGTAATGTCATAATTAAGTTCATAAAGTTACCATGGCCTCAAGTGATTTACTATTTGTCTCCCTTGCTTGCATCAAACAATTTTTTCAGTGCCATAAAAAAGTTAGTTCATGAAGAACTATTCTCAATTCTGAGCCCACTAACCTCCACACTTGAGCTCATGAAGAACTGTATCATCTATAAATAAAAAAGTTACAATTAGAAACGATGCCCCAATAGAATTCACAAGTAACAAACAAGTATATATATATATATATATATATATATATGATTAGTTTACTTACTGCTGGTTTATCACAATTCACATGGTCCTTGGGAATGGGGACTTTTTCCATCTTGACTCTGAAATGACGTTTTACTAACACTTAGAATTATTTCATTCAACATTACCATTGGGAATAAAAAAAGTTAATAATCATCGGGTCAAAGCCAAAAGTATTAATAATTACACTGTGAGGTTTACAGGGGAGATCCCACCATTGTGCTCCATTGCCTTCTATAATTCCAGTGCCATTAGAAGTCATTTGATCAAGTCGGTAAAACACAAGCCATCTTACAATTAAAGAAAAAAAAGCAAAGGGAATGAAACTTTAGGCATTAAACGTGGATTAGATTTTTAGATATATAAAAGTTTGGAACATAATCTGTATATCTTACTATACTGTCACTTAATTCCAACCAAAAAGAACAGAGAAAGGGAATGTTACATTCGAGCATACACAATGCGATTGATCACATAATTTTTTAAAACACTAAAGAAGATAAGCACAGCCCAACTATTTTACAAGTTCCCAAAGTGCATAAAGTAATGTGAATGTTTCTATCAAAAAAAAAAATGTGAATGTCTGCACTACAGTCGTATGCTTTCTAGCTTCTAATGTTGTGCCTTTGATTTGAAAAGGTCACAAGTTAGTAGAGTAAGGAGAAAAAAACTGCTGCAACCACTACTACATACAATTATTGTAAATTTGTAATTCTAGAAACATGCTTCTATAGATTCTAAAAAAGAAGTTTCTATGTTGTTCCGAATAAAAGACAAAAGGTCAATAACTATTACAGTTACTAGCATTGAACAACACAGAGTAAAGAGAATACATACATAAAATTCTTAAACACACATTATTTGATCTTCTGCTATCTTGACCATAAAAGCACATGCCAATACAAGAAACAGATTTGGGAAGAAAAATATGTAGAAGAATGCAAGAACTTATTGAAACACATATTCTGCTAGAATATGCTACCTGCTAACCGAGATCTGCTAAAAGATAGAGGCGATGACGAGCTAAGCGGTAGAAGACGACTACGAGTCGTGAGACGGCGGCGAGATGCGAGATCTGCTGCGCAAACGAGCGTCGGAAAATGAATAATATCCTACTCTGCACTAGAAGACGATGATGACCGTGAGGAGCAATCCAAACTTATAAATAAAAAGAGATGACAAATTTAGTTCATAAAATATAAAATTGACAAATTTAGTCCGCAAAAGAAGCAGTTTGTTCCAATTTAGTTATTGGGATTCTCTATTCATATAACATAAAGAAAATTTCACAGGGACGAAAATGAGACAAATTTTATCTTTCAATGACAACTATCAATGCCATTTAACATGTGTTCACAACTCATGGGCCTCCCAAGTTCAAACTAGGCCCATGTTATGAGCAAAATGGACCAAAACATTATTACGGGTTGGCAATATGAAAACTGAAGAGTCATTCATATATTTTTTAAACCTAGGCATTCATTTTTGTTTGAGTAAATTATACACTAACTAGAATTTTTTTTTTATAGACAATAACTATATTTTATACATTGAAATTTCATATAATGTTATATAATATTTTTAAATTTATTTTCTATCAATAAAGTTAATATTTTACAGAGTGTAAATTTATTTTAAAATAATAAAATTGTTTACCTGCCTTTACTGATATATTAAAATTTTCATATTGAATCTTAAAATAAATTTAACTACAGTTAGTTATTACTGTTATATTAAAAAAATTTAAAAATAGTCTTATTATATACATGCAAAAATATGTTTTTATTAATAAAAAAAATTTAAAGAAAAAATAAGTATAAAATTTTAAATTGGAAAAATTAATAACTAACTATAATTTAACTAAACTCCATGTAATAATGTAATGTTGGTGTAATTACTATTTTTGTTTTGATCATGAGTTACGTTCGTTGTATTGTTAGATCATATCATTATATTTTTATATATTTAAATATTTTCTTACGCATGTTTTTATATTTTTATTTTAAGACTCAAATAAAATTTTGGTCTTTATAATTTTATAAAACTTGTAGTTAATATTTAATAAAATCTTCGTGTAACATCATCTAATTAAATTTGACTTATCATATTCATTATAATGGTATCAAGCTTAATTATTTTACACTTTGGATATATGTGTGTGTATATATATATATCAGCAAACTGTTAAATTTAGATAGATATATTACATATAGAAAAAATTGAATTATATTAAAAGATATGAAGATAATATTAAATTAGAAATAGAAAATTAAAATTTTCATAAAACTAAAAAAATCCAAAATTACATTTTTTTAACAAATTATTATTTTTTACATTTAAACCTTATTTCAATAATTAAATATGAAAGCAAAGCTCCAAATTAAGCTACATCAACTACATGTGCTTGGGAAACTTAAGGATCCTATTAATTTATGTTGTAAATGACTAATTTCTTCTGTTATAAATTTAATCCATTTGTATAGCTTCTTTAATTTAAGTAGTGCAGTCTTAAATTTTTGTATCCTGTAAAAAGAAAACATTACAATATAATTATTTATTGTTGAACACAGTAAGCCATTATTTAATTATAAAATATACACATGTAACAAATAATATATATATATATATATATATATATATATATATATATATATATATATATATATATATGTGTGGAATCAAATAATTTATATATATAATTAAGGATTTTCAATCTCTGACATTATTTCATCCGATTGTTGTACCTGTAGTTAAACATATTAAGTCAAATTAAATTAGATGATAAAAACTAAAATGTGTTTAGAATTATACACTACTACAAAAATAAGTATTAGCAGCAGTGTTTTAGTAGCCCTTTTTAAAAGAGCTAGTAAAACTCTAATATTGTGGCACTTTATGAAATTGTTACTATAAACATGTAACACTTATTTTACAAGTGTTAGTAAATACTTGTACTATAGTAGCACTTACACATGCTAATATAGTAAAAATATAATTACATTATAGTTTTTTTAAGTCTTAAATTATAATGCTAGTCAGAAAAAAAAAATGTTAGTCTTAGGCCCAAAATTTTTTTACTGGAATATGATATTTTTGGATTATATTTAATTTAGTTTAATTTTAACTCATTTTTAATCATCTTAATTTTCATTGAAGGCTATTAATTGTTTTTTTTAAATCAATATTTAAACTGTTCAATATATAAAATTTCTCTAAATACTCCCATTTACATTATATCTTCACAATTTTATGTCATTTTGTGTGATTTTATTTTGTTATTGTTTTACAAAAAGTAAAAAAGATTAATTAGGAAATAAACCGTCCCGCCCTTCAATGCCAGCGCGTTCACTAGTCTATACTTGTTCACCTTCTCCTCCCTCTCCCAAACCCTAATACTCCCGTCCGCCGAAGCCGTATACACCGTCCCGCCGCTCGAAACGGCGACGACGTTTATGGCATCTTCGTGTGCCTTCACCGATTCCACGCACCGGTAATTATTATCGGACACGTCCCAGATCTTGAAGCTCTTATCCCAAGAAGCAGAGTACATTAGCCCCTGGTTCAGCGCCAAGCCAGAGGTGGTATCGCAATGTTGAATCCACAGCCTGCGCTTGTGGCGGCGAACGTGGACGTAGTTGCTAGGAAGCATGAAGCGACGCAAGCGGTCCTTGAGGGTGGGAAGGGTGAGGAGGAGACGGTGTCTATATATATATATATATATATATATATATATATTAAATTGAAATAAATTAAATCTTTCAATAACAAAAATATTAATTTATTCTTTTTTTTTTTTGGACCAAGAAACCCATTTAATACGGGCCTGATAAACCATCTTTCAGATATTGTGAGATTCATTATTTTGACTCACTCTCCCATCACATTTCACCCCATTCCCATTCCATAAAACTGATATTTTTCTTTTCCGGACAAAGATAAAATTAGAGGCAAAATACTATTTAGTTTCTGAATTGTTGGTTAAATTATTATTTAATTCCTGAATTTGGCAAAAATACTATTTAGTTCCCAAATTTGTAACTCTGTCAACTATATAGTCCCTGAATTTGACAAAAATACTATTTAATCCCCGAATTTGCAATTCTGTCAACTATTTAGTCTCCGAAATTGAAAAAAAAATACTATTTAGTCCTCAAATTTGCAACTCTGTCAACTATTTAGTCCCCTGACTATTACCCGTTAGATAACCCGTTGATGTGATCATTAAATGCTGATGTGGCATGTGAGGTAGCATATGCCTAGACACTTTGTGCCACATCAGCATTTAACGTCTACATCAGCATTTAACGTCTACATCAGCAAGTGCCTGGTTATCTAACAGGTAACGATCAGGGGACTAAATCGTTGACAGAGTTGCAAATTCGAAACTAAATAGTATTTTTGCCAAATTTGGGGACTAAATAGTTGGCTGAGTTTTAAATTCGGGGACTAAAGAGTTGACAGAGCTGCAAATTCGAGAACTAAATAGTATTTTTGCCAAATTCAGAAACTAAATAGTAATTTGACCTAATTCAGGGAATAAATAGTATTTTACTTCATAAAATTAATACTTGATACATAGTTGAGGGAAGGTTGTAACATGTCAAATAGATTTTTAAAATATATATATATATATATATGCTGGAGGACTTGTATAAAAAGGCCACATGTGTATTGTCAAAAGGCACATATACTTGATAGAGAATCACATCAATATTAATATCAATACTATATACAGAAGTTAAATCAGTATTACAACTTCACAAATAATAATTGCTCATTTTTTAAAAAAAATTCAAAGACTCATGTATCAAAAAAATACTTATTTGAAAATTTTAAAACAAAACTGTTGACAGTTGACACAATACTCACGTGTAAAAAATAATAATAACAATTCTCTTTGCTTGCAATTTATAATGCCTTATATTTCTTCTTCTTTGGCTCTGAGACTAATAACAATATAATAAGAACGGTGTTAATTCCTTCTTTTCTAATCTCCAAAATGCCATTACTTTTTTAATTGGCCGAGATTTTTAATAAATGATTTATTTATAAAAATATCTTTGTAAAATTTGATCAATTATATTTAAAGTCTCACATAATCAAAATCGTATTTTTATAAAATATTATCAAAACCAATCAATTTAATGTATGGACAAAATATTGTTCCGATCCAACAATATAAAATCTTTTAAGATGAACACATGTCCTTTTTAAGATTTGTCTTACTAAGTTATGTGTTCATATAAGTTGATGGCCCATAAGACCAAACATGGATCTTTGGGTTTTATTTTGTTTAACTCATTTGATCTTAAAAATTTATTGCATTTACAAAAAGTTTCATTGAGCACATCTGATGTAACAATATCTAACTTATCTCAAATGAAACGTTCAACCCAACACCATTTCATTCAGCTTTGCAAGACTTGATCATCACAATTTAATCTTTTATATTCTCTTTTTGCCTATAATTGGTCATAAAAATACTTGTTGCCACCTGTCTCTTTTTTTATTGAAGAACTTCATAATAAATACTTAAAATAACTTTATTTAAGTGTAGTCTTTTTTTTTTATTTGAGGTAAGTTTGATATCTAAGTAAACATAAAAAAAAAATTTAAATTATACTTGCCACGTGTTCTGTTGACTTTGATTATTTTGTTAAGTATTATTTTATGTTAAGCTTTAGAAATAAATGGACTCAATTTAAAAACATATATATATATATATATATATATGGCTTTGGAGTTTTTGGTGTCACAAAAGCAAAGTGTGACACCAAAAAAATAACTACTCTAACATACATGCATTATGGGTATTTACTAAAAAAGTAGAGAGGTGCATAACTTCTCATTCCTTCATTTAAAAATATAACAATTTTATTTAAAAATTAAAAAATATCAAATATTATAATTTGATATTATTTTGAAATATCATTATTATTTTATATAAAATTCTTTAAAAAATAATAAATTGCATGCACGTATGTGCATGCGAAGCCTCTAATATGGTATATGTTTTTTTCGAAACAAATAAATTTGGTTAGCATAAAATTATTCAACTCTCTTTTTGTTGTTACATTAAAAATAGAATTACATCCTTTTTTTGGCATAAAATTATCTTCATTAACAGAAAATAAACTTTAAAAAATAAGTATAATTTATAAACCTAAAAAATGATATATTTAGTTTTATCACCCTTAAAAAATATTAAATTTTACCTCAAACTATTTATAATATATTTTTTTTTCTTGGGTCAATTTAGGTTGTTCAAATTCCATTACAATACAATGGACCTTAATTATATAAGCAAAAGTGGTAAAGAGAGATTGTTTTAATGATTGGAGTATCTATCAGAGTGGATCTAATAACTAATCATTTGGGTACTATGAGGTTCATTAGTGGGACGATCCTCCCATCGGATTACGCTCCAATAAACAAACATGTTGTGCTTAATTAATTTCTCGCTTATTGACTCTACAATATTATTAGTTTTGAACCCTAATTAATACTAATTCTATCTCAACAAGCAAGCAGATCAATTATAAGTACTTTGTAGACGTAATTACTTCAACAACTAAACTAATACACTAACTTAGAAGTGTAGTCTAATTTGTTCACATGGCAAAGGAATCCCATGAGAGAGTCTTTACGCTTCATATACAATTAAGAATGTATGAACTTTCTTTTTCAATACTACTATCAAAATCGTGTTATTTTTCAATTAATGAATTAATTAAAATTATATTAAGTTGTCACTTCAAACTCCCTTAATGGCAACGGGGAATTAGTTGTATCATTGCATATAAGGATCTATAATTTTAATTAGGTTTTGATTGCGTACGGATCCTGAATCTCTTTATACGTGTGTGTTGCACCTTGTAAAATATTTTTTAGTTTGAATTTATTTTTTTTACGCTTGCAATCAGTACCAATGTAGTTCTCTACTATATTATTCAAGCATTAAAATTATTTAACAAAATGTTATCATAACAGAAGAACCAAATTGATACTAATCGCAAATGTAAGAGGCTAATTGAAAATAGATAAACGTGAGAGACTAAGTTAAGAAAAGTGCTAAAAATTAAAGATTGAAATAGCGTTTTTGTCTATATATACATACTGTAGTTCATTTTTTTAGAGGTTAAATAGGAAAAGAAAAAAATTGCGCCGGATCTAATATATATATATATATATATATATATATATATATATATATATATATTCCTTTTTTATAGGCACAAATTAATTATTAATAATTTAATATTAAACAAGTTCTTCTTTTGGATTCGTGGAATAAGTGTGAATGGCTGCAAAACTTAATGGGATTGATGGCTATTTTGTGAAGGAAAATAATATATAAAAATGAGATGAACTTACGTTAGATTGGGGACTTTCAAGAAAATAGTTTCATTTGTTGATCCCAATAAATTAAACTGAAGTTATATATTTCATTGTTTATTAGTAATAAAATTTTTTTTGATTAGTTTATTAGTAATAATTTTTTTATAGGACTTTATTAGTAATAAAATTGAAAAATAAGTTCAAGAAATTTTTTTTTGTTAATTTACTTTTTTAGTAAACAAATTAATTAATATTAGTTTTCCTTAGATTTTAAAATATGTGTATATTTTTCAAATGGAGGAGCATTATTTAGAGTAATTTATTAAAAAAAATGTTATAATTCAGTGGACACTCATGCATGTATATTGAAATTTTTGTCGATATTTTTAAGAGGCAAAATATTATTTAGTCCTCGAATTCGGCAAAAATACTATTTAGTTCTCGAATTTACTATTCTGTCAACTATTTAGTCCCTAAATTTGGCAAAAATTCTATTTAGTTTCCAAATTTGACAAAAACACAATTTAGTTCCCGAATTTGCAACTCTGTCAACTATTTAGTCTCATGATCGTTACCCGTTAGATAACTAACTTATGTGGCACCGTTAAGTGCCTAGGCACATGCCACATCAGATTTAACATTTAAAATTTAAAAGGAAAAAAGAAATGCGCGACGGTGGAGGGCAGAGGAGTTTTTCGGTGAAAGGGAAGAAGTGGTGGAGGGTGAGGGAGTGTTTGAAAGAAGGGAGGGTAGTGTGAGTGAAATGGTGGGTTGAATAGGGGTAGTGAAATGTTGTGCCTCCTGGTTATTACATGTTCACAGTTGTCAATGACGGAATTCCTAGCATGCATGTCTCAATGGGTTCGCCTTGTTCATGTCTGAGTCAGCATTTTTTTTTAGTTTTAATGTTAAAGCTGACGTGACATGTGAGATGGCATGTGACTGCACACTTAACGGCGCCACATCAATATTTAACGACCACGTCAGCTGGTTATCTAACATGTAACGGTCATGGGAAATAGTTGACAGAGTTGTAAATTCAAGGACTAAATAGTATTTTTGCCAAGTTCAGGGACTACATAGTTGACACAATTGCAAATAATTAGCGTGCCATTAATAAGTAGACTATATAAAATATTTATTTGAAAGATTATTTTTTTTTCGGTCATTGAGATTTTGTCTCAACTAATACAAATTTAACTCATGCCGTGCATGTAATTATGGTGAAAAACTGTCCTAACAAAAATAGTTGCATTCAAAAAGTAATCT
The DNA here is from genome assembly GCA_014851425.1 of Senna tora. Lineage (NCBI taxonomy): Eukaryota > Viridiplantae > Streptophyta > Magnoliopsida > Fabales > Fabaceae > Senna > Senna tora. The sequence goes on from CM026266.1 coordinate 8,729,174, forward strand.
CAAATCTAAAATATTTTGGAATATATAACCCTTGGTTGTTATATGGAGGTTAAAGAGATTAATCATCTCAAAATCATTTATTTGAAGATAAATTATTATTTATTTTATTAGAACAAAATATTCTTTATAATTTTATTAAGTGTATGTTCTTTACGCAGAAAGGGAAATGAAAAGGGAATGAGAATAGGTTTGATGTGTTTGGTAGTAAAAATTTGGAATGAAAATAGAATGAGAATGTATTAAAATTACCACTTTACCCCTTATATGAAAATAATAAAAAGAAAAGAATGTTAGGTTTGTATCAAATCAAAGGGTATAATAGATATTTTGTATTTTTTCTTTTTTTTTTTTTAAATCTGACAATGAAAAAAATAAAGTAAATGAACCCCACCCACTTTTTACACTCCTTTACCTTTCCTTTTTTATTTTCATTGGCTAACGAAAATAACCTAAGTTCTTCAATAAAATTTTTTAAAAAACCTGACAATGAAATAATGAGTCATAAAAAGCATCTACATGTGCGTGCACATCAATTTTGTAAGTAGACACATTTTTTGGTTTAGACCAGGGTATCTACCGTCGAACACAGTGACTAATCCCCTCGCTGAATTGTAAGCACCTCGAAGGGTGGGATAGCTGGCCCAAGGATTTAAAGCTACTCCATACCTAAGGCAAAAATCGAACACCTGATTTAAAGCTACTCCATACCCAAGGCAGAAATCAAACCCCTGACACTTGGGTAAGGATGGATTAGTCCCTTCCATTCAACCACACCCCTTATATTTGTAAGCAGACAAGTTAAAAATATAAAAACAAACACACCTAAATAACCTGTTCCTTTCTATAAACTTAAATATCTAGACAAATAATATATATATATATATATATATATATATATATATATATATATATATATATATATAGAAATAGATTTCTGAATCAACTAATAATCTAAATTATATTTTTACCTTCAATAAAAATAAATATTAATTATATAAACTTAAAGTATTTCTTTTTCGACCAAATGTAATGATCTAATTGTGGACGCGCAAGAATATTTTATTCACAATAAATATATTTTTACTAAAGCAGAGAGGGAAAGAGAAATTTAAGAGAACACCTCCTATGGTAATAATTAATTAAAAATAATTTAGCATATTTGTATATTTCAAATGAATGGCATGCATAGACCAACGTCTTGGTTTGAGACATTACTGTGAATAATACAATTATTCTTATTAGTTATTAGGAGACTCTTCCATCATAATCAGGTGCTCGACACGGATTGAGTTCAGATTAGTCGATGCAGTATCTTAGAGACCAAGCGGACAACCCAAAAAAAATTAATGATATAGCATGCAACGACAAGATAGAAAGGGAAAAAGAGACAAAATCAGTTGAACTTTGAATGTCGCAATACAATTATTTTCCACAAATCAACCCTTCTTTATTCTCTCCTATCATAATCAGGTGCGCGACACAGGTCGATTTTAGGTTAGTCGACGTAGTATTTTAGAGACCAAGCGGGTAACCAGAAAAAGTAATGACATAGCATGCAACGACAAGATAAAAAGGGAAAAGAGACAAAATCAGTTGAAGAACTTTGCAATTTACAATACAATTATTCTCCACATAAAATCAACCCTTCTTTATTTTCACTCTTTAAACTATTTTAGTTAGGTCCCTTCAAACTATTTTAGGAAGGGAGAGAAGCAATGGAAGCAATGAAGGCAATGGCATCTTCCGGATTTCAAGAAATGCGACGCCGAGAGAGCTCTGGCGACGATCGAGTTGCTGTGTTGGATGCCCAGCGTTTGCAATGCATCCGACGATCGAGTTGTCGGGTGAGTTTCTCCATGTTATTTCTTCTCTTAGCTCTTCTTCTCTGTCGTAGAAATTATTGGTGCTAGTAGACTTAGTCCATTTGAAAATTGATCTCTTCAAGCATTGTTTTCCTATATAATGTTGGTGCAGCAACATGAAAATAAGAATAAACACCAAAAATAGGAAAAAAGTAAATTTATTAGAGAAATAATAAAATGCATGGTACTGGACTGAGGCACGGGTATGTCGTTATCTTTAAGGTAGTTCACGCCTCCCACGGGTTGATTTTGCTATATCACCCGGTGCAGGGGTTCTCAGACGTGTTACCTCTAGGATACAACAATCCAGTACTCGTCTGTTTGTCTACAAACTCTGCACGTTGGAGGTAGACATGACTCTGTCTCCCACACCTTTCTCTACCCAAATAACACAATATATATATATGTGTATATATATATATATATATATATGTGTATATATATATATATATATATATACACATATATATATATATATATACATATATATATGTGTATATATATATATATATACACATATATATATATATATATATATATATACATATTTTTATGAATGTTCCTTTTCCATTTGTCTTACTTCTTCACCCAATTCCCAAATATATATAGGTGAATTAGGAGACAATATAATTATAAACATATTAAATGAATTTAAATATAAAAGTAACATACCAACGGCTAACTCAATTGATGCTAAAAACTGTCAAATAAATTGTGCAAGCCATTTTGTTTCATTTAAATGATTAATTAATATTATTAATTTATAATAATATCCAACAATCTCGCACTTATTATTATAAATTAACACACACTTGACATTTAATACTTGTTTTTATATTTGGGTAGAGACACACTATTATGCATAATATAGATAGCTAATTGCCTTGAATCTATATTTAGCAAAAATATATATCTTGATCCAGAGTCATGGTGATATTTGCCTTGAACCATAACTGCTTAAGGGAGACAAGATATATACCTTGCACATCGGATTACGCTCCAATAAACAAACATGTTGTGCTTAATTAATTTCTCGCTTATTGACTCTACAATATTATTAGTTTTGAACCCTAATTAATACTAATTCTATCTCAACAAGCAAGCAGATCAATTATAAGTACTTTGTAGACGTAATTACTTCAACAACTAAACTAATACACTAACTTAGAAATATAGTCTAATTTGTTCACATGGCAAAGGAATCCCATGAGATAGTCTTCACGCTTCATATAGAATTAAGAATGTATGAACTTTCTTTTTCAATACTACTATCAAAGGAATCCCATGAGATAGTTTTAATTTATTCTTTTATGCTTGCAGTCAGTACCAATGTAGTCCTCTACTATATTATTCAAGTATTAAAATTATTTAACAAAATGTTATCATAACAGAAGAACCAAATTGATACTAATCGCAAATGTAAGAGGCTAATTGAAAATGGATAAACGTAAGAGACTAAGTTAAGAAAAGTGCTAAAAATTAAGGATTGAAATAGCGTTTTTGTCCATATATACACATAATGTACATATTGTAGTTCAATTTTTTAGAGGTTAAATAGGAAAAGAAAAAAATTGCGCGGGATCTAATATATATATATATATATATTCCTTTTTCATAGGCGCAAATTAATTATTAATAATTTAATATTAAACAAGTTCTTCTCTAGACTCGTGGAATAAGTGTGAGTGGCTGTAAAACTTAATGGGACTGATGGCTATTTTGTGAATGAAAATAATATATAAAAATAAGATGAACTTACGTCAGATTGGGAACTTTCAAGAAAACAGTTTCATTTGTTGATCCCAATAAATTAAACTATAGTTATATATTTCATTGTTTATTAGTAATAAATTTTTTTTTGATAAGTTTATTAGTAATAATTTTTTTATAGGACTTTATTAGTAATAAAATTGAAAAATAAGTTCAAGAAATATTTTTTTTGTTAATTTACTTTTTTAGTAAACAAATTAATTAATATCAGTTTTCCTTAGATTTTAAAATATGTCTATATTTTTCAAATGGAGCAGCATTATTTAGAGTAATTTATTAAAAAAATGTTATAATTCAATGGACACGCATGTATATTGAAATTTTTGTCGATATTTTGAAAGTGTAATTTTAAGAGGCAAAATATTATTTAGTCCTCGAATTCGGTAAAAATACTATTTAGTTCTCGAATTTACTATTCTGTCAATTATTTAGTCCCTGAATTTGGAAAAAATTATATTGTTCCGAAATTTGACAAAAATACTATTTAGTTTCCGAATTTGCAACTCTGTCAACCATTTAGTCCTCTGATCGTTACCCGTTAGAGAACCAACTTATGTGGCACCGTTAAGTGCCTGGGCACATACCACATCAGATTTAACATTTAAAATTTAAAAGAAAAAAAGAAATGCGCGACGGCGGAGGGCAAAGGAGTTTTTCGGTGAAAGGGAAGAAGTGGTGGAGGGCGAGGGAGTGTTTGAAAGAAGGGAGGGTAGTGTGACTGAAATGGTGGGTTGAATAGGGGTAGGGAAATGTTGTGCCTCCTGGTTATTACATGTTCACGGTTGTTAATGACGAAATTCCTAGCATGTCTCAATGGGTTCGCCTTGTTCATGTATGAGTTAGCATTTTTTTAAAATTTTTAATGTTAAAGTTGACGTGATATGTGAGATGGCATGTGACTGGACACTTAACGGCGCCACATCAGTATTTAACGGTCACGTCAGCTGGTTATCTAACAGGTAACGGTCATGGGAAATAGTTAACATAGTTGTAAATTCAAGGACTAAATAGTATTTTTGCCAAGTTCGGGAACTACATAGTTGACACAATTGCAAATAATTAGCGTGCCATTAATAAGTAGACTATATAAAATATATTTGAAAGATTGTTTTTTTTCGGTCGTTGAGACTTTGTCTCAACTAATACAAATTTAACTCATGTCGTGCATGTAATTATGGTGAAAAAGTGTCCCAATAAAAATAATTGCATTCAAAAAGTAATCTCAAATCTAAAATATCTTGGAATATATAACCCTTGGTTGTTATATGGGGGTTAAAGAGATTAATCATCTCAAAATCATTTATTTGAAGATAAATTATTATTTATTTTATTAGAACAGAATATTCTTTATAATTTTATTAAGTGTATGTTCTTTACGCAGAAAGGGAAAGCGAATGATAATAGGTTTGATGTGTTTGGAAGTAAAAATTTGGAATGTGAATAGAATGAGAATGTATTAAAATTGCCACTTTACCCCTTATATGAAAATAATAAAAAGAAAAGAATGTTAGGTTTGTGTCAAATCAAAGGGTATAATAGATATTTTATATATATATATATTTTTAAATCTGACAATGAAAAAATAAAGTAAATGAGCCCCACCCACTTTATACACTCCTTTCCCTTTCCTTTTTTTTTCATTGGCTAACGAAAATAGCCTAAGTTCTTCAATAAAATTTTTTAGAAAACCTGACAATGAAATAATGAGTCGTAAAAAGCATCTACATGTGCGTGCACATCAATTTTGTAAGTAGACACATTTTTTGGTCTAGACTAAGGTATTCACTGTCGAACACAGTGACTAATCCACTCGCTGAATTGTAGGCACCTTGAAGGGTGGGATAGCTGGTCCAAGGATTTAAAGCTACTCCGATCCATACCCAAGGCAGGAATCAAACCTCTGACACTTGGTTAATGATGGAAGAGTTCCTTCCACTCAACCACACCCCTTGTATTTGTAAGCAGACACGTTAAAAATATAAAAACAAACACACCTAAATAATCTGTTCCTTTCTATAAACTTAATTATCTAGACAAATAATATAAAAAATTTCAAGCCATCTCTCTAACTCTCTATAACTCTCTTACATCCTTGGTATCAGAGCCTGAGGGGGAAGTGGGGATGTAAGAGTTGTGGAGGGTGGATCTGAGTATTGTATGTACATTACCTTAAATTCTGCTTCTTGTGAATATAGTCATGTTTTAAAATACTACCAACTAAATTGATAGCAACTTTGGTATGAACAATTTATTCATTCGTTTTTCTAAGGCAATGGATGGTAAGACCACGAGGATAGTGGCAATATGTCCAGAAGCCGCTTGCTTGAATACCTGTTCATTTTGTTTGGCTAAGTTTAGTTGATTAGTCTTCCAAAAAAAAAAAGAGTTTTTCTGTTTATTTTCCACTCAGATTCATCCAACACACTCTGCATCTTTACTAAACCTAATGAAGGTGATGATATCATGGGGATAATTACAACCATGCTTAGCCGTACTTTCTCATCGTTCACCAGACGTTCCTCTATTCCCGACTCCTCTTCCGTTTCTAAAGAAGGTTCTTCTTCCAATTCCTCTTCAAACCAAATTTTCAAAGAAGAAATTCATTTTGAAAATTTATCAAAATTTTGACAATTGGACCATTCCCAAGGTCCATGAAAAAGATCTTTACAAACCCGAAGGAAAATTCTTCACTATTTCTGATTTTATAATCAAAACTGCTGAAGAAACCATTAATATAGATGGTGACAAAGAGGACATCCCTTTATTGTCACAGAAATCTTTAAACCTTCACAAAAAGAAATACAAATTCCTACACATCGGATGTGTACAAGTAGCCCTAAAACCCCTAGTCAGAGATGGCTTGAAATTTTCTGCTCTTGTCTGTTTAAGGGATGCTAGGCACATCCAGTTTTCAGACTCGATTCTTGGAGCAGTTGAAGTAGGCCTGCATGCAGGACCAGTATATTTCAATTGTTTCCCAAACAGATCAGTGGCCTTAGGTGATGCTAATATTTTAGACGCCTTAAGACTCAACATTCAACTAAATGGCCTTGATATGAAGTCATGATCTATTCCTGTTGCACTCATATACAGGGTAAAATACAAAGTCATGAATTCTTCCGCTTCAAAAGTGTCTATTCCCCAAGAAAAGGGATATACGACTCTATTCCTTACTGATGCCACAAAAACAAACGTCATGATTCCTCAAACAATCAGATGGGAAGATGTTGATCTCCCTGAAGAATGGATCATGCAAAGAGCAGCTCCTGCTCAGCCAGATCCTACACCCGTTTTACTTCCTACTCATATGGAGGTGAGACAGGATGTAAATGGAACTGTGGGAATATCCTTTAGGAGAAATTCCTTCAGCATGTCTAGAACTAGGTCCGTTAGATCTAGTGAAAATTTTAGAACTGCAATAGAACCATCTAGGCAATCTTGTTCTTCGATTCCCCATACAGTAAGGACGGCTCCTTCTGTAATTCATCTTCAAGGATTAGATACATCATCTAATCTTCCAAGACCAATTTACCAACCACCCCATGAGGAAGATCAAACCTCTGTCCAATCTCCAACATATTCTGACATGGTAGAAAATACCATTAATGTCATAACCCAAGACTTTCAATTAGATAAGGAGTCCTTAAGGAAGGATTTCTATTCTGAACAAAACACTGAGAAAAGAGAATGGGTTTTGGAAAATTATGATCCAAAAGCTAGAAAACCAATCCAAGAAACATATTATAAATCTCTAAACAAAGTCCGTAACAATATTCCTTTCTTTGAATGGTTTAATGTGTATGCAGTATACCATACAATTAATTATCCTTTTAAAACTCCTATACAACCTGCTGGGATTAATGTCACTTGGCAAACAAAACATTCTGGTTCTATCCAATCGGAATTACCTCCTACATAGGCTTACTTTGTCCCCAACATGACAATTAATGAAAGCTCGGTGGTGGCCTCCCCCTTCAAAGCCAAAGACACAGCCAAAGAAATCGATTCCAAAGACATCTCAAGTCTTATGGAACAAAATAATTACACAAATTCTTACCTTCAGGCCTTAGGAGAAAACACAAACGCCTGCCTAAAAAGAATTACTGATCAGATCCTTGATCAGCCAAAACAGTATGGTAATCTCACTAAAATCATCACACACCAACAACCAATATTCAAACCTTTTGAGTCAAACATAAATCTAGCCAAAGAAAAACCTCTTTCACAAATAATTGATGAAAAACTCAGAGGTTTAATTCTTAATACACCCCAGAAACTTAAAACAGTGGCCTCAGGTGGCACGCCTCAAGCTCCTCTTAAAACTTTAGCTTCAGGAACTTCCTCTAGCAAGATTCCTTTGGAAATTAATCACCTTGATTTTCCCAGAGAAATCCCTCGTAGCCAAATCAATGCTATTATTCCCAATTGGAAGCATTCCACAAAACTTTATTACCCTAGAGCCACCTATCCAGATATGGCTTTAGAAGAAAAGAGTTTTTCTCCAAAACATTTTGATGCAAGCCATATCTATGCTTGGAATATAGATGGGCTAGCTGAAAATAATATTTTGGAACTTCTCCAACAAATGACCATGGTCAGTACGGCCTATTCAATCTATCACAACTGTGATGAGCATTCCATTGCTCAAATCCTCATAGCCGGATTCACTGGCCAACTCAAAGGCTGGTGGGACTTCTATCTTTCAGAAGAACAAAAGACCCAAATCCTAGGGGCAATCAAAACAACAAGCGAGGGTGAGATTGTAACCAACAATGATGAACCAATACCAGATGCTGTCAATACCCTCATCTATAAAATTACCCAAGATTTTATAGGCGACCCCTCCTTATGGAGAGATAAATCCGCAGAATTACTGTCTAACCTTAGGTGCAAAACCCTAGCGGATTTTAGATGGTACAAAGATACTTTCCTAATCAGGGTTTATACTAGAGAAGATAGTAACCACCCTTTATGGAAAGAAAAATTCATTACTGGCCTACCTACCTCTTTAGGAGATAAGGTTAGAGAAAAATTAAGAAGCCTGTCTGGAGACAACCAAATCCATTACGAAAACCTAAGCTATGGACAATTAATTGCCCTAGTCCAAAAAATAGCCCTCAAAATATGTCAAGATGACAAAATCCAACATCAGCTTAACAAAGAGAAAACCCAAAATAGAAAAGAATTGGGGTCCTTCTGCGAACAATTTGGATTCCAACCTTGTAAAAAGCCCAAATCAAAACGAAAGGATCAAAACCATTACCACAAACACAAAGATTATCAAAAGACAAAGAATTATTATAAAACCCCTAGGAATAGGCACCCTAGGAACTTATCTAAACACGTTTCTTCCAAAAATCCTATAGATTTACCCAAAACTAAAGTCAAATGTTTTAGATGCAGTAAAGAAGGCCATATAACTAGATACTGCAGGCTAAACAGAAAAATCAGATTGTTAGACCTAGAAGAGCCAGTCAAAGAACAGATTTTCAGCCTCATGGCTCAAACGTCTTCTGAAGAAGAAATTGAGGAATCTGACCAGGATATTAACTATATCCTGGAAGATGATATCTCCTCTTCATCCGAAGAACAAAATTGCGAAACCAATTTAATAGAAGAAGAAGTTCCTCTTCTTATCAATGTCATAAACACTGAAGAAGATATTCTCTCAAAAGCTCTTAACTCCTTACAAACTGAAGAAGAAAAGGTCCAATTCCTCCTTAAGATAAAAGAAGATAAAACCTCAACCAGTGCCCCAATCCAACAACCTAAAAGATATGATTTTACTGAAATCATCAAACGCTTCGATAGCAAATCTAGGCCTGTAACTATGACAGACCTTCAAATGGAAATAAATAATTTAAAAAATGAAATTAAGGAATTAAAAACCACCCAAAGCTTACATTCTTTGATTATCAGCCAAATCCAAAATCTAGAAACTCCTAAAGAAAGTGCTGAGAAGAAGGATAATGAACTTCCCGATGCATTTCTAAATCTGATCACCAGGGTATCTATCCAAAAATGGTACATTCCTATCCAATTAGTTCTCCAGAACAATTATGCCTACAATGTCACCGCTCTCTTTGATACAGGGGCATCCTTAAACTGTATTAAGGAAGGTATAATCCCAACAAAATTCCTTGAGAAAACCATCGAATCGCTCCATGGTGCTAATGGAGCAAAATTAGATATCACTTACAAACTCTCAGATGCTCTAGTAAAAAATGAACATTTGACAATCTCTACTCCTTTTATCATAGTCAAAAATCTTGCCTGTGATATCATTCTAGGAGCCCCCATCATTGACCAAATTATGCCCTTCTCCATCTCCAGACAAGGGATCGAAACTGAATATTTTGGTAAAAGAATTCTTTTCCCATTTTCAAAACCACCCTTTACCAAAACTATAAATTACATTCAAGACAAAGAAAATCAAATCAATTTCCTTAAGGAAGAAATCTCCCATAAGATGATAGAGTCCCAACTGGCCAAAACTGAAGTAAAAACTAAGGTTAAGGAAATTCAATCCTATATCGAAGAATCAATCTGTTCTGATCTTCCTAATGCATTTTGGGAAAGAAAGAAACATGTGGTCTCCTTACCTTATGAAAAAGATTTTGACGAAAGAAATATCCCTACAAAAGCTAGGCCAATCCAAATGAATCAAGAGCTCTTAGAGCACTGTCAAAAAGAAATCAAGGATCTTCTTTCAAAAAATTTGATCAGGAAAAGCCAGAGTCCCTGGTCTTGTTCTGCTTTCTATGTCAATAAAAATGCTGAGCTAGAAAGAGGAACACCTAGACTCGTAATAAATTACAAACCCCTTAATGATGCTCTCCAATGGATAAGGTATCCAATTCCCAACAAAAAGGACCTTCTTAATAGGCTGTTCCAAGCAAAGTTGTTTTCAAAATTTGATATGAAATCAGGATTTTGGCAAATCCAAATTCATGAATCAGATAGGTATAAAACAGCGTTCACTGTCCCTTTCGGACAGTATGAATGGAATGTCATGCCTTTTGGTTTAAAAAATGCCCCCTCTGAATTCCAAAGAATTATGAATGAAATCTTCAATCCTTACACCAAATTCATCATTGTATATATAGATGATGTGTTAATCTATTCTGATTCCATAGATCAGCACATAAAGCATCTTCATATCTTCATAGGAGTAATCAGAAGAAATGGCCTGGCCATCTCCCAATCCAAAATTAGTCTGTTCCAGACAAAAATTAGGTTTCTTGGTCATGATATTCACCAAGGAACAATTACCCCAATTCATAGGGCAATTCAGTTCGCTGATAAATTCCCAGACCAAATTCTTGATAAAAATCAATTACAACGATTTTTAGGTTGCATAAATTATGTCGCCGATTTTATTCCAAACCTTAGTAATATTATTAAGCCCCTTCATGAAAGGTTAAAGAAAAACCCCCCCCTGGACAGATGATCATACTTCCGTGGTCAGACAAATAAAAAAGTATGTCCACAATCTCCCTTGCATGTATCTTCCTGACCCTCATGCATTCAAAATTGTTGAAACTGATGCTTCCGATATTGGTTATGGAGGCATTTTAAAACAAAAAATTCATAACAAAGAAGTCTGCATTGCATTCACATCAAAACATTGGAATAGAACCCAACAGAACTATTCCACCATCAAAAAAGAAATGCTAGCTATTGTTTTAAGCATTAATAAATTTCAAAGTGATTTACTAAATCAAAAGTTTTTAGTCAGAGTCGATTGCGAAGCTGCTAAAGACGTTTTCAAAAAGGATGTAAAAAATTTAGCATCAAAACAAATTTTTGCCCGTTGGCAAGCAATTCTTAGTATCTTTGATTTTGATATTGAATATCTAAAAGGAACCTCAAATTCTCTCCCAGATTTTCTAACCAGGGAGTTTTTACAGGGAAAATAGATGCCCCCCAAAAAGAAAGATAAAGGGAAGGGAATTGCCCTTTCAGATGATTCAAAGTCCCTCTCTGGGCAAAACCCACTTCAGGTTCAACCTGAAAAATTCTTCTTGGGGTCTTCGACCCTTGGGTCTTCTACCCAAAAACCCTTAGGGCCTTCTGCCCTCAAACCTAAAATTGAGCCTTCCGCTCATTCAATCCAAAGCCCTAGTGACTATGCAATCCCCATTGAAACCCTGCTTGCCCTTGAATCCAACCAAAAACTTGCCAAGCTCCCTACAAAAACCTGGGCAGATATTGCCGAAGAAGAAGATCTTAACAAAAATCTGGCCTTAACTATTAACAATAGATCCAAATCTTCTTCTAAAGCAGGAATCCCTTCTCCTACCTTGAACCAAACTAATACCAATTCCCAAAAGTCTTCTTATGTCCAGAAGACCGCCAAACCCATGGATTTATTCCAGACAGAAAATTCTTTCTACCCAATTAATCCTCAAACTCTTGCCTCAAAGGTTTTCCCCCCAAACTTCCATTTTGTCCCTCCTATAAAAACTAAAACCCAATTATTCTACGAATTCATTCTTGTTGACACCAAGTCTGCAAGCATCAAACACTTCCCTGACAATTCTGAAAAAGGAGCTCATGCTTACTCCACCATCCAGATCCTTAAAGTCATCTCCCCAGCTGAGTGGGGTAATGACCTAAATAAAATTACGAAGTTTTCTCAGCCTTTTGATCCAATCGGTTTCAATTACTGGGACTATCGTAGTGCCTGGTTCAACACCTTTTGGTATCAAAACAAAAAATTTAGTCATTCTTGGCTAATTCTTTTCAAAAATGGTGTTCACTACCAATTTTCACAGTGGTTTAATTCTTGGTGGAACTACTTCGGTCCAATTCAAGATATTTTCCCACAAAATGTGACAATAGGTTTTGAATATTTTTCTAAAAAAATCAATCTTTCTGATGATCCTCACCCAGCGGATCTCCATTTCTTTTCAAAATTTGGTTTAGCCTGGGTATTTAAATGGCAATATAAGTATGGAGAATCCCGTTTCCCAAACAATTCTCCCATGCTTCAAAGACTACCCTCTGTCAAATGGTGGCCAAAGTTCGAAGGTTCTGAGAGAGTCTCTCCTGGCTTGATTAGAAAATGGTTCGCAAAGAACCCTAAATTCCTTCTGGCTGAAGACAAGGAAACATGCATCTTCCTCAACCAGAAGTCAAAAATCCAATCCTGTTTAGCCTCTTCAACTAACAAAAAAGATCTGGCTCAACAACTCAACAATATTCTTATGCTACTCCAGACTGAAGAAGTAGCAGGTCCTCCGAAGTCTCCAACTTCAAAATCAAACACCTCTTCTGATGACTCCTCTTTATCTGGGTCATTACAAAGTAATGAAGATGACTGTTTGGGCATCAACCTTAGCGACGACGAGTAAAGTAATTTTACTGTAGTCTATATATATATATATATATAGAAATAGATTTCTGAATCAACTAATAATCTAAATTATATTTTTACCTTCAATAAAAATAAATATTAATTATATAAACTTAAAGTATTCATTTTTCGACCAAATGTAATGATCTAATTGTGGACGCGGAAGAATATTTCATTCACAATAAATACATTTTTACTAAAGCAGAGAGGGAAAGAGAAATTTAAGACAACACCTCCTATGGTAATAATTACTTAAAAATAATTTAGCATATTTGTATATTTCAAATGAATGGCATACATAGACCAACGTCTTGGTTTGAGACATTACTGTGAATAATACAATTATTCTTATTAGTTATTAGGAGACTCTTCCATCATAATTAGGTGCTCGACACGGATTGAGTACAGATTAGTCGATGTAGTATCTTAGAGACCAAGCGGACAACCCAAAAACATTAATGATATAGTATGCAACGACAAGATAGAAAGGGAAAAAGAGATAAAATCAGTTGAACTTTGAATGTTGCAATACAATTATTTTCCACAAAAGCGACACAGGTCGAGTTTAGGTTAGTCGATGTAGTGTTTCAGAGACCAAACGGGTAACCAGAAAAAGTAATGACATAGCATGCAACGACAAGATAAAAAGGGAAAAGAGATAAAATCAGTTGAACTTTGAAATTTGCAATACAATTATTCTCCACAAATCAATCCTTCATTATTCTCCCACCATAATCAGGTGCACAACAAGGGTCAAGTTCAGATTAATCAACGCAGTGTCTTAGAGACCAAGCGGGTAAGCAAAAACAATTAATTGTATAGCAGGCAAGAACAAGATAGAAAGGGAAAAGAGACAAAATCAGTTGAACTTTTAAATTTGTAATACAATTATTCTCCACATATCAGTCCTTTTTATTCTTCCACAATAATCAGGAGCGCGATACGGGTCAAATTCAGATTAGTCGAGGTAGTGTCTCAAAGACCAAGCGGGTAACAAAAAAAAAATGAAAGGCATATATAGCAGGCAACGACAAGATAGAAAGAGAAAAGAGACAAAATCAATTGAACTTTAAAATTTGCAATACAATTATTCTCCATATAAAATCAACACTTCTTTATTTTCACCCTTTAAACTATTTTAGTTTGGTCCCTTCAAACTATTTTAGGAAGGGAGAGAAGCAATGGAAGAAATGAAGGCAATGGTATCTTCCGGATTTCAAGAAATGTGACGCCGAGAGAGCTCTGGCGACGATCAAGTTGCCGTGTTGGATGCGCAGCGTTTGCAACGCATCCGAGGATCGAGTTGTCGGGTGAGTTTCTCCATGTTATTTCTTCTTGTAGCTCTTCTTCTCCGTCGTAGAAATTATTGGTGCTAGTAGACTTAGTCCATTTGAAAATTGATCTCTTCAAGCTTTGTTTTCCTATATAATGTTGGTGCAGCAACCTTAAAATAAGAATAAACACCAAAAATAGGAAAATGTAAATTTATTAGAGAAATAATAAAATGCGTGGTACCGGACTGAGGCACGGGTATGTCATTATCTTTAAGGTAATTCACGCCTCCCACGGGTTGATTTTGCTATATCACCCGGTGCAGGGGTACTCTGATGTGTTTATCTCCAGGATACAACAGCTCAGTACTCGCATGTTTGTCTACAAACTCTGCACGTAGGAGGTAGACATGACTCCGTCTCCCACACATTTCTCTACCCAAATAACACATATTATATATATATATATATATATATATATATATATATATATATATATATAGGTGAATTAGGAGACAATATAATTATAAACATATGAAATGAATTTAAACATAAAAGTAACATACCAACGGCTAACTCAATTGATGCTAAAAACTGTCAAATAAATTGTGCAAGCCGTTTTGTTTCATTTAAATGATTAATTAATATTATTAATTTATAATAATATCCAAAAATCTCCTACTTATTATTATAAATTAACACACACTTGACATTTAATACTTGATTTTATATTTGGGTAGAGACAGACTATTATGCATAATATATGTAGCTAATTGCCTTGAATCTATATTTAGCAAAAATATATATATCTTGATCCAGAGTCATGGTGGTATTTGCCTTGAACCATAACTGCTTAAGGGAGACAAGACATATACCTTGCACATAATAATCCAGGTGCAATATATGAGCCCTAGCCTGCACATTATGCGGCCGTGTGCGCACCTGTTTCTTGAACGTGTTTCAAGAATATATGCCCTTTTATATTCTCTTAGGAGCGGCCCCACTCCGTCACATTCAAATAGGTGAATTCTGTCAAGGGTATTCCTGCAATTAAGATACCCCACTCTCATAAAGCTACAGATTTCATTAAGTGATTTTTTGAAAAACTCAACCTCACATATCATTGCAAGAAAATGCACTTACACCATAGGGATGAAAATTAAGAGTTGAAACTCTTCCAAATGTGCATTTCAAAAGCCACTCTATGATTCGTTCGTCCTTTTGAATCGAGTTCTTAGGATATCTAATCACAAGGTAAGGTATCCTCATAGGTTGCTTTTAATCCATAAGGGCTTTAAATATTCATCCCCCTCGATGTACACACAGCAGATTCTTTGACTATAGGTATAGTTTTAGAAAAATACACAATTCAAATAATCTAATAATGACGGTATTTATCACAATAAGTGATCACAATTTATTGGCTTAAAAAACTCATAATTATTATTGGTGGGTATCCCAAAATTCATAAAATATATTTTAATATATTCTTCCACCAAATAATAATAATAGCCAATAAAGTAAAACATTAATCCATTTAAGGAACTTTTCAAACTCAATAATGTGACCACAAATTAATTATTGTTGTACATCTTTGTACAACAAAAAATATTTAATTAGCACCAAGTGCTTATTAAATTAAATTAAGCACATCATCATCTCTAATTTGAGATGGTATCATCAATTTAATAAATTAATCACAAATAAATATATGCTTAATTTCACAATATAATTTAAGTCAAATATTCACAATAAACTTAGTTCCAAAAAATGAATTATGTAATTCTCATTATAAATTGCACAGCAATTTTTAATAAAAATAATATACCATCAAAAAATTAAGGTGAACTCATTTAAGATATCCACAAAATATACACCCCCACTATTGATGGGTTTTGTGCCTCTCACAAGAATTTCACAATTTCTTTTGTTCATCCAAAAAAATATTCTTGTGGCGCACCATTAAAAATCACATGTGAAAACTTAACAAAATTTCGCAATCATGTGAAAATTTACTTTTCCACAATTATATATGTATCTAACTATTTACAACAAAGTGAATTCTCAATTTTTCATGTTTGCAATCATTTTACCTCAAAATATTTTACCAACTAATATTGAGGCATTTTTCTAATTCCATGACAAATTTCTTAGTCACATATGGCTTAAATCAAAGCCCACAAAAAAATATGGCTGTTAAAAGTCTCATACATTATAGAATAAAATTTTAATAAATTTATCTCTAGCATTTTTATGCTTTATCACATAAAATTAAGCTTATAAAAGCTTTTCATATTCCATGGAAATGTATCACATTTAATCTTGTAAAAGCTTTAAAAAACTATTACCACTTAGTGAAATTTCATGGGATAATTCTATTACTCTTCTAAATATTAAACCCATAAAATATTCATTAACTCACAATTATATATAATATAACTTGGCTTATAAATAAATATAATAGAATGATTTCAAAATCATTTCACGAACCCAAAATATAAGCCAAAATATTCCCATTTTATTGTCTATGAAATTTTAACATATATATGTTTATAAAAATATATTGAATTTTCTCTTCCTTGTTGTTATAAAAATAATATGCTTTATTTTCTAAGACAGTATCACATATATAAATAATGTCAAAATATATGACCACCAAAATACATGTCAAAAAACCTTGTCATAAAATTATAATATTTTATGATCATTATTTGGCGTTCGAAATTAATATAAGTTTTGGATTTAACTTTAATTTAATGATTAACCCAAAATTATATTTTATAACAAACACATGGTGGCAACATATATGTGATTTTATGAAAATTAATTTACTCAATAAAATTTTCATAGTACCACATTTGTTTTAATAATAAACCTCTTAGCACAAATAAAATTATAGACTAAAAATATGTTATTTCAAGAAAATATTTCCTCGTCCCTCACAAATAACACATACCTTAACTTGGGAGAGAATTAACGATGCACCTTTCCATAATTTCAATTTATGCAAATTCACTGTGCAATTAAAATCTCACAAAAAATATATATGAGAAATATCCATAAATAAATATATGAAATAATCTCATAAAAATAAACAATTTGATCTGTTGCATCTCTCTAATAACATAGCAAAACCAAGAGTATACCAATACTTCAAAACAATATGCCATATATATTATATACTTTGGTATCTCAGAATTATATATAGTGAAATTTTTTCACAAATATATCTTAGAATTAGTGAGCAATTAAATATAATATAAAGATTTATAAGCTCATAAAAATAAATCAAGATACCAAAAATATATATATTTGAGTAGTTCACCAACTATAACTCAAATAATTATTCCTCAATTATTCTTATTTTTCATTTGCTGCATTATGGGGATTAACATGAATTACCTTAAACATGTTGGTGTAGCAACCTGAAAATAAGAATAAACACCAAAAATAGGAAAAATGTAAATTTATTAGAGAAAAATAAAATGCGTGGTGCCGGACTGAGGCACGAGTATCTCGTTATCTTTAAGGTAATTCACGCCTCCCACATGTTGATTTTGCTATATCACCCGGTGTAGGGGTACTCAGACGCATTATCTCCATGATACAACAGCTAAGTACTTGCCTGTTTGTCTACAACCTCTGCACGTAGGAGGTAGACAAGACTTTATCTCCCACACCTTTCTCTATCCAAATAACACATATTATATTATATATATATATATATATATATATATATATATATATATATATATATATATATTTACATATTTTTATGAATGTTCCTTTTCCATTCGTCTTACTTCTTCACCCAATTCCCAAATATATATAGGTGAATTAGGAGACAACATAATTATAAACATATTAAATGAATTTAAATACAAAAGTAACATACCAATAGCTAACTCAATTGATGCTAAAAACTGTCAAATAAATTGTGCAAGCCATTTTGTTTCATTTATATGATTAATTAATATTATTAAATTATAATAATATCCAACATAAGGCTTCTAGTCTCTGTATTGCATTGTGTGACTAAAAGATCAAGATGCGTATAATAGGTATTAAGTTAAGGACTTTATGCTGGAAAATAATGATCTTAGTGTATGAATTTAGAACACCAAAATAATGAAGAATACCGAATAACATACCTTTCACCATTGTTTTCCTTTGGGATCTCAATCCCGATGTGCTAAGCCCTTCTCTCCAGCACTCACAGTAGGCAGTTCGATGGGGCAGCTGACAGAATTGTCAACCTTCAAGTGAGTGAGGTGGAGAGAGGACTTAGCCCTAATTTGTAACCCTAGCCAATCCACCCATCATGGATTGCGCTAAGTTATTGGGCCTACACTTACTGCCTGATTACACTTTAATTATAATAATAATATATAATAGGTGCACATAGTCCCAGTAGGCAGTCTTCGATGGGGCAACTGACAGAATTGTCAACCTTCAAGTGTGTGAGGTGGAGAGAGGACCTAGCCCTAATTTGTAACCATAGCCAATCCAACCATCATGGATTGAGCTAAGTTATTGGGCCTACACTTACTGCATGATTACACTTTAATTATATAACAATTAGATACATAGGCCCAAATTAAAAGTGATCTAATTAATTGGACTATGTGGACCTATCATTATTATTATTATAATTAAAGTGTAATCAGGCAGTAAGTGTAGGCCCACTAACTTAGCCCAATCCATGATGGGTGGATTGGCTAGGGTTACAAATTAGGGCTAGGTCCTCTCTCCACCTCACACACTTGAAGGTTGACAATTCTGTCAGTTGCCCCATCGAAGACTGCTTACTAGGACTATGTGCACCTATTATTATTATTATAACTAAAGTGTAATTAGGCAGTAAGTGTAGGCCCAATAACTTAGCCCAATCCATGATGGGTGGATTGACTAGGGTTACAAAATAGGGCTAGGTCCTCTCTCCACCTCACTCACTTGAAGGTTGACAATTCTACCTCACATTTAACTTTTTACTTTTATTAAAAAAAATTAACCTAATCCAAATTAAAAAAAATAAACCAAACTTTTACCCTAAAATATTTTTTTATTTGAATTAAAATTAATTTTTTTTAATAAAAGTAAAAGTTAAATGTGAGGTGGACAATGACGTGGCAAAAGAAATACACATTCATTGTCCACGTCAACAAATTCCGTCAAGAAATTTAACGATGTTAGCAAAAAGGGTAGGCATGAACAAAATTGAAAGTTTGAGGGTAGGTATGAACCAAAAAAAAGTTTGGGGTAGGAATGAACATTACAGCAAAGTTTGGGGACAGCAGGGGTACTTTACCCTATAAGAAAATATTGCTCACGCAGATGAACTTGGTGATGCAAAGTTACCTACTTGAAAGTAAATGTCTTCAATTGTGTACATAACAGATTTGGAACAAAAATATGAATTTAGGCTAAACAACAATAATAAAATAAGGAAGTTATTTTATAAATATTAAATGGTATTAATAAAGCATTTTCATAATTAAAATTTGGTGTTCCTCCCCTTTTTGGTAGTTTCTGAGAGAGAGAGAAAAATTTGATGTTTTGAAAATAAAGAGATAAAAACATTTAACCTCTCTATCCATTAATCTCTTCATTTTTACAACTTTCAAACAGTAATTAGGAAATTAAGTTCCATTATTTTTCTCTCCAATGTTACATCCACTTGTGTGCATAAGCATAGGGTATTCTCTATGTTTCACATTTCGTCAAATTTTATCCTTTTGCCTAACACCATTAGTTTCCTCTGTTAAATACGCTGACGTGGACCGTTTACGTGGCTTCTACATGTCCTTCTTCTTCTTCTTCTTCTTCTTCTCTCTACCCCGTCACACTCTCGAGATATAAGATTGGAGGTAGCATATGTTTAGATACCCACTCTTGCTCTCCTCTTTGGAAAGATTAGGGCATGGTTGTATGATACTTTAGGGCCCAGAGTTGGAAATATTAATGGAAAAATTAAAAAGTCATTCACTGTCGTCCCATTCCACAAGATATGGTTCTCCTTCTTTACCATTCCACTGTCGTCACATTAATATTAATGGAAATATTAATGTAGGCTTTTTTCATGTGGGAGTGGTAAAGAAGGAGAACCATGTCTTGCAGAGTGGGATGACAATGAAGGATTTATTAATCTTTCCATGAATCTTTGCTACTTTGGCTGCAAAGCGTCGTACAACCATGCTTTAATCTTTTCCCATTTGTTTTAAATTTCGAACCCTTTTTCGTAATCTATAATTCTTTCAAGTGTTTCTGATTTTTCAATTTCTTGAGGAGGAGTGACGTAAGCGGTCCACGTCAGCGTCTAATGGAGAAAACTAACGGTGTTAGACAAAAGGACCAATTTCGACAAAATATGAAATATAGAAGACTTATAATGACATTTTGAAATATAGAGGACCAAATTAGCAATTTAGCCCCATTATTTATTAGATACATTAATCTAAAAACTAGAATCTTGATCAATGTTTTAACATTAATTTTCACTTTTTACCTTAATTAGACAAATTAATCTTTATAAGTTACATAGATTTTATCTATGAACATATAAGCATATAAATATGTGTATTTTTTCTTTTTAATTGTTTTGTAAGCATAATTGGCTCACTCGCTCGAAGTAATCATACTTGGCTTAGATCGAGCTGATAAACCCATAAGAAAAAAACTAGCAAATAGGAAAAGCTAAGGTTCAAAGATGTAACTCTCGCTTCTTAAAATTCAATGGAGAGAAGTTGTTGATCTAGCTAGTATATATCTGTGATGCTCTTGCGAATTGTGAACATGTGTTGTCTCACAACCTTTATAATACAAAAGGAAATTGCAAGCTTTCAACAGACAAAGCTATGATGACTGTCATTTCATAGGTGGAGACACTTCTCGCATCTCGAAATCTCATAGATCTGAGCTATAGACTCATAAACATAAAAAGCTAAGTCTCAAAGATGTACCTCTCACTTCTCAAATCTCAAAGATCTTAACCAAAGAGCTCAAAAACAGATCAAGCTAATGCTCAAAGATGACCCTCTCGCTTCTCAAAATCTCAAAATTAAATGATTAATTTAGAAATAAAAAGTACATAGATTATAATGTGAAAGAGTAGAGTGCATCTTTTTTGTTGATTACCTGTCCGGTCTTTAAGGCTTTGCTCCGACTAATCTGAACTCGACCCATATCACGCACCTGTAGTGGGAGAGTGCATCTTTGACAATATCAACGGAAAAAAAAAATTCAAATAGAATTTGAGAATTCCCTTTAAAGGAAAAATAAATCCATTATTTATTAGATACATTAATCTGAAAACTAGATTCTTGATCAATATTTGAAATTAATTTTCACTTTTTACCTTAATTAGAGATAAATTAATATTAATTAATTACATAGATTTTATCTATGAAAACTTAAGCATATATAAATTATATATATATATATATATATATCCATGTATATGTATTTTTTGTTTCTTAATTATTTTGAAAATATAATTTTCTCACTCGCTTGAAGTAATAATACTTGGTTTAGATTGAGTTGATCTAGGTTGATTTTGAAAAAGTTCGTATGAATAAACCATATCAATCTAAATCAAGCTTGGACGGAAAATGATTGTTCATACAAGTAACAAATAAATTGAAGATCCATGAGCATGGATCAAAAGAGTCAGATCTCAAAATTAACTCATAAAAAAAATCAAATCACAATTCAAAAGCTCATAAAGAAAAAAAACTAGCAAATAGGAAAAGTTAAGACTCAAATATGTACCTCTCGCTTATTAAAATCCAATGGAGAGAAGTTGTTGATTTAGTATATATTTGTGATTGTCTTGTGAATTGTGACCCTGTATCGTCTCACAACCTTTATAATACAAAACAAAATTATTACAAGCTTTCAACAGACAAAGCTATGTTGACTATCATTTCATGGGTGGAGACACCTCTCGCTTCTCAATATCTCATAGATTTGAGCTATGGAGCTCATAAATAGAAAAAGCTGAGGCTTAAATTAAATATGTACCTCTCGATTCTTAAATCTCAAATAGCTGAGCTAGATAGCTCACAAACAAACAAAAAAAGTTAAGGCTCAAAGACGTACCTCTCACTACTCAAATCTCAAAGATCTAAGCTAGAGAGCTCAACAAGAGAACAAGCTAGGGCTCAAAGACGAACCTCTCCCTTCCCAAAAGTATCTCAAAGATTTGAGCTAGAGAACTCACAAAACAAAAAAAGCTAGGGCTCAAAGATGTACCTCTTGCTTCTCGATCAAAATCTTATATTTGAGCTAGAGAGCATACAAAAAGAAAAAGCTGTGGCTCAAAGAGTACCTCTCACTTCTCAAAATCTCATTGATCTGAGCTAGAGAGCTTATAAACAGAAAAGTTGAGGCTCAAAGATATACCTCTCACTTCTCAAATCTCAAAGATCTGAGATAGAGAGCTCACTAATAGAAAAAATTGGGGCTCAAATGAACTTCTCGCTACCCAAAATCTAAGATATGAGCTAGAGAGCTTACAAATATAAAAAGTTAGGGCTCAAAGATGAACCTCTCGCTTCTAAAAATCTCATAGATCTCACCTATAAAGCTTACAAACCAAAAAAAAGAAGCTTGGGCTCAAAGATGAACCTCTTGATTCTCAAAATTTCATATCTGACCTAGAGAGCTCACAAACGAAAAAAAAAAAGCTAGGCCTCAAAGATGAACCTCTTGGCTTCCCGATCATCAAAATCTTAGATCTGAGCTAGAGAGCACACAAAAAGAAAAAGCTATGGCTCAAAGAGTACCTCTTGCTTCTCAAAATCTCATTGATCTGAGCTAGAGAGCTCACAAACGGGAAAAAAAGAAGAAGAAGCTAGGCCTCAAAGATGAAACTCTTGCTTCCCGATCATTAAAATCTTAGATCTGAGCTAGAGAGCACACAAAAAGAAAACGCTATGGCTCAAAGAGTAACTCTTGCTTCTCAAAATCTCATTGATCTGAGCTAGAGAGCTCATAAACAGAAAAGTTAGGGCTCAAAGATGTACCTCTCTCTTCTCAAATCTCAAAGATCTGAGCTAGAGATCTCACTAACAGAAAAAGCTGGGGCTCAGATGAACTTCTCAATCCCCAAAATCAAAGATCTGAGCTAGAGAGCTTACTAATATAAAAAGCTAGGGCTCAAAGATGAACCTCTCGCTTCTCAAAATCTCATAGATTTGACCTATAAAGCTCACAAACCAAAAAAAAAAAAGCTTGGGCTTAAAGATGAACCTCTCGGTTCTTAAAATCTCATATCTGAGCTAGAGAGCTCACAATCGGGGAAAAAAGCTGGGCCTCAAAGATGAACCTCTTGCTTCTCAAAATCCTAGACATGAGCTATAAAGAACTCACAGAAGAAAAGGCTGGGGCTTAATGATCGTTTCTCAAAATCTCAAAGATCTGAGCTAGAAAGCTCACAAACAAACAAAAACACCTAGAGCTCATAGCTGAACCTTTCGCTTCTCAAAATGTCATAGATCTGATCTAGAGAGCTCACAAACGGAAAAAGTTAAGCCTTAAAAATGACCCTCTATCTTCTCAAAATCTCATAGATCTGAACTAGAGAACTCACATGGAGAAAAAGGCCAAGGCTTAAAGATGAAAAAGAGAAAATGAAATTAAAGGAATTGAGTCAATTGATGTGCCAAAGGAAAGTAAGAAACCCATTATATATAAATGTATAATATTGGTAATTAATTTTGTATAGGCTAAATAGGAAAAATAATAAAAAGCATAGATGTGAGATCCTATATATTTCTTTTTCAAAGGCACAAACTAATTAATATTAATAATTCAATATTGAGCAACTTCTCTTCTGGACTCATGGTAAGTGTGTGAATGGCTACAAAACCTAATGGGAAAGATGCCTATTGTAGCATATAAAAATAATATATAAAGATGACATGAGCTTGTGTTTCATCAAATTCAAAAAAAAAAAAATTGAACAGAACGGTTTCATTCACTAACCCCAATAAACTCACAACGAGAAACGCAATTTTTCTAGTGATTTTTATTGGCTATAGCGGTGATTGTTGGCCACTGCTAAATGATTTTGTGGCAATAAAAAACCTTTGACAATACCCGTGTTAAAGTCTAACAATCGCAGGAATTTATTTTGCGGCGGTAACACACATGCCAGTAAAATAATGTTATTTAGATTTAATGGAGTTGGTTGCGGTGCTTTACCACTATTACATTATTTAGTTTTTATTGCAAGGTTCATATATAATTGCATGCTGCCATTAGTTATTTTCAATTTTTATGATAATTTCTTATTCATTATTGATTTTTATAAATTTATAAAATTTTATTTTGCAGAAATGAAAACAAACATGAATATATAGGAAGTAAGTAATTTTTCGAACTATACAACTTCTTTTGAAAAAAAAATATAGGAAGTAAGTAATTTTACTAATGGCATGTAATAAATGCATGAAAATAATATTAATATGAATTCTCATGAGAATTAATTTTATAAATTTAAAGAGTGAAAAACAAAATAAAACAAGGTGTTCAAACAAGCATGTAATTTCTCTATTATTATTTTGTAATATCTGCACATTAAAACTTACATTGATTATATTTTTCCCCCAGAATTATATTGTACAAATTTGAACCATGTTATTATATATATTTTTAATATTTTATACTTAATAAGTTAATATAAACTTCTATATATCTCTGACTATTGATATATATATATATATATATATGAAAATTAATCAATTAATTAAAATTGGAACAAACTATTTGAGATTCATATGATTTTTTTCTCAATATATAAAGAAAACAAAATAAGGGACTCATTGAATTACGGGTCAATTTTTTAAGAACCGGTTTTTTTTTTCCTATCTCCTTTTACTACAAAAAAAATCACTTTTCAACTACAATAATCCAGACCAAACCCAAAAGAATGCAACAAGAAAATCAAAAGTCACAATTATGCAACTTTAAGTAGTAGACTTACAAGTGGTCCTAACCTCACCTTGCTTTCCGGTAAGCACTCCTAAAGAACCCATCCGACTCATCACCTCACCAAACTTCATTGGAAACAAATTCAGATCCTTCGCCATCCTTCTAACAAATGACGTCGTCCTCTTGTCATTTGCCATTGCTTGATCCGTCTCCAGCAATGCCTTCCTCTTCTCCACCAATTTCCTATACAACAAATTATCAATCACAGCGGGTGTCTCATCAAAATTCACAGTCGGATTATTCCACACAATTCATTGACCCAGGAGCCTTACATATCTTCTTCAATTCATCAACCGCGATCGGGTCCAAATTCTCAGGTCGAGTCTCCCTGTGTTATAATAATTATACAATCTTTCACTAAAAATGCTGCAATGTGCTGCCCCTACAGAATGTGCACCATTCAAGGCCACCATGTCTCCGGCATTGAACCCTTTCTTTTTGAAGAGGTTGAGCATTTGATCCATTGACCAATTGGGGAAAGGCAAGTTGCCTTATGCTTCGGCTGCACGGGACGACAAGCTGTCCTTGTGACCGCCGAGGTTAGGCTGAGGTTGAGGTGGAAAATCCCCTAATGTCATGGATTCAGCAACAGCGAATGCTATGGTGTCAGCACATGAGACAATGTCGGGACATTGTTCCTCCAGCTTTGCTTTAATGTCGTCAATTAAATCTGCGCCTTTTAAGAGTTGGCCATTGGTAGGTGACAATTTTTCTACTTTTTCTTCGAATTCCATGGCTTCCAACAAAATATAGGCATCACATCCCTTTCATTATATACAAGAACATATATATATATATATATATGAAGCAATGTTGTAAGAATCGGACTGGACCGGACGGTCCGGCCGATTCAACCGCCAACCGAATATAAAGGAGAGTCGGTTGGACCAAAAAACCGTTTTTCTAGTTGGACCGGATTTAACCGGAGTTGGACCGGTCAACCGGTGGTCCAACTGGTCCAATTTTATTTTTTTAAAAAAATTAAAAAGTTAAAAAATAAAAAGGAAAAATAACATAAAAAAATAGAAAAATCTTAAAAATTAAAATTAGAAAAGTCTTGAAAAATTAAAATTTAAAAGTCATGATTATCAATAATTTCATATTTGGTTTGATTAAGTTCTTTCAAAGCTTGACAAGTCTTAAAAATTAAAACTTTGAGAAGTAATGTAATTTAAAACTTCAAAATTATGTATATTGACACCTAAAATTTGAGTGATGTCGTTTTATATATTAAGAATATTTATTATTTATTATTTATTGCGTCATCTGGTTCGACCGGTTAAACCGATCAAACCATGAACCGAACACTTGTCCGAGTCTTTGTCCGGTTCGGTTCTTACAACATTGATATGAAGTGTCAACATCTATATCACTCTAAAAATATATTATTTATTTATATGTCAACAAAGAGGAGAAAAAATAAATAATTATTTGATAATTTAAATATATGGAATGAAATTCAATTTAGGTATGTTAGTAAATATATAAGTAGGTTAACTTGAGTTAATTAAATTTATAATAATAATTAATATTTTGATTCTTGACAAAAATAATTTATCTCAATTTAATTATTAAAAGATAAAAAATATCATTTCAAAAGAAAAAGATAAAACATATCAAATTTGATTCCTAAAAGATGTAGTTTGTCTAAATTTTGTCATTGAAAGATAAAGTTTGTCTCATTTTCGTCCCTGTAAAATTTTTTGTCTATTATATGAATAGAGAATCCCAATAAATGACAAACTGCATCTTTCGCGGACTAAATTTGTCATTTTTATATTTCATGAACTAAATTTGCAATCACTTCTTTATATATATATATTAAATTGAAACAAATTAAATTTTCAGTAACCAAAATATTAATTTATTCTTTTTTTCTCGGACTAAGAAACCCATTTAATACGAGCCTGATAAACCATCTTTTAGATATTGTGAGACTCATTATTTAGAGTCATTCTCCCATCACATTTCACCCCATTCCCATTCCATAAAATTTATATTTTTTCTGGTCAAAGATAAAATTAGAGGCAAAATATTGTTTAGCCCTGAATTGTCGGTCAAATTACTATTTAGTCTCCAAATTTGTAACTCTGTCAACTATTTAGTCCCTGAATTTGGCAAAAATACTATTTAATTCCCGGATTTGCAAATCTGTCAACTATTTAGTCTCAGAACTTGGCAAAAATACTATTTAGTCCTCGAATTTGCAACTCTGTAAACTATTTAGTCCCCTGACTGTTACCCATTAGATAACCAGCTAACGTGATCATTAAATGCTGATATGACATGTGAGGTAACATATGCCTAGGCAGTTAACGATGCCGCATCAGCATTTAACGGCCACATCAGCTGATGCCTTGTTATCTAACTGGTAACGATCAGGGGATTAAATCGTTGACAGAGTTGCAAATTCGGGACTAAATAGTTTGGCTGAGTTGTAAATTCGGGGACTAAAGAGTTGACAGAGCTGCAAATTCGAGAACTAAATAGTATTTTTGCCAAATTCAAAAACTAAATAGTAATTTGACCAATAATTCAAGGAGTAAATATTTTGGCTCATAAAATTAATACTTGATACATAGTTGAGTTGTAACATGTCAAATAGATTTTTTTTTAAATATGCAGGAGGACTTGTATAAAAAGGCCACATGTGTATTGTGAAAGGCCCATATACTTGATAAAGAATCACATTAATATCAATATTAATACTATATACAAAAAAAGTTAAATCAATATTACAACTTACAAATAATAACTGTTTATTTTTTTTCAAAAAAAAAAAGACTCACGTGTCAAAAAAATTAATTATTTGGAATTTTTAAAACAAAGCGGTTGATAGTTGATACAACACTCACGTGTCAAAAAAAATAACAATTCTCTTTGCTTGCAATTTATAATGCCTTATATTTCTTTTTCTTTGACGCTGGGACTAATAACAATATAATAAGAACTGTGTTAATTCCTTCTTTTCTAATCTCCAAAATGCCATTACTTTTTTAATTAGCCGAGATCTTTAATAAATGATTTATTTATAAAAATATCTTTGTAAAACTTGATCAATTATATTTAAAGTCTCACATAATGAAAATTATATTTTTATAAAACATTATCAAAATCAATCAAATTAATGTACGCACAAAATATTGTTCCAACTCTATCGATTATTTAGTCCCCTGACTGTTACCCGTTAGATAACCAGCTGATGTGATCGTTAAATGCTGATGTGGCATGTGAGGTAGCATATGCCTAGGCACTTAACGGTGCCACATCAGCATTTAACGTCTACATCAGCATGTGCCTGGTTATCTAACAGGTAACGATTAGGGGACTAAATCGTTGACAGAGTTGCAAATTCGGAACTAAATAGTATTTTTGCCAAATATGGGGACTAAATAGTTGGCTGAGTTGTAAATTCAGGGACTAAAGAGTTAACAGAGCTGTAAATTCGAGAACTAAATAGTATTTTTGCCAAATTCAGAAACTAAATAATAATTTGACTAATAATTCAGAAAATAAATAATATTTTGCCTCATAAAATTAATACTTGATACATAGTTGAGGGAAGGTTGTAACATGTCAAATAGATTTTTTAAAAAAATTATATATGCTAGAGGGACTTGTATAAAAAGGCCACATGTGTATTGTCAAAAGGCACATATACTTGATAGAGAATCACATCAATATTAATATCAATACTATATACAAAAATTAAATCAGTATTACAACTTGACAAATAATGATTGCTCATTTTTTTTTTAAAAAAGACTCATTTGTCAAAAAAAATAATTATTTGAAAATTTTAAAATAAAGCTGTTGACAGTTGACACAATACTCACGTGTAAAAAAAAATAACAATTCTCTTTGCTTGCAATTTATAATGCCTTATATTTCTTCTTCTTTGGCTCTGAGACTAATAACAATATAATAAGAACGGTGTTAATTCCTTCTTTTCTAATCTCCAAAATGCCATTACTTTTTTAATTGGCCGAGATCTTTAATAAATGATTGATTTATAAAAATATTTTTGTAAAATTTGATCAATTATATTTAAAGTTTCACATAATCAAAATCGTATTTTTATAAAACATTATCAAAACTAATCAAATTCGAGAACAAAATATTCTCCCAATATGATCCAACAATACAAAATCTTCTAAGATGAACACGTCCTTTTTGAGATTTATCTTACTAAGTTATGTGTTCAGTTGATGGCCCATAATACCAAACATGGATCTTTGGGTTTTATTTTGTTTAACTCATTTGATCTCAAAAAATTATTGCATTTACAGAAAGTTTCATTGAGCATCTATCAATGAATGAAACTTTCTACACAACACCATTATCATTCAGCTTTGCAAGACTTGATTTTTTTATGGAAAAAACTAGTATAAAATTATTTAAGTATTTGTTATGAAGTTCATATACTTTAATTATACTCTCTTTCTTTAATGATTAGTCATTACAATTTAGTCTTCTATATTCTCTCTTTACCCATAATTGATCATAAAAATACTTGTTGCCACGTGTCTTATTTTTATTAAAGAACTTCATAGTAAATACTTAAAATAACTTTATCTAAGTTTAGTCTTTTTTTTTTATTTGAGGGAAGTTTGATATCTAAGTAAAGAGTAGATGTTCAGTGATACGGTAGTACTTCAGTATATCCCTCCAATCAGTTGGTTCCTAAACCATTCAAGGTGGGTTCTTATTAATGTGAATTTATATTAATATTAACAAATGACTTTACATGATTGGAGGGATGTACTGAACTTTATTGGTACGGTACCAGTTTACCACTGAACTTTTATGCCTAAGTAAACATAAAAAAAAAATATTTAAATTATACTTGCCACGTGTTCTGTTGACTCTGATTATTTTGTTAATTATTATTTTATGTTAAGCTTTAGGAAATAAATGGACTCAATTTAAAAACGTATATGGCACAATTGACATTAATGAAAAATATATAACAAAATTGAAGAAATCGGAAGAAATTTGAAGGAGAAGTGGTCAATTTGGGCGGTTTATGGAATAGAGTATTGTATTGATGATAGGATATGGTCTGCTTCAATTCCCATATTCTTAACTGAGTATTGTACTGATGATCTTCATTAATGAATTTCCCAATTTATGGGTTCTAAAAAAAACTGAAAAAAGGCATTTTATATAAATTTTAAGAAAAATTAGTTAAACTTTTGAAAAAATTACGCCAACTTTTCCTTAAATTTTGTGAAATTATACTCATCATTACTCTTTTAGTTTAAAAAATTACACTTTTTGCCATCAATGTTTGATATAATGTTAAACAAAATTCCTTTCTAATTTTTTTTTGGTTAATAAAATTACCATATATATTACATATGTTTATTTCGAAACAAATAAATTTGGTTAGCATAAAATTATTCAACTCTCTTTTTGTTGTTACATTAAAAATAGAATTACAGCCTTTTTTTTTGGCATAAAATTATTTTCATTAACAGAAAATAAACTTTAAAAAATAAGTATAATTTATAAACCTAAAAATTGATATAAAAATATTAAATTTTACTTCAAACTATTTATAATATTTTTTTTCTTGGGTCAATTTACGTTGTTCAAATCTATTACAATCCAATGGGACTTAATTGGCATCACACTTTTTTTTTTACCAATAACTTGAGAGGACTAAGAGGCAGGCAAGATGACCCTGTCGTTATTATATACAACATAAGAGACTAAAATGAACTTTTTCGTTCAAGTCCGTCAATTTCTTAAGTTAACTGCTGACGTGTCCGTTTAAGCTGGTGTGTCATGCCACATCATCACAAATAATGAAACAGAAGATGACGTGGCAATGACATGGAGTGACATGTCAGCTTAAATGGACACGTAGGAGAGATTATATGTTCACCTCAGTAAGTCACGTCAACTAGGGCTGTAAATGAGCCGAGCTTTAGATGTTCAAGCTCGGCTTGTTTAAAATTAGGCGAGCTCAAACTCAAGCCCGAGCTTTTAAACGAACAAAAAATTGTGATCAAACTCGGCTCGTTTAATTAACCGAGCCGTTCACGAGCTTAACGAGCCGAGCTAAATAATTATCAACTTTCATAGAATATACATGCACATAAGAAAATTAACTTATATCTTATATTAGTTTATAGATTTTATCCTTTTATATGTTTTATTGATTATAGTCGACTCTACTTAGTAAGAAAAGGCTTTGATTGTTGTTGTTATTATATATGTTTTATTGATTAAAAGATATTTGAACACAATAACATAACAAATTCAATATATATGTGTAGAATGAACGTTCATTATATATTTAAATATAATAATACATGTAAAATAGAGAAAAAAATATTTTTATATTATTTTATTCTTAAACGAGACGTTCATGAACTAAACGAGCCGAGCCTTAAATGTTCAAGCTCAGATCGTTTAACTAAACAAACTTATTTTTATGTTCAGGCTCGGCTCGTTTAATAAACGAATGCATGCCTCACTAGCTCCGATGATATCTAATAATGAGAAATTTCTGATTCTATCAAAAAATCTTTTTACATTCTCTGCGTTTTCTTAAAAAAATTTGGAAATAAAAAAAAACATTATTATTTACATTTGGAACTACTAAATTACTAACATACTATTAATCCATAAACTATAATCACAATCGCACAAAACATTTCCTGCCAAAAAAAAATAAACTCTAATAAATAGCCCTTCACAGATATAGTCGTTAAGAGGCTTTGCTTAAACAAAATCTTCAACCACCTCCATGCGTTTAATGTTTCAACATTGTAGGTATGACTGAGAGAAGAGACTGAGAGAAGAGATGAACCTAGAGGCGTGAATATTAGGCTTTAAGAGAGTAAATATTTCTTTCCATTTTTCTTGATAACTCAAGTAGGGATAAAAGTTCAATAGTACCGTACCATTGAACTTCAGTGCATCCTTCCAATTATGTAGTGCCATTTGTTAATATTAATAAAAACTCACATTAATTAGGGTCCACCTTGAATGGTTTAGGGACCAACTGATTGGAAGGATGTACTGAAGTTCAGTACTACCGTACTACTGAACATCTACTCCTCAAGTAGGAAGGAATGACCTTAGCAAGAAAGTAGCTGCACCTATTACATCAAAAGCAATTTCTCTTTTTCTAAATTAGATGGATTAGTGAAAAAGAATACCATTACGTTTGGTTGAAAAAAATTATGGAATTGGAATTGGAATTGGATTATAAGTGGAATTGGAATTGGAATTGAATTATTTGAATTGAAAAAGTTTGTTTGGTATGAAAAGATAGAATTGGAATTGAATTATTTGAATTGAAAAAGTGTGTTTGGTATGAAAAGATGGAATTGAAAGTTTATAAAAGAATGTGAGGTAAAAAGACTAATTTGCTCCTTAATAAATATTAAATAATTATTTTTTTAATTATATTTTTTAGTATATAATTACTTTTTTATATTCATTATAAAAAATAAAAAGCAGTAAAGAGAGAGAGAAAGAAAGTAGGGACAAAAATGTCTTTTAAACCCAATTCCACAAAATTTATCTCAATTCCTCCAAAATAACCCACAATCTAATTCCACAAAATTTACACACCCAATTCTAAAAAGGAAAAAACTTATGTCCATTTCCTCCAATTCCACCAATCATATATTGTATTTACACTCTCTTTCTTCTATGATTGGTCATATAAAAGGTGGTCTTCTAAAAAACCAATTCCACGTAATTCAATTCCAATTCCACATAACTCAACCAAACTAAATAATCCCTAGAATATTGTGCAATTTCATGTGGAATCCAATTCCACATCAAACCAAACAAAACCCACTTTATGGAATTGAGAATTGGATTCCATGGAATTGTCTGATTCCACGAAATCCAATTCTCAATTTTAGGAAGCGAACCAAACACTAGAAAAATTTTGTTTTTTATGAAATTGGGATTCCAATTCCATGCTAAGAGTTGAAACAAACGTAGCCAAGTACTTATACATTGTCCGATGTCAAAAGAAGCCAAACCTTTTAATACTTTTCCTTTTGGCTTTTCTAGGCTTTGATCCTCCAGAGAAGGATACAAGATATCACAACAAAAGCCGCTTTTGCACATGTATATACACATTAAAAAATATATACACAAATTCAGCCACAATTTAAAACTATCCACAGATATATACCATTTTCACTGTAACTGCTCAAAAATGCCATCACAGATGGCATTTTGTTGAAAATTTTCTCAATAAAACACCCTCGTTAAGGGCGTTTATAGGGTCAAGCAGTCAAACCTATAAACGCCCTTACGGAGGGCTTTTTTTTTCAAAAAAGGTCAAACGTAGTGGGTCCCAGAAGACACGTTGGCAGCCACATGAGTGGTATGTTTACAGGAAAACGCCATCAATAAGGGCGTTTTAGCGGGCAAATAGTCAAATTTAGGTCAGCTGAATTTTCTAGCCTACCAAAGCAGACCTGAGCATGATTTGATTAGACAATAAAATGCTCTCACTGAGGGCGTTTTTTGCTGCTAATTTGCTATATAATGCTTTAACTTCTCTCCACAACCCACAACATTCAAACAAATTTCAAACAGTTTTGGAGCCCTTGTTGTTGTGTAGCATCATTTTGCACTAACAAATATGAGTCAATCATTCACTGCTTGTATTTATAAAGATGCTATTGTATCGAACTCTTCCAATGGCATTGTTTTTCAGGTCCTAAATAATCCTAAACTTACGAAAATCACCCGTGGGATGAGCTTTGTAGAATTGAAACAGCTGATTTATCGCACTCTAAAATCACAACCGAACGAGGAGGTGCCAGAAATAATTTACAGGATGCCATGTGGGAGGAACTCGGTAAATTTTCTTTCTGCTGAAGTGTCTGACGATGAGGGAATGGGCGGCATGCTCAATTATCACATGCAGTGTTTGGAATTTTCGCCTATTCCTATGATCGAGATATGTGCCAACACCTCAGCAGCAGTCTAGCAATTTGAAGTAGCTGACTACATTCCTTAGATCGAATTTAATTGGTTGGGAGATCAAGAGTGTGGCACCAGTTAGAACTCAACACAGAACACTGAAGAATGAAGACGAACACACTTGAATGAAGCCCAACACACTAAATATTGAAGATGGAGTCGACATCGGAATCAATGCCATCGGTATCACGCCGTCAATAGAACGGCACCGTCGTCGATAGTCAAAGTTTGGGAGGGAGGGAAACGGGAAATCGGTTTGGTGATTTTCACATTAGGTTAAAGATTGGAGGTTTGGGAAAAGGGGACATCGATTTGGGTAATTTTCGATCGAAAAATGCCCTCCATGAGGGGCGAGTTATAGGGGATCAGGGTCTTAAATAAAACGGCGTCACTTAGTCGTCAATAGCCGCCCTCAATGAGGGCGTTTTATATGCACATATCTGTGACATGTAGCTGCCAACGAATCTTCTAGGCCCCACCACGTTTGACCTTCTCCGAAAAAAATGCCCTCCGTAAGGGCATTTATAGGGTTGACTGCTTGATGTATTTGAGCAACTATAGTGAAAGTGGTATATATCTGTGGATAATTTTAAAAGGTGACTGAATTTATATATATTATTTTTAATGTGTATATAGTGTGTAAAAACCTATCAAAAGCATGTGAACAAATGTTTCTTTTTGTGCCTCGGTCTATGATTCATAAATATTTTAATCTTGTGAGCATTTCGAACGTGGGCTTTTCAATTCATTACACTAAGGATATATGCTACCACAATCATATGGATTTTTATTAAAACTTATTGGGCATTTACCCAAAAGCTTTAAACAGATTTGATATAATAGAATCAAGAACCGAGTTAATTGGTTAATCTTAGAAAACAATGACCTTTTAAAATTTAAACTAATAAAATTAGAATAATTTTTTGTTGTTACATTAAAAATATAATTACAGCCTCTTTTTTTTGCATAAAATTATTTTGAGTAAATTACACTGTCCTCCCCTGAGAGATGCTGAAATTACACTGCCCTCCCCTCTCGTTTGCAAAATTACACTGCCCTCCCTTGAGAGATCAAAAGTCATTACACTTTGATCCAAAATACTATTTTCCCACTAAAAAAAAGGTCTAAAAAGTCAATATAATAAATATTAATGACTAATAAATATTCATGACTAAATTGACCCTCGCACAAGATAAAAAATGTTTAACGTTATGCTTCATCGAAATATATAAAACTGAATCTTTACCAAAAAAAAGTTATAAAATTAAATTCTAGTACATCTAACAAAATTTTTTTGATATATTTTATTATTATATATTAATATATATATATATATATATATATATATATATATTAAACTTAATTA
Organism: Senna tora; assembly: GCA_014851425.1. Classification (NCBI taxonomy): domain Eukaryota; kingdom Viridiplantae; phylum Streptophyta; class Magnoliopsida; order Fabales; family Fabaceae; genus Senna; species Senna tora. Next base: position 8,764,760 of record CM026266.1, read on the forward strand.
TCGAAAATTAAATAAAATAATAGATGTTTTATATTACATTATTAATATAAAAATCTATAAACCATTTTAAGTTACAGACTTTTTTTTTTTAGAATTTTATTTTGTTAACAAGAATAATTACTATAAACACTAATAAAATAATAAAAGACAATAAAAAATGAAGTAATGTTATTATAAGAGGAAGTATGTATAGGTCACATTTTATAGAGTTTCATTCTTTTGTGAGGGGTAATTTAGTCGTGAATATTTATTGTATTGGAAGTTAAAAAAATTTGACCTTTTAGACCTTTTTTTATTGGAGAATGGTGTTTTGGATCAAAGTGTAATGACTTTTGATCTCTCAAAGGAGGGCAGTGTAATTTTGCAAACGAGAGGGGAGGGCAGTGTAATTTCAGCATCTCTCAGGGGAGGGCAGTGTAATTTACTCAATTATTTTCATTGGCAGAAAATAAACTTTGAAAAATAAGTTTAATTTGTAAACCTAAAAAAATGATAAATTTAGTTTTATCCATTAATGTTGTTAGGACTGGACCGGACCAGACGGTCCGATTGATAACCATGAACCAGACGTTAGAACGAGTTGGTCGGACCTAAAAAATTAAACTAACAATTGGACCAGATTTAATCAGGGTCCAACTATCGGATCGGGTCAAATCGACGAACCGCTCTGTCCAACTCTTTTTTTTTTCTCAGGCCAATTCAATTTAAGAAAAGATTAAAGAAAATTTGAAAAGTGAAAATGAATGTGTAGAGTTAAGGATAATAATGCACAACCAACTCAAGGTGAGCACAATCGAGACTAAAATGCAATTTGGAGCAAAACTATAATTTTGAAAAGTTGAAACCAGGAGAAAAATGTAAACACAAAATACATTAAATAGGTTATGGGATAACCATGGGTTTTACCCAACCCAACCAATATTTGCATGGGTCAATTCTGACCCGACCCACAAGACCTATTTATTAATTGGGTTGGGTTGGGTTGGGTCAAAATGCAGTTGGATTGGATTGAGTTAATGGGTTTGGGTCAAAATTGCCACTCCTAGTAAGTTCTAGTGGAAGTGATGATTATCAAGAACTTTATGGTTGGTTTGATCAAGATATCCTCACGAGTTTGACAAGTCTTAAAAATTATGAGTTGAAACTTGAGTGTTGTCATTTTATAATTAAGAATAATTAATATTTATTATTTATTTGTGTCATCCGGTTCGATCGATAGTTCAACCGATTAAACCGATCAGACCGTGAACTGAACAGTTGTTCAAATCTTTGGACGATTTAGTCTTGACAACATTGATTTTATCACCTTTAAAAATATTAAAATTTATCTAAAACTATTTATAATATTTTTTTCTTGGCTCAATTTACCTTGTTCAAAATCCATTACATCCCAATGGGCCTTAATTGGCATCATACTTTTGTGTTTTGACCCTACTGTGCAAACATATTTATTGTGTAGTAGCAAATTTCTTTCACTTCATTTTGAAAGGTCAATAATATAAATATATAGGCTAAATATTTATTTTAGTCACCTATCTTTTAATTAATTTTTTATTGTAATTTGTTTTCAATTAGTGCTTTTGTATAACAGTTTATTTTTTCGTTAAATGAGGACGGGATATGAGAATGGATTCAATGCTTGGCTCTTCTATACATTAGTATACTAAGCCGATTTTTTTTCATAGTTTTCTTTATTTTTTTATTTAAATTTGAAAAATTATAAATTTTTTCTAAAGAATATCTAAAGTATGAAAGATATAGATACAAAAAAATTAAAAACTCCACATAAATAGAGATTTACTATTAATTGATTAGGGACTAACTTTTTAGTCCCTAATAAAGGTGATCCCTAAATCATTTACGATAGGTCCTTATTCTCGCGCCAAACCCAAAAATATTTAAACTCATGCTAACTCTCGACTAAACTCTTACGAGTTTATGTCTACACGTAGGCAAAACGAGTTAACTCGATCATAAACTCATGATTTTGGACACTTTTATTTTCTATTGAAACACACTTACCAAAGTATTCTCTATTAAAATATTATTTTAAAAAAATAGTATCCGTCCCATTGTCCAAATTAAAATAACACAAATATTTAAAAATAAATGATTAATTTTCTCATAAATGTATAAATTATGAATAAAAATCTTTTGTTTGAATGAATTTGTATGCAATATTTATATATCAATTACATTCAAATTTCTATTATTGAAAATTTTACTTTATTTATATTAATTACGATAGAAATATATATTTTCAATAACTATTTATTGAAATAGGTAAACTCTTATAAGTTTACGAGTCAAGTTTATATATCAAATTTATCCTCCTTTATAAGTTTACTTAAACACTCGAATTTGACAACCTTGGTGGTTGGTGTCTTTTGTTGAATCATCATTTAACGAAAAAAAAGACGGTGTGACACAAAATGGCTGATTTGAAAAAAATTACAAAGACAAAAAATTGTTTTAAAACTTTTGAAAGATAAAAGGATTAATATAAAATTGGTGAAAAAAAGTAAGGGGCCAAAATGAATATTTGACTCTAACGTATATATATAGTTTGCACATGTGGGTTCGTACACGTGGGACCCTTATATGTCCCCTACATTTCAATTCTCATGCCATGCCAGGATGTGTTTGTAAATGCATATTAGTTGCTTCAACTTGGATATTGGTTTAAATACAGTTTCAAGTTTCATCTTTCATCTTTCCCATCCACAATATATATAAATACACACAGGGTGAGTTTATGATACAACAAATTAGATTATGTAATGTAATTTTAATAAATAGGATTATAACATTTGTTATTTTGTTATAACATACAATGCATTTGGATCACATTAATAGTTAAATTGTGTCGCGTAACTCATTGCATGATATAACAAGTTGCATTATAGACTCAGTCATATATTAATACTAGAGGCTTCGCATGCACGTACCGTGCATGTGATTTATTTTTATTTTTTAAAAAATATATAATATAAAATTATTCTTATAATTTAAAATAATAAAATATTTGATAATTTTTAACTTTCAAAATGTAATGTAATAATTATATTTTAAATAAGATATTAAATTATAGGAAGTTATTTATTGAAAAGTTATTCATGAGAAGTTATTTATTGATTAGTTGTTTTTAGTGGGAAGTTATTTTTTTGGTGTCACACTTTGGTTGTGTGACACCAAAAACTCCAAAGCCATATATATATACTAGAGACTTCGCATGCACATACGTGCATACATGTAATTGATTCTTAAATTTTTAAAAATATAATATAAAATAGTTATTATATTTTAAATATTTTAAAATTTTAAAATTTTAAATAGAATTTTTATCATAATTTAAAATAAAAAAAATAAAAAATGAGAAGTGATGCTTCTCTATTTTTTTAATAACCACCTATCATACTTGTTTTCTCTCTCCCACATCCTTCAATCATATTTTTTTGTTTTGTATTTTTTAATTATAAAATATAGATATAGATTTATTGAGAAGTTGGTTATTTATTGGGAAGTTGAGGAGGAAGTTATTTTTTTGATGTCATACTTTGCTTGTGTGGCACCAAAAACTCCAAAGCCATAGATATATATATATATATATATATATATATATATATATATATAATGCATCCAAATTTTGCTGCAGCTTTTAAAGCCTTTATAAATGCCGTGATTTGGTACAAATGGTGGAGCATGCATTATTTGTAAGGAGAATTTCCCGCTTTATCTATAAATGAGAATTTGAATTCTCTCCAAGTCATTTAATATTTTGTTTTTGTTGGATATTCCTACCCGGAGGGATGGCATTGATACGAATATTATGGGTAGCCGATTATTTGTTTAACAAGACTAGGATATAGGATATGGTAGACTAACAAAATATTGTCGCTTGTTTATTTGGTGGAAATAATAATAGAAAAAGGGACGAAGAATACTTCTCTCTCCTTTTTTTTTTATTAAATAAATTTTACTTTTTATAATGTGATGAAATTATATTTTTGTCTTATCTTTTTATTCTTATTATTCTATTCTCACTTTTAATGTAATGATAAAATAATCATTTTACTCACTTTTATTCCATTCACATCACTTTATATTGACATGACATTTTCATTTCTTCCAACATTTTCGTTCCCATTCCCATTCCCATTCCTTCCTCTTTTGTCCTTACTAAACACACCCTTATAAGTTATAACTATCTTTTACATCACATTATATTGACATGACATTTTTATTCCTTCCAACATTCTCATTCATATTTCCATGCTTTCCTCTTTTTTCCTTACTAAACATACCCTTATAAGTTATAACTATCTTTTACATCACATTATATTGACATGACATTTTCATTCCTTCTAACATTCTCATTCCTATTTCCATTTCCATTCTCATTCCTTCCTCTTTTTTCCTTACCAAACAAACCGTTATAACTATCTTTTAGAGATTGAGCGGATGCGGGTCAATAATTAAATATTGGTTAATTAATTAGGATATCATATATTTTTTTTTATAAATCATTTGTGGAATGATAAATCTAATTAATAAAAAATCATTTGTGGAATCATAAATCTAATTAAAAACAATCATTGGTAGAATGATAAATCTAAAAAATAAATCATGTGTCCTATGTGAAGACTTAGGTATTAACTAAGGATTAACTACGGACTTTTTCATAGTTAATCCTATTTTTTTTCTAGTGTTATTAGATATATTTTTATTCTTTAATTTTAGTGTTATTAGAATTTTTGTTTTTAATTTAAATTTAAAAAATTATGTATATTTTGTTAAAGCCATTTGTTTATGAATTTGGGTGGATATAGTAATTTACTTTATTCAATATCCAATATCTATTATTTTGTTTTAGGTATTTTGGATATCGAATAATTTTATATACATATATTAAAACACTACAAGAAAATGTTGATTTAGCTACGAAAATTAGTTAGGGAAAATTTCCCTAGCTAATTAGCTATCGATTAGCTAGGAAAAAAATCCCTAGTTAATCCCTAGTTAATTTGGTAAAAAAGTAGCGCGAAAAAGAGGAAAAATTTAGCTAGGAATTTGCTACGGATTTCCCTAGCTAATCCCTATAGCTAATTAGCTACGGATTTCCCTAGCTAATTAGCTATGGAAAAAAATCCCTAGCTAATTAGCTACGGATTAGCTAGGGAAAAAATCCCTGGCTAATTTATTATATGTATATATAAAATATTTTACATTAATAAATCAAAAAGTAATAAATGGCCTAATGGTTGGTCTAAATTTTACCATCCATGATGTTCCGTCTTCGAGTTCTCCTCCTAGGACCACTTTTCAAAAATATAAAGCGGTCGCCGGCCGGCGGTGGAGGAGTTCGCCGATGGCCGTTGCCGGAGGAGGTCGCCGGCGACAATTTTCGGAGGGGATGAATTAGCTAGGGAATAGCTACGGATTAGCTAGGGAATTTAACTAGGGATTAGTTAGGGATTGGCTACGGATTAGCTAGGGATTAGCTACGAAAAAAAATCCCTAGCAATTAGCGTCCAAATATTAGCTAGGGAAAAATCCGTAGCTAATCGATTAGATATGGATTAGCTACGAATTTTTCGAAATTGGATCCGGTGCAATTAGCTTTCGTGCAATTACGGTGCAATTACTTCGAAATGCACATTTTTACATAATTTGTGAAGTAAATTTAGGGACCTACACTAATAAGGATCTACCATGAATGAATTAGGGACCAAATTTTTATCAATATTAGCTAATATCATCACTAAATAGCTTTGTGAGACTATTTATCAATATTAATAACAATTTAGTCTCTAATCCATTTAAGATGATGATATTTGTCAATATTGATAAAAATTTGGTTCCTAATCAATTCATGGTAGGTCCTTATTAGTGTGAGTCCCTATTAGTACTTCAAAAATTATATAAAAATGTGTGTTTTGAAGTAATTGCACCGTAATTGCACGAAAGCTAATTGCACCAGATCCAATTTCGGATTTTTCCCTAACTAATCCTGTTTTTTCTTGTAGTGAAAGTAATATTTTTTTAATTTGGTTAGAGTTTAGATATTAGATGTATTGAGTGCACGGTGAGCCAGTATCCACCCTTAATTGTTGAGGATTATAATTAATTAAATAGTTGTAACTAGTTAGATAAAATTATTTACAATTTAAATTTATTCAGTAATAATTCTTTAGATTATATCTCTATTCATGTGATCTCTAACATACCACTAATGTTCTGCTTGATATAGTCTTGAGATTGTCCCTTTACTACCATTTTGCAACCCCCATGAAAAAAAAAAAAGTCTTATAAATTATTGGACATAGATACCAATTAATATATTAAACTCGTGGAAAAATTGGGTACCCACAACCACCACAAGAACTAGAAGGGAAGGGACCAGAAAGAAAGGGTTAGAATAAAGGAGAAGGACTTGTCATTAGAGTGCTTTAATTATTTACTCATCTATCTATTTCAAACTCAAAATGGGGCTTGGCTTTATTACTATTTGATCATATTATACACATACAATATATATATACACATGCATTATAGTTACAGTATCTGAGTTTCAAGTATTATATATGAATATGATGGTATACCAATATTGTAAGAACCGAATCGGATAAAGACTCGGACAAGTGTTCGGTTCACGGTTTGATCGGTTTAACCGGTCGAACCGGATGACGCAATAAATAATAAATAATAAATATTCTTAATATATAAAATGACATCACTCAAATTTTAGGATTCAATATACATAATTTTGAAGTTTTAAATTACATAACTTCTCAAAGTTTTAATTTTTAAGACTTGTCAAGCTTTGAAATAACTTAATCAAACCAAATATGAAATTATTGATAATTATGACTTTTAAATTTTAATTTTCAAGACTTTTCTAATTTTAATTTTTAAGATTTTTCTAATTTCTTTTTTTATGTTATTTTTCCTTTTTATTTATAAATTTTTAAATTTTTTTTAAAAAAATAAAATTGGACCGGTTGGACCACCGGTTGACCGGTTGGACCACCGGTTGACCGGTCCAACCCGGTTGACAACTCCGATTAAATCCGGTCTAATTCGGTCCAACTTGAAAAATGGTTTTTTGGTCCAACCGACTCGCCTTTGTATTCGGTTGGCGGTTGAATCGGTCGGACCGTCCGGTCCGGTCCGATTCTTACAACATTAATATATACATGACATATATACTAGAAACTTTATATTTACGTACGTGTATGTTAAAAAGTTTTTTAATTTACAAAACAAATATAAATTATTATTATTATTAATTTTAAAATAAAAAATTAAAAATTAAAAAGTTATTGTTTTTTATAACTATTACTGTCAGATCATTATCTTTTTTTAAAAAAAAATTCCATTACTATTATTTTTATTTTCTTTATCTCTTATGATTTTCTCACATCATATTTTTATTATTATTTTTAATTAATTAAATAACTATTTTAAAAAACCATTAATAAAAATAATCCAGAGCCGTATAAATATAGATATAAAATAGATTAAACATTTGTTGTTGAAATATTGAATGCATGCTGGTAGCTCTTGTTGCATTGCTGTTGCACATGAACTGTCCCCTGCTTGCCTGCTGGCTTCATCACTTCATCTTCCTAAACGTACGTTAATGTCTCTCCTTAATTTCTCACCTTTTTTTTTGTGAAGAATTTTCTACTATATATTAAATATGAATGGGTGGATTAATAATTTAATTGATCAAAACTTATTAGAGATTTTTTTAAGTAGGGTAGGAGGGGAATTAATTACCAATTGCCAAGATATATATATGTTAAGAAGGCTGTTAATGAGTAGCCAAAAGGTGGTTGATTCGAGCTTTGTTCTCTCTTTCTAAATTAAAACAGAGTATATTTTTTTCGAGACTAAAATAATAATTTAATTTTCTGATGAAAAAAAATAAATAATTTAATAAAAAACAATTGATGAACATTTTCCTCTTCTCTCTGCTCTGCTCTGTGTCGTTGCTGGCTGTATGTACCTTCTCATTCTTTCAAGAGATAAATGCTACTCGTTTTATTATAACGCCATACATTTATTACTGATGTTAGCATTTTCAACGACTGACTCATAAAAGTGATATTTCTTTTTTGCCCCTTGCTCCATTTCCCCCATCAGTTTAATTTCTTTCATCACTTCTTGCAAAATTTACAAGTCCCGTAATTTTAATGAGTGTAGACTAGATAGCATTGTGATTGGATATTGATATACTGATTGAACGACCTCCCTCGGTCAATCGAAACTCTCAACATCACCTCTAATCATTATCGAGTGAGTGAATCTATGATACAATTTGTTGCATCATGCAATGTAATTTCAGTCAATAGGATTGTGATATTTGTTATTTAACATCATATAATGCAATTAGATCACATCAATGGTTATAATTGTGCCACATAACCTCTTGCATGATGCAACAAGTTGATCATAGACTCACTCATTATTACCCCTAATGGAAGGCGCGCAAAACAGTTATCCACGTGGATCAACCCTCCATGAGCAAAAGACTTGGCTAAATATTTTCAATAAGAACACTATAAATATCTAACCCAAGTCTCATGTATGACTATTGAATCTTCATATGACTTTTCTATATTCTCTTATATTCACACTGATTTGAGTGTCGGAGTCCAATCAAAAAGGCCATCGCCCATTGTGTTTCCATTTGTGTAGATCACCGCAGATTTAGGAGACCTTGAAAATATATATATATATATATTCTTAAGAGCAGCCACATACAACTAATTATGGAACCAAGGAATTAAGAGGCATGCCGCATGCAAATGAAACAAAAAGACAGATCCGTATATATATAATTTGGAATTAAGTAAAACAGCAATTGACCATGATTGAGAATCACACAATTTAATACATTTACATATAAACAAAGCAAAAAAAAAAAAAAAAACAATACAATCTTATTCTTACCTATTAAACAACTTTGTATTTGAAAAAATATTTCACTATTTAGTACCGTACTCGTTAATAAAATTCTATAAGACTCTCTTATTTTGTCTATATTTCTCTAATTTTAAATGAAATACTTTTTAAGAACTTAAATCTTTACATGTATAAAAAATCAAATCCAAATTCATGAACGGAATCTCTAACCAGCCAGCTGATTAGCGTGCAGAATAAACATACTTAGTGGAGATAATCCGGCAATTGGAAGTTAGTTAGATCCTCCACTTTGTGGAGCCAACCATACTTCTCCAAGAAAGGATTGGCTAAGCATTGTGGTGGATACTCATGAATGCAATCTTCCCACACATTCTTACCCTCAATATCCCTCATTACCTCCCACAAGCAACTATTACACTTAAACCCAGCACCAAAACTTATCATCAATATCCTCTCTCCTTTCTTCAGCCTCTTCTTGGCCTCCATATACCCCAAGACATACCATAAACTACTGGCTGACGTGTTCCCGAAACGATGAAGTGTCATCCTCGCTGGCTCCAGGTCATACTCACTCAGATCCAAACTCTTCCCTACCCCTTCTATCACAGCCTTCCCTCCTGTGTGGAGGCAAAAATGCTCCACACCCGTTTTGAAATTCAAGGGCGATTTCGTAATTCCACCGCCCCCGCTACTAATACTCGCCTTGTAATTGCTTGTGTTTATCTTTATCTTCTTCGCGAGGGTTAGTACCATGAACCGTACTAATTCCCTCACGGGGAGGATCTTTGGGGAGATCACTCTTAGATTTTCCACAAATGCCCTCGTGGCGGCCTTCGGGAGGGTCTTCCCGAGGTGGAACCCGAGCCTCCCTTCTTCGTCCTCCTTCTGGATGCAGCAACCAAACGCCTCGTCCTTCGCGCCGTGATGCGTCCTCACGAGGCATTTGAGCTTGAGCATTGATCTGTGCTTCAGGCTCTGTTTGTTGGTGAGGAGCATCGCGCAACCGCCGGACCGGAAGAGGCAATTCGCGAGCATCATGGATCTGTCGTTGCCGGAGTACCAGTTCGGGCTCAGCGACTCCGACGTCACGAGGAGGGCGATCTTGTTCGCCTGAGATCTGAAGATTCCGTTGACGACGTCGAGCGAGATCAGGCTCGCGCTGCATCCCATGCCCGTGAGGTTGTAGACCTTAATGTCCTCCCTCATCTTGTAGCGGTTGATGATCCGGGAGGAGAGGGAGGGGACGGCGGCGAACATGGAGACGTTCACGACGAGGACGTCGATGTCGGAGGGGGAGACGGCGGCGCGTGAGAGGAGCTTGGAGATGGAGTCGTGGAAGAAATCGTCCATCTCGGAGATCGCGTCGGAGAGAGTGGGCTGGGCCTCGCGGCCCAAGAAGAAGTTGCTTGGGGCGTAAGTTTGCTCGCCAATGCCGGAACTCACGATGGCCTTGAGGACGAATTTGTAGTCGTCGAGGCCCAAATTGGGGTTACGTGTAATGATCTTACCGCAGAACTCGGTTCCGAGCTTGCGGTCATCGGACGGCTTGTAACACTCGTAGTCCAAGAGGTAGCATTGTTGGTTCTTCCTATCGTGGAAGGACTTCCATAATAGGGAGAAACACAAGAAGAAAAGTGGGGAAAAAAGAGAGAGGAAAACGAGCAAGTCCATAGAGAAAGAAAGTTGAATTATTGAATATGAATGCTTAAAGTAGAAGAAGAAGAGAGAAATATTGTTGAAATGTAGTATAGGAAGTTGAGGGGCATGAAGTGGGTATATATATAAGTAGGAAGAGGGAGTGAATAAAGCTTCAACCCCCAACAAACTGTTATCTTTTGAAAGTTTGCGTGTGAAATTGTATCTTTTTTTTTTTTGCTGCTCATGAGTTATTGTCTCGATTAATCTAAATTCGACTCACGTCACATACTTATTTATAATAAAAGAGTCTCTTAATAGGAATAACTCAAATTTGAAACTTCACTTAAATGATATCAAGCCGCTTAATATTTGGACCAACGAGGTTGATGTGTGAAATTGTAACTTTATTTTGCAAGTCGAAGGAATTATGAAGTGAGAGGTAATCATCAATTGATCATATTGATCAGTTGGTCACAGTCACACATTACGCATGTAAAAAGAAAGGAAAAAGGAGTTCTTTAGATCTGTTATGATCTGTATTCTGTACTTTCTTCACTCTATGTAATGTAATATTCATACACCTCATAATGTGCAGAGCTGGAAGCCTACGTCAACGCCTCCTCCTGTTCAAGGTCCTTCTTACATGGAAAAAAAAATAGAGGAAACCATTAAGTTGGTCCTTAAAAATTAAAATTGTTTCAATTTAGTCCTTAAAAGATGCAAATGTCTAATTTAGTCCTTAAAAGATGTTTTTTGTCTCAATTTGATCCTTTTTAGTTTTTTTGTCAGTTTAATAAATAGCCAATGACATATGGACAGGTGACACGATGAGGTAAACTACACAAAGAAGGGATATATGTCACTTGTCTAAATGTTACTGACCGTTTATTAAACTGACAAAAAATTAAAAAAAGATTAAATTGGGACAAAAAACCATCTTTCAATGACAAAATTAGATATTTCCATCTTTTAGGGATTAAATTGAGACAATTTTAATCTTTTAGGGACCAATTTGATAATTTACTCAAAAAAATTAAATTAGGTGTCTCATATAAATTTTTATTATTTTAAAGTAATAAAATATATAAATTTTTACTCAAACATACTTTAACGTCTCTCTTTCTTCGCGTATTTTTAATATATATATCTATTAAAAAATACTTATCTGGTTGTTAGTCTTGAAATCCAAGAGTTTGCTCAATTTAACATAAAATAATATAAGACCTAAATAGACTTGTGTTCCTTCAATCTTAAAAGAACTTTTAATTTAATTAAATATTCTAATTCAGGCTAATAGACAACACTATCCTTGTTTTTAGAATTATCTAATTTTGTTTGTCTTTCACATAATAATATATATAAATGTTAACACTAATTAAAAGATGTCATATATTAGCTAATTATTATAGCATTCAAGACAATATATATAGAATATATTGTTGAAATAGTTGGCATTAATTTTTAATTGAATACATGATAGGACAAAATTGGATCAAGAGATTGAACATTACCTAGTCATGAACTAGAGTGGTTAGGTTAAAACATTTCTAAAAAAGAGAAAGACTAATTTAAACTAGTAATAAAACTAAGTCATTAATTATAGTTCACTATTATTAGGTCACCGAACGAGTACGGTCATCTACATTTAAGGAAGATGAGGTGTGGTAGATAGAGGAAGAGTGTAATTCATCCTACACAATTTCAATATACTATATTAGTGTTCTCCTTGCCTTTCAAACTCTTATTAACTTAATATTCTAAATTTTAGTCATTATTATTGTATATTATATTTCATTAGATCTTGAAAAGTTTATGTGAGGGTAAGCACCGGTATCCCATCAGGGTTAAGGAAGACCTCTCATATACACAGAAATAACGTTATAGTCAATAACATCATTTGTTAATAATATTATTTATTAATGTAGTTGTTATACACTACAACAAAACATGAATTTACCTTGGGGAATCCGTGGAAAAAGGGGAAAAAATAAAAAAATTTTGTTCAAGATTACCCACGAATTAATTTCATAAAATTAGCCACGGATTTACAATCCGTGGGTAATATCCGTGGCTAATCCGTGGGTAAATGTTTATTATTTAAATTTTAAATGTATATATATATATAATATTTTATATTAAATAAACAACAAGTGATAAATGGCCTAGTGGTAAGTTTAAATATTACCATACAAGATGTCCTCTCTTCGAATCCTCAACGGATCATTTTTCAGAAATATAATGTGGTCACCGGAGGAGTTGCTGGCAGCGGGCGGTGGCCGATGATCGGAGGAGTTGTCGGAGATGGCCGGTGGCGGGCGGGTGGCAGTGGTTTGTCACCGAAGGGGGCCGGCGGCCGATCTAATCTATGAAATTTCCCACGGAGGTAAAATTAAAATTCCGTGGCTATTTTCCCACGGAATAACACAGATTTGTCCGTAGGTAAATCTGTGTTTTGTTGTAGTGATAACTGATATTAAAATACTTGTGACACAGTCTCTAGCTAATATATAGGTTGTAGAATTGACATTAATTCTTTTAGCGTAAGTCATAACCAACATTAAAAAAAAAAATTATAGTTGCATGTTAAAGTTACATATAATTTTTGTAGGAACATGATCTATAGTAAGTAAAAATTGCCAAAGTAGTTAATAATTAAAAATTACTGAATATTTAATTTATTTATTATTTTAAAAATATGTAAAATCCATTTTTGGTTCATAAGACTTACAAAGTGACAAAGGACTACATAGGGTATTAACCTAAGGGGACTTTTCCTTAGGTAATTAAGAATCTAAGGTGCCTACGTACCTTATATAAGAATCAAAGTCCACGTTGTTCGAGTTAAGAGAACCATAAGGTTAAGAGTTTACTTGTGAGAGTGTGGCCATAGGCTAACGATGATATGGTGAGTGAGTCTCCGGTGGAAGGAGCTGAGGGTGGCTTTGTGGAGGGAGCACTTAGTGACGAGGGCAATAATCCCGATGGTCAAAGGGCACACGTAGGGTTACGTGATTAGTTGGAGGCCGGATGGAGGCCTAGAAAGTGAGAGAGAATATCTTTAGGAAGTTGTGAAGTAGTCAACTCTTCGAGTACGTTAAGAATGAGTCGAATGATCTAGGGTTCGTATAAAGACTGTATTTATAGCAAGATGACTAGGTTGATGGGCTCTGAGCCCTTTAGTGAATGATTTAGTGGCAGCATAATTAAGTCATGTAATTGGCAAGTGCCGGAGCAGAATATTAATATTACCACTAAAAGAAAAACATTGTTTAGAGACGGACGAATCTATCTCTAATATTGAGAAAATCCGTCTCTGATTAGATCAGAGACGGATTTTGACACGGACTGGTGTCCGTGTCCAAAAAGTTGGTTCCTAAATGTCAGAGATGAACTTTTTAGTCTGTGTCCAATTTGACACGGATTATCCGTGTCCATTTTAACAAAGTTCGTCTCTGATCCAATATCTATAATATAATGTAGATTTAGAGACGGATCAGAAACGGAAAATAAATAGTCCGTCTCCAATCCGTCTCTAATTCCATTTTTTGAGACTACGTTTGGAGACAGAAAATTAATTGTCCGTCTCTGATCTGTATCCAATTCCTCTTTTTGAGACTATTTTTAGAGACGGATCAGAAACATATAATTTATTTGCCGTCTCTGATCCGTCTCTAATTCCACCTTTTGAGACTATTTTTAGAGACGGATAATTTATTTTTCGTCTCTAATCCGTGTCCAAGTCCACTTTTTGGGACTATGTTCAGAGACGGAAATAAGCAGTCCGTCTCTGATCCGTCTCTGATTTATACTGGTTTTTTTTTTGTTTTTTTCTTTCATTTGTAATCTATCCTAAATTAATCCAATTTCACCTATAATTTACTATTAATACCTAATAAAGGCACAAGTTTCATACAAACATAAGAAGATCTATATTTTTCATGCTCATAACAAAGTACTCAAAATAGTGAAATACCATAAGTTGTAAACAATACTTAATACTAATATATAATTTCACAAGTTTCCTTGCAAATAAAATAGAATATCCCGAGTATCTAAATAACTGAGGTGAAGGAGTTGCATGTGGACAAGCTAGCCATGTAGCAAGCGGGCACAACTTTTGTTGTTTGCTTTTACTTCTTTGGTTCCATAATTGGAGGAAACACTACAAGAAAATGCTAATTTAGCTACGGAAATTAGCTAGGAAAAATTTCCCTGGCTAATTAGCTACGGATTAGCTAGGTAAAAAATCCCTAGCTAATCCCTAGCTAATTAGCTAAGGATTAGCTAGAAAAAAAATCCCTAGCTAATTTGGTAAAAAAGTTTGGCGCAAAAAGACAGGAAAATTTAGCTAGGGATTTGCTACGGATTTTCCTAGCTAATCCTTAGCTACCTAGCTAATTAGCTAGGGAAAAAAATCCCTAACTAATCACTAGCTAATTAGCTACGGATTAGCTAGGGAAAAAATCCCTAGCTAATTTATTATATGTGTATATATAAAATGTTTTACATTAATAAATCAACAAGTGACAAATGGCCTAGTGGTTGGTCTAAATGTTACCATCCATGATGTTCCGTCTTCGAGGCCTCTTAGGACCATTTTTCAGAAATATAAAGTGGTCGCCGGCCGGCGGTGGAGGAGGTCACCGGTGGCCATCGTCGGAGGTGGTTGTCGGCGGCCGTCACCGGAGGGGCCACCGGAGGCCGGTGGAAGAGGTCGCCGGCGGCAATTTTCGGAGGGGGTGAATTAGCTAGGGAATTGCTACGGATTAGCTAGGGAGTAGCTACGGCTTAGCTAGAGAATTTTAGCTACGGATTAGCTAGGGAATAACTAGGGATTGGCTACGGATTAGCTACGAAAAAAATCCCTAGCAATTAGCGTCCAAATATTAGATAGGGAAAAATCCGTAGCTAATCCGTAGCTAATCGAATTAGCTACGAATTTTTCCCTAGCTAATCCTGTTTTTTCTTGTAGTGAAACTTAACGCTTAAGTGAATGGTAGAAGCTATTGGCATGAGCCTGTTGAGGGAGGGGCTCCCCAAGATGGTGTTATAGGTTGAGGTGGTGGAGACAAATGATAAAATCTACTTCGGTGGTGGCAATCTTGGCTGACATGCCCATAGACAGGCAAGTGCAAAAAGATCCTTTAGAGGGGACTTGGTCACCGACAAACCCAGTGAAGGTTCCTGAAAAGGGCTCGAGCTTCGCTATTTCCAAGTTCATCTTTTTGAAATCATCAAAAAATAGTACGTCAACAGATGATCCTTAGTCCACGAGTATTCTTCTGACCTTGTAGTGGGCTATAGGTGCTATGATAACTACGTGATCATTTTCTTTTTGGGGATCTCAATCGTTGTCTTCATAGTTGAAGGTGATTGGCTCTATATGTGCGTCTGTTTCTTGTCGTGGGCATTTTGCTAGCGTGCACACCGAGTACTCCTGGTTTTGCTTACTTGTAGGTTGACTCGGCATCCTTTCTAAAGGGCCACGTTATTACATTGACTGTGAAGTTTTGAATTGCTTCTTCTGTCACTTGCTTTGCTTGGGTGATTAGTTCCTTCAGTGAGTTGACGTGCGTTCTAATGAGTCCATTGTAGAAAGGGCAAGTGGCATGTGTATTTCAAGAATCGCCACAGGTAGTGTTGTAGTGTTTCACCTTCTTCCTGGTAAAAACCTATGAAGATTTTCTTCGTGGTGAAGTGGACTACGAAGGATTGGGATAAAATTTCGAAGCTGGTTATGCAGTTAAGTGGCAGCGCCGCGAACCAGTGTGGCGCTATGCCTTGCAGCATGGTGGGAAATATGCGGCATCGTTCTCCATTCGTCGCTCCCATCAGTTCCACTGCAAATACAAATGCCTCGAGATATCTTTATGGGTTTTTCGTGCTTTCTGGATCAAAGATGAGTCCTGCTGGTGTGTGGATCCCCTCTGGGATTTTTCGTTCCTGATTTGCTGTGTGAATGGACAAACCATTGGGTCTAGCGTCTGTGAGAAAGAGCGATTCATTAGTATTTTTCGAAGATTCGGTGAAAGATAAATAACTATACTCAATCCCTATCCCCTCATAAGAGGTTTGATGCCTGTCGGCTTTGTTTGTGCGGTGAGCAGTGCGTTTTGCGATCGAATGGGATCACTGTGGGAACCAATGTAAAATCCGCTTTTGGTTCATAGAACTTACGAAGGGACAAAGGACCACATAGGTAACCTAGGGGACTTGCCCTTAAGTAAAGATTTAAGATGCCTACGTACCTTATATAGGAAACAAAGTTCACGTAGTTTGAGTCAACGGGACCATGAAGGTCAAGAGTTTACTTGTGAGAGTGTGGTCATAGGCCAAAGATGATATGGTGAGTGAGTCACCGATGGAAGGAGCCGAGGGTGGCTCTACGGAGGCAGTCGAAGTACCTTGAGTGGAGGGAGCACTCAGTGACCAGTGTTGTGATCGCAGTGGTCACTCTACGTGGCTATGTGAGTAGTTTGAGGGATATGAAGACCTAAAAGTGAGAGAGAAAATCTCTAGGACGTTGTGAAGTAGTCAACTTTTTGAGTAGGTTAAGAATAATGAGTCAGATGATCTAGAGTTTCATGTAGAGATTATATGTATAACAGGGTGTAGTCAATGATTTAGTGGCTGCGTAAATAGGTTATGTGATTGACACATACCGGATGCAAATATGAATATTACAAAATATATAATTATTATTATTTTGTATCATACTTTATAGAAATTAGATAATATTAAGGACTTAATGCATGTCTGATATATAGATATATATATATATATATGAGAATGAAAATGACAGTAATAATTTATGTATACTACATCTTAAACTTTAATATATATCTAACCAAGCACTAGTTTGGTCGAGTTTCGATTTCATCTTGCCACTTAAGTCTCTCTCTATCTCTTTCTATAATTAATACTTCACTGTTTAAAAGACAAAGTCAACTTAAACTTCCAACCAGCCGTATAATTAATTAGCTAGCAGCACTAGTCAATTTCTTTCGTAAAGACTAGGAAAGCATGCACATTGGGCTATTGGGTTAAGCTTAATTATTGAATATCAACTTATACAGAGAAAAGATATTTAAGTAGAATGATAATATTGAATTTTATTATATTTTTTTAATTAGTTAGTCCTAAATTTATTTAAGGTAGATCATTATTAATATATTTTTATCAATATTAATGAATAATACTACATGATTGATGAGATGTATCGAAGTTCTGTAATACTATAATACTTAACTTTTATCATTGAGTTGAAAAATAACTAAATATTAGAAGTTTGAACTTTGATCCTATATATAGCTACACAATAAAATTTCTTACTTTTTCTTACTTTTTTTATTTTGTAGTATGAAGGGCTATTTATATATGTCTAAAGGTCACCAATTATAAAACAAATATTTTCATATCAGAAGTTATATTATGTCTATATATTTACTTTTATTAAATACTATTTAATAGATATATTTTTTCAAATTAAAGTATATGTATGTCTTTTAAAGTTCATCTACACACAGAAAATATTACAAACGGACTGTTAATTTAGTTGCAAACATCCCCTGTACTTTTAATTTTAACAAATAACCCCTTACACACTTAAAATTAACACTAATTTCTCACAATCCGTTTAATAATGGCGTTAAATTGTAACTATGAGATAATTGTTATTATCTCCCCTATACAATATATATAAAGCATGACAACTACCCCCTCCCCCTAGCTAAATTATAAAATGTGACAAATACCTCCTAATTAAGTTATAGAATTTAACAAATCTGCCTATATTTTTACATAATTAAATTTAACTCTAATTAGAAAAATTCGAAAAAAAAATAAAATTGGAAGCATGTGAAGTAACATTAATAAAATTGATATTGATTATTAGAATGAAATTGGAGTTCATAAAAATTACGATATATATGGAGCTTTTGAAAACTAAAAATGCTTTAGAATTTTTTTAAAAAAAATTGAAAAATTCTAAGTAAAATTTATAAATATAAAATTTGAAGTTAAATTTAATTATGTAAAAGTATAAGGATATTTGCTAAATTCTATAACTTAGGGAGTTATTGTCACATTTTATACTTTAGGGGGTAATTGTCATGTTTTATAGTTTAGAGGAGATAATAGCAATTATCTCACAGTTACATTTTAACGCCATTAAACGAATGATGAGAAATTAGTGTTAATTGGAGGAGGATATATGCATTTTTCCAAAAGAAAAAGAAGAAAGAAGGCAATATATATATATATTTAAATTAGTAAACTATCTATAAGAATAATTATTTTATTTAAGATCATTTGATATATAAGTATGCATGTGGAAATCAAATACAAATTTAAAAGCGAGACCCACTAGGTGTGACATATATAGATATATAATAAAAGATTTGTATTTATTTAATTTTCACTTTTCCAATTTGACCTTTGAAAGAATACATGAGAATGAAAAATTATCTCTTCAAAAGATCATTTTTAACAATGTGTCTCACAATATTCACAGTATTAGTCATTAGATCGATCCTTCCTTATAATAGATTTACTTGTGTAAGACAACAAAAATTCAAAAGCTAATAGCAATAAATTTTAATGGAGTTAAGGAGTAAATGTTTAATAGTATGATAGTACTACTAAATTAAATTAAAGGATATTAATGAGATTAATAAATTAAGATCGAGATGAATATATAATTATCTTTTTTTAGATTATATATATTAATTATTAGGCTAAACATATGATGCATGGAACATGGTACATCGTTTTCTCCTTTATATATGCTTTTGAGAAATGAATGATAAATATCTTTATCTTTTTACATTATAAATATATAATTAGATTTATGTACAAATCAATCTGAGTTGCTTTTTGTCTTATTATTAGAATTTTCTCCCGCATGCTGTCCTACCTTATTAATAGAATATTATAAAATTCAGTACTACTGTACTACTGAAGTTCAATATATCTCTCTAATTATGTAGAGCTATTTATTAATATTAATATAAATTCACATTAATAAGGACCCAGTTTTAATGATTTAGGAACTAATTGATGAGAAAGATGTACAAAAATTCAGTACTACCGTACTACTGGACATCTAATCAAATAAAATAATAGTGGTTCGGCATATTTACTTTCATACCATTTTCAAACTTCTACAATCACTAGCTACTCAATTAATAACAATAGAAGTTATAAATAAGCATTCGCATTATTCCAATACACAAATGTTTAAATTTTATTAAAGTATATATCTATATTAATATGGCTGTTAAGTCTTCTAATCATTGGTGTTACAAAAATTATTATTTTTTAATTTAAAAAATACAAAAGAAAAATAATGCGAGGATTTTGGAGAGAGAAAGTAGATATGATGGATAGTTATTAAGAAAAATAAATAAATTCTCATTGTTTAGTTTATTATTTAAGAAATAGTAATAATTGTTTTATACTATATTTTAAAAAATAAAAAATAAAATATTTAATTTATTATTATTTTAAAATTAAATTATATTTTTAAAAAGTTAAAAATAAAAGAAAAAAATGGGATGATGAGAAAATACTTTTTGGAGAAGAGAAATTTGAGATTTAAAATTTTATAACATGATTTTAAAGTAGGACTAAACTGAGGTAAAGTTACTTAGGTGCTTGCTATAAAGTTCACCAATATAATTGAAACACGTGGCAAAATTTTTTTGTATAACCAATCATGGTAGAGAGAGAAAATGAAAAGCAATAAATTACATAACCAATCAAATTGGAGAGAGAATATAAATAAGGTTTATGATTGGTGAACTTTATAGCAAGCACCTAAGCAACTTTACCTTAGTTTTTTCCTTTAAAGTAAAATTGCCCATCAAACTTGTACAACACATGTTACAGTACAATTGAAATTTCATATAAAAATAAAGACCATATTAACATAAGCATAAAATTAAGGGTTATAGGGTGCAAACGGCTTAGGGTGAAAACCCATACAAACGCCTACGTGATACGTTTGTGCTGATTCAGTTGTAAAAATATTTTTTTGAAAAAATTATATTTTTACAACTGGACCAACCAATATAAATATGCCACGTATAAACGTTTGTACCCTAAATCGTTTGCACCATAAAAAAGTCCTAAAATTAAATCAAACTTCAAAAATTGAAAAAGTATGAGCCTACTCACTTAATCCACTTTCAGTGAATAAAAAAGATTACAGTTAAATGATTACATGAGTATATTTTTTTATTTTTAAAAAAGAGAAAGATCAACCAACCCACTTAAATGGTATGTTAATTAAGAATCCGATTGTCCAAATTTATTTTTTTAAAAAAAATCACTTATTTTATTAATAATCACTTACTTAAAAAATGAATCAATACAATTTAAATGAATCTATTTGTTGATGGCTCATTTTCAAAAAAAAGAAAAAAAAGAAAACCAATTACTCTTCAACTCCACTCACTAAAAGGTGGGCTAAACCACCAACCCACCTGTTTCCACACGTCTAGTTGGCACACTAGCAAGATTTTTATTTCAAAAGAAACTATTCAAGTATTAGTAATTAATTAATAAACAAATATTATATTTTTCTTTTTTAAAAAAAGTAAAAAAAATTATAATTTGTTGATCAAATTTAAAATATTTTTAAAAATTTAAAAATAAAAACTATATTTAGCATTACTGGTTAATTATGTTGATTGATGGGCAATAGCGTCTAACATAAAATGAAACAACAGTTCCGCTAAATGTTATTTTTTATAACAGTTCTGATAAATGTTAGAGATAATGTTACGAGTATTTTTACATAAATTAGAATAATTAAATTAACGAATAATATTATTAAATTACTTTAAATAACTTACATTAAAAATAATTTTTTGCGCCCATCAAAATATATTTAGGCATCAAGATTTAAACATATTAATTCTATGGACAAAGATGTGGGAGTTTCAACCTCCTTATTAATTTTTGGGCTCCAACCCATATTGCTTATTTTGTTTATTTTATGTCTTTAAATTTAAAGTAAACTAATGATTTCGTCTCTAAAAATATATAATCTATTAATATTGATCCTTAAAAGGTAAAATGTCTTAATCTAAACTATGTAAACTTAATTTTTAATCAATCTTTTCATTTAATTAATAGTTTTGTAGTTTTCTACATATATATTTTTTAATGAAAGTAATCATGTTCGAGATATTAATGGATATTAAATGTGAAAATATCTCTCAGTAGAAATTTGAACCGATCATCACGTGAGAGACTAATTTCTTTCATTAGACCTAGTGGCTTATTTGGATAGGCTTTTAAAAAAAGTAATTTTTCAATAGAGCTTTTAAAAATAAAGCTTTAAGCAAAAATAAAAGTCATTTTGCATTTGGATATAATAATTAAATGCATTTTATAAAATAATAAATGTTTGAAAATAAAACTTAAAAAGTAATTTTTATTAAAAGGAGTTTTTAGGCTTTTTTTAATGATTCTTTTTCTAATGAGCTCATCTAAACATACTGTTTTCGATACTGTAATTACTTAATTTTAAAATAAAAGTACTTTTTATTAAAAAAAATCCTAAACAAATACAATAGTGATCCTTTGATTAATATGATAAATATAAAGTTATACTGACAATACCTTTATTAATGCATATGGATGCTAACTAATTGTTAGTTAAATAATAAAATTAATAACATATTATATTTGCAAATTAAACACTATCAACATATATACAATTTTTTAGAATCTGTTATTTATAAATTTATAAATTTTATTATACATGTAAAGTTCATTTTTGACCTACGTGCCTACGTACTTTTATGAAATATCAAAATTCACATAATTCGTTAGAGGTACGTTCATGAAAGCCGTTAGATAAGGATTTTACTTATAACTGCCGTGTGCGGTTATGACATGTATGTGAAATCAATTGATTTTTTTTTCTTTTAAATAAAAAAAAAATTCTTTTCAATGATATTAGTCAAAGAATTGGTAATTAATCTTTTTTATCACTCAAGTCACTTCATAATGACTACGAGAGAGAAGAAGAGAACTCCAAAAGTCCACTTCATCACGTGGAGAAATAATTAGGGTATTAACGTGATGTATCGTAAATTCGTTACCATGTGTGCAAAAAGTTAATTATATAAAATCTTAAAGTCAATTTGTAAAGAAAAAAAGAATTAAAACCGAAATTATAAAATATAGTCCTTTTTTGTGTGTGGGTGTGAATGGGACGTAATACTAAAAACAAAGGAAAAAAACATATTAATATGGTCTTTAATTACATGTTAATATGGTATGCCATTATAAAATGTTGGGCTGTTTGTGTTTGGGCACAATCTAGCTATATGATTTGACATTTGTTATAATGATATTGGATATAAGTCAAAATTCAGGCATTTATGTTCCTTTCTTTTTTTGCATAATTTTAGATTAATTTGAAAACCTCTTATATAGATGTTTGAAGAAAATTTTATTTAAAAAAACTTGTATTTTGTGCATGTACAATTTTTTGTGTATATAAATTAATATATATATATATATATACCAGAGGTTTAATATGCACGTATATATGTATGTCAAAATTTTTTAATTTATAAAATATAAAACAAATTATTATTAATTGTAAAATAATAAATTAAAGATTAAAAAATTATTTTTTTCGATAACTACCACAATCATGATTTTTTAAAAACAAAATTACCATTACTATTATTCTCCTATTTTCTCTCTCCTATGATTTTTTCAAATCATCTTTTTTATTTTTTTTTAAATTAATTAAATTACTATTTTGAGAAATCATTGATGGGAAGAGTCCACAACCATATATATATCTTTATATATTTTACGGCCCACGGGTACAATAATGGTTAAAAATATTTATGATTGGTTGGTTAAGTATTCGATGGTATAAATTTGTAATCATCGAATTAATTTTACGGAGTAAAAAGATTTGATTTTAAAAAATTAAGACTTAAGAAGTTCCGTACCTTAAAGAAATATCAAAGTCCTCATAATTTAAATTTAAGCAAATTTAACAGAGTATGACTAAGATCGATAACGGTCTAGGAGAGATGGGAAAGAAAAAGCTAAGATGCAATAAGAAACTTAGAGTTTTAGATGTCATTGCTTGTGTATTACTCGCGCTACATAGGAGTAAACAAGTTATTGTACAAGTTAAAACCTGCGTTGGACGTTCGCCCGTTATAAACTAGGTAAGCTGTAATATCATCACATAGGAAGTGCAAAGTTAAATCACAATTCTAGATCTTTAACCAATGCAACAATTCTTAATTAATTTATAAATTTTCCACCTATCTAATCAAACAATAATTTCAATCAAAGTGCCTTATTATTAATTATTAGTTAGTTGAGAGAGAAGAAAGAGAAGTTAAGTGAATGCAAGTGAAAATATAGGATGCATAACTGCAATATTAATTATCTAGAAAAGCAAATAAGTCATATATATATATATATATATATATATATATATATATATATATATATATAGATTTTTAGAAATTAAATTATATCAAATAATAATTAGGTTTAGAGGCATGGAATTATTCAAAGCTTCATTTAGTAAGCTATTAAACCACTCCTTACTTTTATTGTACTTAATTCATGCATGTGGGACTTTTTTTCAATGGAAAACACCTATTTCCACAAGTTTATTAAACTCAATCTAATCTGATTCGAGTTAGTATATATTTCATAGCGGGAATATATAACTTTTTTTTATACACAAGATTTGAATTCGAAACTTTACATAATACATAATTAAGAGGAATAAAGTAATATATTCTAACCAAGTGTTGGGACCTTATTTTCATGTATATATATATATATAGATCCATCCATATATATATACAATTAGAAGATGAAGGAAAGAAAAAGCAAATACTAAAGTTTTGGGCAACATGAGTGAGAAAGATGGATAGTGCTGCTTTGAGAATAATTGTGTATATAAAATTAAGGAAGTGAGAAGCACAAGAACGTACGTATGCAAGAAGCTAGAAGAAGAAGGAGAATTAGTAGTTTTCGGGAAATTAGGGCCCGTTTGGTTCGTAGAATTTGGGTTAGAGAATGTGAATGAAATGAGAATAATCGTGATTAGGTAGAGTCTAAAAAGTCAATTTTGTCCTCTTTTTAAAATAATTTTATCCTTCATTTAAAAATTATTAATATTTAAAAAGGAGGACAAAATTAACTTTTCGTACTCTAAAATTGACTATTGTTATAATTAAGCGTGAGAATAGATTTACTATTATACAACACTAAAAAGTATGGAGAGAGAGATAGGAACAAAAGGTAAATCTTATATATGAGACCCACTTCCGATCCGTATCTATTTCTCTATTTTACTTTTCAGTACCGTAAAACACAGAATGAATCCTTGTAAAGTGTTTCTAAATTCAATTCCAAATTGATGGGTAGCAGCATCCATCATGCATATCTTATCCTTGTTTCCATGTCAGTTTCTATGTCCTTGTCTTTCATAAATGGGTAGGAGAGTGTGGGTGCTAGTTGCAACGTACGTAATTTTCTAAGGTCCAATCAATTAAATTTATGCTAAATTACTCTTTTGGTCCTCAACGTTTGCACGAAATTTAATATTGGTCCTCAATGTTTTAAAAAGTTATTTTAGATCCTCAACGTTTTTTTGTCAAAATTGGTCCTCCAGCGTAACTCCGTCTGGTTCTTTTTGTTAAATGCTGACGTGGAAGGCTTATGTTGCACACCCTCTCTCCTACGTGTCATATTTGAATGACACGTAGGAGAGAGGGTTTGCAACATAAGCCTTCCACGTCAGCATTTAACAAAAAAAAAACTAGACGGAGTTACGCTGGAGGACCAATTTTGACAAAAAGAAAAACATTGAGGACCTAAAATAACTTTTTAAAATGTTGAGGACCAAAAGAGTAATTTGACCTTAAATTTATTTAAAAAGACAATTCGGTATATATAGCAAATATTCAAATTTATAGTTAGGTCCAATCAATTTGTATATCTTAGTTATAAATTAAATAATTTACAAGTAGTATCAACCAGTTGTTAATTCAAGTAGTAGATATTAGCATATTATGCTAGATTTTTTTTTTTTTTGCCAAAGCTTATATAGTAAGGTAGATTAGTTAGACTACTTTAATGAACCTTTCGGTATGGATAGTTTGGTCGAAAAAATAAATTAGGAGTGGTGATTATATATATATATATACTTAATATGAGTTGGTATTAATTTTCAAAAATTTAAAAGAATTATTTTGCTTTATTCATAGACAAGGATTCAAATTCTTTTAAAACATCTAAAATTTCACTCGGTGAGAATTCCTCTCCAAAAAAATCTTTGGAACCCAAGAGCTAATATAGTAGTTGTAATTCGGTAAAATTACTTGCGGTTTAAACTTATTCAGTAATTCTTTGAATTGAGCATTTATTGATTTCCCCAACATCTCTCATTAGTGCTTTGCAATAATACTTTTTTTTTTGGCCTGCTTTGCAATAATACTTAGGAGTGTATTTTCTAATTACTATCATTTTTATGAATATATATATATATATATAGCAAGAATATAACTACATTTAATTTGTCTCTCTAAATATTTAATTTAAAGGTACGTAGCACCTATCTCATGAATTATTATAAAAGGTGAAATAATTAATAATTTGTCAACCTCAATGTCTTTAATATGTTGTTCTATGTATTTTTATGACCAATTTACTAATAATGCAACCTGGCACAATTAGGGTTTTCAATTAGTGTCTCAGAGGATAGCTGTAAAAATCCAAAAACAATTATATTATTTTTTAGATTCAACTTTTGGAGGGATAAAAATAGAGTATCATCTATTAGAGAATGGATCTAGTGTTTGGCTCTTCTATGCATTAGTATGTTAGGCCGACTTTTTTTTCATAGTTTTCTTTATTTTTTTATTTAAATTTGAAAAATTATAAATTTTTTCTAATTAAAGAATAAGAGTTATAGACACAAAAAAATAAAAAAAATTCACACAAATAAGGACCTACCGTGAATAGTTTAGGGACCACCTTTATTAGGGACAAAAAAGGTAGTCCCTAACCCACTCATAGTAAATTTCGATTTATGTGGAGTTTTTAATTTTTTTTGTATCTATATCTTTCATACTTTAGATATTCTTTAGAAAAAGTTTATAATTTCTCAAATTTAAATAAAAAAATAAAAAAAAAACTATAAAAAAAAGTCGGCCTAGCATACTAATGCATAGAAAAGCCAAGCACTGAATCCATTCACCATCGATTGATAAGATTATTCCCAATAATACCCAAAAGATTTATCATTAGCCATTTCTAATGAATACCTTGATCTAAAACTAAGAAAATATTTTTAGTAAAATAATATTTTGTTCAGAAAAATACCCTTTTATCAAAATAAACATGCGAAAACTTAATTTTGGTCCTTAGAATATTGGTCAATCTATGATGATATAATCCTTGAAAAATTGAAATAAATAATTTGGTCAACTATCGCCAACTATTTAGTCTCTGTAATATTATTGTTATCTGTCTATAACTATTAAATATTGATGCATATGGCACCGTTAAATGGCTCATTCGTCGCCAAGTTGGATTATCATATTATCTTAAAATAATAGATAAAGAAAAGAAACACAAAATACAAAAGATAAAGAAAACAACGTTTCCACATAAGAAACATTTTGCTTTTCTAAAGGCTTGGTCCCAAATCAAAAAGTTTTTCAGGGAACAAAACGTATAGATATTATAGTACTTTACACTAAAAAAATCAATTTTAGTATTAATTAATTGACGTCATTATATCAATAACTTAATTTGTTTGTAATACAAAAGTGTATAAAGGTGAACGTGATAAGGCTAGCTAGCTAAGTTGAAAAATTGTTAGAGAAATGGGGTTAGATTCAGGAGTTTGGTTAAAATAAGTGGAAGGTATTAGGTATTTCTCGTCTCTCATTCGTAAGATGGTTACCTAAAATGTAAAATAAATTTTAGTTTTGCCCAACAATTATGACACTTTATCATACAAGATAACGCGCAAAAAGAAAAGGAATTTTGGTATTTTTGTAAAGCTTGACTCGACCTAGAATAAGAGCCAAATTAACGCCTGTGTACCCTTCCACAAGAATCAGAGTCTGATCCTTGTAGTTCGATGAGCATATAAAAGTGGGTGAGTGGCAGCATCATCAAGGGATCCACGGATCCCACTCATAGTACACGTGCACAAATGTGTCACAAGAGGGAAGCAGGCCCTTTCTTGAAAGATACGCTAACATGCAGAACAATTAAACAAACACATGGAGTGATAGGGCCAAAAGGAAAGACGAACTTCCCTCGTTGACCTATCGGTAACCCATGCCCAAGGAAGAAATCTATCCACTCGTGAGTTAGGGTTTGACAGGCAAAAGCCCCTTTTCTAGTATCAACAGGGATCAAATGGAATAGCGATTGTTATGCCATAAATGGCGGAGGTTGACGTCATGCTAGCTGAGACAGCATAGGGTTGACCTCATTGACATAAGGACTACGGCTTATCAATGAGGGATCATGGTCCATTTCGCCTGTTATAAATAAAGGCTTCACACAAAACCTTAGAGCACACATAACTTAACTTGAGTACCAGTGTCACCATTTTTCTATCCACGATCTTCCACCACCAGAAGTACTCTACCTCTACATCCGCAATGTCACGCTACGACGTGACCTTCTCCCCCACCTAGGGATACAGCCCTTATCCTGTGAGTGCTCCCTTCTAAGCCTGCCACCGACAGCTTTGGAGAGCCCACGGCTCTATACCGGCGTTCTGCTCGCCCATAGCTACACACATCCTAACCACTACATGGTTGCAGCTATACAGGTAACCCTAATGCCTTGTAGGCCCCTTGGATGACTCTTTGAACTACATGGACTTTAATCCCCTTAATGGGTACATAATGGTGCGAACCTCCTAGGGATTGATCCCACGAACCCACAATCAATATGAAATATAATTACCCCAAGAAAGCTAAACAAAGGTCGGACGATCCACTTGAACCCTTGAACTCGAACGACCAAGGACTCGAAGTGTTACAAAGATGATCAAGCCTTGATAAGTCTATTAGTTCAATGAAGAACCCTAGAGAGAATCCACTCCCAAGATGAATAATCAAAATCTCATAAAACTCGAAACCTAACTTAACTAATTTCAAAGTGTTGGGTACAATGCTTTATATAGAAAAACAAACTCTAAATTAATTTAATAAAATAGGAAACCTAATCCTAATGATTCTAAAATTTAAAAGATAACCTAAAATTCAAAATAAGCAACTAATAATTCTCAAAATTTGTACTAAATAAAAACCCTAATTATGATCACCATATATTAAGCCCGAAATGTGATTATTTAGAGGCTCAAAAGAATCTCCATATAAGTAATACTTGATCCAAACTCTTTAAATTTAAGTCTTTAAGTCCAATTTCGGGTTGAATAACTCCACTTTCAACCCTTAATAAATTAATGATGCTTTCATCATTATTTTTTGGTTCAATCACTAATTGCTTCTCCCAAATCTCTCGCACTAGCCCAATTAATGCTTCATTGATCTTCTTAGCTCGAGCTCTTGTGATTGGTTCACTTGAAATTTGTAACGAGTCCTTAGTTTGTTGTATTGCATCACATAGGCACCTAGGCTTCGCATAAGGACGACAAGTCCTTAAGGCCACTGTCTTTAGTGGTCCCACCATAATTAATGTAAATTGAAAACAGTTTAACATTGAGGCCCACTGTGATCTTACCAGACCAAAGGACTAGATCCATTGTATGCTCTAAAAAGCAAGCATACAAATATTCAAAAATTTAAAAGGAAGTTCTCGCTTCAACTATGGACAAGAGTTCAAATACCCTTGAAGGCATCTAAAATTTCACTCAGTGGGAACTCCTCTCTAAAGAAGTTCCTGAAACCCAAGAACTAATTGAGAAGCTATAACCGGATAAAATTATTTGCGGTTTAGGCTTGTACAGTAATCCTTTGAGTTAGACATTTATTGGTCTCTCCAACATGTCAGTAGTGCTTTGCTCGATAATACTTAGAAGTGACTTTCCTTACCACAATTTTCTTTTTACCAAATATATATATATAGAATATAACTACATTTAATTTTTCTCTAAATATTTAAAGATATGTAGCAATTATCTCATGAATTATTATAAAAGGTAAAATAATTAATAATTTGTCAACTTCAATGTCTTAAATATGTTGTTCTATGTATTGTGTTTTATGAGCAATTTACTAATGAAACCTGGCACAATTAATGTTAAGAAATTTATGTTCAATTAGTGTTCGAGAGGCAAGAATAGGATTATCTTCAATAAAATGACTGTAAAAATTCAAAAAACAATTATATTATCTTTTAGGTTTGATTTTTGAAGGGATAAAAATAATGTGAGAGGGTTTCCCTCAGTAATGAGTCTTGCCATATATATCCAAAAGATTAATTATCAACATCTTCTAATGAATACCTTGATCCAAGACTAAAAAATTAGATTTTGTAAAATAATATTTTATTCAAAAAAAAATACACTTTTATCAAAACACATATGAAAAAACTTAATTTTTGATCCCTGAGATATTGGTCAATCTTATGATATAATCTTCGAAAAATTTAAATGGATAATTTGATCAATTACTGTCAATTTCTTAGTCCCTCATATGTTAATTGTTATCTCCCTAAGTGAGTAACCATTAAATATTGATGCATGTGGCACCATTAAATGGCTCATTTGTTGCCAAGTTGTATTACCATATTATCTTAATAAATAATAATTAAAGAAAAGGAACACAAAATACAAAAAGAAAAAAAAAAAGTTTCCGCATAATAAACATTTCACTTTTGTAAAGGCTTGGTCCTGTATCTGAAAGTTTTTCAGGGACGAAAAGTATGCTTTCTCAAATAGATATTATAGTACTATACACTAAAAAAATCAATTTTAGTGTAAAAATTGTTGGACCAAAAGTATAAAGATGAACGTGATAAGGCTAAGTTGCAAAATCGGTAGAGAACTGATGTTAAATTTGGGAGTCTGGTTAAAGCACGGGAAATGTGTTAGGCATCCTTCAACCCCCCAGTCCGAAGGACAGTTATCTTAGAATATAAAATACATTTTAGTTTTGCCGAGCAGTTATTACACTTTATCATTCAAGATAACACACAAAATCAAAAGAAATTTTGATGTTTTTGTAGAGCTCGACTCGATCTAGGATAATAGCCTAAAGCCTACGTACCCCTAGCGAGAATCAGAATCCATGTAGTTCAATGAATATACAAAAGTGTATGAGTTGCAATACCATGAAGGGAATGGGTCCCACTCATGGTACTCGTACACGAATGTGTCACAAGAAGAAAGCGGACCCTCTCTTGACACCTATGCTACCATGCAAAATAATTAAACAAACACATGCAATGATAGGGCCAAAAGGGTAGACAGACTTCCTTGTTACTTAACCCTAATCTGCTTCTATTCCAGGAGCACACCATAATAGTTAGTAGGGGTCTGAATGACTTCTTCGTTGGGATTTCGCCTACGAAGGCTAACCGTTCGATCCCGCTTAGATTGTTACTCGTCATTGAGGGTTGATTCGCACTGCATTCACTGTGGCAGGGTTTTCTCTCGCGATGGTCTCCATCTCTTAGATAGGGGCAATCTAAGGACCTTCTTTTAGGTATAGATCTAAACCTAACCCTTGCATGATAGTGGGCCATAGAAATCACCTGTCTTAGGGTAGCTAGTTTTTCAACCTAAATTTGGGACTTGATCCTTATGAAACAAGTAGCAAAAACCCTTTTGAATAGCATGATTCGCTGCATAAACTAATAATATTTTCACTCCTAAACTTCTTAGAACACCCCCAACCATGTTTTTAAGGATCAAAATCATTTCAAATGTCTTCTTACCCCTCAAGAATAAAAACTTACGGAGTAAACTAAGTCCAACTTCTTGAACTTCAACCTTAAACTGTCACAACCTTTAGGCAACCTTAAGTGGGATAAATTAGAGGTATATTGAGGTTTAGAAACTAGATTTCTTAGAACCTCAATAGGAACACAAGTTGATTTAAAATGCTTAGACCTTCCTAAAATTAGGATTCCATCCAACCAAGCTAGATAAGCTTTCTTAGATGCGAATACAAGGTAGATAGAGGTCTAATACTCAAATCCAAGTACGTGAAACACTCAAGTTGAGTGTTATATTTGAGTAAGTCAAGTGTCCGAGGAAGGATACGCATAAGTTGGGATAGAGAAGTCCAATAAGACCAAGAGCTTGACTCTGTGGCAACCATGGACTACACGTGAGAGTAATGGAGAGATAAATAAGAAGTTAAGCTAAGTAATAACCTTAATGTAGTAAATGTTGTTCTTATAGGAACAACGACACACGATAGAGTGCAACAGGGACTCCGAGGAGACTAAAGTTACAGGAGAGGATTGCATGGAAGGTTGGTCAATGCGAGGGCTCTTTCATCTCTGCTCCTAGGGTTGTATGCTTATGTGGATCACATGAGTATGTATATTCTCTGCTTGTTTGGTATGTGTTAGCTAGAGATATAGAATGCTAAAAGAATGAAAGAACTAGAAAAATAGGTTATGGAAAGTAGCTTGGATAGGAAGACATAGGTGTAGAGTGTGATTGTTTGCTATAATTGGTGTGTTACAAATCCAACTCATACACTCCGGAAGCATGATGAGTATTTTATTAAATCTTTCCCACGATGGTGGCAAGAGTCCTTGTATGGAAGGACTAAGCTTTTATTTTGAAAACTCGTCACGACGGTGACTTAGATTATAATCATGCAAAAGGAGTAATTGGTGGATTTTGGATTTGATTATGCTAGTGATCTGAGACATCGACTAGAACAACGTCAGATGGCACTTGAGACCTCAGTTTTATAATCACCATGACGATGGTCATTGCCCTATCCTGGTAATAGGGTCAGAAAGGATTTATATTGCTATGACGATAGCTTGAGGCTCAGAGAGTACATCTGGACGGGTATATGAGTTATATCCTGTTGAGGATACTTGTAAATATTAATAAGGAGAAGAATTGTTGATCATTCGGGAAAGATACAAAGAATCCTATTAATATGTGAGACTAAGGTAAGGAGACACGGGAAGAACTTACGGGTGAACCGTGAGCCTAGCCTAGTAAAAGAGAAATCATCCTGTGGAGTTGGTCCAGGGGTGTCAGTGGCCATGCTTAGAGACGTCGTGCCGTGCCCGCCATGTGGCATGGTTGGGTAATGGACGAGTGGGCTCAAGCTATTGCCCCGCAGCAAGGGGTCAGGACGTGCCACCTGGTGGCTATGCGCCAGTTGTTTGATAGATAGAAGTTGATTGTGTTTGATTAACAGAATTGTCACGAGGTGACCAGTACCCAAGTGAATGGGTTAAGTATGTTTTGTCACGTGGTGGCCAGTAGCCCGAGTACACGGGTTTGAAGTAGAAAAAGCCACGTAGTGGCTAGTAGATACCCTAGAGTTGGGGAGATTAAGTAGATGTATGTTTAGCATCTGTGTGTATGTATAAATTGTCTGTGGTTGCATATAACTGTTGATTGTGCAGCGTAGTGGTAACATACAGGACTACGTCACAACGCGTTTTGTTGATTCAAACGTGCTGAACGTGAGACGATCGGTAGGTAAAAGCCGACACTATGTGTTACATGTTACTTGCTGATTGATGACGTGGAATAAACTGATGCATGCTTATATCTGTTAAATGCATGTGAGTGTTTGGGTGAAATTTCTGTTATTGTGTGATCACCAAGAATGCATGCTAACTCACAGTAACTAGTTATTTGTGCATGTGGTTGTGTATGACTCCCAATCCCAGAGGTAAGGTACCCGCCTTCCGCCGGGGATGGGAGAGTAGTCACTGAGTCGCGTGGTTAAAACTCACACCTCATTTTTACTACACAGAGACAGGTTAAGTACAGGTGCAAGGAGTCTCGATGGAACGAGGGTTGAGCAACATTTTCCAAGACCCACAACTTGTTCATGTGGGTGAATAAAGTGTATTTGTAATTTAATTTACTTTATCATTGTATCATAAAGTAAAGGGTAGATGTACCCAATTAGAATGTATTACTAAATCTAGAACTGTCAGCTTCACACACCTTAAAGATCAGGATCCGTTAGATTACGATGCAGGAAAAACTTGTTTTCAAAATATATATATATACACATATCTGTTGCATGTGAATAGGATAGGTAGCATCTTCGGATGTATAGCTAGTACACAGGTTATATATTATGTGTGTTTTCCTATATCTATATCCTGAAGCGGCACTGGCCGTGGATTTGCTTGCCTAGGATAGGCCACCATTTCGGTGTAGCCATGGTATTATAATGCATGTGAATGC
This sequence comes from Senna tora, assembly GCA_014851425.1. Lineage (NCBI taxonomy): Eukaryota > Viridiplantae > Streptophyta > Magnoliopsida > Fabales > Fabaceae > Senna > Senna tora. The sequence goes on from CM026266.1 coordinate 8,798,730, forward strand.
ATTTTTTAATAAAAGCTATTCTGTCAATTAGGTGAAGGCTTACAGGCATAGGGATATTCCTTGTGTCTATGCCGGTCACGGTCCTCTAAACGGGGGTCATGACAAGATTGTTCAAACCTGCTAACCAATGTAAAAGACCTTGTTGGTTTTCAAATAAAAGCTCAAAGGATTAAAGCAATTATGATTCAAAGAGTCCTCGTTATATTCCTACAACAAGTTTCGAGCCTTTTTATCCTATTCATTCCAAAAGCCTACATTTCACTCCCAACCACATTTCAAGCTTATAAAGCCCATGTTGAGGTATAGATAACCCAAATGTTAAATTAAGGGTAAATAAAGAAGCACAAAAAGTGATACCCTTATAGGGTAATAAAAGAAAATTCCTCAAATCGAGGAACCTTTTGGCTATCCTCAGGATTTAACTATTATTAAAGCATGGGAATCACTTGCCCCTAGATATTCCATCCGCTCTTTCAAAGATTGGGAAAACTCTTTGATCCCAAACAAAACCATTTGAAACTAGGGAATCCTCATCCGTAAGAAAATTTCATCTTTATCTTTTTATCCTCAAGGGAATTTGTGTGCATGCTTATGGTAACTCGTCATTATCAGTAAGGCAGTCAAGATGATCACTTAAGGCAATCCATTATCAAACAATCATCTTTATGTCTTATTAAGAATCTGTTCTTCCTTATTCCCAAACTAAGATTGATAAACTTTTATGTCAAAACCCCATAAGCTTTCACAGGGCATCTGAAACTCATGACTCCATCCTAGTATGGATCAGGTTAATTAAAATCAACACTAGTTATTCCTAAAATGCAACTTCCTTACTTAGTTTCAATACTCAAAACCCAGCCGAAACAAACTCACTTTTTACTGGGCTTTTGACGATTTGGTCAAAGCCAAAGCATGACTAACACTCCCAATCCGAGCTAGAGACCTATTGGCAAGAAATATTTTCATCTCCTTGGGAATCAAGACTAAAACACTTTCGAAATGCTTCACTTGCCAAACCCCCCGTCAATGGAAAAAAGGGAAATCTTTTAAAACCATGGCTTTGATCAATTAAAAGCTCTCAATATAACTATTGAAGACTAGTAAACTGTTGATCCAAAAGGTTGAGCCACTTTTGACTCCCCTTCTGAGACGAAGTGTCCAAGTATTTTGTAACTCTATATCTGTACTTGAACTATGCAATCATCCTTCTCCCTTTACGCGTCCCAATCAAGGGATCCTCTTCATCAAGAAGGGACCAATATGCTCGAATACCTCTTAAGTAATAAAGAATAGTGATCTACTCAACTCTTAAAGGGACCCAAGCTGCAATACTATCACGTCTTCATGGCTTCTCTCATCCCTAACCTCCCCTGCATCTCATTCGTCTTCGTCTTCGTCTTCTCTTCTCCTACCTTCCTATGAACTCCTCAAATTCCCACCTCTTCTCACCCATCTCCCTTTCCAATCCTATGGCCACCTGTGATCCTCAGTGTTCCTTCAAAGATGCCCTATTTGCCAATATCAAAAATCCCACTCCAACGCTCAGAAAAATGCATGACCTCATCCCATTGGGACAACTCTAGAACGCCCCTTCCCAATCCTTCCATCCATCAGAACAACACCATCAACAAACTACATAAGCCGGAAATCGCAAAGAAATACTAATCTCCTTCCCGCCTACCTTATGCAAGACGATCGATGACTCATGGAAAAACGCCATCATAATAAGAACAACATGCTATCAGATGGATTTCCCGTATCTTAAAAATCGTCTTCTCAAGCTCTGGAAGCTCAAAGGTCAGCCGACGATCTGGCAGCTCGGAATGGGTTTCTACACCGTCTCGGATCTGCTCCCAGAAGACAGACTCAAGCTACTCACCTCTACCCCATGGTTCTTAGGAACCAACCCGATCCTGGAAAGACAGTGGATACCCCATTTCTCACCATCTGCTTTCCTAAATGATTTCTATACCACAATATGGATTAGATTCCCCTTCCTCCCTAATGAATATCACGCCTCTGAATATCTATTGAGTATAGGAAATTCAATAGGCAAAGTAGTTGCACTAGATCTAGCAAATTCGAAATCCCAGATTGCCCATCATGCTAGGATTTGCATAGAGATGAATTTGTTAATCCATCTTGTTTCTTATTGCATCATCAATGGCTTTACTCAACCCATCATCTATGAAAAATTAAGCTCCTATCCAAATTTCTAGTTTAATCACATCAATAACCAAAATACAAAAAATAATCACAATATTTCAAAAAATACAAAAAAAAAAAAAACCACAAACCACAGAAAACAGAAAACAAAAATTCCCCAACGCTGACTACCAGCTAAGCGGGTAAAGAAGTAATAGATAATATATTCAACTCTGACATAGCTATCCCGCGCAAACCACCTCAAATTCAAATTTCTGACCAGCCACATCCTACGCCATCTACTGACACTTCCCAACAATTAGGAAACACCACTCTGGCACAAGCCCACCAGACCCCTTCTAAGGCCCAATATCCCATCCCCCCCACCCAAACCCACTACCTAACAAACCTACCATCCATCGTTAGTCCCAACACCAAATCCAATGACCCAAAAATATCCATCCCATCTTTTAACCCACTTTGGCCCACTTTGAACCATAAACCAACCCATTTACCATCATCTGAGCCTCAACTCAGCATCCCCTCTGACCATTCCCCGCCAAACCCATCAATACAGCCATTAGTTGATGGTAAACCCACTCCCCCACCCTTACCCCTCGAGCCTAGCACCCCCCTCACCTCCCAACCACCTGCCATAACTACTGAACAACCTCACTTAACCCTCAGCCCCCATAACAAGCCTCTCACCACAATAAATAACGCAGACATCACTTCCACTATCATGGCCTCAATAAATACACTAACACATAAAGTTCCTGATACAACTCCAAATCAAGTAAAGCAGAGAGAAAGAAACTCAGATAGTATTAAACCCAAAGAGAAAGAACAAATCGAACCTTCCTCTGAACACAAGATCCCGCACGTCTCCCAAGCTTCACAATCATTCAATTCTCCCATCACGCCGCTACCTGAGACGTGCAACGCTCGGGAATTAATGCATTACATAAATAAATGTTTTAAAATGACCACCTCTTCATCTATTAATCCTCACGTACTCCACTTCAAACATGCATCTGAAGCAACTCCTAAGCGCCATCAAGGAAAAGACGTGTTTTCTCAGCACCCAGATACTCCCTCACCCTCCAATGGCATCCCCCCTCCACCCGCAAACAATCCCGCACAAGTACCTCCACACATGCCCCCATCACCAGACAACACCCCACTAGCCCCACCTCCATCCCCAGCAAGACCAACCCCCTCCTTGTCATTCCAATGTCCTGGCCTCAAGACCAGAACATGAGCATCGACCACCGCATACCGCCACCGGACAGCAGGGAGTTCCTCCTAAACAATCTCTACAATGCTTACCTCAACGACCCTTCCACCAACACCCGTATCATAGCTATCTGGATAAACATCCTTCGAGGAATTCTGAACAACTCCCCATGGCTGCTGCCACTATGGGTAGAGATGATGAACGATGCCCATTTTCCGCTGCTCGTTCCATCCCAGGAAGCCCTAGAGTTCTCCGAGAGGAACATCTTCATCATGCCAATCTCATACCACATAACAGATTCAGAGGAATACAACTGGTTTCCTCTCAACCCAAAGATGCCACAAACACCAAGACCCCCACGCCAGATACCCCTGCTCGAAAATGTCATACTGACTCCATCAGAGACCAACATAACCCTCTTAGGAAACCAAGACATGTGCGTCTCGGTAGCGGTCCCCCAACGTTTAGTAAAGGTGGCTGTATGCGTCAAATCCTATCTCAGGCTAGAGCAAGGGGCCCTAAACTACAACATAAGTCTGAACCCCACCTCGATCCTACTGGGACAAACCAATAACATGAGTGAAAACAACCTACCCCCTCCCTACGACTGTTTCTGCATCAACGATGACCTATCCTTCTTTCTAAAAATGAATATACTTGCATGGTACGTATTACATAAGAGGAGCTGGTGGAGCTGAATTTAGGAAAGTTTTCAGAGTAACAGTAGCAGCCTACCAGCCCGATGCAGTCATTCTCACCGAAATTAGGCTAAGCGGAGAAAGAGCATTAGGAACAATCTCAACTTTAGGATTCGAACACGCCTATAGGGTAGATACTATGGGATTCGCAGTAGGCATTTGGCTCCTGTGGAACAGCAACAATGTCTCCATCCAAGTCTTGTGCTCATCCTTTCAGGAAATCCAATGCATAGTTAAGGTACAATCTAACTCCTTTCTTCTTATTGCCCTTTATGCCAGCTCAAACTATGAGAGAAGGAGGAAACTATGGGACTCTTTAACTGAGTTCTCTGGTATGCACTCCCTTCCATGGCTCCTAATGGGAGAGTTCAATGATTTTGCAAAAAACTCAGAAAAATGGGAGGCAGACCAAACAACTCACACAGAGTCCGAGTCTTTAATAACTTCCTAAATAATAGTATGTTGATAGATCTTGGTTTTTCGGGCCCACTTTTCACATGGACAAATTGCCAATATGATGGTAACACCATTAGAACTAGGATTGACAGAGCCCATGCAAATAGAGAATGGATAAACCTATTCCCTGAAGCGCAAGTTTCTCATCTCCCACGAATGTCCTCTGACCACTGTCCTATTCTTCTAAGAACAAATAACTCCTATCACCTAGGCTACAAGCCCTTTAGATTATAACCCTTCTGGCTCAAGCACCCCAACTTTAGATCCACCACCTCCACTTTCTGGACCACTCTTGACCTCCCCTTAGATAATAGACTAAACCACCTTTCCTCTCACCTAAAAATTTGGAGTAAAAAAACATTTGAAAATATAAACTTTGCCAAAAGAAAACTATCAGCCAGATTACTAGGTATACAAGAAGCTCTCTGTGGGAACACCTCCCCCAACTCCTCCAACTTGAAAAGAAACTACAATCAGAGTATTCAAACATTTTAGATTAGGAAGAGCAATTATGGCATATGAAATCAAGATTAAATTGGCTTAGCTTAGGTGATAGAAGCACTAAATTCTTTCATAATACAACTCTTATAAGAAGGAGAAATAGAATAACCAGCCTCCATAAACCAGATGATTCATTCCCCTGGGATCAAAATGAAATAACTCAACTAATGCAAAGCTTATTCGTTAATATCTACACCCAACCTATAACAAATCAACTACAAATTATAGATATTGGTATCCCCTCCCTTGCTAACTCAGCACATGAAACTCTTCTAAAAAATCCTATTGTTTTAGAAATAAAAGAAGTAGTTAATTCTCTTCATCCCATAAAAGCGCCGGGAAAAGATGGGTTTCATGCCATCTTCTACCAAACAAATTGGAGTACAATAAACGACTGCCTAACAAAAGAAATTCAAAACATCTTTACTACAGGATCAATCCCAGTATCCTGGGGAGAGACAACCCTCTGCCTCATTCCAAAAATTGATAATGCCTTCAAACCTAATCACCTACGACCTATAGGCCTATGCAAAACCCATTACAAAGTTCTCTCAAAACTGCTTGCTAATCGAATCAAACCCTTTCTTCCCAACCTTATATCCCCTTTCCAAGGAGCTTTCCAAAAAGGGAAGCAAACTTCTGACCTCTTCATCACAGCCCAGGAGACAATGCACTCTATGCACACTTCTAAGGCTAAAAACGGATGGATGATAGTAAAGTTAGACATCTCGAAGGCCTTTGACACCCTCTCTTGGTCCTTCATCAAAAAAATGCTAGAAATTCAAAACTTCCCACCCCACTTCATAAGAATAATCATTTCCTGTCTCCAGAATGTAACCTACTCCACTCTAATCAATGGAAGAATAACAACTACTTTTAAACCTACAAGAGGTATTAGACAAGGGGACCCAATCTCTCCTTACCTTTTTATTCTTTCCATGGAATATTTTAGCAACCTCATAAATAAAGCATTTGATAACAAAATTTGGAAACCTTATGCTTACAAAAATTCCAACCTTCTCATCTCTCACTTTTAATCTTTGTAGATGACATCCTCCTCTTTGCTAAAGCAGATCTAAAAACAACCAAAACAATAAAAGACACATTAGGTTACCTCTCTAGTATCTCAGGCCTGACAATAAACCCCGATAAGTCCAAAATCTGGTTCTCTCCCACTTGTTCATACCATAATATTCATAATATACAGAGCACCCTTAACATCCAAGCAACAAATAATCTCGGGACCTATCTTGGATTTCCTATAAAACCAACTTATATGTCCTTAGATTTTAATATAATCATAGAAAAAAAATGAGCAAACGACTTCAAGGCTGGAAAAGCAACCTTCTATCACAAGTAGGCAGGAGTAAACTCATTCAAACTACAACCTCTGCTATCCCAAGTTATTACATGAACACCTTCTTCCTCCTAAAAAAAATCCACAAGAAAATTGATAATTTGAATAGGAATTTTTTCTGGGGTCACTCAAACCAAGAAAAGAAATTACACTACATAAGCTGGAAAAAGATCTGTAAACCCAAAACCTTGGGTGGACCGGGCCTCCGCACAAGCGAATCTATAAATCACTGTTATATGGCAAAACTTAAGTGGAATGTCCTGAAAAATAAGAACAATTTATCAACTAAGACACTAACAACTAAATATGGAAAAGCATTAACAAAAAATAAACTTAACTCTTCCTTAATCGGGAAAAGCATTAACAAAGATAACAACATCTTGCAACAAGGCATTATTTAGAGAATAGGCAACGGAAGAAACATTAAATTTTGGCATGATACCTGGCTAGACTCAGGACCACTTAGAAATCAGTTCATAGGACCTTTGAGTGAAAGTGAGGACAACCTCAAATTAGAATCTTTACTACACAGCTCCCCCCCCCCCACAGCACCCACTTCCTCCATGAAAGCACTTCCAGAGAAATTAATGCCACCTTCATAAACCTTAAACCTGATGCAGAAGACACGTTAGCCTGGAAACACTCAAAGCATGGCGAATTCACCATTAAATTAGCCTACATTTCCACCCACCTAATAAACCAACCAGAAACAATCGACCTTAATTGGATCTGGAAAATAAACAGCCACCCAAGAGAAACTCACTTCCTGTGGCAAATCTACCATAAAGGTATTCCAATTGCAAAAAGACTTCATAATATAAACTGCCTCTCTTCCCCAATCTGTAAACTCTGTAACTCTGCTGAGGAATCTATATCCCATCTCCTTAGAGACTGTAACCAAATTAAACCAATCTGGCTTAAATTAGGAGTCACAAATTCTTTCTTCCAAATGGACATCAAACCCTGGCTTAAGCAAAATAGCCAAGCAAAAAATCCTTCATCTACTTCGATTCCCTGGAATACTCTTTTTACTTATATTATTAGAAACATTTGGTTAAGTAGAAATCATCACATTTTCAAAAACAAACCTTTCTCCCATAGCTCCAGTCTTAGTCAAAGCATTCAAAAAGCTTCAGAATATTTCTTTCTAGCCAACCCCTCAACCAACCCCTTACCTATAAAGCAAATCTTAATAAACTGGACCAAGACTTCCCCCCTTTCTTCAAACTAAATTTTGATGGATCTTGCTCTAATGAAGAAATGGGCTCTGGGGGCTTGATTCGAGACGAAAGCGGGAACCACATTGTTAGCTACTGCCATTATCCAAGTCGCCGTTACGCCCTTCTGAGTGAACTCTAGGCCCTCCAAATTGGTCTCGACATAGCTATCTCTATGAATATTCTTCACCTGGAAATTGAAACAGATTCCTCTACAGTTAAACAACTTTTAGAGAAAAAAGAAATCCCTTGCACCAGTAAATACTTCACTATTATTTCCAACTGTAGGTACCTCCTTACATTCCTACAAACATGGAAAATCCAGCATTGCTTCAGGGAAGCGAACCATAGTGCAGACGCCCTAGAAAATCATGGCCGAAGGAACAGTATCTGCAAAGCCATCTACCATCAACCGCCTCCTTTCCTCATCCCGCATCTTCACCATGATCAGCAACAGATGCAATTCCCTCGCACCACTACCATCCGAACAGAGCCGCCATAGACGGGAAATCGTGATTCATTCCACTCCCCTTCAGCTTATTTTTGAGAAGGGAAGCACAATCTATCTCCCAGGCTGCCGGCTTTCTTTTTTGTCTCTAGTTTATTTTGTAATAATTAATCAATGAACTCCATGTATTCGCTCTCTTGCTACTCCATGAGCTCCTTTACTTTCAGTAATCCTCAGTTATGTAACGTTACTTAACTCGGCTAAGCCTTTGACTTTGCTTTTATAAAAATTACTCTTCTTACGAAAAAAAAGGGACCCAAGCTCCCGATGCATGTCTGTTGATCCTCAATGAGACCCAAGCTTGTCACCACATCATAGTGTTGCCGAAAAACACGTCTCAAACCCAAAACCCTAGCAGAGCTATGGGAATCGGTAACACATATAGTTGTAACTTTTTAGAAAAATACTCACATTATTAACAAACATTCCACTAATATTATCATACATATATATATACACACATTATAGGGCTCTCATAAATTTTTTTTATCTACTTAAAGCTCAAAAGTCAAAACTACAGAAAATTAATGTAGTGATCTATAAATTAAGATGTGCATGCAACTTTAAAAGTATATAGAAAACTGAAATACATCTCTTTACTTAGACTTTTCAACTCATAAGGTTTTTATGTGTTAGTTTCTTTCTTTTTCGTCAACAGAAGTTTTAAATTTTATTTGGAACAATTTTCCATTCTTTCCATGGGAGTTTTCCTCTCGTTACTTTTATGGGAGTTGTTCTTTTAGATAGGGATATTAAAATGGTGATGAACTACATGTAAAATATAAAGGGTTGACCTAAGAAACATTTGATCTAATTTAAGAAAGCACTTTTAGCGCAACCTATTTTAAGCTCACATATACTAGGCTGCGTTTTTTGGGTTCCACATGGGTATTTTTTCAATACACACAATTTGTTTTTCAACTTTTTTTAAGTATTTAAAAATATTTTATGTCATATAAAATATATCATAACCTATATTGATATGTAAGATTCATTTCTAATATGTAGATTAATAAAATAACTTAAACCAAATAAATTTTTTAATCACTATTTTTGCATGCCATTAAGTTGAAGTACTCACTTTTGATGTATGTTGATATTCAGTCAAATAAAATTATTTTTTCAAAAAATAATTTAAAAATAAACAAGTTCATGGGTCGACCCAACCAACTCTTGACACTTAAAGGTTAGCTTAAGCCAGCATTTTAAACCCTTCCTCTTTTATGGTGGGTGAAGCTAGGGGTGTACATCCAACCCGGTAATTCCGACTGACTCGACCCGGCCCGGCCACATTTAGGGCCATCGGGCTGGGTCATTCGAGTCCCGGATCAGACCTCGGGTTGGGCTGTCCAAAACCCGGTCCGACCCGAGGTAGGCTCAATTTTTTTTAATTTTTGTTATTCAAGTATTTTTATATGTACAATATATGATATTTGTATGTATAATTTTGTTTTTTATTGATTATTAATTAAAAATACACAAAATATAACCTTAACTTAATTAAATTTATTTTCTAAGATTATTTATTTATTTTTTTTATAAGATTTTTCTAAAATTATTAAATATATCAAATTTTAATTAATATAATTTAAAAAAAAATTGGAATACCCGACCAAAGTCGGGTCGGGTCTCGGATCCGGGCTAAATCCGGCCCAACCCGGGGGTTTGTACACCCCTAGGTGAAGCCCAACCCAAATCATCAAAACAAAAGTCCTTGGTGAACCGGTCCACGATGAGTCGGTCCTAGTTTATTAAATGAGAGGTTCAAGTTCGCCTCATTTTATTAAATAAACTTAAAATTTTGCTCAGGTTCGACTCGTTTCGTTAAATGAGAGTTCAAGCTCAGCTCGTATAGTTCGCATAAATTTATAGAAAAAAAATTTAAATGTGTTTAATAAATTATAATTAATTAAAAAATTATAAACTACAAATATATGATTCCATATGTTACAATAATTTTATGAATTTAATTAATTTATCCTTTCAAATATTGTTCATCATATGTATATACATGTAAGATATCTTTGCAAAACTATTTTTATATTATTTTATTCTTAAACGGGTTATTTTATAATTGAACGAGCGGAGCTCAATTAAATGTTTAAGTTCAACTTATAATTTATTAAACGATTTGAGTCTAACGAACTCTTATATGAGCTTTAGCCTGAATTGTTCATAAACGACTCGATTTATTTACACCCATAGTCGGTCCAATTCTGACAAACCCTGCTCACAAAAATATTTTAAAGTTTTACAATATTTTCATATATCAACATTAATCTATTAGCTCAACATTAAAATGAAGAAAATTGGCGAAAAGATTGATGCCAGAGAAAGGGGATGTGTTTTGCTCGTTCTTTAATATATCTTGAACTTTTTTCCTTATCAGTAAAAAATATTGTATATTTAAATTAAAGAAACATTGTATGTTATTTAAATTTATGTTGGAGATTTGAATTTAATGTTCCTTAAGTATATTGTATAAGATTTTACTTATTTTCTCCTATTTATTAACTGATCGAATTAAGAAAACTCTGGCTGTATTAACATTATTATATTCAATTTGAGCTTTATTGATATCTCTCCTCCTCTATATAGCCTTTTTGTCCATGAATAAAGATTTCTTTGACAGAATAAAAAAGAGAAATTAAAATACATATAATCCATGCAATATATATATATATATATATATATATCACAGGTATCCTCCTATTAGAGGAAATCCTTTTCAAGTTAGCTGAGGTTCCATAACGGGATAGAGCTCTCCCAACCGAGATTTTTTCATACACAAGCCTCGAACACGAAATTTTATTTAAGGAGAATGAAGTGCCTATCAAGCTACCACTCCAACTAACCACCCGTTGATATATATATATAATATGTCATGTGGAGAGAGAGGGAGAGCATGAGAGAATCCATGTTGAAAAAACACAGAGGATATATGGCTACCAATCAAAGATGGAGAAGCAGGTGACAATAATAATAGTTACACCTAAAAGTTGAGCTCATTTAAACTATGTAATCAAATTTGGGGTATATATATTGTCCTCTCATCATCTAACTTTCTTCAACATTCATATCGTCTGCCTTTCCTTGAGTTTCCAATTCATTTATTAATTACCCAACATATATAAATATATATATATATATATATATATATATATATATATATATGTTAAATATTATAACAAATCTTTAATGCCAATTCAACTAACTCTCTCTTTGTACGTACAATATGTGGCTGTCCAAAAAATTGCATTTTTATATTCTACACAATCATGCATTCCTTGTTATCTCTTAGCTAGCTATATCACTTTACTATATATATATGAGATTAATTGGCACAACAAGATGAAAGGAAAAAGAAATGAAACAAAGTGAATCCATTTATGATAAAATGTAGAAAATAAAGCTTTATGGATATATATCATTATCATATATATATATATATATATATATATATATATATATATATATATATATATATATATATGCATGTTGAAATGAGTTCCAATTAATAAAGTGTGAATGCACCCATTCAATGAGAGTAATTAATTATTCAAAATATAATGAGAAGTTTGACGCCGCAGAGATAGATGAAGATAAGAAGAAGATGAGATACATACGGTCTTGTTTGGTTGATGAAATGTTGGACGAAATAGAAATGAGATGTGATTGTGATATAAATGGAATAAAAGTGGGTAAAATATTTATTTTGCCATTATATTAAAAGTGGGAATGGAATAAAAGTTGGTATAAAAATAAGAACAAAAACATGATTTCATCACATTGCAAAAAGTAAGGTATGTTTGGTAGGAAGAATGTTGGATTATATCAAAGATTACATCTCTTCTTTTTCATAAACCAAACGAGACCATAGTTTTTTTAAATTTTGATCAAAATATTTATCAGAGCGGATCAATTTTTTAGATACTTCTTATCGCATTATTGATAATTATCTCAACGAATGACATTCTATTGAAAGAAATACAATTTTAATGTCAAATTGTATATGAAAGTATGCTAGTTTGGCTGGACTGTATATATGAAAGAGACCTAGAATTGCCCAAACGCAGCCAGCCTATGATCCTATAATTATAAATGCCAAAATTGTCAACTAATCAACCAATCAACCAATAATCACAAAGTAAAGTTCTTTTCTCATTAATCAATCCTATCCAACTCATTATTTCTTTGGGTCAATATCTAACTCATTAGTAAAAGTCAAACTAGAGGAACAAAAACTAGGTGGACCTTAATTAACTCCTTAAGGATAATCAAAGTCTTTCCTCTTGTAAACCAAGCTTGGTTGGTCTAGTGGTTAGCTCACTAGGTCGCTTAAACAAGTGTTGGGGGTTCGAATCCCACCTTGTGTATGCAGCAACCAATTGGCCAGCGGCAAACCCTTAAATGGAGCTCAGATCCGCGGAGGATTAATCCTTGGCCTGTCGGGCTGGAGGATACCTTGAGAAACCAAAAAAAAAAGTCTTTCCTCTTGTAGATGTTAGATACTAATTAAGGTTCAAGACCCAAAAAAGAATTATTTAAAAGTACCCAACATGCGATTTTGTTAGAATGATAGATACCAATATACTATTATCTTTTAAGTAAGATCAGGGATTTTCGAGTCTTGTATATGAGAAGATGTTCAGTTGTACTGAACATTTATCCATTGTATATAGAAACATTACTAGTAAGGAAGTTTTAGTTTATGAGATTTCATTGAGTTAGATTTGTCGATTTTCAATAAATGTTCGAATACCGGTGATTTGAAGTTTCATTGAAATATTATTTAGAGTACGTTTATGCATGTTTATTTTTATGACAAAAATATTTATTTTTTTTGCATTACTTATTTTAAAAAGTTGTGTTGTTTTTGAAAGTATGAGAAGTAATTTTGAGGTGTAGCAAATGTAATTTTTTAGCTTTAAAAAAAACTAAAAATTGGAGCTTCTATTTTTAACTAATAGCATACGCTAAAATTTAAATATTTAAGACAAAAAATACTATTAGTAAAATTTTATATTTTCATTATATCCTTAATTATTTTACTAAAATTCTATATTTCCCCTCTATTTATAACACAAATGAATATTTAATTGATAAAAATAATGATCACAGATAACAAAATTTCATTAATTTAAAAATAATAATTTATTTATCTAATTATGAATTATTTTAATATTTTTATGTCATTCCATTGTGAAATTCATTGTTTTTAAACAAAAAAATATCTAATTAATAAAAAAATATACTTATTTATGATTTTTATCTAAATGGAATTAATATATATTTAATTAAAAATACATTGATTAGATTAATAATTTATTTAACTAACATACTATTTTTTACAAGATTTAACTAACATACTATTAAATTTATATATAAATAAAAAAATATTATTAAATTTGTAAACTAATAGACATTTTATATTATTTTTTAACTTAAAAAATAACAATAATAAATATTTATATCTATATTTATATCTAAAGACATTAATAACATTCTAATTTATACATGGACAAATGAACTACTTCGAAATTTTGTATTAAAAAGTATATTTTATACAAATTTATCAATGACAAAATATTTTTAACTACTAATAAAAGTACTTTTTAACTCAATTTCTCAAACATAAAATACTTATCTTTCACAACACTTTAAAATAAATTTTATTTAAAAATCTTTAAAAAAATTAATAATTTTTAAAAGCATGCACAAATCAACCCTAGTGTGTAAGAAATTTCCTTTGTTGACTTTTCATCTAAAAACTTAAAACTCTAACGGAACATTAATTTGTCAAATAAGCCAAGCCAAAATTTTAAGGCTAAAATGGAATATATATATATATATATATATATATATATATATATATATATATATATATATATATATATATCATTTGGCATAAGAAAACCCCCTCAATGTCATTATTCCATCGATAGATAAAAAAAATTAATGAAAGATGTTTTTGGTACAAAATAAAAAGTTTAGAGGATTTTTAGATCAAGTTTGTTACTTGAATAATATTTTTCATAAAGGCCAATATATATATATATATATATATATATATATATACTGCTATGTAGTCTACAAAAATGGATAATTTAAAAAATAAAATACTCAAAATTTATTTTATGATTATGAGTTTTAAATTGAGACAAGTTATATTTTGTTTTGATTTTATAAGAATAAACTCTTATATAGATAACTTCTTAACTACTAAAAAGAAAATTTGTTAATTTAATTCGTAAAAAAGAAAATTGATTTGCTCGTGAAAATTTTGTCAATAATAACCATTTATCATTATTTATACATTTTTATAAAATAGTAACGAAATGTGGTTATTAGTTAGGAATTTTTCGTCACTAAATCAATTATTTCTAGTAATTGTTTTTTGGTGAATATCATTTCTAGTAGTGAAGTTTGAGTTTGACCAACTGTTAGAAGAATAACTTAATATTTATCCTATAAATGAGATAGCAATGTTTAGCTATGCTTTAAAAAAAATAGAATGATTATTTGCAATGTTATCTTTTAAAAAAAATAAATGATGTGTCAAATCAAGGTTAGTGTCGGTTGAGCTAGCATTTAAAAAAATATTTTTTTAAAAAAAATATTCATTGAATTATTTGCATGCTTTTTAGCTTAATTAAATTTGTATTAATTATTTTAGATATTTGTTAAATTTATTTAATTACATTAAATCATATTTTATTACTATATCTTATCATTTTTTTTATAAAAAAACCATTAAAACTTATTATATTGTAGAAAAAGTCAAACGGCACTTACAATAATTTAAAAAACTCCAATCTAATAATGCTGAAGAATAAACCCTAATAATTATTGAATTAGGTAAACAAAGTGTAAGCTCAGCTGATCATATGTCTTCAGGATGAAGAGTTGTTACTCTTATACCTCATGCATATTAGATCTGAAATAATCTTCAAAATTGAAATTGTCGTAAGCTCTTCCAACAACATGATGAACGAGTGAAAATTTTTTAACATAGATGATTCGTAGATTTAGATATGATTATAACAAATCTTGAATCCAGAATCACCTGATTGTCAAATAAATTCACAAGAGAAAATAAATACACACAAAAATAAAACAAGCTCCACTTACTAGATCTGAATCGATCTAAAAATGGGAGACTACACTCTCACAAGAGATGACTAAAAAACTCAGAAGAAAATCTGGAAGAAAATCACCACCAAAATTGGGGGAATGAATATCAACCTTATTTATGAAACGAAACGACGATAACAAAAGAAGAAGAAAAATTGGGAGGGGTTGCCAAACCGATTAGATCTACAGAAAGAAACTGGTTGAAGAACGAACGTAAAGAGAAGAGAGAAAGCGGCTGCTAAGGTTTTGAGCACCTTAAACTTTTTATATTGTAAATGAAGATAAACAAGGTTGTCAAAATAGCGATTTAAATTGTAAAATCGTACGATTTTACGATTTTACCTACTAAAATCGAGTTGAATCGTAGGTAAAATCGTGCTGGAGTAAAATCGCGCTGGAATCGGGTGAAATCAGTGGAATCAGCGATTTTACTTCCGATTTTACGATTTTACCTCAGCCCAAAAAAAAAGCTTGTTTGATGTTAAAAAAAATAATCTACAGCCCATGCCCCAGCCCAATCACAAACCCTACCCATTTTTTTGATGTCATTACCATAACAATTGGATGTCATTACGTCAAAGTATCAGCTTTTTGCCCTTTGAGAATTCCACTCTAAACGTTACTATTATTGCTCAAGTATATTAATTACTTACATTATACTACTAATTTAATTTATTCATTCTACAATAAATGAATTGTTTTAAGTTTTAACTAACATGCATATATATGTTGCAAATAAACAAAGAGTATTACATGGCCGCATCACTATATTTCATATTTAATTTTGTATGTGATTTACTATATTAATTAGGTACTTATATTATATATATATATATATATATAACATAAAAAATTCTTATGATTATATCATAGGTAAAATCTTACGATTCTACGATACGATTTTACACCCCCCCTCTACGATTTTACTTAAAATCTAGACTTTGACAACCTTGAAGATAAATATTAATTTATATAACTAAACTGTAACAATTGTGTAATTATTTATTAATTTAAAATAATCTTTTTGAACAAAATAAAAAAGGCCAGCATAACCTAAAACCCTAATAAATAAGATCAAGATTGGCTGAAGAGATTCTAGCCCAATTAAAATCAAGGTAGCCTAGCCTATTCCAAAAAAAATAGTTCCAACTTTAACATATATCTAATTACCAATGATGAATTACTTTAGGCTTTAACTAAAATGCTAAAGCCCTAAAATTTTAGGCCCAGTAATGGGAGGATGAGTTTGAAAGCCCATAACCCATTGGTAATGGGCCCATACTGAGTTCATATTGTGGCACTTCAACCCATTAATGAAGTTGGACCCATGAATGTGGAACAAACAATTCACACAGACAAACAGCATAAGGGCTTTTGTAACCCAAAAATGAAATCAATCAATATTAGAAGAATGGCCTCTATTCTCTTTCAAATACCAAACAAGTAAAAACAGAGTGTCTCTCATAAAAATTTCCACACAAAGTTTTTAATTGAAAATTCTAATAAAAAATATCTATTCTAATATGGCTATTCTAAAATAGTTATTTAAATAATTTTAAAAAATGTCAGTGAAAAGATAATGAAAGAGAAAAAGTAGGATAATGCATAATAGTAGTTTATTTTTATTTTGAAATGTAAATAATGGAAATTAGCAAGAGAATGAGAATGAAAATAACTTCTTAATTTTTAATTTATTGCTTTGAAAATTAAAAATAATAATTTATTATTTATTTTAAGATTTTTTTAAAAAAATGACATGCACGTACATGCATGCGAAGCCTCTAATGTGTGTGTATATATATATATATATTAAGTGTAGCGCTAAATATAATAATGAACGAAAGTTTGAATTTATGTTGAGAGAGAAAAAGTAGGCATGATGCATAAAAGTAATTTATTTTTATTTTGAAATGCAAATAATGGTAGTTATCAAAAGAATGAGAATGAAAATAACTTCTTAATTTTTAATTTATTGTTTTGAAAATTAATAACAATAATTTTTTATAAAGTTGTTTTAGTTCAAAATAATAAGGGTCAAACCGGACAATTTTACTTTAAAACCATGTTATAAAATTTTAAACCCCAAAATTAAAATCTCCTTCCCCAAAGAAGTATTCCCTTAATCCCCCCCCCCCATTTTTATCTTTTATCTACATAGAATCCGTCTGGATTTGTCTCAGGCCCGGACAAATTTGTTTTTTTTTTACAAGTTCATCTGCCTAGTAGACGGACTTGTGCAAATATATATATATATATATATATATATATATATATATATATATATATATATATATATATATATATATATATTTATTTATTTATTTATTTATTTATTTATCTTGTGGTGTGTGTGTATTTTAATAATATAATTTATAACTATTTTATTTATAATTAAATATATAATAAAATAATAATATATTTGTTTATATATTTTTTTAAATGTTTTGAATTATAATAAAATGACTCAGAGTCAAAAAAATTAATTATTGTTCATTTAATTCAAGTTGGGGGAGTTTAGACTTATTTATAAATGAGCTAAACTTAACCTAGCTCACTTAACCTGCAAGTTAAGTCAACCAACTCATATGTTAAGTGGGTTAAACGAAACTAGCTTAACTCGACCCATAGTTCATTTTTATCGAAAATAGTTCAAGCAAAATTACTTCTTAGTAAAGTCATCAAAATGCGTTCAATCCAGTAGGTTGACTTGTTTAACTCACATATTATGTTGGCTTGTTAACCCACTTAACATATGAGTTGACTTACCTAACTTGCAGGTTAAATGAGCTGTGTTACTTTTAGCTCATCTATATAGTTTATAGATAAGTCTAAACTCCCTCAACTTCAATTAAGTGAACAATAATTAATTTTTTCGACTCTGACATCTTTATCATGATTTAACAATATTAAAAAACATATAAATAAGTATATTATTAATTTTTATTATATATTTAATTATAAATTATATTATTAAAATACACGCGCGCACACAAGACTTGTGCAAAAGTTAAAAAAAAAATAATATATGTGTAGTCGCAGACGGATTACACATATATTAAAAATAAATAAGCCCAAACAGATTCTACGTAGCTAAAACACAAAAATAGGGTGTTGAGGAAATATTTTTTGAGCAAGGGAATTTTGGGGTTTAAAATTTTATAACATGGTTTTGAAGTAAAATTGTCGTCAAACCGGGTTACTTAATTTAATATTTTAAAATTTAATAATTATTATTTGAAAAGTTAAATAGTGTTTCAAAATTATTTCTAAGTAAAGTTATTAAAACGTGTCCAATCCGGTAGGTTAGTTTGTTTAACTCACAAATTATGATGTCCCGTTTAACTCACTTAACCTACGAGTTAGCTCACATCACCTAACTCGTAGGTTAATTGAGCTAGGTTACTTTTGACTCATTTATAAATAAGTCTAAACTCTCCAATTTGAGTTAAATGAACAGTGATTAATTTTTTTACTCTAACCTATCTTCATCATAATTTAAAATATTAAAAAATAGATAATTAAGTATATTATTAATTTTTTATTATATATTTAACAATAGATAAAATAACTATATATTATATTATTAAAATTTATAATTAATATATAAATATATATATATATATATATATATATATATATATATATATATATATATATATATATATATATATAATGCAATCCGTCTGCCTAGCAGAGGGATTGCATTAAATAAAAAAAATGCAAATCCATCAGACCTTGAGACGGATTTGAATAGAGCCGTCAAAACGAGCCAAACCCGTCGAGTCGGCCCGTCGTTTAACTCGTTAAATTTGTGGGTTTAGTTGCGATTTTTTCAACCTGTATAACCCCAAGTTTTTTTTAGCCTGGCTCGTTTAACCCACTACTTTTGCGGGTCAACCCTTGTAACCCCGTGAGACAGCCCCTTTTTTTTAATAAAAAATCCAAATTTTTTTTAGCTTTTTTTAAGCCTATTAATTTTTTTTGTTTGGTCTCTCTTGACCCTTTTAGGCATTTACATTTAGGATTTAGCCCAAGCCCAAGCCCAATCCCAATCCCATTATTTAATTTTATTTTGTTTGGACTTTTTAGAGATTAAAGACTTGCAAGTTAGTGTGGAGATTGAAAATGAAAACTTGTTTTATCTTTCTTGTAATTTATGTAATTTATAATCTATCTTGTCCAATATGGTATTTGGCAATGTCCATGTTGTAACTTGTTAGTTTGGTAATTTAAAAAAAAAAATTTGAAGTTAAAAAAATGGTGGTTTGGCGAGCCAGCCCGTGACCTGTTATTAGCGAGCCGGATTGAGCATTTTATAACCCAATAAAGTTTTGGCCCGTATTGACACACTAGATTTGAATTCATCTTAAACCCAGACAAACTCTTAATAAGAAAAAGATAAAAGTAGAGTATTGAGAGAATATTTTTTGGATTGAGAAATTTTGGGTTTAATAATTTAGAGAGGGGATTAGAAGTGAAATTGCCCAATAATTGAATTCTCTCCCTTTAGGACCTTTCTTTCCATGCGACCCAAATGCAGGCAAGTGGAGGCAACTACTTTGGAAGACCCAAATGCTCAACTCGTTCTTGCAGGAGACTTGCACTTAATGAAGTTTATAAAAGGTTTTAGTATGTATTTATGTCACGTTATTATTTAACGAAAAAAATTTGACAGTATTAGACAAAAAAATTAATTTAAAATAAATTGCAAAGTTAGAAGACTCATTTAAAATTTTAAAAAATAAAAATATTAATTTAAAATTAATAAAAAAATAAAGAACCAATATAAATAATTGACCAATTTCAATTTCAGTTGAAACATTTAATAAATGAGTGAAAGTCAAAATTTTTTTTGTCAACTATACATACACAAAGCTAGAAATCGTACCTACATTTAATTCCAATGGGAACAATAAGAAAACCCATGCAACTCCCACCTGTATTTAATTACCTCAATTAGTTTGTCCAATTTGTAGTTGTCTACCTCGCTAGCCTCTAATTTAGAAAGGTCAAAACCTCAAATTGGTCCTTTATGTTTGCACGAAGTTTTATATTGATCCTTTATGTTTCAAAAAGTCCAAATTGGTCCTTCCGTCCACTTCCGTCAATTTTTTAAGTTAAGTGCTGACGTGGCATGCTGACGTGTCTATCTAAGCTGACGTGTCATGCCACGCCAGCACCACGTCACTGCCACGTCATCACTCATCACATATGATATTGGATGATGACGTGCCATGCCACGCCAACTTCAATTGACACGTAGGAGAGATGGTGTGTCCATGTCAGCATGCCACGTCAGCATTTAACTTAAAAAATAAACGGACTTGGACGGAAGGACCAATTTGGAACTTCTTGCAAACATAAAGGACCAATTTTGACTTTTTGAAACATAAAGGACCAATATGAAACTTCGTGCAAACATAAAGGATCAATTTGAGGTTTTGACCATTTAGAAATTGATCTTTTCAGTTTTCACATCTTCTACGTAAAGAATTGCAATTTCCTTGAATACACATTTAATTTTGGATTTAAAATAATAAATTTATTATAGGATTCAGTTAAATTCATATTCAATTATATAAATAATTTATAAGAATATTTTAGTTAATTAGAAGAGTAAAATTATAGTTTTTTTTCTTAATTCTCTGTACTTAATATTTTAACTCCTCACACATTTATCCTCGTTATATATATTTTTACACTAAATTGTATGTCATTGTTAGTTAAATTTATTAACACATTTTCGATCAAAAAATTTATTAACAAATAAAATAATTATTATATTTTAAAATTACAAAATTCAAAATTTCATTTATTGTAACTTGACTAACTTCTCATTGGTTATAAAAAAAACTTCTCATTCTCTTATTTCTCTCTTTATAATTTATATCACATATTTTATTTATATGATATATAATATATAATTTTAAATAGTAATAATTTGAAAATCCTAAATTATTATAATATAAATATATGTGGATGTTATACACATAAGTCAAATAAAAAAAAGAGGCAAAGTAATTTTTAATCTTCGAATAGTTGGTTAAACTACTATTTAGTCTCCGAATTTAAAAAATATATATATTTAGTCACGTGATCGTTAACTACTGTGATATGGCTGGACTCATCTCTTCGCTCCTCCTCTTACATTGTCGAAAACTGAGTCGATGACCCATTCCCCCTATTCCTGGAGCAAGTTTTGCTTGATGTATGTGCAGCTATAGCGGTCACACTATGGCTCATCCTGACGACAAAATCCCCTCCTACGTCGCTGGCAACACGTGCATCGTCGTCATTAATGGCGTCACATCAACAGTTAACGACCCCGTCACTCGGTTATCTAACAGGTAACGTCCAAAAAACTAAATAGTTGACATAATTGCAAATTTAGAGATTAAACAGTATTTTTTTAAAAATTCAAAAATCAAATAATAATTTAACTAACAATATAAACTATAAAGACTAAAAAATAGTTTGTGTCCTATAAAAATGTTAACGTCTCTTTTGATTATTTGGCTGTTGCTTGAGCTTGTGGGTGTAAGAAGTGCTGTTGTCTATTCATTATTCATATTTCATTCACGTTTATGTCTCCATCAACTTAGACGTTATTTACTGTCAACCAAAAAATATTGATACCGTTATAACGTAAAATTCAAATAAACACTAATTAAATGAATGTATATTATAATTTATAATTACTAATTATTAGCATAAAAGAACAAATAAATATAAAAAAACAAATATTCTATATTAGTTAGCATTATACTGTAACAAAGCAAAATGAATTCTATTTCTCTATACATCTGCCGCCAAAAGCACTAAAATGAAATCCTATACAGTATTTATTTTCCTTGGACCATCTCGTTGTCGTTTAATCCGCAACGCAAAGAAAGATACGTCATCTTCGCGGCCGGCAAAACGCCCCAACTTCAAGATCGATTGGAGCGATGAGAAGACGACGACGAATGGGACGAAACGCTGCCCGAATCTCCCGTCCCATACAGAATATCAGAAAGGCAATTATCCAAATCCTCAGGCGAAAACCGCATGACCGAATCCGACCCGGACCGTCTTCGTAACCCGACCCGATGCTTCTCGTGGAAAACCCGGTATCTCTGTACCAGCTTCGACGAAATCGAAACTTTGATTTCGTCTCGCAGTTTGGAGTCCGATACGATCCACGACGATTGCTTCTTGCACGCTTCATTGAATTCGACGTTGAAGTTTCTGAAGCATACCACCGCCTGCTCCGCCGGCATCTCCGCCGCCGTTGGATTTTCCGGTATTGACGATAATACCTTGCTCCACCCCATGCGTTCGTACTTGGAAACGTACTCTTTAACCTTCGATTCGTGCTTGCTCAACCATTCCTCGCCGAGGAGGAAGCTAAGATTGGATGAGCGAACCTTAACGACGACGTATTGGAGGTTATTCGCGAGGAAGAGGTAGGAAAGAGCGATGTCCTTGTATAGTTCAGCTTTGCCGTCGAGTTTGCAGAGGACGACGAGTATCAGCCATGCGAGCCGCACCGATATCTCCGACGACGGATTCTCATCGTTGTCCGGACTCCGGAAGTAAGATTCCGGCAACGGAGATTGCAAAGTTAACGGCCAATCGGCGACTATGTCGGCGAGTATACCGCTGTAATCGGCGAGGAACGAGATGTAGTTCATGACGTAGCGCGTGAGCGGGTGGACTCCGCCACCTGGCACCGGCTTCTTCGACGTTTCCTTCTGAATCGCCGATTCGAAATCAGTGAGCATCGTCCTCACGGCTTCTCCGAGCTTCGCCAGGGAACTCACCGCCTGTAATCGAATCGCGGAGGTGGATTCGAAGGAGAAGATGGACTCAATCTGAGCCCAATGATCCGTAATCGCTTCGTACAAATCCAGAGTCCTGAACATTTTCTCGGGAGTTTTCTTGCATTTCGCCACCAGCTCCGGGAATCCAAACAGAGACATTGCGGCCTCCTTGCAGATCTCAGCGAAACACGACTCCGCGATCTTCTCCGAAGCGGCAGCGAAGACGTGATCGCAGAGAATCCTCTCTCCGTAGAACAGCGTCGTCACGGCGACTCTAACTGCGTTCAACCAGCTCTTAATCCTCAACTCAACCACCTCCCAATCCATCTTCTGCACCTGCGAGAAGCTCAACCTCGAATCCACTCCAAGATGATACATCGCCTCATCCACAATCGACTTCCTCATGATCTTGTAAATCTTGACGCACTCTCTCCCATGTCCGGCCGAAATCATACACTCCGCAATCGCTCTCAAATCCTCCATCGCCGCCATGGACACTCTCTCCGTCTCGGAAATCGAACTCCCGGCGACGGAACGAGCCTCTCGACTCTCATCCTCGGAGTAATCGTCGTCGAAATCGGAGACGCTGGTCCTCCTATCAGTGGAAGAACGACGACTCGAGACGGACTCCGGATCCAGATGCTGCCTATTGGAGGAAAGGATCTGATAGAACTCCTTCTCGAGCCGCTTCAACGCGGCTTGCATCAAGAGGTGGGTCTGAACGAGCTTGCGGGAGGTGGAATCCAGTACGACGAGATAGCGCATGGCGGATTGCAGGTCCCTCACGGCGTTAAGGTACTGTCTAGCCTCTTGACGGTCGCCGTAGAAAAGAGGAGTGAGTTTAGCGTAAGGTGATTGGTTAGCGTCCCATTTGGTGATGAGGGAGCGAGCGTTCTCGATGTTTTCCTCCATGATTGAGTCGGAAAATGTAGGGAGAGGGGAAGGAGGAGGAGAAGGTGAAGGTGATGACGAATTAGGTTTGAAGAAGATGTTCCTCATTCCTTTTCTGGGCATTTTAGGGAAATGGAATCACTAGCTGGCCTCCTCAGCTTGAATATTTGAAGGATGAATGAATTTGAGGTTCTTGGGATTAGAAAGTGAGAGAGAAATTTAGTTATCTAAAGAGAGAGAGAGAGGATGTTTGGGAGTGAGGAGAGAAGGGGGTATTTATAGAGGGGAGAGAAAGAGGGGACGTTAAGGAAGGAAGTAGGAGTGGAAATGGTTGACAAAATGAATTGGAGGGAATCAGCGTGAGGTGGGGCCCACGAGAGAGAGTAAAGAGTAAAGAGTAAAGACAAAAACGCGGAGTGTAATAATTTTCTTATTATATTTCTCCGTTGCATATTACGCCTGCGATAACGTAACTGTGTCTTACTGTCTTTCTTTTGTTCGCATTCACATTCACATATGGAAGGAAATCTTCTTCTTCTTCTCTCCTTCTCACTCTACCGTGTTGCCGAGTTTTTTTTTTTTATTATTATGGTGTTGCCGAGTTGAAAAGAAAAGAAAGAGCCAAGAAATTACTTTTTTTTTTTTAAATCATTTTCTCAATATTAATTAGATTATCTTGTAAATTTTTTTCGCCAATTGTCTTGTATATTAAATCTAGGGGTGAATTAATTTTGTTTATATACATATATATATATATATATATATATATATATATATATATATTGGTTTGTCACCAGTATTTTTTTATTGAAAGTAATAATAGGGTAGAACTCTCCCAGCAAAAATTTTTTCATACACAAATTCAAATTCGAGACTTTGCTTAAAAAAAATAGAGTGCCTACCACTTCAACCAACCACCCGTTGGTGAATCAATTTTGTTTATATAAAAATTATATTCATACAATTTTTTGTCTTGAATTTAAAACGTAAACTATATTTTCATTCATTTTGATTATAATAGTTTTATATTAGTTTTTTTTAGGGATATATTATTTATTTATTTGATTCAATAAATATTATAGATGTATTTGATCAATATATGAAGAGAATTTCAATGAAATTTAAAAGGCAAAAATATATTTTTCCTAATCTAACTTTCACAAAAACTTTTAGTTTTTTTATGATTAATATTTTCTAAAAAGTTACGAATTGCAATTCATTTTCATCCTAGCTATCCCCAATATTTGTCTAAATTACTAATAAAATATAATAAATGTAACACTATATACATATAACATTAATGACTTAATTATCATCGTTCATAATTTTTCAAAATACATCAACATGATTTTATTTTATTTTCTTTTTGTTCTTCTTAATAAGAAGAATCGATGCCATTTTGAGTGATGATGAGTTAATGCATTAATATTACTTATATGTCATTTTAATTCCAAGAAAGAGAATCAAGCTTGGTTGATTTAGTGGTTAGCTCACTAGGTCGCTTAAGCAAGTGTTGGGGGTTCGAATCCCACCTTGTGTATGCAGCAACCAATTGGCCAGCGGCAAACCCTTAAATGGAGCTCAGATCCGCAGAGGATTAGTCCTTGGCCTGTCGGTCTGGGAGATACCTTGGAAAACCAAAAAAAAAAAATTTCAAGAAAGAGATGTGCTATTTTTAGAAAGTAAAAAAACCTAAGGGTAATTTTCACATGCATGCTTTAAAAGAAGATAGTCTAAGTTATCCTTAATTTTATTTGGAACCCCTTTACAAGAAAATGATAAAATAGAATGTACTAATTAATCTGGCCAAAAAAAAAGAATGTACTAATTAAGTTATAATAAAGAACGAGTTGTTTGTACGTAGTTTGTTTTGATAGTTTCCAGCTATGTTTCACAATAGAAGTGGTCAAATTAAGCTGTGAGCAAACTCACTTTGGACTCTAATGCTCTTCATAAAATAGGATTAAATTTAGAAACAAGAAAGAGTAAGAGAAGATAATTAAGTACCCAGTATACATATATTAAAGTATTCATAAAAGAGTCTATCAAAGGTTATTTAATAATTTAGCCTATTAGCTAGGTTGATCTTATTAAATAAATAAAGGAGTCTATAACACTAGCAAAAAGAAAATAGTTCTTAATTAAGTATGTTTATACTTTATATCGTAATAAATTAAAGTTTAAATTAAATTTCTGCTAAAACATTTGTTTATGTTTAATATTTAACAATATTTCAAAATCCTAGCGATCGCTTTCTCTTTTTTTTTTGTGCTCGTTCTTTAATCAGCTTCTTTTTGCAGATCTAACCGGAGGGTAGGGATGGCAATCTTACCCGGACCCAACGGGTATCCTGAAAATTTACCCATTGGGTCCGGGTCTGGGTATTGAAAAAATGGGTATGGGTCCGGGTCTGGGTATTGAAAAAATGGGTCTGGGTCCGGGTCTGGGTATTGAAAAAATGGGTCTGGGTCCGGGTCCGGGAACGGGGACGGGTAAGGGTGTATTCACCCCGGACCCGGTGATATAATATATGAAAATATATTATATATCATATCAAATTATGTGTTTTAAGTTTGTTTTTCTTAAACTTGAAAATAATTAAATTTATGAATGTGTGTTCAATACTTGTGATTAAAGTACTTGTGATGAAAGTAGCAAATTTTGTAGAA
Organism: Senna tora; assembly: GCA_014851425.1. Classification (NCBI taxonomy): domain Eukaryota; kingdom Viridiplantae; phylum Streptophyta; class Magnoliopsida; order Fabales; family Fabaceae; genus Senna; species Senna tora. The sequence continues at coordinate 8,825,345 of CM026266.1, forward strand.
AAAATAGTAAATTTTCCGGGTCCAGGGCCGGGGATCTAAGTATTCGATGGGTCCGAGGACGGGTATCAAATTTCATACCCGGCGGGGACGGGTCCAGGGATGGGGAAAATATTAATTACCGGGGCTGGGGGGACAGGGATTGCAGTATCCTACCCAGACTCTATCCATTGCCATCCCTACCGGAGGGGTCGTTGTCAAAAATTTGGCAACCCCTCCCTATTTGTTTTCTTCTTTTGTTATCGTCATTACGTTTCATAAATAAGGTAGATATTCAGTCCCCCAATTTTGGTGGTGATTTTCTTCCGGATTTACTTTTGAGTTTCTTAGTCCTTTCTTGTGAGAGTGAAGTCTCCCATTGTTAGATCGATTCAGATCTAGTAAGTGGAGCTTGTTTTAATTTTTTGTGTATTTGTTTTCTTTTGTGAATTTTTTTTACAATCAAGTGATTGTGGATTCAAGGTTTGTCATAATCATATCTAAAATCTACGAATCATCCATGTTAAAAAATTTTCACTTGTTCATCATATTATTGGAAGCCTACGACAATTTCAACTTTGAAGATTATTTCAGATCTAATATGCAGGGGTATAAGAGTAACAACCCTGTTTGCAACACTAAGGACGGTGAGATTTTTCACCTTGAAGAAAGATGATCAATTGAACTTACACTTTATTTACTTAGTTTAACAATTGTTAGAGTTTATTCTTTAGTATTATTATATTGGAGTTTTCTAAACTATTGTAAAGTGCCATTTGATTTTTTCTCCAATATAATGAAGGTTTAATTCTTTTTATAAAAAAAATAATATTTCAAACATAATTATCTCTTATAAAATACTAAAATAACATTTTAATCACTTAAAATGTCTCTTTTCTCAATTTTTCATAGATATATATATATTATCAATATGATCCCATATATATTAAAATATTATCAATTTGATCATTGACCGTTGTCAAGGTAATCATTCATATAGTTAAAATGTTATCAATTTATTTATTTTTTAGTTAGCCAACTATTTAAATATTTAATTGATAGATTTAAAATATGGATATATAATAAGAGTAAAACATTATTTTGGTCCTTTTTAGATAGCACATTTTTCAATTTGGTCCTTCTTAGATGGCCTTTTTCAATTTAGTCCTTTTTAGATTAATCCATTATCAATTTGGTCCTTACCGTTAAAATTACTAACGGAGTTAGCTGAAGTGGATAATTTAGAGTAAATTTATAATTTTTAAATATTAGTAGAGTTTTTTAATGTAATTATTTTGGGGCAATTTTGTAATTTTCACAAATTGAAAAAAAAACATAGTACCATTTTCAATTTGGGAAAATTATAAAATTTCCCAAAATAATTACATTAAAAAACCCTCTTAATATTTAAAAATTATAAAGTTACCCCAAATTATCCACCTCAACTAACTCTATTAGTAATTTTAACGGTAATGACCAAATTGATAACTGATTAATCTAAAAAGGACTAAATTGAGAAAGATCATCTAAGAAGAACCAAATTGAGAAAAATACTATCTAAAAAGGACTAAAATAATATTTTAGTCTATATAATAATGTAAACGAAGAAGCTTCAAAATCAAAACTAATAACTTCTAAATTTAACTTAATATTAGGTTATATGCCTTCGGAAATAACGTGGTTTTCTTCTCTACGAATCCATGAACCAAGGTTGTCGATTCTAAATTAAAAACAAAAAGCCATGATGATGTGAATTGAAAATGTCTCTTCAACCTTTCTGTTTTTGGTTTAAACAATCAAATCTCATCCAAAAGGTATAATCAACAATGCGAATAATTGTGTGTATACAGGTTGGGCCCTTGATTCTCACGACCTAGTATTCAGCTTAAATAAATTTAAAACTAAAAAATAAAATAAGATTTATGTAAGGTTAAATGATAGGGATGACAATGGGTAAGGTTTGGGTAGGATATTGTATTCCTCGTTCCTGACCTCAGTAGTCAATATTTTTCTCATCCCCGGACCCGTCCCTGGTCGGGTATGAAATTTGATACCCGTCCCCGGACCCATCGAATACTTAAATCCCCAGACCCGGCCCCGTACCCAGAAAATTTACTATTTTTTCTACAAAATTTGTTACTTTCATCACAAATACTTTAATCACAAGTATTGAACACACATTCATAAATTTAATTTCCAAGTTTAAGAAAAACAAACTTCAAACACAGAATTTGATATGATATCTAATATATATATATATATATATATATATATATATATATATTATACCACCGGGTCCAGGGTGAATACACCCTTACCCGTCCCCGGACCCGGACTCAGAATTTTACCCGTTAAAATCCCCAGACCCAGACTCATTTTTTTTCAATACCCAGACCTGGATCCAACGGGTAAATTTTCCGGGTACCCGTTGGATCCGGATAAGATTGCCATCCCTATTAAATGACTAAAAGTTTTGGCTCATAAAAAAAAAAACTAAGAACATGTTTGATATGCCTTACTTACAGGGAAAATGAGGTGAGGTGAGGTGAATTTGTTGTATATTTGATATGTCTTCGGCATAAGAAATGTGAGCTGAAGGTTCCTTATGCAGAGAGAACCTTGTTTCCCTCATGTTGTGGAGGGAAATGGAGGGAAGGTGAGGTGATGTTTGATTTAAAGACCAAAATGCCCTTAAAAAATTTGTGACTTTTAAAAGAGTAAGGGGTCAAAAAGATATTTCATACTTTTATCTTCTATTTTCCCATCTTCTTCCCATCATACCAAACAATATTACTTTTGCATTCCACTTACATTTCCCTGCATACCAAACATACTTTTTATCACTTATTTCCACTTTCATTTCTACTTCCATTTTCCACTAAAATACTCATTGGATACCAAACGCCTAAAAATTCATTTTCATCACCTTTTATATATTTTTATAGACAAATGAGAACCTTCTTCTAAAAAATTGGTGAAGTGAAAACCCTTACTTTTTTTTTTGTAACGTGTGAAGTGAATTGTTTTTATATATTAACTACTTTGTCGGTATTTCGTAAATAAGTTAATGTACAAAATAATTCACATACTATTTTTTTAATTTTAATCAGGATATTTTCTATTAGAATTATCATAATGATTAATTTCTGAGATATTATGAGGTCGATAGGTAAAAACGATCCTCCCAACATAGATATTGTATTTTATCTCTCTGAAATAAACTTAAAAAATAATGATTAAAACAATACAGAGCTCTTACTAAATTATGAATTCGAATCCTCTGCTATTCATAATTGTGCTGTCCGATTTAAATCACTGTAATTAAAAATTTGGTCACAGTTTTTTAATCGATTAACCACAATAGTAACTATGACTAAGCTCGAATGTTAAAGTGCAGATTCGGTGAAGTGCGTGAAATACACATTTAAGGACCATTGGATGAAATTGTTACAGTACGAATCTCGATTTTTATTTAACCGTCTGGATGATGCACTTCATCCACTTTACAATTTTTGTACTTGGATCCAATTTCTTCATGGAATACGCATTTATGAGCACATCGTTTAAAGCTGTCTGACTTTGAAGTGATGACGACTTAGTCTCACTTTCTGGTATATTTAAAATCCATATCTGCCTGCAGGTGGTGGCTGGGGAAGTGAAAATAGCAAGAAAGAATTGGTCTTTGCTCAAATTTAATATTACATCTTTATTTACATGCTATCCTATAATAATCTGTATTATATTCATCTGCTTTTTATGATTAATACATGAGTCAAATTATTTTTTAATCTCGGATAATTGGTCAATCTATTATTTTAGCCCTTAAATTTAGAAAAAATATTATTTAGTCATCGAATTTAATTTGTAATTCTGTGAACTATTTAATTTCCTAGATATTACTCGTTAGATACTCGAAGTGACGTGATTGTTAAGTACTGTTGACGAGGCTGGACTCTTCTTCTCACTCCTCCTCCTGCGTTGTCAAAAACTAGGTCGATGACCTCGTTTTTTGTTTTTTTAGAGCTAGACTTTGCTTGATGTGCAGCTCTGACAGTCATATCATGCCTCACATCCTGACAAAATTCTCTTCAATATAGGCGGCGACACCCACATTGTCATCATTAATAACGCTATGTCAACAGTTAACGGCCACGCCACTTAGTTATCTAACAGGTAATGTCAAGGGGAGTAAATAGTTGATATAGTTACAAATTCGGAGACTAAATAGTTTTTTTTAAAATTTAGAGACTAAATAATAATTTGACCAATAATTCAGAGATTAAAAAGTAATTTATCTCTTAATATATTATATTAATATATTATAGAGGCATAGGGCTCTTAGAAGTTTCATTTTACTTGTGCTACATTTAGTACGCGTGGGTTGGATATAAAGAAATATAGCGTAATACAATGAGATATAAGGAAATGTATAATGTAATAAAATTTTGGTGAAAACCTCATATTAGTTATTTATGTTTGCACGAAGTTTTATATTGGTCTTTTATGTTTCAAAAAGTCTAAATTGGTCCTTCCGTCCACTTCAGTCAATTTCTTAAGTTAAGTGCTGACGTGTCCATCTAAGCTGACGTGTCATGCCACATCAGCACCACGTCATTGCCACATCAGCGCCACGTCATCACATATGATATTGGATGATGGCATGGCAATGATGTGGCGATGGCGTGGCATGACACGTCAGCTTCAATTGACACGTAGGAGAGATAATGTGTCCACCTCAGCACTTAATAGAAGAAATAAACGGACTTGGATGGAAGGACCAATTTGGAATTTCTTGCAAACATAAAGGACCAATTTAGACTTTTTGAAACATAAAGAACCAATATGAAACTTCGTGCATACATAAAGGACCAATTTGGGGTTTTGACCTGAAATTTTTAAGGCAAAAAACATATTTGGTAAGTAAAAGAATAGAATATAAGAATTAAAAAATAAAATAGATTTAAAATCTAAATATCCTTATATTTAAAGTGGTGTGGAGTATAGCACTGTCAAAACGGGTTAGTCCGGTCAGGCCCGACCCGTATTGGATTAAACGGGCTGGGCCTGTCATTTATTAGGCGGACTTGGAAAGTGATGTCCCTTTTTATTTTTAAATATTTTTTTAAAAAAATTAATTATAAAATTACATATTTACTTTAAATTAATATTTTTTTACTTTACATTAATATTTTTTTAATTTTAAATATTATTTAAATTATTTATACACATTATTAGAATAAAATTATTATTTAACATATAAAATTACCTAAAATATATATATTTATACATATTTTAAATAAATATATATTAATTTTTTATAAATTTTTTACGGGCCAGCCCATAGGCTTAAACAGGTCAACCCATTTAGGCCCGTTTTTAAACGGACTTATTTTTAATACCCAAGCCTGCCCATTTAACGAACAAGCCAAGCTGACCCGTGGACCCAAACCCGTTTTGACACTTCTAATGAGGTATAGTAGCAGTGACGGTGGTTGTGGGTGCTGACAGTGGTGGTAGGGGGTAGGTTATATGGTGGTTGTGAAAAATAAGTAGGGCAATTTTTTTAAAAATTTTTAATTATATAAGTTAAAATAATTTTTCTAAAGATTTTGATATAATGTATACATGTGATATAAAATGTAATTGCATTGCAATAACATTTACCATATTTTAAACTATACCAAACAAAACTTGGCCAAAAAAAAAAACTATACCAAACAAAAGAATTCTTTAAATTTTTTATAATTATATTACATTCCTTCTTATAGTAAGTTAAATTATTCAAACAATTATAATTAATTAAGTACCGTACTTTCTTAATTTATAGTATCAAACAGCAACAATGATGGATGAATCAGTATATATTAAAACATGAATAAAAAATTATCCTAATTAGTTGTATATCATCTTTATATATATACATATATACATGATTGTCCGCCTGGTCTTTTAGGCTTTGTCCGACTAATTCGGACCCGATTTGTGTCACGCATCTGGCTGTGATGAAGGAGTCTCCCAATAAAAATAACTGTATTTAATTACCAGGTCGCGAACACATTATTCAACTCTAAAATTGTAAAAGGGCCAAAATAGTACTTTAGTCTTTTAAAAAATAATAATCATAATTTTAACGTAGAAGATATATGACACATATAGTAAGTAATCGACAAAGATAATTATATTTACAAAATTTTGAACACATACTTTATTTAAGGGATATTAATGCGCTTGATATATATATATATATACACCCGGAAATACATTATTCAAATTTATTTAATAATTAAGATTCTTTGGCATATATTGCATTGAATGTAATAATATAATATAATATACATTTAGAATGCTAAAAATTATTTACTTTGACAAAACTTAAAATTGTAAGAGTCTAAAACAAAAGTTTTTAAAAAATAATCATAATTTTAACGATATGACGCAAATGGTAAATGGTTTATATTTTTTTAATCACCATCTTTTGATTTTGACAATGTGAATGAAGTGTTATTTATTGAGAGGGTCAATCCCTACAATGAGCCCGACAACATTTGATGGTTTAATCACCTATTCCTTGATTCAAAACAATAAAAATAATGATAATATATTGATTTATCATTTTATTATTAAAAATCAATAATAAAAATATGAAATTTATATCTTCAACTGTCACGTCTTTTTAGTTTAGCTACACTTATTTTAAATAGTAGTTATAAGTCATGATTAGAGTTAACTAATGATGACGGTTCTACTTATAATATACCAATAAAACAAACTATATATATGCCGTAGTAAAAGAAACTAAGGGCACGTTCTTTACGCAGAAATGGAAATGGAAACAGAAACGGAAACGGAAACGGAATGCGTTTCCTGTGTTTAGTAGTAAAAGTTTTGTAATGGAAATGGAAAAGGAATGTATTAAAATGACCATTTTACCCTTTATATTAAAATAATAAAAAGAAAAAAAGGTTATAATTGTGTCAAATCAGAAGGGTATAATAGGTATTTTGTATTTTTTTTTCTTTTTTTTTAAAGTTGATGGAAATAAAAAAGTGAAAAAGTAAGGGGGGCCCGGTGGGCCCCACCATTTCCATTTCTATTTCCATTGTGAATTATAGCAAAAGAACATGCCCTAAAATATTTGACTTGTTCATCTCAAAGCCTCGTCATGTTACATGAAATAATAGTATAAATTAACGAATAATGATGTTTAAAAGTTTCAACTTATCAAATATTTGGGAGTGATTAAATTAACCAAGTCAAATAATTAACCAATTAGAAGATTGTCATGTAATTTTATTTTAATTATGTTTTATTATGGCCGGCATTTATAATAATTTGTAAATATATCTACATATATGCGTACGTTTAACATATATGCCTTAAAGTGTATATAGTATTTTTTTAAAAGAATATAAATATATATATATATATAACCTAAGCAAGAACCACAATGGAATATATCAACTTGAACAACATACCCAAAAACTTTTCTTTTCTGTCCATTCACCTTTCGATTTAGGAATAATTTTGCATCAACCACAGCAATTGGTCAATTTTGAATAAGTTTTTAGATTTTCATGTCTGTTTTTTGAATTCAATTCTTTATTATGTTATTCCAATAGCTATAATTCTTCCCATCGAAAAACGGAGGTCTTTGGATAGATTGACATTTTATCTTAGGTAATAGATCTCTCTGAAATGATTAATCCTTATACACAGAGACTTGTGCTATGATACTTAGTTTTTCAAATTAGACTTTTTTTTATGAAAGGTTCAATGCTGGTTAACTTGAAAACCAATTTAAGTAAATGCTTATAGCAGTAAAAAACACATGAAATTATTATAGTGAGAAGTTCGGATCAAATATTCTACATCCTCTCACTGCCTCTTACTAAACAAGTGGGAGAAGTTACTTCAGTAGCTTGGAAAATAAGAATTACAACCAGGCAACCTTCGACATCAAGGGATCAGTCACATTGGCTTTTAATTACTACATAATCCAGGTAACCCTTAAAGGCAGGATCAATCACTAGGACTTTTACCACCTAACCCAGGCAATCTAGCTGAAGGTTTAGCACAAGCGCTTTTACAACCAGTCCGTGCAATTACAAACAAATCCCAAAACCAAAAACGACCAGTAACCTACTGATCAATTAACCTCTCTATCCTAGGTTCTTACTCGGACTCTAGACAGAAAAGGAAGAGATTAAGAAGTGAATTGAAAGGGATACATACTCCAACTCTCACTAAGAGACAAATGAAAACAAATGAATGCTTTGAAGGTTGAATCTCGCTGTTTTGGAACACTCAGGCTTGTAGATCAATCTCTTGAAGTGCAAATGCCGAAGTCTTGAGTTTATATAGGCTTGAAGCAAATCATCCTAATTTATGTTGGTCTTTAATCCTTTCTTCAATATTATCTTCATTGACAAAGATTTTTTCCTTTTTGATTCGGGTTAATACTTGACAGCTTGATGGCAGCGCCGAGTTAGGGAAGTTACCTAATGTTGAATCAATATGTTCAATATCAACTTTCTTGAAATCAAACTAATTTCCTTTTTCGAGTTTGTCAGCAATAAACACGTTTAAGCTAAGGACAATGTATATCCAAATAAACACTACAACAAAACATGAATTTACCCATGGAATATATTCCGTGGGGAATCCATGGGAAAACGAGAAAAGAAATAAAATATTTTTTTTCAAAATTACCCACGGATTGGATTTCGTGGGTAATTTCATAATGGGTAATTTCTGTGGGTAATTTGTCAATTAGCCACGGATTAATTTCCGTGAGCAATTTCTTGGAATTAGCCACGGATTTACAATCCGTGGCTAATCCGTGGGTAAATGTTTATTTAAATTTTAGATGTATATATAAAAACTATTTTATATTAATAAAATAACAAGTGATAAATGGCCTAGTGGTAATTCTAAATATTACCATGCAAAATGTCCTCTCTTCGAATCCTCTACGGACCATTTTTCAAAAATTTAATGTGGTCGCTGGAGGAGTTGCAGGCGGTGGGCGGCCGGTTGCCGGCGATCGGTGAAGTTCGCCGGCGGCCAATCAAATCTATGAAATTCCCCACAGATCCAATCCGTGTGTAAAAATTAAAATTCCGTGGCTATTTCCCCACGAACCCATCTGTGGGGGAAAATTAGCCACGGATAGGTCCGTGGGGAATTACCCACGAAATTTTGTCCGTGGGTAATTTTTAACCCACGAAATAACACAGATTTACCCATGGATTTGTCCATGGGTAAATCTGTGTTTTGTTGTAGTGAAAACATTCGTTAAATGTCTACAATCCGAAAAAGATCATCCATTAATTGATAGCCATTTCGATTTCTTTCCTAAAGTATTTAGTCAATAGTTTACTATTCACTCAGTATTTAATACATGATCAGCTTAATGACCAAATTTTTCTTTTTTTCATTATCATATAAAAGCAGCTCGAGATCTTTATTAATTGTTTGATAAAATATTCAAGTCAACACTTAATTAACTAAATAAAAATTTAAATATGGATTATTTATACAGCCGCCAAACATTGTAAAATATAAGATACACTTAGGGGGAAAAATACTGATGAATTGCAGTGAAAAGGATCTAGCTAAGCATCATGGTGAGGAGGATATTTAATTAAAAGAAGTTCTGTTAAAGACGAGTTCTGAGATTAGGCTATATAAAGTTCTAGAAGTAGAGTTGTTTCATTCTTCCGATCCATTAATTTAATTTAGAATATGTTCTTTACGCAGAAATGAAAATGAAAAGAGAAACAAGACGAAAACGAAATATATTTATTATGTTTGTTAGTAAGAGTTTGGGAATGAGAATGTATTAATTAAAATTACCACTTTACTCCTTATATTAAAATAATAAAAAGAAAAGAAAGTTATGATTGTGTCAAATCAAAGGGTATAACAGACATTTTGCATTTTCCTTTTTTTCCTAAAAAAGATGAAAATAAAAAAGTAAAAAAATAGTTGGGATCCAGTAGGCTCCACCCATTCATTCTTCATTTCCTTCGTTAATTCTTCATAAAGAACATGACCTAAGTTCTTTGTAATTCTGTGACTGCCATTTTCCTATTCCCAATTGCAAAACCCTTAGGCCCGTTTAGTAAATTGCTTATTTTTAAATGATTTTTTTAATGGAATTTAAGAAAAAATGTTGTGAGAGAGAAGTAATTTGTATTTGACAAATTTAAATTGAAAAAAACTTTTATAAATAACTTAAAAATAATTTGTGTTTGACTTGTACATTAATTTTTCCCTGAAAATTAATTATTAATGATGTTCCATTAATTACATTCTAGTTATTTTTCCTCATCTTCCTCTTTCCGCAATGATGGGGACCTTTTTTTTTTCTGTTGGCCAATGATAGGGATCTGTTCACAATGGATTATGAGGGTTGCCATTCAGTTTCCTTTTAAAAAAAAAATTGTATAGAAGAATGTTCTCTCCTCCATTTTGAATAGAAGAACTTTATTTTTGGGATTAAATTTGCTATTTCTATCTATAAGAGATTATGAGAAAAATTATATTTTTTAGGGACTAAATTTGTTATTTTCATTTATCATGGACTACATTGAGACAATATATTTTTTGGACACAAAATTTGCCATTTCCATTTATCAGGGACTAAACTGAGACAAATTATATATATTTTTAGGAATTAAATTTATCATTTTCATCTATTAGGGACTCAATTGAGACAAATTAAAGTTTTAGGGACTAAATTTATCATTTCCATTTATTAGGGACTAAATTGAAATGACATAGAATTAGGTGAATAGGATTGAGAGAAATATGACTTTGCATAAATTAAACACAGTCAATTTTTTTGCCACGTGTGATGCCATGTAAGCAGAAACTGGTAACTATTTAACAGTGTTAGAAAAAAAAGACAATATTGGTAGAAAAATAAAACATTGGGATACAATTGGTAGCCAAAAAACTGCTAGTGGCATAATTGACAGTGGCCACAAACGTTGGGATACAAAAGGTACTTTTGTTTATTATTCATTATATCTTATAATATATATTATTTGAATATTGAATATTAAGTACCTTATCTATTAATTCATTTCAAACGGATATTGAATATTCAAAGCTAATATTCACACTCGCCTAATATCAATTGAATAGTTATATTTTACTACCCATACTTTATTTGATATTTATCGGATATCGAATAAATTTTTCAGGCAGATATCATATATATATATATATATATATATATATATATATATATATATATATGTATGTAAGTGTGTATGAGTTTTGCTAACAAGTGCGGGTAGGAGTGAACACTGGTTCGGGCTGGCCCGCCAAAACCAATCCAACTCGCCATGTTAAGTTGGTTTGGTTTGATTCGGGCTGGCGGGTTGGTTCGGGTTGAAATTTTCTAGCTTGAACCATGGCGGTTCGGGTTGCGATTTTATCAATATTGAGCCTGCCGGAACCGAACCAAACCGCCAACCCGCCAAAAATTACTTTTTTTATTTTTTTATATACATTAATGATTAACATTTTTTTGATAGGTTAATTTTAAAATACTCGTCTATGATATTTTTATCATTCCATTACCCAACACGCAAATCTCTCCAATCATAAAATTAATTAGACAATCACATAGTTGAATTATAAATATATTATGCGCATAATGCATTGAAACTTCAAATAACAAGATCACAACTAGTTAGATTAATCATAATTCAAATAAATTTGCAAAAAATGAATGAAATATGATATTAAAAAGTTTATGAAATATAATTTATTAAACTATATTTTATTTCATATTAAGCATTTTTTTTAATTTTGGCTAGTGCTGCTCAATGAATCAAGGAAGAAAGAAAAAAAAAAGAGCTGGCCCGCCAACCCAAACCGCCAGTAAATGGTTTGGGTTGGTTGATGCATTTTTAGTAAGCCCGAACCAACCCGACCCGCTGATATTTTTCTCCAGCCCGAACCAACCCAAACCGTGTGCACCCCTAAGTGCGGGCATTATTTAAGGATTCGTTTCAATTAATAATAGAGCTTAAAAAAAATTATTTTTATTGACTTTTTACCAAATTTAAGACAATACGAACTCTCAGCCAAAGAAAATTTTAACAAATGCCCGAAAACACTTGTTAGATAATATATATATATATTATTGGTCTTTGAAAATATAAAAAATATTAATTTTACTAAGGAAAATTTAATATTTTTCAGAGACTTAATTAAAAGTTTTCTTTTCAACTTTCTTGAAACTGCAAGCATTTCATATATATATAGGTTGAGGGTTTAGAATTAAGGGTTTAAAAATATGATAGTGTTTGAAAATTAATTACTGAGTTTTAGGAAAATTGAAAAGAAAACTTTTAATTAAAATATATTAAAGAAATTGAAGGTGTAACTGTCATTTTTGATTCAGACAATTATAATTTGCAATTAAGGACAGCAAGGGGTCTTAATCTTGGGGGACTTGTCCTTAGGTGATGTACCTAGGTGCCTACGTACCCTTCGGAAGGGATCAAAGTCCACGTAGTTCGTCATGGTGACGTCTATAGGAGCCGTTAGGCAAGGCAGTTACCTGTATTGGGCCGTGTGCGGCTAAGACGTGCTTAAGGTACTCCGGGCGGGCGAGCCGCTCTTAGGAGGTTGTCTTAATGGGAGAGAGATCGGGTCTCTGAGGGCTGCTGGAAGCCCTATTGGTGGGATGCTCCGGGGACGGAGATGAGCTTGCCGGTGGTCGGACTTGAAGGAGCCTACGCGGAGCTCGGGATGCGTGAAGGATGTGCGTGAGGCGTCTGAGGGTGCTCAGGCTGCTTGCTAGAATATAATGGCTATGAGTGATGCCCTCTGGGAGTATTTGAGATGTCTCGGATCTGGTGTAATAGTCCTTAAATTTGCGTATCCTTTAGTCCCCCGGGTGATGGTCTATTTATACCGACTGTGGGGAGGTTGTGCTCGACCCATGATCTCGTGGGATGTGATTCGTCCCACGATACTCAAGGGGTTCCCACGTCTAGTTGAGTGGGTATCCCCGCGAGGTGATGTGGGCAAGAGCCACATAAGTAACAGATAAATAGTGTCACGTGTCCCGAAATAGAATATTTCGTAGTTATTTAGTTTATAATGTATAAATTTTTTTTTATTAAAAATTAATATTTTTTTATATTTTTAAAGAACACGCAAAACCATATATTTTTTATGGACGCATAGCATCCTTATGAATCAATGATTGATGACTTTTTGGCCGCCATATCCACTTTCATTCTCTCATTTTAATTGATCGATGTGCCTTTTTGGTGGGTCCGGGCATGCTTTTGACCTAGGACTTTATACCAAAACTAGGACTTTATGTCTTGACTAAAGTCTTAAATGCCTTCATAAATTGCCCTTTGACTTTCCCTTGAGAAAGAAAATGTTGTATTCCCGTTTCGTAAGAATTTGACACGCAAGAATAATTGAATAAAAAAATTTAAAAACTACTTTGATGTAATATAATTTCTTATAGTTATCAATTCTAACTATTTCTATATATTTTACTACATTCTTAACCAAAATTTCTTGTTTTTTTTTTGTGATACAAATTTCTTCTTAATAATACCATGTCCGCTATGGCTGGACATGGAATTGAGTCAATGTGAACGTATCACGTGCCTAACAACCATCATAATACACTATAAATATAATTGTGAATATTGCCTTGAAAATTCAGAATGGCATCACGGGAAAGAACACAATTCTGACATGATTTGAAAATATTTGTGTTAAAAAACCGATTAGGAGTTGCCGCAGAGTTTTTCACAAAACTAGAAAAGTAATTTTAAAAAAGTTTTGGAAAAAAAATAGGGATAAGGCTTAATTTAAAAATTGGTCGGCAAAACAGAGCTAGATTTGGGAATATGGTAAAGGCAAGGGGAATGTGTTAGGCATCCCTCATTTTTCATCCATAGGACAGTTATCATGTAAAACATACTGTAACTTGACCTAATAATTCCACTTTATCACTCAAAAAGAGAAAAAAAAAAAGATTTTTATAAAATTGGACTCTATAAGAGCCTAGGCCCTACATACCCCCCACGAGGATAAGAGTCCACACGCAGTTCGGTGATCATGCAGAAGTTTGTGAGTGGCAGCACCATAGAAGTCCCACTCATGATATAACTCGTGCACAAGTGTATCATAGAAAGGTAACCGCGCGGCCTTCTCTTGACATCTATACTACCAAGCAAAGCATTCAAGCAAACACATGCAATGATAAGGTTAAAGGAGAAGAAAAACCTCTCTCATTGTCCAACCGGTGACCCTAGGCCCAAGGAGGAACCTTTGTGTCCTCAGGTAAGCGACTCAAATGGTCAGCTACATGGTTTTCAGCTACTGGTCTATCCTTAATCTCTATGTCAAATTCTTGCAAGAGAAGGGCCCATCTGAGTAGCCTGGGCTTGGAATGAGGTTTGGAGAAAAGATACTTCACTGCAGCATGATCAGAAAAAACTACAACCTTGGAATTAAGCAAGTAAGGTCTAAATTTCTCCAAAGCAAAGACAACGGCAAACAATTCCTTTTCAGTGGTGGTATAATTAATTTGTGCCGGGTCTAGTGTCTTGGAGGCATATGCAATCACTCTAGAAACCCTGTTCTCCTTTTGCCCTAGCATGGCTCCAACAGCAAAATTAGAAGCATCACATGAAATCTCAAAATGTAATTGCCAATTAGGAGCAGAAAGTATTGGGGGAGAGACAAGTCTAGATTTCAGTTCATCAAAAGCAGACCTACATGCTTCATTAAAATCAAACTCTGCATCTTTTTGAAGTAATTGAGATAATGGATATGCAATTTTGCTAAAATCTTTAATGAACCTCCTATAGAACCCTGCATGACCCAAAAATGATCTAATCTCCTTAACACATGTGGGGTATGGGAGGGAGGAGATTACTTCTATTTTTGCTTTATCCACTTCAATCCCTTTCTCAGAAATTAAATGCCCTAAAACAATTCCCTGATCAACCATAAAATGACACTTTTCATAATTTAGCACAAGACCCTTTTCAGAACATCTAGCAAGAATTTTATCTAAGCTGTCTAAACATGCATCAAATGACTCTCCATAAACTGTAAAATCATCCATAAATACATCCATGCATTGTTCAAGAAAATCAGAAAAAATACACATCATACAACGCTGAAATGTATCAGGAGCATTACATAAACTGAAAGGCATTCTCCTATATGCAAATGTACCGAAGGGGCAAGTAAAAGTGGTCTTTTCTTGGTCCTCCGGAGCAATGGGTACCTGAAAATAACCAGAGAAACCATCAAGGAAACAGTAATAAGACTTTCCAGCAAGCCTCTCAAGCATCTGGTCAATAAAGGGTAAAGGAAAATGGTCCTTTCTAGTGGCGTCATTCAATTTTCTATAGTCAATACACATGCGCCACGAATTCTGGACTCTAGTGGGAATCAACTCATCATTCTCATTTTTCACTATTGTGATCCCATTCTTCTTTGGAACAACCTGCATAGGGCTAACCCATTTACTATCAGAAATTGGGTATATAATACCCGCACTCAAAAGCTTAGTGACCTCTTTCTTGACCACATCTAAAATCAAAGGATTCAACCTCCTTTGGGGTTGCCGCTTGGGCTGCGACCCCTCCTCTAGCAGAATTCTATGTGTACAAATTGTAGGACTAATCCCTGGTATATCTGCTAAAGTCCACCCTATTGCTCTTTTATGTTTTCTCAAAAGGTTTAAGAGCTTCCCTTCATTCTCGTCAGATAACCCATTAGCAATGATCACTGGTAATTGGTTATTTGACTCCAAGAAAACATACTTTAGATTTGAAGGGAGCTCTTTGAGCTCTAGAGTGGGAGGTTGAATTACAGAAGGAACTAATTTTTGCACATCTAAAGTGGCAAGAGTACTTCCCTTTAAAATTTCATTTTTACCACTTGCCTCAACTTCCATGCATTCAAACCTTGGTAGAATGTTCCCTTATTCGGTTGATTCAGCTTCAACCGCGATTTCCTTTCTTTTACTATGTTGCCCTTGGAATAGGTGAGAAGGTGGAGAAGCAGAAAGAGGGTCTTCACATGGCAGAATGTATTGAACTTTGTTTTGAATCACCTTCCCTGTTTCATTGCTTGACTCACCTGAAAACTCAATGAACAACTTTCCCAAAGGGCCATCATAACTGCTCAAAGAAGAAAAAGAATCCAAAGAATAACTAGTCACAGAAAATGTATCAGATTGTGGGGCACCACGTGTACAATCAACTGACATGCAGTTAAGACACGAGGGATCACCTCCACAAGAGCAAGTAGATGGAAAAGAATATAAAGAAGAGAATGAAGCAAGAGTGTCATCATCAGCATGCAAAAGTTCAGTGAATGAAAAATAACCATCAGAAAATGCATCAACAGTAGATTCAGAATTATCATCATCAAGCTTATAACCTACATGTTCATCTTCCATGATTATATCTATTGCACTAACCCCAAGTAAAGAATAGTCCTCATATGGATGCTTCATAGTCTCATACATATTAAAATTAACTTTATGATCTCTCACTTCCATAGAGATCATTCCTTCTTTCATGCTAATCACAGTGTTAGCAGTCCTCAAGAAGGGGCGACCTAAAATGAGAGTGGAATCCTGAGGCACTTCCGCAGCCATATCAAGAACATAAAAATCAGCTGGAATGAGCAAGTCTTTCACTCGGACCAAAAGGTCCTCTATAATCCCATCAGGTCGCCTAATGGACCTATCAGCTAATTGTAAGATTACTGTGGTGGGTTGAAGTGTTTTAACACCTAGGGCCTGATAAACAGATTTAGGCATGACATTTATAGCAGCCCCTAGATCAAGTAATGCACCCCCTATAGTAACCTTACCAATAGTACAAGGGATTGTGAAAGACCCCGGGTCTTGGCACTTGACCGGGATTTGGGGTTTGAAAAGAGCAGAAACATTAGAGCTCACTTGAACTCTCTCATTTGGTCTAAATCTTCTCTTGTTTGTACAAAGCTCTTTCAAAACTTTTGCATATTTAGGCACTTTTCTTACCAACTCTAACAAAGGAATATTAACTTCTAACTTGGTAAATAAATCCAGTGCCTCTTCATCAGTTTTAACTTACTTGACCTTCTTACTTAACAAATATGAATTAGGAAAAGGAAGATCACTTATACTTACCTCCTTACCTTTTTGGGTGGAGATGGCTTTGTTAATTGCTTCTTCCTTCTCCTTTTGTTCCTCTTTTTCTTTTGGTTCCTCTTGTTGCTCCTTCTTCTTTTCCTCAACTTTTTCCCGCAGTCTAGTCTCTTTGGAGCTCTCAGAAAGCTTGAGTGGTGACAGAGGAGGACTTTCACAAACAATTTCTTCAATTTGTTCATCACCTTCCTTATCTTCAAATCTGACTTTTCTGCCGCTTCTAAGGCTTATGGCATTCAGTGACTTGGGATTGATCACTGTGTTAGAAGGCGTCGCTCCGCTTGATCTTGCTTGTTCATCACTCTTCTTGTTAGACAGCTGAGTGACAAATGAGTTCAGGTTGTCATGCTTTACTTCCATTTGTTCAAACTTGTTCATGATATTAGTGAAGCATGAGTCAACGTGTGAGGCGACGACCTTGATTTTATCATCAGTGATACTCCGCTCTTGGTCAAATTTTGCACCAATATCTGAGAACCCTTTCACTAGAAGCTGTTTAAGCTCATCATTGCTTGAAGACGGCGCACCTTGACTAATGGGAACCATGGCATTGGTGGTGTTCTGTTTTGGTGCTTGGCTAGGTGAAGCCCCTTGAAAATTTGAGTATTGACCACCATAAGAATTTCCTCCTCTAGAAGGGTAGTTCCCTTGACTTTGCCCACTGCTAAACCCTTGAGTATTCTGATTACCGCTATTCCCATATCTGAAGTTAGGGTGATCTCTCCAACCAGGATTGTATGTATTGGAGTAAGGGTCCCTTTGTTGGTATTGCCCAGGCCGTGCTTGATACATTGCATTCACATCTTCATATTGACCAGGGCAATCTGCTGATATGTGCATAGGGGAATCGCAGAATGTGCAACTAGCGCCTACCATAGCTAGCTGTTGAGTGGGTGATCTTGGAGATTGGATGTTCAGTCCATCCACCCTCTTGGTTAGTGCAGACAGTTCATGTACCACTTTTACCAACAATGGATCTCGATCTGCTGGAGATATCTCTTTTAGTGCTCGAGTATCCCTCGTGGTAATGTTCTGCCTACTCAAGGCGAGCTTCTTGATCAGCTCCATTGCTTCATCAGGGGGCATGTCTTCTATGGACCCATTAGCAGCTGCATTGAGCATTTTTGCATCTTCATCAGTTAACCCATAGACAAAAGCTTAGACTAGGTGCTCCAGTGGCATTTGATGATTTGGACATTTTGCTACCATATCCTTAACACGTGTCCAATATTCATAGAATGTTTCACCCTCTTCTTGCCTTGAAGATGCAATTTCTTTTCTTGCTGCGGCGACTTTGTTTGAAGGATAATATTTTTCAATAAAGTGCTTCTTCAAATTATCCCATGTTTGGTAAGCATCTGGGGTGTACCTTGGCAAACTCATATACCAAACCTTTGCTTTCCCTTCCAGAGTGAGATGGAAAACCTTCCACATGACTTCTTCAAGTTTAGCCCCCACGGGCTTCATCGGCATGCAATGCATGTGGAGAGAGCTTATATGTGTATACGGATTCTCACCTGGAAGACCATGAAATTTTGGAAGTGAGTGCACAAGAGAACCTTTAATTTCAAAATCAGTAGTAAAAGTAGGAGTAGCACCAACCAAAGATTCAAAATTATCATCAAATTGATTCAATTGTTTAATGGACTTTTTAGGTTGATCTACCACATTATTACCTCCTTCATTCCTTTCCCTATTGTCCATTCGATTATCCCCGTTATCCTCTTCGGCCATTTCTTCTATTGCTAGTTCTCTTTCCCTTTCTTGGTTAGCCTTAATTACTTCTTTTTTGAGTTTTCTTATTTTCCTAAGAGTTCTTTCAATTTCTAAATCTAATGGAATTAGGTCTCCTCTAGAACTTCTTAGCATACACTAAACAAACCAACAAAAAGAAGAAAACACACAGAAAAACAGTAAAACAAATAAAACAGACCAGAAAACCAGAAACAAAGCAACACAGAATGAAAAACAGTGCAGTTCACTGCTTCACCCGCTGCCAGCGGGTGGGTTCACTCGCTGCCAGCGGGTAAGACAGAAACAGAAGCAATTCTGCACTGTTAAAGCAGAAAAACAGGGTAGATTCGAAAAACCAGCAAAAATCCAACTGAAAATGCTTCAAAATGACTATTCAAGCCTAAAAATAAATGCTAAATCAACTATAATCTACCGAGAAACAATAAACACAAACAAAAACACAATTAAATGCAATTAAACTAAGTAATTCCTTGCCAAAAGAAAATAGGACAGCTATGAAAAATTCAACAAAAACCAGCAAAAACACTTACTAAAAATCACAATAAGCCTAGAAACAAACACTAAAATGAAAAGACACAACTTAAAACACAAAACACAATAACAAAACACAATCTAACTATGTGATTCCCAAAGAAATCACGCGAAAACAACCCAATTCGTGAGAATCTAGCACAATTGCACAAAGAACCAAAATGACTCCCCGGCAACGGCGCCAAATTGATGGACGCGGCCTTGTAGCGAGGCCGGCACCAATCAAATTAATACTAGAAAGTGCAGCTAGTGGCACAACCTAGGTCGATTCTCTCTCGCGGAGCCTATGGACTCAATGCACAAATATGCTCAATTAACACAAAAAGGGAAGTCTTTGAGGCAATTTAACAAACATTTGGTGTGCAATGAAACTAAATGGAATCAAATGCAACTAAATGAAACTAGAACCAACACTTTTTTGGAATTTTCAATATTTTAAAAAGCTAAAGTAAATTGAGGTGAATGAAATGAGATGAATATGCTTTGTTGGAGAATGCTTTGGGCTATCCTTGCTATCAAAAAGTATGGAGTTAATCAATGAAAGGTCATTTCCTAAAGTAGTTTAGTGACCACTAAACCTAGGTAATTTAATTAGAGGATGCAATTAACCAACCGGAAAATTAACAAGCCTAATCAAATACCATCAATGAAGCAAATGAGGAATTTAACATAAACTAGAATTCAACTCAACAATTACCATTGTCATTAGAGTGACTTCCACAATGAATTAAAAATTACAATAAGATTCAACCAAATTCAATGTAATCAAAACCCACAATGGGAGAATCAAAATACAAATCACAAGTCTATTTAAATTCCTAATATCCAACTACAACCTAGTTGAGTTCCACAACCATGGAGCCACAATCAATACAAACTCATCAATATCAACAAGATAAACATGAATCCATAAAGAGAAGTAGTAGGAAAACAAGAAAAACTCCCTATTGGATGCCATAGCTCAAGCCCTAATCATCCTCCTCCAAAGCACAAGAAGTTTAGCCACTCATGGATGGGAGAAATGCTTCACCAAGCTCCTCCAACCCTTGCTTAGCCATGGATGATGATGGAGGTTGCTGGAATTTGGTCTGAATGAGTGTGGAGAGTAGAGGAGATGAAGAGAGTGTGGCTGGAAATGTGAAAGGAACTTGAGAGGATGAGAGCTTGTGTGATGAATGTGTGTAAATTCGTGGATTGCCCTCCAAATTAGGTTAAGGGCCTCTCAAACCTCAGAATATTCCCTCTAATCCGACCTAGTATGCTCCCCTTGTGGTAAAACACTGAGAAAGTGGGCCCACAATCCGTTTCAGCTCTTAAAATCGCGAGAAAATTGTGCAGAACTGGTGTACCCGTTGGCAGCGGGTGGATTACTTAAAACACGCATTTTGCTCTGAAACTGAAGTCCACCCGCTGGCAGCTTGCAAGGCTACCCGCTGGCAGCGGGTAGAACAGTAGAACAAGCCCAAAAATGCCTCTAAGCCTCAAATCTTGTACCGGCTTCGCTTTCCAGCTTCTTTCTCGACCTCTAGCACTTGAATCCTTGCTATTCCTCAAGCTAGTTGACCTACAAATCAACCAAAACAATTGTGAGGCCCTCAAGTTAATAAAACTAGAGAATTATCACAATTTATTCAATAAAAATATGGAATTAGCAAGATTGTGAATTAAGTCCTTAAGTGCCCTTGAATAACATTAAATCATGCATAATGACTCTTTAAACTCAACAAAAGCTTGTCAAATGCCAAAAGATACAAGGGTAAATATTGGTATTATCAGTATCCCTTGATGGGTTAAGGTTTATAACAGGGAGTGACTATATACAGGCTAGTACAATGGAGGTCAAAGGGAATGATGATTATTCCTCATCGATTCATTTGAAAACACGAGGTTCAAGAAAGGAACGAGTCCTACTCTTATATCGTATCGGGATTAGTATAGGCTTGGTTTAAATTGCAAGCAAAAATCACACAAAACGCAAGAAAAACACAATGAAATATATTCTCGAGGAGGTCCCGACATGTGAGAAAAACATGTTGCAACTTCCACGCCCAGCATACCTGGATTCCTCAAATCTCTATTGACGTCGTGACTTTAAAGACCAACACTTCACGTCCTTCGTCTAGTTTACTCAGATTTTTCCCCTAGACGTCGTGACTTGCGACAGTGTTCTAATTATTTCTTGATATGTCAACCAATTTTGACACCGATAATTCATGAGATTTGAATTACGGTGAATGCCTAGTTTACCAGGGTAATACGTAAGGAAATAATAATAGACACAACTTAATTGAGAAATCGATGGAAAAAGGCAAGAATTTATTAGGGTTTTGGGATTTTACATTGGAGTTGCAAGGATTTGGGGAGTCGAGGGAGACTTGGAGAGTGGTTCAGAGTGCAAGTACACTGAAATCGTTGATTGTTGGTATCCCCAAGTTAAACACTGGGAATGACAAGGTATTTATAGGCAAAGTCAGGGGATCTCAAATCTCCTTATCCTTGGGTACACATCGCGACATGTGTTTGAGACACGTAAGATATGCACGTTGTAGCGTGCATGTGTTTTAGACATCTCTCAGAAATTTCACGAGATTAGGTGGGAAATTTTGAATCTTTTGGATGGACGTCACGACGTTAAGGATCAAGACGTCGGACGTGCAGCTAAAATTAGATTCGATATGGATTCTCATAGAATATTCTAGAGGATTCAAGAGTTTTTCTAATAAATAAAATGTCATGCCGTCTGTGACTTGCACGTCGCATATATATATATATGATTTTTGATGTTGCGGCATGAGCAGGCTAACGTCGTGATGTGTAGTAGAGGAATTGTTTTTTCGGTGCGAACAAAATGGGGTATCTACAATGATATGGTTGCCTTGTACCAAGATACGTACACTCTGCAACTCTAATGCTCGTTGAGCCTACTAATGCTCTTTCAAGGCTCAGTACTACCATGTTATATATAGTTCTGTTGAATGTTATTTTTTTTAAACTATGTGAATTTTGATATCTCTTTTGAATAAATAAAACCTAAATGCTCGTTGTAGGTCAAGTCTAATATCCTCAAATAAGTTTTTTTTATATATAATTAATCTCATTTTATATATAAACTTGAGTCCATAAAATCATAATTATTTAAAGAAAGATTTTTACAAATCCGTCAGTATCCTTAAAATTTTGATTGAGATTTTTATTTATTTTTTAATAGAATATACAATGATGGTTATGAATAAAAAATAATAATTTTTAATGTTCAAATTAAAGTTGTATCAACCAAATCTATTTAGGTCAATTCCAATATTTTCAGCTTAAATGGATACGTAGGAAAGGTGATATGTCCACCTCAGCACGCCACGTCAGCACTTAACGTAAGAAATAAATGGACTTTGACGGAAGGACCAATTTAAAATTGAACGATTCGAAAAAGACAAAACTTATATGCTGTTGGTCTTCTCAAAATTGACACATGTCGTTTTTTTAATTGGTTAACCTTACCAAAAATATGTAAACAACAACACAGAATTAAGTTTTTTCCATTCTAAAAATCTAAATTCCAATTCTAAATACCATACTAAACATTGAAACTTTTCGACTTTCCTGCGATTCCAATTCCATCACCGTAGTATTTCCACTTCCAATTAGTTGGAACCAATTGTAATTTAGTGAATGGCCAGAAAGATAATGACAATAGGTAACGTTTGATGAGAGCCTATTGGGCCGGAGTCCAACGCTCTGTATTTAAAGGTTGTTGATGTTGTTGATACTTTCCATTTCTTAATTAGTGGTTAATAATACGCGTCTCCCATTAATAGCGACACAATTTGACAATTCATTGCCTTATGTACCTACGAATTTTTACTTTGAATTTTAATAATGAAACTATATATGGTAGAATATTCTTTTAATAAAAAACTTATATGCATATAGTTTATACCATTAATTAATCTCTTTTATGATTAATTAGCTAAATTGCGATCCGTGTGATACAAGAGATATGATTATAAACTATTAAATGATTAAACTAAAAAATTTTGAGCATCTATAAGACTTAACATATTAATGACAATACATAGTAAAGAAGAACATTTTGGTTCAAGTGATACTTGACAAATGCAATGATTTCGATTGTTTGGATATATAACTTTTATGGGTTAATGTTATAAAAAAGTAACAAATATATACTAATGTTCATAGAATGTAAATGATAGAGATTACTTAACGTAACATTTTGGAAAATTTCTTTGTACACGTTAAATGTTTTGTTAGATGGATGACCATCATACTTACACACCAGTATTTTGAGTCTAGATCTTATACGAACACGTGAAATTACTATATATATATATATTAAAGTTTAACAAAAATTAAACATAACCATTAAAACAGGCAACAATTTTCCAAAATCAAGAAATGATTAATAATAACAATTGATTTATATGAACTTCTGGGTGTCTCCCTAAACCAATTGAATCCATATTTTATATGTCAAAAAAAATTTAACAATATTAATTTTGAATTAAAACATTTTGCGTTCGTCAATAACAAATAATGCAAAAAAAAAAAAAAAACTTAGCTTTCCAATAAAACTAATACCAAGATAATTCGTCAATTAAAGCCCATACCTTTTTCCCAAGTCTCAATCATAAGTCCAAAACTCTCTCTCATAAAGTTCAATTCTTCAGCTTCCTGAAAAACTAACACCAAAGATAATTTGTCACATTCTTAACCGCTCGATTATTTGATGAATGTTTAAGTGTTACATCAAATAGACTGCTTTATGCTTATGCACCTTGTATGAGATTGAAACCTATATTTACTACTTTGAAGACCTACGGAATCATTCGTTCTTTTAATACCATTGGAAATGTCAAAATATTCTAGATCCTAGCTAGGTGAGTATAGTCATAGATCCTAGAAAGCACATCAATATATTCTACATTTTTAAATAGGATTGTTCAAATGTCCATTTCTAAGGGTTTGTTAGGGAATTAAAAGGGGAAGGGAAGGGAAGAGATTAAAGGAGAAGGGAAGGGAAGAGATTAAAGGAGAAGGGAGGAGAAGGGAAAATTAACCTTTCATATGTCATCCCTTTGTTTGGATGTTGATACCTCCTCCAAAATATCCCAATTTGGAGTATCTTGAATTTGTGAATGTGAGAGATAATGGAGGATTAGGACTTGATCTTTCATTATCTTCTCCTCCAATTTTTGTCTTGCCAAACAAGGGGAAGATATCTTGAAAGTCTCCCATTCCCTTTCCTTCTCCTCCTTAATCCCCAATCCAAATAT
This sequence comes from Senna tora, assembly GCA_014851425.1. Classification (NCBI taxonomy): domain Eukaryota; kingdom Viridiplantae; phylum Streptophyta; class Magnoliopsida; order Fabales; family Fabaceae; genus Senna; species Senna tora. Next base: position 8,850,104 of record CM026266.1, read on the forward strand.
ACCTTAAATGCTGAAAATGTCATATTTAAATATATATATATATATATATATATATATATATATATATATATATATATATATATAATAGAATAATGGAAAATCATGGGCTTGGCTTCTTTTCAACTTGATTTGGCCTTTAATTCAGCACTTTGCTTTGCCCATTTTATATAATAAGATAAAATGCTCTTGTTTCCTCTATATATATATATATATATATATATATATATATATATATATATATTTATTTTTTTTCATACCTATCTTTAAATTTTTAATTTTGTTCATGTCCGCTCTTTTTGTTACTACCGTTAATTTGCTTGACGAAATTTGCTGATATGGACGATGAATGTGTATCTTTTTTGCTACTTCATTGTCCATCTCATTTTCCACCTCACATTTAACTTTTTATTTTTATTAAAAAAATTAACCTAATCCAAATTAAAAAAACAAATAAAACTTTTATCTTAAAATATTTTTTTATTTGGATTAGGTTAATTTTTTTTAATAGAAGTAAAAAGTTAAATCTGAGGTGGACAATGACGTAGTAAAAGAAATACACATTTATTTTTTATTTTATATCTTGTCAAATGTTTTAACTTATTTATTTTTTATAAGCTTTTAAAAAATCAAAACAAATAAATATCAAAATGATTTAGGAGGGATGCCCACCAAAGTAGGATTTTGGATGGTTTCAGGGGGATTCGAACCCTCAACCATGGGTGAGGCGAAAACTTTCTTCCGGATCCTTGACCATTTGTGTCAACCCACTTCGGTATTTTAAAATTATTTATAATTAAAGTAAAAATAACTTCAAATTATTAGTTTTTTTATAAAATTTTTTAGTTATTTTAAATCTTAATAGAATATTTAATTTTTCAATTTATAAATATATAATTAATATTTCGTTCAATTTTTATTTTTTAACATTGTTTGAGAAAACCTATAAAAATAGTTTGTCAGAGAAAAATAATCTTGAATAATTTTTTGGCCAAAAAAATTTTAAATGGTTTTGATATTTATTTGTTTTAATTTTTTAAAAGCTTATAAAAATAAATAAGTTAAAAAATTTGAGAGGATACGAAATAGAAAAAAGTTTAACTTGATTTGTCAAATTGTAAATTTTTTTAACAAAAGATATAGCAGCAAAAGGTTATGTTGCCGAAAATTTGAAATGTAATATTGCAGCGAATAAATCCGCCGCTAAAAAGGTTTTAAGCAAAAAAAAGAGTAAATTGTGTCGGATTTTGCAGGGGCTTCGCCACGGATTTGGGTTTAGGGTTTATATTAAGATTAATTAGCCTAATAATTGTCATTAGAAAAGGAAAATAATAAATATAAAAAATTAAATACTATAATATCTTGTAAATGACAAATTTCTTTAAAGTATAAAATAGATAAGAATAAAAAAATGTTTTCTAATCCATTTATGGTTGGTATAGGGTATTATTTTTTTTATTTATATCTCTCTCTCATACTTTTAAGAAATTGTAAATTTGAGTCACCTAAAACTATAAACCTAAAAACAATTGCTGAAATACATGGTTTTAAGCTAACGGTGAAGAATAATAGAGAATTCATTCTCGAGGTTTCACATCCTTTTAGCCTTTTCTTATAATTTATATATACATAATTAATTTAAATATCTTAATTTTGTAATTTCTTTTTAAATTATTAATGTTAATTAAAAATTAAACAGTAAAATAAGATAATCCTGCTACAATATTATAGCATTATATATTATCTTACTTCTCTATTTAGTTTTAATAATTCTACCATCTCAGTCACCATTTAATCCATATTGCTTGAGTGAAACATAAACAAATTAAATAAGTTATATATCAATAGGAAAAGTATATATACTTAAACTTTATACTTTTAGATAATCCAAAAGCTAATAAATTGAATTGGTCAAATAATATAAGAGTCCCAATGCAAAAATAAAAATAAAAATAAAATTCTTCTTTAATTTTAAAGTATAGAAACAATGCATATATATATGTGCATCCTTGGCACAGAACAGTAGTATAAAAATAAGACATAGAAGGTTATATTCCAGACAACAAAATCAAATGAAGAAAATGAAAGAAAACCTTGGAATATTCACAAATTATTTGATCAAAATGATCTCACATTCTTTTAAAGAAACATGTGCTTTTTTACTGAATGATAAAGTCTATGAGTGCATCAGCTTCTGTAATATCATCTGCATATATAAGCCAAATGTATATAACATTAGCCAAAAAAAAAGTGATCTTTTAAGTTATTTTAATTATATGTAAACTCTACAGCTATTCATGATAATGCACGTATATCTCTTACCATCCAAATTTAATTAATTAAAAAAATTAAAACCAATAATTAATTATGATAATAAGAATAATAATAGAGATGGAGTTGGTTTGAGACAATTATAATCAATGTTGTAAGAACCGAACCGGATAAAGATTCGGATAAGTGTTTGGTTTATGGTCTAATCGGTTTAACCGGCAATAAATAATAAATATTAATTATTCTTAATATATAAAAGGCTGTTCATCAAAAAAATAATATATATAAAAGGCTAAAATGCACAGAATCCCCCTGAACTATAAGGTATTTGCACATAACCTCCCCGAACTTCAAAAAGTTACATAGCACCTCCTTAAACTTTTCAACTTTTGCACATAAAGGATTCTGTTAACTTTTTCATCCAATTTTTAACACTCAATGCCACATCAGCTTCCACATCATATTTTAATTCCATGTCAGCTGAGTAAATAATTAATTTCTCTACAATTAATTAATTAGTTATTTTTATGAAAAAAATTAATTCTTTTTATGAAAATTAATTTCTATACAGTCTATATTTTAATTAATTAATTAATTAATTTTTTATAAAAATTAATTATTTTTATGAAAAAAATAAATTTTTTAATGAAAAAATTAATTAATTAATTAAAATATAGATTGTATAGAAATTAATTTTCATAAAAATAATTAATTGTTTTATAAAAATTAATAAATAATTAATTAATGGTATAGAAATTACTTATTTGTCCAACTGACATGGAATTAAAATGTGATGTGGAAGCTGATGTGGCATTGAGTGTTAAAAATTGGATGGAAAAGTTAACAGAATCCTTTATGTGCAAAAGTTGAAAAGTTTAAAGAGGTGCTATGCAACTTTTTGAAGTTCAGGGAGGTTATGTGCAAACACCCTATAGTTCAGAGGGATTATGTGCATTTTAGCCTATATAAAATGACATCACTCAAGTTTTAAAAAGTTCCAACATACATAATTTTGAAGTTTTAGATTACATGACTTCTCAAATTTTAATTTTCAAGACTTGTCAAACTCTGAAAGAACTTGATCAAACCAAACATGAAATTCTTGATAATTATGAGTTCTTAAATTTTAATTTTCAAGATTTTTTTAATTTCTTTTTTGATGTTATTTTTTAAGTAAAGGACAAAAAAAATTATTGCATATAAAAAAAATTAGACCGGTTGGACAGTTCAATCTGGTTGACCGATTGGACTCTGGTTAAATTTGGTCCAACTACAAAATCAATTTTTTAGGTCCAACCAACTCATTTAAGTACTTGGTTCAAGGTTGAACCGGTCGGACCGTCCGGTTCGGTCCATATATACAACTCTGATTATAATAATGCACGTATCTCATACTATTGATGGTGTGTTCGGATGGCCAACTCCAAATCATATATATATATATATATATATATATATATATATATATATATATGAATGAAGAGTAGTGTGATTTGGACATAAAAATTAATATTACGTAGTTGCTTAATTAATGCTTAACGTAATATCACAGCCTTTGTTGAGAATAGCTGCATTTTGAGGATATCACAGCCTCGGTTCTAGACGGATAAAAGTTCAATGGTACCGTATCACTGAACCTCAATGCATCCCTCCAATCATATAGTGTCATTTGTTAATATTAAAAAAAACTCACATTAATTAAGGCCCACCTTAAATGGTTTATGGATTAACTGATTGGAGGGATGTATTGAAGTACTATCGTACCATTAAACATCGTTCTAGACATATATAAACGTGAAAGAAGTCCTTGTTTCTGTGCTTATATTGACGACGGTGGTAAAAATCAAATTTCAAATCTGCATTAAAAATTTTGAATCTGAGTTTTAAAATTGTAATAAAGAATCCGTAGGTATTGATTATTGTCAATCATAAATATAGAATTATTGCCAAATCAATATGGCTTTGTATACGTGTAAATTGTTAATACATGCACCACAAATATGTGCGTGATTGATAGAATAATTGTCTCATTATGGTATGACAATCCACGGATGAGCCAAAACGTACGTATGAACACACACTTCCTTCATTCACGTATTAATGGGCCATTATTTGTGTAAAATCTTTTAGGACGCCATGTAGGCATGACACCTAGGACCAAAAATCAAATGTGTCAAAGTTTATGGTTAATTTTAAAAGTCATTGATGCCACATGGTTTAGGTGATCAAATAATTAATTGTTGGATGATTAAGTGGAGTTTGAGCAAACCATGCTATAACTGTTATTTTTTGTTCAGACAATTCATAATTGCATATAAGGATTGTAAGGGGTCGTAATCTTGTGGGACTTGCCCTAAGGTGATGACCTAGGTGCCTACGTATCCTTGTTAAGGGATCAAAGTTCACGTAGTTCGAAGAGGTAACGTCTATAGGAACCGTTAGGCAGGAGTGTTATCTATAGTGGTCGTATGCGGCTAGGACGTGTGTGTTGATCTGGGCGGACGAGCCACCTGTTGGAGGTTTCATATAGAGGAATGAGAGAACAATTGGGTCTCTGGATGGTGCTTAGAGCTAGAGAAACAATGTATTCTGATAGAGTAAGTATGCTCTGATGTCTGTTGGTTAGACTCCAGGTAATGATGATCGTACTGTTCCCTTCAAGTCCCCAAAGTGAGGGATATTTATACTCGAGGTAGAGGAGAACGTGGCCAACCCAAGTTCTTGTGCATAGTGTCCGGTCCACAATCCTGGAACTTCTCCCACGTCTCTAATGCAGGAGAGCATGTGGGGAAGCATGGATGAAAACCACGTATGAGGCCATCGAGCGGTGTCACGTGCCACTGATCCGTGGTCCGGTTAACCTTCTAGAAGGCCAGTGCCACATGTCCATAGGAGAAAATATTATGGAGTTACACATGCAAAAAGTCTATGTGACAAGTTTTGGCTCCATGTACATTCTTTTATATATATTAATAGGAGATTTTTTTTTATAAAAAAGTTTAGATATTTTATTTTGATTGAAAAACCTATTAATAAAAAGGCAAAAATATAATTTTTCCTTTAAAATTAAAAGTCTATGCTAATTATATTTCCAAATTTTTTATTACTTTATATTTCTAAATTTTGTTTCCTGTCAATTGTGACTTTAAAATTTTAAATTGTAACTAATTTTGCCGTTCGCTCGTATGTCAGGTAAATAATTAATAACATATGGAGATGTGTCTATACTTGTAGCGTCCAATGATAATTGTGATGTTAAATAATATATTTACTCTAGTTTTTCGTCAATTTAACCACATAAATATCTTTTATTTGTAGTAACACAATGATAATCGTGGTTAAATTGACAAAACAATATTATTGTTGAATATATGATTGACATCACAACTGAAAAATTTATTTATGGACAATAGATTTTAAGAGTGTGATGTAAGAGACCACGGTGAGTTTTAACTGCTGGGATTGTCGTGAGGACCCAAGTGCCAACGTACCCTGAAGATAGATTAAAGTTCACATAGTTCAAAGAGAAAAACGTTACATCCATGGTGGCCTTTAGACTGAGAGAATTATTTAAGGAAGTGTGCCGTGTGCAGCTAAGACGTGGATGATGGTGAGTATGGTGATCACCGGAAGAATGCCGTGGAGGCTCTAAGGCAACGGGGTGTCATGGAAACATTGAGCTTCTTAGGGTTTAGGGAGTCAATGCTTATAGAGTCATTATGAGTATGCAATGTTGGGTTTAGGTAATAAGGAGACTTATTTATAAGCCTTAGAAGCTACTTTGGACCGAAGGCTCAGTACGAGATAAACAAGGGTGTTCTAGTAATATAATGTGTCACATGTAACCTTAATTTATCATCGTCAAATATAATATTATCAACAGTCAATTAATATAGAGATCATAAGGAGAGTTAACTTATACAAAATTTAGATGAATGAAAAATTACTTGCAGATTAAAAATTTAGAGGCAGACACAATTAACAATAAATAAAATTTTGAAGTACAAATATAATTGACATAAGTCTTAAAATTTAGACTTTAGAGACAAAAAAGAAAATACTTTTGTCTAACAAAAGTATTAAAAAAATGCGTAGAAATCTTGTCCAATTTAATCTGTCATCTATTTAATACTCTGAGTCTCTCACATTCACGTTCTGGAAAGCTTCAGTACTTGTCGTACGTCTTCTATTCATACTTTCATAGAGCTTTATTTTCCTATGTACACATTCTTGAATAGTGTGAATAAATTGATTAGTTTTGTTTCCATATATTATTCAGCAAGTTTTGTTTCAGTGACCGCGTTGCTCCATGTGTGAAATCACTAGTGACATCACTCGTATACAGAAGACTTCATGGGTCGACTAATCTATGAGACTCCAAGTCTATAAATTAACTACTTAACATTAAAAATTAGATATGAGTAGTACTTGAACTTTATTAATCAAACATCTAATTTATTAAAAACACTTGGATCTTACCTATCAAATATATATTATACCCATTAAGTACTACTACCACAGTACCACCCACTAGCCACCACCACCCGTCACCACCATCCACTATTACAAGAAAGTTGACTTTCTGTGCGACTCAAAAAAGTCGTCACTAAAAGTCGGCATTCAGTGACAAAAATTTCATGTTGCCACCGAAGATTTTCAATGGCGACATGTTAGTCGTCATCGAAGGCCTTTGGTGACGACTACGATTTTGTCGCCACCAAAACCTCTTCAATGGCAACATTATTGTCACCACAAAATACACTTCAGTGGCAAAAGCTGAAATGCCGCTACCAAAGGATTTTTAGTTGCGACCATTTCTTTCGCCACTGAAAACCTTCAGTGGCGAAACTTTAAAAGTTGCCACCAAAGGGTTTTCAGTGGCGACCATTAATGTCGCCACTTAAAACCTTCAGTGGCGACTCTTTCACTCGCCACTGAAATCATTCAGTAGCGAAATTTTAAAAGTCGTTATCGAAGGGTTTTCAGTATCGATGTTTTGAGTCACTACTAAAGGGTTTTTTTTGGCGATAATTAAATGAGAAATAGGAATATACTTATATAAAATTATTTATATATAATTTTTGATTTCTTCAAAATATAACATGTAATGGGTGAGAATTGTTTTTAATTATTTCTATTTATATCAAAATAAAACATATAAAAAAAATTAAAAACAATAATCATAAAAGAGATGAGTTGTACAAATTATTGGAATATAGCTCTTTTTTATAGAACCTAAAGGTAAAGCTATAAAATTACAATAATAAGTGAGAATTAATATACATCAAATATAGTGTTCTTTATTTATGTTCATCTATTATTATTTTTATTTTTTCTTATTTGAATTTCATAATAATACATTTTCAAAAAGATTAATTGAAGTATTAGAAGACTAAACTTATTATTTAAAAGTAAATGATATATATTTTATTTTTTAAAATTAATAATAAAATATTTATATGTAATGTTTTATATATTTTAAAAATCGTCTTACATTTCAATTTTCGCCAAGATACACTTTAGTGGCGAAAATTGAAATGTCGCCACCAAAGGGTTTTCAATGGCGATCATTTCTTTTGCCACTGTAAATCTTCAGTGGCGAAACTTTAAAAGTCGTCACCAAAGGGTTTTCAGTTACGACCATTCCTGTTGCCATTAAAAACCTTCAGTGGCGAAATTTTAATAGTCGTCACTGAAGGGTTTTTCAATGGAGACTATTCCCCTCGCCACTCAAAATCTTCAGTGGCGAAATTTTAAAACTCGCCACCAAAGAATTTTTAGTTGTAACTATTCTTCTCGCCACTGAAAACCTTTAGTGGCAAAATTTTAAAAGTCATCACTAAAGAGTTTTTAGTGGCGACTATTCCTCTCGCCACTGAAAACATTCAGTGGCGAAATTTAGATTTTCGCCACCGAAGGTAGAAAACTTAATAAATTTGTCAGGGTTTTTGTGGCGACTTTTGTAAAATAGCCACCGAAGACCTTTTGTGGCGTAAAACAACGTTGTCATTGAAAACTTTCAGTGGCGAACTTTAAAATTTTACCACCGAAGGTAGAAAACTTAAAAAATATATTAGAATGAAATTATATAACTAAAAGTCGCGACTAAAAGTCCTTTCAGTGGCGACAAAAAGTCGCCACAAAAAACTCTAACTTTTGTTGTTGTTTTAGTGGCGAAAATTAATCTTCTTTGGTGGCGATTTTGGTTTCAATGGCGACCACCAAAAGTCGTCAATATAGGGCTTCAGTTGTGAGACATTCAATGGCGACATATAAAAGTCGCCACTGAAACCCTTCAGTGACGACTTTCGGACTTTCAATGGCGACAAAAGTCACCACCGAAACCCTTATTTGTTGTAGTAAAAATAGGTTAAAAATATTAAGAAACATGGGATAAGAATAATCTCGAGAATGTAAGATTCCAAGGATTAATTTTTTAAATCTTGTACCAAACACAAGATTACAAAATGCCAAAAAAATAATCCCAAATTTTTTTTAAACCTTGTACCAAACGCATCCTCAGGATTAGGGAGTCAATGCTTAAAGAGTCATTATGAGTATGCAATGTAGGGTTTAGGTAATAAGGAGACTTATTTATTAAACTCCAAGTCTATGGATCAACTACTTAACATTAAAAATTGGATATAAGTAATACTTATTTTATTAATCAAATATTTAATTTCTTAAAAATATATGGACTCTAGCTATCAAATATATATTATACCCATCATTTACCACTACCACGCACCACCCACCACCCACCACCATGCACTACCACCCACTACTCACCGCCACCCGCCATCCGCCACTGCCACCATCATCTACCCAATTCTTTGAAATTACAAGATTCTCTTAGGGTACGCTAGGTATAAATGCACGGATATAAAGTACTGTAGAGTAAAGTACTGTAGAATAAAAGAAAGTACTGTAGAGAAAAGTGAGGAGAGAGATAGAGAGAAAAATTATGAAAGAGAAAAAGTATGATAAAAAGTGTGTTTGGTATGTATAAAATATGATGTAAATTTTTTTTGAGAATCGTAAAATACTACGATTTTACTATTTGGGTTTGTTACCAAACATACCCTTATGATGTATGTACATATATATATATGATTAAATCTTAATTTCATCTTTCTAGCTACCACTTGCAGTCATGCACTATATATCACCATCTTATTAAATTTTCCAATCTATTATAACACACAACACAAATTTTAATAGTATATCCAACTCTGCAAATTATTATATGGTGTATTTGGGAAGGAAAAATATATAAGATAACATTCTCAATGTTTGATTTTCAAAGTTGTAATTTGAAGGGAAAGAAAATAATTGATTTTATATTGTCTCTCAGTTTTATTAATTTTATTTACCAAGAATTTTGGAAGAATTTATACCAAAGGAAAGACTAAAAAGAAATTAACATTAGTATATTTTGATTGGTGTTAATGGAGAGAAATAAAAAAGTCTACACTAAAATAGTTTCACCTTATTCTTTTTTTTAAATTAATACATTTACACATAAAAGATAATATATGACAATAAAGATCAATAATCTAATTCTCTTATCTATTATAGTTTATGAATGATCAAATATTATTAAAAAATTGTTATAGTAATATATATATTTTTATTATTATGTATAATTATGGACTAAGTCCAAGTTTAGTCAATGGACTTAGATAAATACCTGACCCATTATAATAGGTATTAAATTATATAGGTTTGGGATTAAATCCAAACTCTTATATAGTCCAAGCTTAGTCCGACCCACGAAACATGTGTACTCTATATAATGGGGAAACACAAAGAATAGTCATTGATTTGCCCTCAAAGCAAAGAAATTAATTAATGGTCACTACTAGAAAAAAGGGTTTTAACAACAGCTTAAATTGTCGCTAGAAGTACTAAAAACTGTTGCTAACATTTATACCAACAATTGTAAAACTGCTGCTATTTCCCTATCACCATAGAGTTATAGCAAAAGTTGCATCAATTGTTGGTATAAGCTTATTTTATAGCAGCAAATGACAAAACTGCTACTATAGACTCACTATAACTGTTAGTATAAAAGAAATTTGTAGTAACAAATAAAAAAAACTGCTAGTATAAATTTTAAGAAAAACTGCTGCTATAAACCCAAATAAAACTGCTGCTATAAACAAAAAAAATTGCTGCTATATGGCCAAATAAAATTGCTTCTATAAACCCAAAAAAATTGCTGTTATCTTATAAATATAATGAGATACAAATATTTTAATAATTATAATAAATACATATATAAATATAAATATAATCAATTGTAAGGAAGCAAAAATAAAAAAGTAAGATGGATCAACATTTATATTGCAAACTTCCAATATTTAGTATGAGAATAAATCCAAGTTTTGTAATTACAATTATTCATTCCACATTATTTCCAATATATGCAAAAAAAAATACACATGAAATAGAAATATTAGGTAAAATCTCTATTGAGATTGAGAGCTTTTCTACAAATCTTGAAGTTTCCAATTCTTGTGCCTCTTCAAAATTTCAATTTTGCACCTATTAAGATTTAAGAAGGCCAAAGAAATATGAATACATTATAATAAATCACTTGGGACTAAATTTGATATATCTAATAAAGAGACTCAAAATCAAGACACATCAAACCAAAATCAGAATGTAAAGCACAGTAATGGCCCAAGTAATTTAATCAGTGTCCCAATCTAATAAAATAATAACAATAAAATGCACCTTTATATTAACCTCATTCAACATTTGTTAAAATTATATGAATATGAGGAACAAGAGTGGTGAAATTGGCATCATCTGTAGTTCAATATGTTGCTGACTTATGTAAATAATTGAATATTAAGATGTAGTGAAGAAACTTACTGGAACAAATGAATTTTGATTGAGCGTAGACACCAACGTTGCCACTTGAGCTTCTATAATAAAACGGAACACAATTATTTATAACCTCAAAACAATTCATATATTATATATCATAATAAAATGAAGCAAATTGCTCGCCTAAATATCACAGGTATTGAAAATTAAAGGTCCATCTAAACATTGAGGCATCAGAAGTTGTTTGATCTAATAAGCCATAAATGTTACTGTTTCCTTTGAGTTCAACCAACGACTTTCATTTCCAAAATAACTTTGACTAAAGACTTAAAAAAACAAAAAAAAAAAGTACTAAAGATGTATGATTGTGTTTTCCATTTACAATAACAAGATGTCCCCGGGCCAAAAAAAAAAAAACAAGATGTCCCAAACTAATAAATTAAGAAACGCAAAATTTATTATAGTTCATGCCTCCAGGCTCCACATTACCCTGTAACAGTTATATTTTTTTAATTCATATTTTTATATGCATTAATATATGATTTTGGAGACTAAGTATTAAAAGCTCTCAATCTATTTTAGGCTTGCATTGTTACAGATTTCTATTTAAAGATTATAATCAATGTTTTTTGTTCCTTCATTTATCTTTCCTCAACTTTGGAATATTCCTTCAGTGGATTAGGCACTAAGCATCTCCACTCCAAATAATTGATTCTATTTGATACTAGCAAAGAAAAGACACATTTTCTTTAGTTTTCAGCTACAACAAACTGACGAAGTATTTACTTTTGTTTTGTTTTCTCTTTAACCTCAAGAAAAGACTATAGTTGAAATGAAGGAAACCCCACATACCAGAGTTGCATCCCCAGGCTTAATTGCAGGTTCAACACAGTCTCGTCCATATCTGCAATTAGAAGAATAAGATCCGTCTCCATATCTGCAATCAGAAGAATAAGATCTGTCTATAAGCAAATTTCCGTTGGTTTACATTGAATTATATATTTAAACTCTGAAAAGCAGTAAAAATAACGATATGAAAAGATACCACCTAACTAAAAGTGCCATTGAGAAGAAAAAACTGATGAATATATAAAGGTCTGAGAAATTAGCTATATAGCCTATTGACCTTCTCTTACGAAGATTAATAAAATGATTTTTAAATATGAACTTTAATGACTGTTCAGTATCAAGAAGGTAATGCATATCTGAGTAATAACTAATAAGTATCCTTCAAAAAGCCAATGTCACTTACATTATTTGTCTCTTGCCATTATTGACCTCCAAACGGTAAAAGCTGCATCCTTTGCTAAAGGGAAAAGGTTTTTCCCTTCCATTCTGTTGACATTTCCAAATTGTACACATTAAAAAGAAATGACCAAATAAATTCCTATAACAGAACCTCTGTATGTAAAATTTTAAAGCAGATTAGAAATTCAGTACCTAAGTGCCATACCACCCCTACTGATGAGGGATCACTAGTGGACAAATCGTCAATGACAAACTGGAGGTCTTTGCTGGTAGACTTGGTGAACTTTCTGAAGAAATCTAGAATTTCCTGCACCATAGTTAAAAGCAAAGCTAAATCAAGAAATATGAAAATAATTATGATTGGCACTACTAAGTACTAATCATAACAAAGTAATCTTATAGAAGTCTGAGGAAACTGATTCTGAATAATAAATTTTGTCATTAAAGGCCATTAGTTTAGTGCTGAAGAATTATATAGTAAAGAGTAAAGACATGTTTTTCTATCTTACTTGGAGCTAAGTAGCTTAATATTTGAAAGAAATCAGATTTTAAGAAACATAAAAAAAAATCATGGTTTAAAATAGTTCATTCCACATTTCCACTCATTACCCTAAGCTTGGCCAATTGCAACTTTAATATCCACTTTCTTGATAACAAGTTCCATATTACACGAATACTGTTTGCTTGTTACAATTCTGGCAAAAATTCCAGTTTATTCTCTTAACTTTGACCGGTTTCAGTTTGGTCCCTGTCTATTTTCCTGTTTCTGTTTACATACTTACATCCCATAATGTGACACGTTTCGTTTCTTCACCAAATGATACCACCATCTAATTGTTAATGGAAAATGCTTACATGGATCCTATTAGCAGGATCTACATGGCACTTTTTCAAATTTGACTCAATGAAAGCGTACATGGACCATACATATATATACACATTCTTCTATCTTCTCAAGTTTTCTTTCCAGCTGCAATCTCACACTCTCTTGAGTTCCCATCTTCAAATACTTGTGTCAAAATTATGGGTTGAAAATGATAATATTAATAATAATAGCACAGAGCGAAATTGAAACCGGGTGAAAATTAAGGAGGAAATAAGGTTATTACATAGAAATCGTTTATACACGATCACTGAGCACTCTAACATAGAATGCCAAATTCCAATTATTAATGGCCACTTAGCTATACCAGCTGTAAATAAATTTGTTACATGATTATAGTAACAATTGTCATATTAGCTGCTAAATAATTGTTACTATAGCTTAATTTTTTAGTAGTGGGTCTTGATAAAAATTTTAAGTAAATTATCATTTTGATATATGAAAGATGTAATTTATCTCAAATTGGTAACTGATTTTTTTTTAATTTAATTTTTAAAAAATGTAAATATCAAATTTAGTGTTTGAAAGATACAATTGGTCTCAATTTAGCCCATAAAAGACTTTCCGTCAATTATGTTAAAAGAAATTATCAAAAACTAAAATGAGACAAATTATATTTTTAATGACTAAATTTGATATTTTTATCTTTCAAAAATTAAATTAAGATAAATTACATTCTTTTAAGAACCAAAATAATAACCTACTAGTCTAAAAATTTGATACCTTGATTTTGAAAAAGTTGACAAAAGTGGTATTCTTAAAATGAGGCAATGGTATCAATAAATAGTTAGTTGATTATATTTTGAGGCATTACCGTGTGTGCCTTCGCATTCACATTCACATTTATTTATTTTAGCTCAAAATTTTAAATTAGTCCTTTATGTTTGTACGAAGTTTCATATTGGTCCTTTATGTTTCAAAAAGTCTAAATTGGTCCTTTATGTTTGCAAGAAGTTCCAAATTGGTCCTTCCGTCCACTTTCGTCAATTTCTTAAGTTAAGTGCTGACGTGCCCATCTAAGCTGACGTGTCATGCCACGTCAACACGCACCACGTCATCATATATGATATTGGATGATGACGTGGCATGACACGTCAGCTTCAATTGACACGTAGGAGATATGATGTGTCCATGTCAGCACTTAACGGAAGAAATAAACGGACTTGGACGGAAGGACCAATTTGAAACTTCTTGCAAACATAAAGGACCAATTTAGACTTTTTGAAACATAAAGGACCAATATGAAACTTCGTACAAATATAAAGGACCAATTTGGGGTTTTAACCTTTATTTTATTAAAGGAAGCCTTTTTGGAATTTCTCTTAATGGGCTTCTATTAATTAGCCCATAAACAGAAAGTGAAACCCTAGCCAAGCCCAATAGTCTCTCTCTCTCTCTCTCTTAATGGCCCAATGTTTATTTGCTGTTTTCTATTTTGTGACAATACAAATTAAGTCCATCCTTTTCTTTTCTTTTTTTTCTTTATCCTCTTTATCTAGGAGGAAAATTTTTTTAAAAAAATTATATACTCTCTTCTTTCAAAGATAAGAAAGTTTTTTATTAAAATAATTTTATACTTATTAATTATATAATCCAACATATATGCCAATATCATTTTCATTTTCATTTTAAAATAAAATAACTTTATTATTTTTCACTCAAAATAATTAGTAATTAAATAAAATTTTTTAAAATGTATTTTTTAAAATATGTAGTCAAAATAATTGAAATTATATATTTTTTAAATTATAATTAGGGAGAAAAGTGTAATTAACTCAAAATTTTATAAGTAAAATTAGTCTCACCCCAATTAAGTACCTAAAATAAATGGTAAAAGCACTTTTTATGCTCCTAAATTTTAGGATATCTTTTAATTATGCCGCAAAATTTTGTTTGGTGTGATCAATTGTGCCCTTAAACTTTAAATTTATAATATACAAATTTCGTGTAAATAATTAATTATTTAAAAGAGATTAAATTATCATCATCTTTAAAAGAAGATGAATATGAAGTAGTTCGAATGCCAAAGCCATGCTTTTGTGTTTATCATCAAAATTGTAATATAGATTGGCTCACCGAGCATTGGCGAGTACAATATTTGTCATCTTTGTTGCAAATAGATTGATTAATTAATTATTAATTAATTATAGTTAGTTTTATATTTCTTTTTGGGTAAACTACAGTTTGCCCCCTGTGGTTTGGCCTAATTTCAGTTTGCCCCCCTGTGGTTTAAAGTGCGACACTTAACTACCCTGTGGTTTGGCTTAAAATTAATGTGACCCCCTGTGGTTTAGAGTGTGACACTTGACCCCCCTGTGGTTTGTTATGTTATCACTTAACTACCTTCTATCCAAATTTTAGTCAAATTAATCATCATTTTTATACTTTTAATGTTTAAAATTTGTTATTCAACACTCTAGAATTATAAAATAATTCAAAAAAATTATGTTTAATATAAAAAAAATTATAATTTTAAAAAATCAATAATTTGAATATGTTAATACTTAATATGAAGTTGGATTGTCACTTTATTTTGGTACACTATTAACGTTATATGATTGGATAAATTGGATACTTTTCTAAGAAAATTATTGTTTAATGTTAGAGTTTCTAAGCTCAATAACGTTAACATTCAATTCAGGTATGTATGTTCCGAACTTGAACAATAAAAAAAACTTAAATTTAGTTATATATTTATATTATATTATTCTCTTACAATTTTATTTTGATTGATTTAATAATTCTAAAATATTAAAGATAAAAAATAAAAATAAAATGAATAAATAATTAAATATAAATAATCAATAGAGTAAACAATAAATATTAAATTATTTTATTGATTTTTTAAAATTATAAATTTTTTTTATATTAATTATATATTTTTTGAATTATTTTATAATTATAGAGTCTTGAATAACAAATTTTAAACATTAAAAGTATAAAAATGATGATTAATTTGACTAAAATTTGGATAGAAGGTAAGTGAAGGTAGTTAAGTGCTAACATAACAAACCACAGGGGGGTCAAGTGTCACACTCTAAACCACAGGGGGGCACATTAATTTTAAGCCAAACCACAGGGTAGTTAAGTGTCGCACTTTAAACCACAGGGGAGCAAACTGGAATTAGGCCAAACCACAGGGGGGCAAACTGTAGTTTACCCTTTCTTTTTTTATGGTTTAGGGGAATTAAAGTATGCTGACAAGACAAGTTGTATATATTATTTTTTACATTAAATTTGTTATGAGTTGTTTTTTATGATCTTATGTCATTCGTAATTTTAAAAGTTATATAGTTCAAATATTTTTGAAAATTTTGATTCTTTTGATCTTTTCTGATTTTTTTTTTTTTAATTTATAGAAAGGATTATGCTTGTTTAATTTAACGAATAGTTCTTTAAATTTGTCATAATAACTTTAGATTTGGGGTTGAATTTTAAATTATAGTTTACTTAAAAATCTGTAAGCATTTGCACTTGAGCTTTAAAAATTGGCAAACACAATGATAGCGATCCTATTGATGATCATAATTGATAAATTATAATTCCTTCATATTTTCTTATTAAGTTTTGCTTTATATTTCTTATCCTTTATATTTTTAAAACGAGTAAAATATTATTTTAGTCTCTCTAAAATGATGGATTTGTAAATCATGAATTTTTGAACAAAATAATACTTTTTGGCAATGTTGTAAGAACCGAATCGGACAAATACTCGAACAAGTGTTCGGTTCATAGTTTGATCGGTTTAACCGGTCGAACCGTCTGTCGAACCGGATGACTCAATAAATAATAAATAATAAATATTCTTAATATATAAAATGACATCACTCAAATTTTAGGTTTCAATATACATAATTTTGAAGTTTTAATTTACATGACTTCTGAAAGTTTTAATTTTTAAGACTTGTCAAGCTTTGAAAGAACTTAATCAAACCAAATATGAAATTATTGATAATCATGACTTTTATATTTTAATTTTCAAGACTTTTCTAATTTTAATTTTTAAGATTTCTCTAATTTCTTTTTTTTTTTAATGTTATTTTTCTTTTTTATTTTTAAATTTTTTAATTAAAAAAAAATTGGACCGGTTGGACCACAAATTGACCGGTCCAACTCCGGTTAAATCCGGTCCAATTAAAAAAACGATTTTTTTGTCCAACTGACTCGTCTTTATATTCGGTTGACAGTTAAACCGATCGAACCGTCCGGTTCTTACAACATTGATTTTTGGCGAAACCCACTTTCACCTGTGGAGAGTGAGGACACGGGTGTTTCGAACGCTAATCTCGTTCCTATTTTTTTGTGATTGTTGTAGAATTTTTTGAAACCCAGAGACATGACTTTTTGATTTTCCCTTTTCACGTAGATTTTTGAATAAGTATTCTCAATGAGAATGATCAGAAAAACATTTATAATTTAAATTTATGAATTGAAGTAAACAAACCCATGCATTGTTCCTACTTTAAATTGTAAAAACTCTTAATATAAAAATGATAAATTACCCTCTTCTCTTGTAAGCTAATGTTCAAGTAATACTATTTATTATGAATTACTAAAATATACTTCACTAAATTATAATTTTAGTCCCTAATAGATATAGTTTGTCTCAATTTAATCTCTGAAAGACGAAAATATTAAATTTAATCTCTAAAAAATACAGTTGATCTCAATTTAGTCCCAAAAAAATTAAAAAAACAAATATAATCCTTAAAAAATATAATTTGTCTCAGTTTAATCATTATGAATCTCCACTAACATTTCTAATAAATTATAGAAGGCAATCTACACTTATATAATTGATCAGAGCTTTTCTAATAACTAAGGGCTAATTTATATATGCAAGTAATGTTACAATAAATTCTACTGGAATTAAGGGCTAATTCTAAAGACATTGTTTGTTGTGTGATGCAAGATAGTTAGTGTCTTATACATTCCTGTGGTATCCATTGAGATTGTAGAATTAATGATAGGTTGAAGGGTTGATGAGAAGTACTTAGCCTCTGCATGTGATTTCAAGGATGGAAGGCCACTCATATTATCCCTTTTCCTTTTCTGTAATGTCAGATGTGTTATTAATGACCAACGGTTGATGGTGTTGGGAAGTGAGGTTGTTAATCTCAATCTCACCTTAACACATTCACTGCTTATTATGATGTTGCCACAACATTCCACTTCTCTCCTCAACTTCTTATTACTACTCCTATTGCTCCCAAGTCCCACCACATTCCACTCCTCTCAATTCCAACCATTCCCTTGACATTCTAGTTTTCCGTAATGCATAGACTTCAATGAATTTATTACTTTCCTCAACCCCCGAAAACTCATAAGTCCCAAAACGTCTCTTGAAATTCTCAGACTCAGACATATCTATCTACCCAGCGAACTATCCTCACAAATGGAAGTAAAGACCTCAAACTTTGTCCTAACAATTTTATCTCACCACCACTCTCAATATTTGTAAATGGTACTGACACAACTTTAACTTGAGAACCACAAATTCCTTCATGGTCATCAGATATGAAGAGCTTGATAGTCACTTTATTGAAAGACAAGTTAAGAAGATCAAAACCTTTGTACACAGCTACTAACCCAACACTTCCATTCATCTTACGAGCCTTAGCTTTTCGCTGTAATTTGAGCATATGTCCTCAAGTTTCGGTAAGACAGTTGGAGAATCAATTTGAACCAAATTTTCACACCCCTTAGCCAATACTGTTTCAATATTTGGGGCTTGAGAGAGATCTGGCAAACTAATGAGGTGCTCAGAGTACGAGACATTAATTATCTTTAATTTTGGGAAATGCTGGATAGGAATTAAGAAAAATGGATTAGATAACTAAAAAATTTAATTATAGGCAAAAGTACCTTTCCTACCCCCAACGTTTGGGGGTCCTGTCAGTTTCGCCCCTAACGTTTTTTCGTTGTCAATTGTACCCCTAACGTTTTACGTTTCTGTCAATGTCACCCTTTTCACTAACACCGTCAAATATTTAACAATTTTTGCTGACGTGGCATCCTATATGGCAAAAAGTTTTTTTTTGTCAATTGTACCTCTAACGTTTTACATTTCTGCCAATGTCACCCTTTTCACTAGCACCATCAAATATTTAATAGTTTTTGCTTACGTGGCATCCTATGTGGCAAAAATATCTGACTTGGCATATTTTTTTTCCACATCAGATTTCCTACTCATCTTTTCCCCATCAAAGTTGTGTCGTTTTGACCTCAGCCTATTCCTTCTAAAATATAACTCAAACGCACGCGCTATTTTGCTCATAAAAACATCGGAGACGTTATCCATTTTCTATTTTAGGGTAACGTCTCCGACAAAGTAGAGAATGGGTAACGTCTCCTATGTTTTTGTCTGCAAAATGGCACGTGCGTTTGAGTTATATTTTAAAAGGAATACGGTGAGGCTAAAACGACACGATTTTGATGGAAAAAATATGAGTAAAAAATCTGGTGTTGAAAAAAATATGCCAAGTCAGATATTTTTGCCACATATGATGCCACGTAAGCAAAAACTATTAAATATTTGACGGTGCTAGTGAAAAGGGTGACATTAGTAGAAATGTAAAACGTTAGGGGTACAATTGACAGAAAAAAAAAACGTTTTGCCACACAGGATGTAACGTCAACAAAAACTGTTAAATATTTGACGGTGTTAGTGAAAAGGGTGACATTGACAAAAACGTAAAATGTTAGGGGTACAATTGACAGCGAAAAAACGTTAGAGGCGAAACTGACAAGACCCCCAAACGTTGGGAGTAGGAAAGACACTTTTGCCTTTAATTATATATCAAGCATGAACAACAAAAACGTTAGACTGCAATATAATCAATATTAAAGTATTCTTGTGCACTTATTCATATAATTATTTGTTCATATATAATGATGTGCTTTGAGTAACAAATTAAATTAGTTTAGTCTTTATATATTTGAGAGATACATATATATATATATTCCTGATCTCCATCCCAAAGCTGTCGAAGACGACTACCACACCTTTGAAGTTCAATAAGGTTCTCTGCGCAAGAGCTTAATGGCACATATGATAGAGGAAAATAGTCCCAATTCAAAATCTTTAAATTCTTAGGAAGAGCGTTGAAATCTTCAAAAATGTATACATTTGGTGAAGACTCCACTCTACTTGAAATAGAAAACCTTAAAAATTTTAAGTGGTTCATCCTTTTGAAGATACTAGCTTTCACAAAAATCTCTTTTCCCTCACACAAATTTAAAGATATGCATTGAACTATCTCAGCCCCCTGATAAATCAAACAAAAAAAAAATCAATATTACTATCATTATGAGAAATAAAAAATCATACAAAATTTAGATCCATTTTAGTTAATTTTCAATCAAGTTTAATTCAGCAATAACAATAAATATCTCTAAAGAACACACATATATATACTAGAGACTTCACAAGCACGTAAGTGCATGTAGTTTATTTCTTGATTTATTAAAAATATAATATTTTAAAATAATAAAAAATTAATATTTTAAAATTTTAAAAAAACAATATAAAATAATAAAAAAAATTATTTACTTCATCATTATACTCATAACTACTCTACCTATTATCCATACTTTCTCTCTCTTGCCTGGTCACGTTGTATATTATAATTTATTTTTAAATTGCAAATAGATTTTTTTTTTAACAAAAGAAGTGTAACACAAAAAAAACAGTCATATTATATTAATATAGATATACATTCATGCAAAATCAAATTTCAAACTTTTAAAACAGGCATTTTCATATGCTAAATATATTCAATCACTCTCGGCAAGCATTCAAATATTGTTAACTATCAATTTGGGAGTCAAAATGTTTATAAGAATTCATAATGCATAAAGTCAATGAATTTGAAGAAATTTCTCAATCGGTATAGGTTTGATTTCAACTCCGCCTATGCTTGCATAGCCGGTCCCAAGCCCGGATAAAGGAGGAGGGTTGTGTTAGGTAATCGACAGCTAACGTAAAACTCTGTCGAATCTTCATGAATATGGATCAACGACGTGAACATGTTATGGCTAGGCCGTTGCTCGGAAGCAATGCGCTGTATGGCTTGAGTACAGTGTCAAATGAGCAAGGGCCGCTACATCAATGCCCGGATGTAGTGAAAAATAAGCAAGGGTTCCCACATTTTCGTGGACGGATGTGGGTAAAGAAGCTAGTCCATAAGGGTAGGATACGCTTTGGGACTTGGAATATTGGCACACTTACAGGTAAATCGATGGAGATAGTAGACACCATGATTAGGAAAAAAGATAAATGTAATGTGCCTAAAAGAGACTAAATGGGTAGGAGATAAGGCTAGAGAATTAGACACTTCAGGTTTTAAGCTTTGGTACGCGGGCAAGTCCAAAGCAAAAAACTGGGTAGGTATAATTATAGATAAAGAATGGAAGGACAAGGTGGTAGAAATAAAAAGAATTTCCCTAAAGCTTGTAGTGGATAGAGAGACCTTTAATGTTATTAGTGCCTACGCACCACAAGTAGGATTAGGAGAACAACATAAGCTTAAATTCTGGGAGGACCTAGAAGCTTTAATATAGGGAATAGTGTTTAGGGAAAATATCTTCTTAGGAGGAGATCTAAATGGGCATGTAGGGAGGGACGCTAGAGGATACGAAGGTTATCACGAAGGACATGGCATCGGAGAGGTAAACGCAGAGGGTAAAACAATCTTAGATTTTGCTTTAGCTTTTAATCTCATTATAGCAAACACTTGTTTTAAAAAGAGGGTAGATCATCTTATTACCTACAAGAGTGGGGCGACATCTTCCCAAATTGATTTCTTTTTGGTAAGGAAATCAGATAGGAAACTTTGCACCCATTACAAAGTCATTCCGGGAGAGAGCCTAACTACCCAACATAGGATCTTGGTAATGGATGTTCAGGTTAAGGGTAGTGGCAAACGAAACAATAAAAAACCAAGCCCTAGGATAAGGTGGTGGCTTTTGAAGGGTGAAACACAAGAGAGTTTCAAAAGAAAGATGTTGGAAGAGAGGACTTGGGAAACACAAGGAGATGCAAACAACATGTGGAATACAATGGCACAAGGAATTAGGAACGTGACAACAAAAACACTAGGTATATTTAGAGGTTTTGGACCGAAGGGGAAAGAATCTTGGTGGTGGGAGGGAAACACAAGGAGATGCAAACCACATGTGGAATACAATGGCACAAGGAATTAGGAACGTGACAACAAAAACACTAGGTATATTTAGAGGTTTTGGACCGAAGGGGAAAGAATCTTGGTGGTGGGATGAAAGTGTACAAAACAAGATTAAGGTTAAAAGAGAATGTTATAAAACATGGCAGTCATGTAGAGATAATGTAAGTTGGGAGAACTATACGGTAGCTAAGAAAGATGTTAAGAGGATAGTGTCAGAGACAAGAAATAGAGCCTACGAAGGGTTTTACCAATATTTAGGAACCAAAGATGGGGAGAGAAAAATATTCAAACTTGTTAAGAGTAAGGAGAGAAAGACAAGAGACATAGATCAAGTGAAATGTATTAAGGATGAAGAAGGTAATATCTTGGTAAAGGACCAAGATATTCAAGAACGATGGAAGGATTATTTTGACAAACTTTTTAATGAAGGACAAACGGCTGCTAGTCATACTGATGTGCTAAGTACTAACGAAGAGGATCTCAATTATAGTTTTTATCGGAGAATACAAGAGTACGAGGTGGCACAAGCATTGAAGAGAATGGATAATAGCAAAGCAGTAGGACCAGATAATATACCCATTAAGGTGTGGAAGAACCTAGGAAGCAAAAGCGTAAGTTGGTTAACAAAGCTCTTTAATGTGATATTGAGATCCAAGAAAATGGCGGATGAATGGAGGAAAAGTACTTTGATCCCAGTATAAGAACAAGGGGATATACAAAATTGTGCAAATTATAGGGGGATCAAACTCATGAGCCATACTATGAAGCTATGGGAGAAGGTTATCGAGCGGAGGCTGAGGTTGGAGACGCGAATTACAGAGAATCAATTTGGGTTCATGCCAGGGAAGTCAACCATAGAGGTAATATATCTATTAAGAAGATTGATGGAGAGATACCAGAGGTCTCATAAGGATCTATATATAGTTTTTATTGACCAAATGGAAGATAGCCTAATAACTAGAGGTAGGGGAAGACCAAAGAAAAATATAGGAGAAACGATTAAGAAGGATCTATCCATAAATAACCTAACCATAGAAATGTGCAAAGACAGAACATGTTGGCGTCGCTTGATCCATATAGCTGACCCCACCTAGTGGGAAAAGGCTTTGATTGTTGTTGGTATAGGTTTGATTTCAAAATATTAATTTAGAAGATAAATATTTTAGGAGAGAAATTCTTGTAAATTAAATATTAAATATCATGAATAAGATTAGAAAAGACAAAAAAAAAACCCTAGATAATTATATATGTAACTGAAAATTATTTAAGAACAAAAAATTATAATTGATAATATGTATATCACCCTTATAAATCTAATCTGCAAACTGCAATTAACTCAAAGTTTAAGAAGACAAATATATATTACTGGTAAAGTTCAAAATAACTATAAACAATAAAATTAAAAAAGATAAACATGTACCTCATTATTGTCGAAAAAATTACAAACATCATCATGCTTCCACAATCGAATAGGTCTTCTAGGGTTAGTGATTAATTGTTGCATAGAAATTTCTTGGCCCATTTTCTGTATTAGATTATGCATTTGGATATCACCAGAAAATTCATTCATCGAAATGAGAGACCTTTCTTCAAGAACATTTATCTCAATATATATGCAAGAGTCATAGTAATCTCTAATGAATTTCATAGAAAGCCAATGCCTTTTCTCTAAAAAAACATGCCAAGTCAAGAAATATATTATTTTGCCTGTCATCAAGTCCATCATAACTCAGCCGCAGCACTTGAAAAATGCCTTTGTGTGGAGCTTCTTTTAGCTTTTCCAAAGCACTTTCCCACTCTTTTTTTCTTCTTCCATACAAAAAGCAACCCAAAATTATCAAAGCTAATGGATTTCCTTCGCAATATTTCACTACCCTCTCAGATAACTCCATATAACTTTTATCAACCGACTCATTTTCCTTAAAGGCTTTCAAACTAAAGAGTCGCAGGGCATCGTGGGATTTCATATTCTGAACATGGTATGTTTTGAAAACTATAGCATTCTTCAGAACTTGCATATCTCTTGATGTGATAATAATTCTACTCTCGCATCCACACCAATCGCACACATTGATTAAATCTTCAACTTGTACTATATCGTCTACATCATCAAGCACCAAAGGAATTTTTGTGTGCTGAAGCCTATTTTTCACAAAATTGGATCTTAGGCAGTTAGGTTGTATGTGTCAACGTCTTCATCTTTTAATAATTCTTTCAAACATTTCTCTTGTAACTGCTCCAAACCATTCCTTGTTAGTTGTTCTCATACATTTTGAATAAAGGAGAAAGATTCAAATTTTGCTTTCAATTTTTGAAATATGACTTTAGCAAGTGTTGTCTTGCCTATACCACCCATACCCCATATTCCCACAATGCGAGCCTCTGACATTAATTCTTCAATTTTCTCAATATGATGATAAATTCTAACAAGCCCTTCAAAGTGACATGAGGATATACAATCTAGTTTGTTCAAGATATCTTTCACAATTTCTTTAATGAGTTCGGATTCAGGCCTGGCACAAATGCAAATTAAAAAGAACCAAAAAAAGTATATATAAGATTAAGTAAATAGAAAAAAAAAACATAAATACAAAATACCAAACAAGCATATACTTTAGCTTCATTCAATTATTTATGCACTAGCTAGCTATAATATTTATGAATACTAATAACAAGAGTCCACAAATTAAAATGGAAGGCCACAGGCAAAGATCCAAGGAAATAATTATGGAACTAAAAGTTACCTAACATTCTTTGAATCCCATCCACTGAGACTTGCTGCTTGAATCAAAGCATCCCTCCACTTTTGCACTTTCTCCTTCTCATGTTTAAATCTTTTCTCAAGTGTTGCCAAGGCATCTCCATAACTTCCAATTTGTTTGCGTATATTTGATGGATCAACATTATAGAAAATAGGAATCACACTGCTTCCATATTTCTGCTTGCATTCCATTATCTTATTAAGCTCTTTCAAACACCACGTTGAAGAAGCATATAATCTTCTGAAAAGATGATCACACATATGGCAGATTCTTCAATTACTTTCATAAGAGCTTCTGAGATTTGTTCTCTTTTGCGGAGTTTGTGATCTATATAAGTCTTAATTCCTGCCTTGCGTAATGCTTCATAAAGATGACTAGTAAAAGTATAACGAGTATCTTCTCCTCTGAAGCTAAAAAACACATCGTGCTTGGTAGTTCCAGGAGTAACAACAATATCAAAAGAAGAATCAACCGTTGAAATTGGAACAATAGCATTACTAGTACTAGAAACAAATCACAAAAAAACAAATATTGGATATTTATTAGTAGCAAATTAAACAATAATTATTTAGAAACTGAGAAGTTACCTAGTAGTAGCAACAGGAGATGAAGCATGGAGTGAAGCTGAAATAAATTTGAGAGCTTTATAAAGTGCAATGGTTGATATGAGCATTAAGACCTTGCTTGAATCCATCATTGCTTGCACTTTCTACGATCTGAAGGTGAAGAACAAACTAACACAAGTTGGTGTTTTAAATAGAAAAATAATTAAATTAGCTTAATTAACAAACTTTAAGGTTTAGTCATAGTTTTCAAAAGTTCATCACATTTGTTTCAACTTTATTGGAATCACATGTTGAAAATGTTTTGGTCTTTCTCCCTCAGAAGCCCAAATGCCGAGGTCTTGACATCAATTATTTTTTACCAATTAGCAAATTGCAAAAAAATAAAAGACCATAAAAACTCCTCCAACAAAAAGTATAATCTGTTGGGCCCCGCACAAAAATATAAAGAAAAGAGAAAGAAGAACACACAAAAATTTTAACGTGATTCGGTGCCTCAAGACCTACTACCACGACCCCAACTGGGACAAATTTTACTACTTGTAATTTTTGAACGGAAAAATTACAAACCCTCCTCAATACATAAAAATACCCAAAACCCAATACACTCAATGGTTATAGGCTAGTATTCTTATGTGTGTTGGAACCTATATAACTCACACCTATTTATATAAGCTCCTCACCCACTCACTCACTAAATCTAACCAATGTGGGACTTTGAATTACACACAACAAATCCTCCCTTAATCCAAAGTCCTACATTATTTTTCTCTATAAAAAAACTAAACTCTCCTATTAATTTTTTGACTTCTTCTGCTTCTGCAACGATCCTCCCTTGATGCAGAATCCTCTAACATCCTCAGATTAACTCATCTTCATAAGAAACCACATTAGTAGAAGAAACTCCCTTTGATCTGCCTCTTTTCTCCTTCATGCTTTGCAAGTCCTCCCTGAAGTCTGGGCATCTCATCTGTATGTGACCCAACTGTCCACAGTAATGGCACTCAACAGTGCTCATGTCTCTCGATCGAGAATTTCTTCCAAGTTGATCACCCTTCTTCTTCCTTTCACTATCCACTGCTAGTATATGACTGTCCCTGAAAGACTCTTCACCACCCATCATCCTCTGACTCTCTTTCAAGGTACTCATCACTTCATCTAGATTCAGTGTGCTCTTTCCTGCTAGCATTGACTAGACTAGAGGCTTGAAGGATTTTGGTAGTGAAGCCAAGAGAAGCAGCGCTTGCTCTTTATCCTTAATAGTCTCCCCTGCATTCAACAGTCTAGATACCATCTCATTAAATTTGTTAATGTGATCAGTCACATTACCTCCCTCTTCCATCTTCAATGAGTACAAGTCCATCTTCATCATCAATCGATTGGTCAATGTCTTCGACGCAAACTTGCTCTCCAATGTGTCCCACAACTTCTTCGGTGATGTCTCCTTCAGCACAGTCACTTTTATCTGTGGGGCTAGTGCCAATCGAATTGTACTAACAGCCTTTTTCTGAATTGTACTCCAATCTGACTCTTTTATTTCACTCGGTTTCTCATCCTGCAATGCTAAGTCAAGACCCTGCTGAACCAAATAATCTTGAATCGTGCATTGCCACAGTGTAAAATTCGTTCTCCCATCAAACAACGGAACTTCAAACTTCAGGGTGTTCATGTATTTAACCCAACTCTTGGCTAAATACTTCCACTCACACAGCCAACCAACCAGCACCACAAACAACCCAAACTCAAAAGAAAATCTGACTTAAAAAAAAAGAGAAAATAAGCCAGAACCAACCTCTCTCCAAATTGTTGACGTGGCGCTGACGACTCCTTTCTCTTGCTCTTTCTCCCTTCTTCCTCACTAGGCCGGAACCTGCCTCTGATACCACTTGTTAGGCCCCGCACAAAAATATAAAGAAAAGAGAAAGAAGAACACACAAAAATTTTAACGTGGTTCGATGTCTCAAGACCTACTACCACGACCCCAACTGGGACAAACTTTACTACTTGTAATTTTTGAACGGAAAAATTACAAACCCTCCTCAATACATAAAAATACCCAAAACCCAATACACTCAATGGTTATAGGCTAGTATTCTTATGTGTGTTGGAACCTATATAACTCACACCTATTTATATAAGCTCCTCACCCACTCACTCACTAAATCTAACCAATGTGGGACTTTGAATTACACACACAACATAATCAAAATGTATATAGAGTTCATTAATTGGATAACAAAAGAAAAATAAAATTTTAAAAATTTAACTTATTCCACACACTGGACATTGACGTATTTAAAGGTCTACTAATTCCGCAGGTTCAAAACAGAGGCTTGAGCAAAAATTAAATTGAACGAAATTTTCTTTCTTAACTCAAGCAACTATTTAATCAGAGGAAACAACTTTTTAAAAAAAGATTTTGGAGCAGGAATGATTAAAAATAAGTAAACTCGAGCAATGAGCAGAAATTAATCGAAGCTTTTTTTTTGGGTTTAGGAAAAAATTGTTTAGAAAGAAATTAAATAAGAAAGCCGAAACAAAGAATATTGCAAAAGTTCCTCAAAATAAAATTACTAAAGAGAATATCCAAGATAAAATTTGAATAATAATTAGTGAGTCTAAAGCAATCATATCTGAAATGAGCATATTATGATTTATATCTAAAACAAAATAAATATTTAAATTAGTTATAGATTTTATTAACTTAACTCACCGCAAATTGGTTGGGTGCTTCACAATTTAAGTGCAAGTGAAGTTGATGAAAGCCACCTCCAATCTTCAACAATATTGGATTCTACTCTTCTTACAGTAATTGACTTTTTTCTTTTTCTTTTTTTGGCAGATTAAATTAAAAAATAACGGAAAACTAAGAATTTTTTTTTCTTTCTG
The DNA here is from genome assembly GCA_014851425.1 of Senna tora. Taxonomy (NCBI): domain Eukaryota; kingdom Viridiplantae; phylum Streptophyta; class Magnoliopsida; order Fabales; family Fabaceae; genus Senna; species Senna tora. The sequence goes on from CM026266.1 coordinate 8,878,737, forward strand.
GGATTTTGGAGCAGAAAATAGAGAAAAATGAGCAAAAACAGTGAAAGACTAAGGTGGAAATTAAATAAACAGCGATATATATATATATATAATACTCATATTCTTATAAGTTCGGAAGATTGCAGCGTGGGTCCATCTCCCCGATCTACCTCTTCAATTAAAGCCAAGAACTTCAATTATTTAAAGTCAAGATCTTGGGTAGAGATTCTGAGAAGAGAGTTTGTACGTGAATCTATAATTTACAGATGCAAGTAATGTTACAACTTAGGATTAATTTACCTGATTTTGTTTTTGGCGCAAACACAGGAAAAAGGGACTAATATATAAAAAGTTATGATTGAAATTTGAATAAATTATTCCACATCTGGATCAGGGGAAATATATATATAACTTTGAATAAAAATTTATCAAAAATAAATAAATAAATAACTTCGAATGAAAAAAAGTTAAAAAAACACTAATCAATATTCACTTAGAAGTAGACAATATTTTGTTTTGTTTTTTTTTTTAATCAAAAGTCCACCTCTTTTGTAAATTGATTCAATTTTGTCCTTTTGTCACACAATTGATCCAAAATTTAATTAGCACTAAATTTAAAAATTTGTTCATTGAATAATTATTTATTTATAAAAATATATTAAGTTGCAGGTAAACCTAACATCAAATTCAACAAATTGCTGGCTAAATTTGACATAAAAAATGTGATAAGTACATCCATCAACATATATTTCTTCAATATCCGAGGCAAGACACTTAAAAGAAGGACAATTTTTATATATTTGTTCATGAGTCATGTTGATGAATAAGATAATTCATCGAATTGGGATCCAAAATCTAAAATAAATTGCTCTGGAATCAAGGGAAAAGTCTAAACTCATATAATTTAGATCATGGTGGATATATAGTGGTCTCGTGGACCTTCCTATGGCATCCAGTGAGATTGTAGGATTGATGATAGGTTGAAGGGTTGATGAGAAGTACTTAGGCTCTGCAAGTAATTTCAAGGATGGAAGGCCACTCATATTATCCCTTTTCTGTAATGTTAGATCTGTTAATAGTGACCAACGGTTGATGGTGTTGGGAAGTGATCTTGTTAATCTCAATCTCACCTTAACACATTCACTGCTTATTATGCTGTTACTACAACATTCCACTTCCCTCCTCATGAACTTCTTATTACTGCTATTCCTATTCCTCCCACCACATTCCACTCCTCTCAATTCCAACCATTCCCTTGACATTCCTGTTTTCCGTAATGCATAGACTTCAATGAATTTATTACTTTCCTCAACCCTCGAAAACTCATAAGTCCCAAAACGTCTCTTGAAATTCTCAGACTCAGACATATCTACCCAAGGAACTATCATCACAAATGGAAGTAAAGACCTCAAACTTTGTCCCAACAATTTTATCTCACCACCATTCTCAATATTTGTAAATGGTACTGACACTCCTTTAACTTGAGAACCACAAATTCCTTCATGATCATCTGATATGAAGACCTTGATGGTCACTTTATTGAAAGACAAGTTAAGAAGATCAAAACCTTTGTACACAGCTACTAACCCAACACTTCCATTCATCTTGCTGCCAATACTTACGCACCTTAGCCTTTTGCAGAAAGTTGAATATACATCCTCAAGTTTCGGTAAGACAGTTGAAGAATGAATTTGAACCAAATTTTCACACCCCTTAGCCAATACTGTTTCAATATTTGGGGCTTGAGAGAGATCTGGTAAACTAATGAGGTGCTCAGAGTACGAGACATTAATTATCTTTAATTTTGGGAAATGCTGGATAGGAATTAAGAAAAATGGATTAGATAACTAAGAAATTTAATTATATATCAAGCATGAACAACAAAAACGTTAGACACTGCAATATGTAATTAATATTAAATCATTCCTATTGTGCATTTATTCATATAATTATTTTTTCATATATAACAAATTAAATTAGTTTAGTCTTTATATATTTGAGAGATAAATGTATATAAATATATACCTGATCTCCATCCCAAAGCTGTTGAAGACTACTAAAACGCATTCGAAGTTCAATAAGATTCTCTGCGCAACAGCTTAATGGCACATATAATAAAGGATAACAGTCCCAATGCAAAATCTTTAAATTCTTAGGAAGAGCGTTGAAATCTTCAAAAATGTATACATTTGTTGAAGACTCCACTATACATAACTTATAAAACTTTAAAAATTTTAAGCGGTTCATCTTTTTGAAAATACTAGTTTTCACAAAAATCTCTTTTGTCTCCCACAAATTTAAAGATATGCATTGAATTCTCTCAGCCCCCTGATAAATCAAACCAAAAAAATCATTATTACTATTATTATGAGAAATAAAAAATATATAAAATTAAGATTCATTTCAGTTAATTTTGAATTAAGTTTAATTCAGCAATAACAATAAATTTCTCAAAAGAACACACATATATATATATACTAGAAATTTCACAAGAACATACATGCATGTAATTTATTTCTTGATTTTTTAAAACTATTATAATTTAAAATAATTAAAATTTTAATATTAAAAAAATTTTAAATACAACATAAAATAATAGTTAAATAGTAAAAATTTATTTAGTTCTTCTCATAACTACCACACCCTACACTACCCATTATAAAAATTATGAGAAATAAAACATCATACAAAATTAAGATTAATTTTGAATCAATTTTTATTCAACAATAACCAAAAAATTTCAAAAATACAAATATATATACTAGAGACTTCACGTACACATACGTACATGCGATTATTTATTTTTAAAAAATATAATATTTTTAAATAATAAAACATTTAATATTTGATATTTTTTAATTTTTTAATTTTTTAAATTCAACCTATTAAATTTTAAAATAATAATTAAATAATAAATAGTTATTTACTTCCTCATTCTTCTCCTAACTATCTACTCATTATCCGGACTTTCTCTCTCCTATCTCATCGTATCATATATTCTATTTTTTAAAAAAAATAATAAATAGATTTTTTGAGAAAAAAAAGTGTAACACTCCAAAAAAAAGTGTAACACAAAAAAAAAAACAGCTATATCAATATAAATTAAATATACATTTACACAACATAATCAAATTTCAAACTATAAAAACATGCATTTCCATATGCTAAATATATTCGATCACTTTAGACAAACATTCAAATATTGTTAATTATCAATTTGAGGGCTAATTTATTATTATACAATTTTAAAAAAAAATTATTTATTAAAATAAAATATAAATATTTTTATTTCCTATGATACTACATATACATAAAAAAAATTTTGTATGAGGACCTTTTCCCAATGGTAAGACAAAGGCCCTAAATATTTTTATTTCCTATGATACTACATATACATAAAAAAAAATTTTGTATAAGGACCTTTTCCCAATGGTAAGACAAAGGCCCTGCCAAATTGTCATGTCTGAATACATATATTGATGGATGGATCCATCCATCAATATATATATATTATAATAACTATTATTTATTATAATATTAATTTAATATATATTATAATATATTTATTATTTTATAAAATAAATTATATAATATTTATATATAAATAACTATATAAAATTTAAATTATTTTATAAGATTAATTTTTATTTGGGTAATGTACTCTTGTTGTCCCCAAAACTTTGTTGTAATTTTCATTTCTGTCCCAACTTTTTTTTTTGTTCATTTCTACTCCTAAACTTTCAATTTTATTTATGCCTACCCTTTTTGTTAACACCGTTAACTTGCTTGACAAAATTTGCTGACATGAATGATGAATGTGTATTTCTTGTGCAACCTCACTGTCCACCTCATTTTTCACATCGCATTTAACTTTTTCCTTTTATTAAAAAAATTAAACTAATCCAAATAAAAAAAACACAAACCAAACTTTTACCCTAAAATGTTTTTTTTTATTTGGATTAGGTTACTTATTTTTGTAAAGTAAAAAGTTAAATGTAAGGTGGACAATAATGTGGCAAAAGAAATATACATTCATAGTTCTCGTCAGCAAATTCTGTCAAACAAGTTAACGATGTGAACAGTGAGGTGGCACAAGAAATACACATTTATCATTCATGTCAACAAAAGTAAGTTAATGGTGTTAGCAAAAAGGGTAGGAATAAACAAAATTAAAAGTTTGGGAGTAAGCATGAACAAAACAAATTGGAACAAAAATAAACATTACAGCAAAGTTGCGGCAACAAGGATAATTTATCAAATATAAATTAGTCTTATAAAATAATTTTTAAATAATTTAAATTTTATATAGTTATTTATATATAAATATTATATAATATATATTAAATTAATATTATAATAAATAATCCATATTATATTATAATATATATATATATTTATTGATGGACGTACAATTTGGTAGGCGAAGGGTGAAGGCCTTCATACAAAATTTTTTTTATATGTAGTATCATAGAAAATAAAAATATTTATAATTTATTTTAATAATTAATTTTTTTAAAAATTGTATAATAATAAATTAGCCTCAATTTTAGAGTCAAAATATTTATAATAATTCATAATGCATAGGATCAGTGAATTTGAAGATTTTTCTCAAAGTTTTGATTTCAAAATATTAATTTAGAGTTTAAGAAAAAAAATATATATCACTGGTAAAGTTCAAAATAACTAAAAACAATAAAAATAAAAAGATAAATTTGTACCTCATTATTGTCGAAGAAATTACAAACATCATTATGCTTCCACAATCGAATAGGTCTTCTAGGGTTAGTGATTAATTGTTGCATAGAAATTTCTTCGCCCATTTTTTGTATTAGATTATGCATTTGGATATGATCATCACCAAAAATTTCAATCATCGAAATGAGAGACCTTTCCTTAAGAACATTTATCTCAATATATATGCAAGAGTCATAGTAATCTCTTATGAAGTCCACAGAAAGCCAATGCCTTTCTCTAAATAAGCATGCCAAGTCGAGAAATATATTCTTTTGCCTGTCATCAAGTCCATCATAACTCAGCCGCAACACTTGAAAAATGCCTTTGTGTGGACCTTCTTTTAGCTTTTCGAAAGCACTTTCCCACTCTTTTTTTCTTCTTCCATACAGAAAGCAACCCAAAACTACCAGAGCTAATGGATTTCCTTCACAATAGTCCACTACCCTTTCTGATAACACCATATAACTTTCATCGGTCGGCTCCTTTTGTTTAAAGGCTTTCAAACTAAAGAGTCGCAAGGCATCATAGGATTCCATATTCTGAACATGATATGTTTCGAAAGCTATAGCATTCTTCAGAACTTGCATATCTCTTGATGTGATAATAATTCTACTCCCGCATCCAAACCAATCGCACACATTGATTAAATCTTCAACTTGTACTATATCGTCTACATCATCAAGCACCAAAAGAATTTTTTTGTGCTGAAGCCTATTTTTCACAAAATTAGATCTTAGACTGTATGTGTCAATGTCTTCATCTTTTAATAATTCTTTCAAACATTTCTCCTGTAACTGCTCCAAACCAATCCTTATTAGTTGCTCTCGTACATTTTCAATAAAGGAGAAAGATTCAAATTCCGCTTTCAACTTTTGAAATACGACTTTAGCAAGTGTGGTCTTGCCTATACCACCCATACCCCATATTCCCACAATGCGAGCCTCTGACATTAATTCTTCAATTTTCTCAATATGATGATAAATTCCAACAAGTCCTTCAAAATGACATGAGGACATGCAATCTAGTTTGCTCAAGATATCTTTCACAATTTTTTTAATGAGTTCAGATTCAGGCCTAACACAAATGCAAATTAAAAAGAACCAAAAAAAGGTATATGTAAGATTAAGTAAATAGAAAAAAAAAAAGAAAACAAATAAAAACTACCAAATCAAAACAAGAGTCCACAAATTAAAATGGAAGGCCACAAGCAAAGATCCAAGTAAATAATTATGGAACTAAAAGTTACCTAACATTCTTTGAATCCCATCCACTGAGACTTGTTGCTTGAATCAAAGCAGCCCTCCACTTTTGCACTTTTTCTTTCTCATGTTTAAATCTTTTCTCAAGTTTTGCCAGCGCATCTCCATAACTCCCACTTTGTTTGCGTACATTTGATGGATCAACATTATAGAAAATAGGAATCACACTGCTTCCATATTTTTGCTTGCATTCCATTATCTTATTCAGCTCATCCAAACACCACGTTGAAGAAGCATAATCTTCTGAAAAGATAATCACACATATGGCAGATTGTTCAATTACTTTCATAAGAACTTTTGAGATTTGTTCTCCTTTGTGGAGTTTGTGATCCATATAAGTCTTAATTCCTGCCTTGCCCAATGCTTCATGAAGATGACTAGTGAAAGTATAACGAGTATCTTCTCCTCTGAAGCTAAGAAACACATCGTGCTTGGTAGTTCCAAGAGTAACAACAATGTCAGAAGAAGAATCAACCGTTGAAATTGGAACAATAGCATTACTACTACTAGAAACAAATCACAAACAAACAAATATTGGATTATTATTAGTAGCAAATTAAACAATATATGTAGTTACAATAATTATTTAGAAACTGAGAAGATACCTAGGAGTAGCAACAGGAGATGAAGCATGAAGTGTAGCTGAAATAAATCTGAGAGCTTTATAAAGTGCAATTGTTGATATGAGCATTAAGACCTTGCTTGAATCCATCATTGCTTGCACTTTCTACGATCTGAAGGTGAAGAACAAACTAACACAAGTTAGTGTTTTAAATAGAAAAATAAATAAATTAGCTTAATTAATGACTATCAGAGCATAATCAATGTGTTAGAAAATTGGGGCTCACATTAATTAATTTGTTTTATAATTAAGAGGGTTAATATTGTTGTGTGTGTAATTCAAAGTCCCACATTGGTGGGGTGTGTGGAGTGAGTGGGTGAGGAGCTTATATAAATATGTGTGAGTTATATAGGTTCTAACACACATAAGAATACTAGCCTATAACCATTGGGTGTATTGGGTATTTTTTATGTATTGAGGAGGGTTTGTAATTTTTCCGTTCAAAAATTACAAGTAGTAAAGTTTGTCCCAGTGAGGATCGTGGTAGTAGGTCTTGAGGCACCGAACCACGTTAAAATTTTTGTGTGTTCTTCTTTCTCTTTTCTTTATATTTTTGTGCGGGGCCCAACAAGTGGTATCAGAGCCAGGTTTCGGCCTAGGGAGGAAGAAGGGAGAAAGAGCAAGAGGAAGGAGTCGTCATCATCCAGTCAGCGCCACGTCAGCAATTTGGAGAGAGGTTGGTTCTAGCATATTTTCTCATTTTTTTCAAATCAGATTTTCTTTTGAATATGGGCTGTTTGTGGTGCTGGTTGGTTTGCTGTTTGAGTGGAAGTATTTAGCCAAGAGTTGGGTTAAATACAATGAACACCCTGAAGTCTGAAGTTCCGTTGTTTGATGGGAGAACGGATTTTACACTCTGGCAATGCACGATTCAAGATTATTTGGTTCAACAGGGTCTTGACTTACCATTGCAGGATGAGAAACCAAGTGAAATGAAAGAGTCAGATTGGAGTACAATTCAGAAAGAGGCTGTTAGTACAATTTGGTTGGCACTAGCCCCGCAGATAAAAGTGACTGTGCTGAAGGAGACATCACCAAAGAAGTTGTGGGACACGTTGGAGGGCAAGTTTGCGTCGAAGACATTGACCAATCGGTTGATGATGAAGACGGATTTGTACTCATTGAAGATGGAAGAGGGAGGTAATGTGACTGATCACATTAACAAATTTAATGAGATGGTATCTAGACTGTTGAATGCAGGGAAGACTATTAAGGATGAAGAGCAAGCGCTGCTTCTCTTGGCTTCACTACCAAAATCCTTCAAGCCTCTAGTCCAGTCAATGCTAGCAGGAAAGAGCACACTGAATCTAGATGAAGTGATGAGTACCTTGAAGGAGAGTCAGAGGATGATGGGTGGTGAAGAGTCTTTCAGGGACAGTCATATACTAGTAGTGGATAGTGATAGGAAGAAGAAGGGTGATCAACTTAAAAGAAATTCTCGATCGAGAGACATGAGCACTGTTGAGTGCCATTATTGTGGACAGTTGGGTCACATGCAAATGAGATGTCCAGACTTCAGGGAGGACTTGCAGAGCATGAAGGAGAAGAGAGACAGATCAAATGGAGCTTCTTCTACTAATGTGGCTTCTTATGAAGATGAGTTAATCTGCGGATGTTAGAGGATTCTGCAGCAAGGGAGGATTGTTGCAGAAGCAGAAGAGAGTCAGAAAATTAATAGGAAAGTTTAGTTTTTTTTATAGAGAGAAATAATGTAGGACTTTGGATTAAGGGAGGATTTGTTGTGTATGTAATTCAAAATCCCACATTAGTGGAGTGAGTGGGTGAGGAGCTTATATAAATAAGTGTGAGTTATATAGGTTCCAACACACATAAGAATACTAGCATATAACCATTGGGTGTATTAGATTTTGGGTATTTTTTATGTATTGAGGAAGGTTTGTAATTTTTCCGTTAAAAAATTACAAGTAGTAAAGTTTGTCCCAGTGGGGGTTGTGGTAGTAGGTCTTGAGGCACTGAACCACGTTAAAATTTTTATGTGTTCTTCTTTCTCTTTTCCTTATATTTTTGTGCGGGGCCCAACAAATATGTGGTCCATTAAAAAAAGACCCAAAATTATTAAGTCGTAACACACATTACAGTTAAAAATCTGATCAGATGGCAAAATACATATAGGCCGGGCACTTACTGGGCCTAGGAGGACCCAATAAGGCCCATAATAATCCCTAAAAACTTTTAAATTATCATTAATTACATTAAGTGTGAGGGCACGGAGATAGTTGCATGAAAGTATACTAAGGACTCAAACAACCACCCAATCCTTCAGCTTGAAACACAAAACTTCCTTCCCAGCTTGCATTTTCTTGAAAGAATCAAGAAAATTTTCTACAGTCTCCTCATAATCAATACACTCAATAAAAGACTTGAAAGCAAAATTTCTTTTCGAAACCCAATTAAGTACCAACTACAAAAATACTCTCATTAGAGTGATTTATTAGATGCACATACCCCCATTAAGGTACAACAAGGATAGTACCTTAACTAAGGTGCTGTTTGGTAGCCGGTGAGTATTTAGTGGGAAGTGGAAGTGGAAATGGAAGTTTTTTATGTGTGTTTGGTATGTAAGGAAAGGGAAATAAAAATAAAAATTAAGATTGTTTGGTATGATAGGAATAAGGGAGGGAAGTGGAAGTTAAAATATACAAAATACTATGTTACCCTTACCCTTACCCTTACCCTAGTCTCACTCTCACGCACGGCTCTCTCTCTCTCTCTCACGTCTTGCACGGCTCTCTCTCTCGCACGCCTCTCATCTCGTTTCATAGCCGCATACTGGTGCTTCTCTTCTTCTCCCTCACTCGAGACTCTTCCTCTCCCTCAACCGCCTCTCTTCCTCTCATCCTCAACCGCCTCTGTCTTCCTCTGTTTCTCTCCTCCCAAACCGCCTCCCTCTTCCTCTCTTCCTCACATTCTCAACAGCCCCATTTTTTGCAGCTCAACCGCGTGCGTCTTGGTGTGCGTCTTCTTCAACCTTCAAGCGTTCCTCAACTGATAAGGTCCAGGTATGTATCAGCCGGCTGATACATGCCCATCAGCCGGCTGATAAGGTACAGTCATGAGGAAGAGTGAATCAAATGGAAAAATTTTTAAGAATGCTACCTTCATCATCACCAAAGAACTCCATCTCCTTCCTTCTTGCCTCTCTCTCAGATTTGTGGCTGACTGTGTGTAGAATATATGTGGAGAGAAGGGCAAAATAGTCCTTTCACAAAGCTTATCCTTCTCTCCACCTCACATTCCCTCCACTTCCCTCCACTTCCTTCCACTTCCCTCCAATTTACATGGAAGCAAGCTTCCCACCTAGCAAGGAAGCATGAACTCACCTCACCACTTCCAAAATCATACGAAACACACTTCCTACTCACCTTCCCTCTAACCTCACTTGAGGATGTCATACCAAACGGGGTGTAAATGTTTAAGGAACCCAATTAAATAATAACTATTATGCCTCATCGTCAAGTGTTTCTTTTTTAAATAGTCTAATCAACTATTTAATATTGGTCAAATACCTATTTTGGTCCTCTATGTTTCACTCAAGTTTTAAATTGATCCTTTATCTTTCAAAAGTTTTATATTGGTCCTTTATGTTTTCCAAAAGTTTTATATTTGTCCTTCAGGTTTCATTAAAGTTTTATATTGGTCCTTTTTGTTTCATTCAAGTTTTATATTGGTCCTTCATTTTTCATTGAAGTTATATATTGGTCCTTTATGTTTTATTGAAGTTTTATATTAGTCCTTTATGTTTTATTAGAGTTTCATATTGGTCCTCTCAGCATGGTTTTATTTTTTGCTTAAACGATATTGTTTGGGTGTTTTTGGTGTGTCTAAGGTCATGTCAACTATCTGATACACGTAGGAGAGATTATGTGTCCATATCGGCACGCCACGTCAACAGGTAACTTAAGAAATTGATGGATTTGTACAGAAGGACCAATTTAGAACTTCTGGGAAACATAAAGGACTAATTTAAAACTTCTGAAACATAAAGGACTAATTTAAAACTTGAGTGAAACACAGAGGACCAAAATGAACTTTTGACCTTTAATATTTTTTGGCTTATTAAAACAATTATAATAATAATGGAACAATATGAGCTCCCATGGAATAATTATAGAAAGAATAATTTAAAATATAAAAATGGAAATTTTCGATAAAGAAAAGAAAAAAGATAAAATTTGAATGGAACAATATGAGTCCCGTGCATATCTAGGGACTCATATTGTTCCATTCAAATGAGCAGATTATGATTTATATTTAAAACAAAATAAATATTTAGATTAGTTATAAATTTAACTCACCGCAAATCAGTTTGATGAAAGCCACCTCCAATCTTCAACAGTAATGGATTCTACTCTACTTATAATTGACCTTTTTCTTTTTCTTTTTTTCGGCGGATTAAATTAAAAAATAACGGAAAACTAAGAATTTTTTTTTCTTTTTGGGATTTTGGAGCAGAAAATAGAGAAAAATTAGCAAAAATCAGTGAAAGACTAAGGTGGAAATTAAATAAAAGGAAAAAATTAGATTTTTTTGTAATTTTGGAGCGGAAAACAGAGAAAAGTGAAGGGAGAAAGGACTTAAACAGAGAGGAGATATTTTTTTCTGAAATTTTTTAAAGATCTAGAAGCAGAAAATTCTGAAAAAAAAAAAGTTGAAAAAACGACTTGACGAGAAACTAAATCAGAAGAACTAACTAGACTCTTTAAGAGCAGAGAATAATTTTGAAGTGAATAAAAGAAGAGAGTTAAAGAGAAAAAATTTTGATTTAAGAGCAGAGAAAATTGAGCAATGAGGAAAGAAGCCATAAAACTGGTTTTGCAGATGAATGCGTTGAATACTGAATTTAAAAATATACAAAATTTTCCTGGAAGCCACAAAACTGGTGCTAATTTTCAAACCGCGTGACCCAATTTTAATATTAATTATTATTGAATTAAATCATTTGAAGTTGGGAAATATAAAAAAATAGACAAAAATTTAGGGAAAGAAGATTAAGTAGGATTGCTTGCGGGTTGGTTTGGTTCGGGTTTGAAGAAAAATTGGAACCAACCCGATCAAAGTTTGGCGGGTTGGATTGGGTCGGGTTTGGAAAAAAAGAGTGTTGAACCCGAACCAAACCAACCCGCCAATGGACGGGTTGGGTTGGGTTGGTTCGGGTTCAAACCGTCAAATTTATTTTTCTTTTTTTTTACATTTTTTTAATTTTTTTTGAACTTTTAAATTACTTACCTTCATTAAAAAGACTTATTTTCATTTAAGAAAAAGTCAAGAACTTGAAATAAATTAAAATTAACATATTCAAGATATAAACAATTTGTATTTGTTGCTTATGTATTAATGATTTAATATTTTAATGTGTTATAAATTCTTTTTCTAATAATAATATATACTATAGCGGGTTGGCGGGTTGGTTCGGGTTGAGCGAGTTCATAATTTTCAAATCCGCTAACCGAACCAATCAATGAGCGGGTTGAAATTTTGGACCCGAACCAACCTAACCCAAACTAGCGGGTTGGATTGGATTGAGCGGTTTGGCGGGTTGACCCGACCCGGTGATCACCCCTAAGATTAAGTGCCTAAAATTAAAAAAATTAGAGATTGAGTGCAAATTTTTAAAATTAAAAAAATATTACGTGTTTATAACTTAAAATTTTAAAGTTTTCTATGCATTTTAACGTATTTTTATAAATTAAGTCAAAGAAAAGACTCAAACAAAAATTGAATATAAAAAAGGGCTTTTTTTATTTTTTAATGAATATAAAAATAAAAATTTGTGTTTGCGCTCTCACAATTTTATTGAACAACTCAAATTGTACAATTTATATATTTTATCGGATATGCACTTTAATTAGTAGATTCGGATCCATATCTGAATTGTGTGTTTTGATTCGAATATGCTAAAGTACAGTTCCAATAAAGTGTATAAATTGCACAATTTGAGCCGTTAAATATGACTAGCTACTACAATGCAGACACGAGTTTTAAATTTTGTCTGACGACTTAAATATAAAGTGGTTGCCGGAGGTGGTCGCCGGCCGGCGATGGAGGAGGTCGCCGGCGGTCGTCGTCGGAGGGGGTCACCGGAGGCCGTCGCCGGAGGGGCCACCGGAGGCCGGTGGAGGAGGTCGCCGGCGATAATTTTTGGAGGGTTGAGTTAGCTAGGGATTGGCTACGGATTAGCTAGGGATTAGCTACGGCTTAGCTAGGGAATTTAGCTACGGATTAGCTACGGATTAGCTAGGGATTAGCTACGGATTAGCTAGGGAATTTAGCTAGAGATTAGCTAAGGATTAGCTACGGATTAACTACGAAAAAAATCCCTAGCAATTAGCGTCCAAATATTAGCTAGGGAAAAATCCGTAGCTAATCCGTAGCTAATCCCTAGCTAATCGGATTAGCTAGGGATTAGCTACGGATTTTTCCCTAGCTAATCCTGTTTTTTCTTGTAGTGATTGTACACTTCATACACTTACATTTTATTATGACTCGATGACCCAAACCTTTCACTGCTTCATTGACTAATCCAAATTCAAAGACTGATTTTGTGATACTAATAAAAAAATCTAACAATCATATTAATATAGATATATTTTTTACGTGAATCACCTCAAACAAATTACCTATCTCAATCTACAAAGCCAATAACATATTGCATGTGTATTAATTATAATTATATTATTTAATAATTACTAATTTGATTATTTTAACATTTTTGGAAAGATTGTATTACCAAAAAATTATGAAAATTTTGACACCATATATAATTAATTATTTTATATATATATATATATATTAGCCTTCAATTTTTGAAATTGATATTAAATTTTTATTTATGATAGAGAAGGATAAAAAAAATAGATTAATAATTAACTAAACAAGTAATGAGCAAAAAGCGTTTAAATAAATGAATTGTATATTTCTAATATCCGAAGAAAATTTATCATTAAAATATTTACCTCTAAAGAATAATTATATTATATAATTTTTAAATTTAATAAACTTTTTTTGAGGGATTAAAATTCAATAATTAAATTTAAAACTTTAATATTTCCCTTAATCTGGAAGATGATGGAGTAGTACCAACTCTGTAATAGACCCTTTTTTATCGTGTCCTATCTTTTTTTAGTGTGCCATATAATTTGCGCACGAAAAATAAATAATTCAGGTAAATTAATTAATTTGGAGCTTTTTTTTGCGGCCGAGGAAAAAGTGATAATGATTAATTAATCAGCTAATCAAATCTAATTACTTGAAAATTTCAGTTCAAATTTTATTTTTTTAAAAAATATATTTTAAAATTGTATTTGCTTACAATAAATATATACTAACTATTGTTGGTTTTTGTCCATGTATAACACTTTAGGGTTTCTCATAGGGTTTCTCATAGGGTTTCTTAAGGGTTTAGTAGGGGTTATACATAGAGTCATGCAACGTAAGCCCAATTCGCCGTTGCTGAGGGAGAATTGGGGGGTGCAGAATCTCGCAACTTCCCCATGCTCTGCACTGTTCAGTGAGCCATCTAGTCAAATAGTGGAGATTCCATATAGCTCCCAATTCGCCGTTGGGGACGGCGAATTGAGCACTTGTACAGCCACGTGGCCCTAGCTGACCAGTCAAACCCAATTCGCCGTCCCCAACGGCGAATTGGGGGCCATTTTCGTTGACTCTCAATTCGCCGTTGTGGACGGACGGCGAATTGGAATGAAAAAAATTTCCCAATTCGCTGTTCCGGAACATGAACAGTGCGTTTGGTATAGATTAGAAAATAAGATTTCAAAAGTGATAATGATGATAATAAAAAATGCAAAAGTGATATATATGGACAAAAACCAACTGTTGTTCCTACTTTAAATTGTAAAAACTCTTAATATAAAAATGATAAATTACCCATTTCTCTTGTAAGCTAATATTCAAGTAATCCTATTTATTATGAATTACTAAAATATACTTGACTAAATTATCATGTTAGTCCCTAAAAGATATAATTTGTCTCAACTTAGTCTTTGAAAGATGAAAATATTAAATTTAATTTTTAGAAAATACAGTTTGTCTCAATTTAGTCCCAAAAAGATTTAAAAAAATCAAATATAGTCTTTAAAAGATATAATTTGTCTCAATTTAGTCAATAAGAATCTCCACTAACATTTCTAATAAATTATTAAAGAGAATCTCCACTAATATAATTGACAAGAACTTTTCTAATAACTAAGGGCTAATTTATAGATGCAAGTAATGTTACAATAAATTATAGATGCAAGTAATGATGATACAATTAATTGTACTGGAATCAAGGGCTAATCCTAAACGCATATTGTTTGTTCCGTGATGCATAGTTAGTTTCTTATACATTCCTGTGGTATCCACTGAGATTGTAGAATTAATGATAGGTTGTAGGGTTGATGAGAAGTACTTAGCCTCTCCAAGTGATTTCAAGGATGGAAGGCCACTCATATTATCCATTTTCTGTAATGTCAGATCTGTTAATAGTGACCAACGGTTGATGATGTTGGGAAATGATGTTGTTAATCTCAATCTCACCTTAACACATTCCACTTCTCTCCTCAACTTCTTATTACTACTATTCCTATTCTTGTTGCTCCCACCACATTCCACTCCTCTCCATTTCAACCATCCCCTTGACATTGTAGTTTTCTGTAATGCATAGGCTTCAAAGTCATGAAGTTTACTATGCTTAACCCTTGAAAACTCATAAGTCCCAAAACGTCTCTTGAAATTCTCAGACTCAGACATATCTACCCAAGGAACTATCCTCACAAATGGAAGTAAAGACCTCAAACTTTGTCCCAACAATTTTATCTCACCACCATTCTCAATATTTGTAAATGGTACTGACACAACTTTAACTTGAACACCACAAATTTCGTCTTGGTCATCAGATATGAAGACCTTGATGGTCACTTTATTGAAAGACAAGTTAAGAAGATCAAAACCTTTGTACACAGCTACTAACCCAACACTTCCATTCATCTTGCTGCCAATACTTACGCACCTTAGCCTTTTGCAGAAAGTTGAATATACATCCTCAAGTTTCGGTAAGACAGTTGAAGAATGAATTTGAACCAAATTTTCACACCCCTTAGCCAATACTGTTTCAATATTTGGGGCTTGAGAGAGATCTGGTAAACTAATGAGGTGCTCAGAGTACGAGACATTAATTATCTTTAATTTTGGGAAATGCTGGATAGGAATTAAGAAAAATGGATTAGATAACTAAAAAATTTAATTATATATCAAGCATGAACAATAAAAAGGTTAAAGACTGCAATATATAATTAATATTAAATCATTCTTATTGTGCAATTATTCATATAATTATTTGTTCATATATAATGAAGTGCTTTGAGTAACAAATTAAATTAGTTTAGTCTTTATATATTTTAGAGATACCATGTATACATACCTGATCTCCATCCCAAAGCTGTTGAAGACAACTATGACGCATTTCAATTTCAATAAGATTCTCCGCACAACAGCTTAATGGTACATATGATAGAGGATAATACTCCCAATTCAAAATCTTTAAATTCTTAGGAAGAGCGTTGAAATCTTCAAAAATGTATATATTTGTTGAAGGGTGCTCAAAATTTGACGTATAAAATCTTAAAAATTTTAAGCGGCACATCTTTTTGAAGATACTAGCTTTCACAAACATCTCTTTTGTCTCACACAAATTTAAAGATATGCATTGAATTGTCTCAGCCCCCTGATAAACCAAACCAAAAAAAAAAATCATTATTACTATTATTATGAGAAAAAAATATATATAAAATTAAGATTCATTTCATTTAATTTTGAATTAAGTTTAATTCAGCAATAACAATAAATTTCTCAAAAGAGCGCGCACAGACATATATATATATATATTAGAAATTTCACAAGAACATACATGCATGTAATTTGTTTCTTGATTTTTTAAAAATATAATATTTTAAAATAATAAAAATTTAATATTTAAAATGTTTTAAATACAACATAAAATAATAATTAAATAATAAAAATTTATTTACTTCTTCATTTTTCTCATAACTACCCTACCCTACCCATTATAAAAATTATGGGAAATAAAAAAGCATACAAAATTAAGATTCATTTCAGTTAATTTTAAATCAATTTTAGTTCAACAATAACAAAAAAATTTCAAAAATACAAATATATATACTAGAGGCTTCACGTACACGTACGTGCATTCAACTATTGTTAACTATAGATTTGAGAGTCAAAATGTTTATAATAATCCATAACTAGTCTTTGTGCCCGTGCCCTGCACGAGTTATATCTACAGAAATTTAAATATTAGGCTAAAGGTCTATTTTGGTCCTCAATGTTTGCATGAAGTTTAATGTTGGTCCTCAATGTTTCAAAAGTTTAATGTTGGTCCTCAAAGTTTTTTTTTGTCAATTTTGGTCCTCAAGTGTAACACCGTTAACTTTTTGCCGTTAAATGATGACGTGGCATGCTTATATGGCACATCCTCTCTCCTACATGTCATATTGTAATGACATGGCATGACACCAATATAATTTTATATGTAACTGAAAATCATTTAAGAACAAAAAATTACAATTGATAATATGTATATCACCCTTATAAATCTAATATATGCAAACTGCAATTAACTCAAAGTTTAATTAAGAAGACAAATATATATCACTAGTAAAGTTCAAAATAACAATAAAAATAAAAAGATAAATTTGTACCTCATTATTGTCGAAAAAATTACAAACATCATCATGCTTCCACAATCAAATAGGTCTTCTAGGGTTAGTGATTAATTGTTGCATAGAAATTTCTTGGCCCATTTTCTGTATTAGATTATGCATTTGGATATCACCAGAAAATTCATTCACCGAAATGAGAGACCTTTCTTCAAGAACATTTATCTCAATATATATGCAAGAGTCATAGTAATCTCTTATGAATTCCATAGAAAGCCTATCCATTTCTCTAAATAAGTATGCCAAGTAGAGAAATATTTTCTTTTGCATGTCATCAAGTTCGTCATAACTCAGCCGCAACACTTGAAAAATGCCCTTGTGTGGAGCTTCTTTTAGCTTTTCCAAAGCACTTTCCCACTCTTTTTTTCTTCTTCCATACAGAAAGCAACCCAAAACTATCAAAGCTAATGGATTTCCTTCACAATATTCCACTACCCTTTCTGATAACTCCATATAACTTTCATCAGTCGGCTCATTTTCTTTAAAGGCTTTCAAACTAAAGAGTTGCAAGGCATCATGGGATTTCATATTCTGAACAAGATATGTTTTGAAAGTTATAGCATTCTTCAGAACTTGCATATCTCTTGATGTGATAATAATTCTACTCCCGCGTCCAAACCAATCGCACACATTGATTAAATCTTCAACTTGTACTATATCGTCTACATCATCAAGCACCAAAAGAATTTTTTTGTGATGAAGCCTATTTTTCACAAAATTGGATCTTAGGCTATATGTGGCAATGTCTTCATCTTTTAATAATTCTTTCAAACATTTCTCTTGTAACTGCTCCAAACCAATCCTTATTAGTTGTTCTCGTACATTTTCAATAAAGCAGAAAGATTCAAATTCTGCTTTCAACTTATGAAATACGACTTTAGCAAGTGTGGTCTTACCTATACCACCCATACCCCATATTCTCACAATGCGAGCCTCTGACATTAATTCTTCAATTTTCTCAATATGATGATAAATTCCAACAAGCCCTTCATTAAAATGACACGAGGACATGCAATCTAGTTTGCTCAAGATATCTTCCACAATTTTTTTTAATGAGTTCGGATTCAGGCCTAATACAAATGCAAATTAAAAAGAACCAAAAAGAGAATATGTATGATTAAGTAAATAGAAAAAAGAAAACATAAATACAAAATACAAAATACCAAACAAGCATATACTTTAGCTTTAATCAATTATTTATGCACTAGCTATTATGTATTAATACCAAGTCCCACATTGCTTAGTTTGTGTGAGGAGTGGGTGAGAAGCTTATATAAATAGGTATGAGTTATATAGGTTTCAACACACATAAGAATACTAGCCTATAACCATTGGATGTATTGAGTTTTTGGCATTTTTATGTATTGAGGAGGGTTTGTAATTTTCCCGTTCAAAAATTACAAGTAGTAAAGTTTGTCCCGGTTGGGGTCGTGGTAGTAGGTCTTGAGGCACCGAACCACGTTAAAATTTTTATGTGTTTTTCTTTCTCTTTTCCTTATATTTTTTGTGCGGGGCTTGACAAGTGGTATCAGAGCTTTGGTTCCGGCTTAGGGAGGAAGAAGGGAGAAAGAGCAAGAAGAAGGAGTCGTCATCATCCAGTCAGCGCCACGTCAGCAATTTGGAGAGAGGTTGGTTCTGGCTTATTTTCTAATTTTTTTTCAAGTCAGATTTTCTTTTGAATTTGGATTGTTTGTGGTGCTGGTTGGTTGGCTGTGTGAATGGAAATATTTAGCCAAGAGTTGGGTTAAATACAATGAACACCCTGAAGTTTGAAGTTCTGTTGTTTGATGGGAGAACGAATTTTACACTGTGGCAATGCACGATTCAAGATTATTTGGTCCAGCAGGGTCTTGACTTAGCATTGCAGGATGAGAAACCGAGTGAAATGAAAGAGTCAGATTGGAGTACAATTCAGAAAAAGGCTGTTAGTACAATTCGATTGGCACTAGCCCCACAGATAAAAGTGACCGTGCTGAAAAAGATATCACCGAAGAAGTTGTGGGACACGTTTGAGAGCAAGTTTGCGTCGAAGACATTGACCAATCGATTGATGAAGAAGATGGATTTGTACTCATTGAAGATGAAAGAGGGAGGTAATGTGACTGATCACAATTAACAAATTTAATGAGATAGTATCTAGATTGTTGAATGCAGGGGAGACTATTAAGGATGAAGAGCAAGCGCTGCTTCTCTTGGCTTCCCTACCAAAATCCTTCAAGCCTCTAGTCCAGTCAATGCTAGCAAGAAAGAGCACATTGAATCTAGATGAAGTGATGAGTACCTTGAAGGAGAGTCAGAGGATGATGAGTGGTGAAGAGTCTTTCAGGGACAGTCATATACTAGCAGTGGATAGTGACAGGAAGAAGAAGGGTGATCAACTTGGAAAAAATTCTCGATCGAGAGACATGAGCACTGTTGAGTGCCGTTACTGTGGACAGTTGGGTCACATGCAAATGAGATGTCCAGACTTCAAGGAGGACTTGCAGAGCATGAAGGAGAAAAGAGGTAGATCGAAGGGAACTTCTTCTGCTAATGTGGTTTCTTATGAAGATGAGTTAATCCGAGGATGTTAGAGAATTCTGCAGCAAAGGAGGATCGCTATAGAAACTAAATAAAAAAAACGAGAGTTTAGTTTTTTTTAGAGAGAAATAATGTAGGACTTTGTATTAAGGGAGGATTTATTATGTATTAATACCAAGTCCCACATTGCTTAGTTTGTGTGAGGAGTGGGTGAGGAGCTTATATAAATAGGTATGAGTTATATAGGTTTCAACACACATAAGAATACTAGCCTATAACCATTGGATGTATTGAGTTTTGGGTATTTTTATGTATTGAGGAGGGTTTGTAATTTTTCCGTTCAAAAATTACAAGTAGTAAAGTTTGTCCCAGTTGGGGTCGTGGTAGTAGGTCTCGAGGCACCGAACCACGTTAAAATTTTTGTGTGTTCTTCTTTCTCTTTTCCTTATATTTCTTGTGCGGGGCTTAACAGTTAACACTAGCTAGCTATAATATTTAAGAATACTAATAACAAGAGTCCACAAATTAAAATGGAAGGCCACAAGCAAAGATCCAAGGAAATAATTATGGAACTAAAAGTTACCTAACATTCTTTGAATCCCATCCACTGAGACTTGTTGCTTGGATCAAAGCAGCCCTCCACTTTTGCACTTTCTCCTTCTCATGTTTAAATCTTTTCTCAAGTTTTGCAAACGCATCTCCATAACTCCCACTTTGTTTGCGTATATTTGATGGATCAACATTATAGAAAATAGGAATCACACTGCTTCCGTATTTCTGCTTGCATTCCATTATCTTATTCAGCTCTTCCAAGCACCATGTTGAAGAAGCATAATCATTTGAAAAGATGATCACACATATGGCAGATTCTTCAATTACTTTCATAAGAGCTTCTGAGATTTGTTCTCCTTTGCGGAGTTTGTGATCCATATAAGTCTTAATTCCTGCCTTGCGTAATGCTTCATAAAGATGACTAGTAAAAGTATAACGAGTATCTTCTCCTCTGAAGCTAAGAAACACATCGTGCTTGGTAGTTCCTGGAGTAACAACAATGTCAGAAGAAGAATCAATCGTTGAAGTTGGAACAATAGCATTACTACTACTAGAAACAAATCACAAACAAACAAATATTGGGTTATTTTTAGCAGCAAATTAAACAATATATATATAGTTACAATAAATATTGGAAAGGTATATATATGGAGTTTAATTATTTAGAAACTGAGAAGTTACCTAGTAGTAGCAACAGGAGATGAAGCATTGAGTGAAGCTGAAATAAATCTGAGAGCTTTATAAAGTGCAATTGTTGATATGAGCATTAAGACCTTGCTTGAATCCATCGTTGCTTGCACCTTTCTACAATCTGAAGGTGAAGAGCAAACTAACACAAGTTGGTGTTTTAAATAGAAAAATAAATAAATTAGCTTAATTAATGAACTTTAAGGTTTAGTCATGTTTTTCAAAAGTTAATCACATTTGTTTAAACTTTATTGGACCCACATGTTGAAAATGTCCAATAAAACCATAAAACTCTTCCAAAAAAGAGTGTAATCAAAATGTATATAGAGTTCATTAATTAGATAACAAAAGAAAAATGGCAAAAGTATCTTTCCTACCCCAACGTTTGGAGGTCCTGTCAGTTTTGCCCTTAACGTTTTTTCGCTGTCAATTGTACCCCTAACGTTTTACGTTTCTGCCAATGTCACCCTTTTCACTAACACCGTCAAATATTTAACAGTTTTTGTTGACGTGACATCCTATGTGGCAAAACGTTTTTTTCTGTCAATTGTACCCCTAACGTTTTATATTTCTACCAATGTCACCCTTTTCACTAGCACCATCAAATATTTAATAGTTTTTGCTTATGTGGCATCCTATATATGGGCAAAAGCATCTGACTTGGCATATTTTTTTTCACACCAAATTTTTTACTCATATTTTTCCCAATACTAATCTAATAAGCTAAAACTCCTAGGAAAACACAGGTGACTAGTATAAAAGAAGCATAGTGAGCATCATCTACTCACCAGGACATTAACGTATTTAGAGGCTATGAGAGAATAATCAATGTGTTAGAAAAAAGACTCACATTAATTAATTTGTTTTATAATTAAGAGGGTTAATAAGTAGTTCATTAAAGAAGACCCAAAGTTATTAAGTCGTAGCACACATTATAGTTAAAAGTCTGATTGGATGGTAAAATGCATGTAGGTCGGGCACTTACTGGGCCGGTGATGAGAGGACCCAATAAGGCCCACAAGTCCCTAAACTAAGTATACTCAGGACTCAAACAACCACCAATCCTTCAGCATGGACTAATTATAGAAAGAATAATTTAAAATATAAGTGTTTCTAGTTTTAAGAAGCAAAACAGTGGGGATTAAAAACAAAAAGACTTTTTGGCAGTTTAAAATCTGCCAATAATAAGTCATTTTAGGACGAAGAAGAATCTAATAACGAACTAGACGACGACAATGATAGCTAATAGAGAGGTATTAGTAAGCTCGGCAATTAGTGAGATGCCAATAAAATCTCTAGAAAAAGTGAAAAATATTGAAGAATCTATAGAGTGTTCGATATATATATAAAGGTATATGCAAATGTGACTCTTAATTGTGGCTTTAAATATTGATTGTAATGTCAAATCATATATTTAACAACATTTTTTCGTTAATTTAGTTACAATTTTCACTGTATCACTACAAAATAAAGGGTGTTATCATGGCAAACTTAAAGAAAAATTGTAACTAACTAACTAATATATGATTTGATGTCACATTTAGCATTAAAGACCACGAGGACAGTCACATTTGCTTATGGTGTTATTTATTTATACGAAATTTAGCACAACAAAAAAAATGAGTATTTTTAACAACTTATATTTCGACATCCGCTATTACTTTTTTAAACAATTAAATTTTGATTGACGAAATAAGTACCTTGTTTTCAATAATTAAACTTTGATCGTCAAAATAAGTTGTTGAAAAAAGTCAATGATAATATTTTCGACGGTCAACAATTGTCGATATATGTCCATAATATTATTTTTGACAATACATTTGTTGACGACGACCATCGAAAAAAATACCGTTGAGAAAAGTGTTATAAAAAAAATATTATCGGCAATTGTTGACCGTCGAAAATACTATTATTGATATTTTTTTTCAACAACTTATTTCGACGGCCAAAATTTAATTGTTGAAACATGTTTATTTTTTCAACAATTAAGCGACCGTCGAAATATAAGTTGTTGAAAATATTCATTTTTTTTTGTAGTGTGTGTGAATGACAAGATTGCTCGGAAATTAAAAAAAAAGAAATAAAATTAACACCGAACAAAGTTTATAAACATAATTGACAAATGCACTAAAGTGATGCTTTTCTTGGCAATGATACTGTATGTGTTCAAATTACTTTCATAAAGCAGAAGCATTTCTTTATCCACACAAAGATTCAACCACCTTATAATATCCATACAAGATTCTAGTAATGACTTTTTTTATTTAATGAACTTTTGTAATTATTAATTAATCAATGTTGTGCTATAGCTAGGTTTGTAATTATTTGACAAAGATCAAAGATCCTTTAATTAGAACATTGGTAGTATCACCACGCAATGGTACATAGTATTAAATATCAGTACATTCTTCTAATTAGTTAGTCCCTAAACCATTTAAGGTGGATTCTTATTAATATAAATTTTTATTAATATTAACAAATGGCTCTATATAATTGGAGGAATGTATTGAACTTCAGTGGTACGAATAGATGTTTATAAGTTCATTTAAAATTCATTCAAGGTAGGTCTTAATTAATGTAAATTTTTATTAATATTAATAAATAAAACTACATAATTAAAAGGATGCACTGAAGTTCAATATTATAATAATACTAATATTTTATCCTATCCCTCCACAGACACACATGTAACACGAGACCATACGTACAAAGATTCTTCCTATCAACTTCGTTATAACATCTTATAATACCCACTAATTAAAGCAAATATTGAATAATTATTACGTTTTTAATTAATTTTCTCTTTTTTTCTTTTTTCTTTTTTGGTTCGTTCTTCAATTAATTTTTTTAAAAAAATTTAATTAGAGGGGTTGTTAAATTCTTATTTTTTTATTATCGTCGTTATATTTCATCATGTTGTTGAAAGAGCCTACGACAATTTTAACTTTGAAGATTACTTAATATCTAATATGCAGGAGGTATAAGAGTAACAACTCTGTTAGCAACACCAACGGTGAGATTTTTCATCCTGAAGAAATAAGATCAATTGAGCTTGCTGCACTTTGTTTACTTAGTTTAACAATTGTTAGGATTTATTTTTCAGTATTATTATATTAGAGTTTTCTAAATTATTGTAAGTGTCGTTTAGCTTTTTCTACAATATATCAAAAGTTTAATGCTTTTTATCAAAAGAAAAATCTGTCACACACACACATAATATATATATATATATATATTAATAAGGTTCTAAACATTTTTTTGTTAATGGTCTCTAAAAATAATATTATTTTATATTTACAAATACAAATTAAACTAAAAATGACTATTTAACTAATTAAAAAAGAAAATAAAAATATGATGAGAAAATAATGGGAGAGTGAAAATAAGAATAATGGTAATAGTACTTTATTTAAAAATAATAATAATAATGGTAGTGGTAATTATTAAAAAAATAATTTTTTAATTTTTAATTTGTTAATTTAAAATTAATAATAATTTATATTATATTTTATAAGTTAAATAAAAATTTGACATGCACATAAAGACAATTACCACTACCATTATCTTTTTAATCATTTAATTATCTATACCATTTAAAATTTTAAATATTTGATTTATATTGATGATCTAGGGCCTGAGTAACGTGTGACATTTGCCTTTAGATCATCTATTATACATCGGGCCACTCTTTATTAATTTGTTTATCTAATTGGGCCTTCTAATATATGGTGAAGAATTCAGTCCCACAATGATTTCTTTTAGAGTGAATTTGTGCATGCTTATCCAAATTGTTAATTTATCAATGTCTTATTTTTAAATGAAATTTCTTTAAAAGTGATGTGAAAGAGAAGTTGTTCGTGTTTGACAGACTGAGTTGAAAAGTATTTTTGTCAGTAGTTAAAAAAGAATTTGTATTTGATAAAATTAAACACTAGTGATTGTCTTGTTAGAGATTGTTGAGAACAGATCCAGTACTTGATTTTTCAGTGCATTAATATGCTAGGTTGTCTTTTTTCATTTTTTTCACTTTTTTCTTAATTTAAATTTTACTAAAGAATAACACAAAGAAATTAAAAATCTCACACAAATCGAGACCTATCATAAATGATTTAAGGACTACCTTTATTAAGAACTAAAATGTTATTCCTTAATTTATTCATAGTAAATATCGATTTATGTAAATTTATTTATTTATTTATATCTTTCACACTTTATATATTCTTTAGTCAAATTTATAATTCCTCATGAAGAAAATAAAAAAAAATTGATCTAATATAATAATATATAAAAGTCAAATACGGAATCTGTTATAGAGATTGTTGAAGCCAACTTCAGTTTGTTTTTATGAGTATACTTTTCCTCTTCGTCGTCTTCTCAGGGATATAAATAAACAAATTAAAGTAAGGCAGAAACTAGAAACATCCGCATGAATTAGGTGTGGTTTAATAAAAGAAGGTCAAAGATTTATTTTGGTCCTTAATTGTTTTACTCAAATTTTAAATTAGTTATTTATATTTCAAAAGTTTTAAATTGGTCCTTTATCTTTCTCAGAAGTTCTAAAGTGATCCTTCCGTCCAAGTCCGTCAATTTTTTAAGTTAATTGCTGACGTGGCGTGCCGAGGTAGACACATAATCTCTCCTACGTGTATCAAATAGCTGACATGGCCTTAGACACACCAAAAAATCCAAACGACGTCCTTTAAGCCAAAAATAAAACTATACCGAAACCTATATGAAACTCTAATGAAACATAAAGAACTAATATAAAACTTCAATGAAACATAAAGGACTAATATAAAACTTCAATGAAACATAAATGACCAATATAAAACTTCAATAAAACATAAAGAACTAATATAAAACTTTAATGAAACATAAAGGATCAATATAGAACATTAATGAAACTTGAAGGACAAATATACAACTTTAGGGAAACATAATGGACCAATATAGAACATTTGAAAGATAAAGGACCAATTTAAAACTTGGGTGAAATATAGAGGACTAAAACGGACATTTGACCATAAAAGAAAACTTGAATAGTAAGAAAGCCAAAAATTTAAGGAAAAAACTTAGTTCTATTTCCTTATGTCCATTTCATCAAGTTCTACCAATCATATATTATATTTACACTCTCTTTCTTCTATGATTGGTCATATAAAAGGTGGTCTTCTATATTCTCTCTCTACAGTTGTTGGTCATTTAAACACTTTTTGCCACGTGTCACATTTATATTGGGGAACTTGATGAAATGGACACAAAGAAATGGACTTAAGTATTTTCCAAAATTTAATTAAGTGCATGATAATTAATTAATGTATTATATATATCACTGAAGGAGAATCACAGATCGCAAGCAAAAGCTATGTATTTAAATAAGCATCACATAAAGACCTTATAGCTGTGGTGCTAAAATTAAAGACCTCATGTGTATTATATCCGGCTAATTATATATTTTTTTTTATAAACTTATAATTATATGCACAAATTAAAGTTAGGACTAAAGAAAATAAATAAAAAAACAGAGAAAGAAATATGATATTATGCAGTAGTGTTTGAAAACTCGGACCGACCCGAATGGATTGACCTGGAACTCGGTGACTCGAGCACCAAGCCAGTCTAGGTGGACCCTATTGACTATTTTACAATTGACCCGAAAATGATTCGGGTTGATCCGGCGGATTTTAGATGAATCTGGTGACCCGGTGACCTATGACCCGGTTCTATTTTAAACTTTTATAAAACTTGAAAAATATAGAATTATTAGATACTATTAATATTTTATTTCGGCGGTGACTCCGATGTGAAAACAGAGCTATTGGATTGCAGCAACTGAATTCGTGAATGAATGAAGACAAATGATGATTATGATTGAGAGAAAAATCTAATTTGAAAAATATTTATTTTCAGTCTATTCATTTTGTCACGTATGATATCAAGTCAGTAAAAAAATTATTAATTATTTAACAGCATTAGTGAAAAGGATAGCATTGGTAAAAAAACAAAACGTTGGGAGTACAATTTATAATAAAAAACATTGAGGACAGAATTGACAGTGATATCAAACGTTAGGGGTAGGAAGCACTTTTTTGCCTTTTTTATTTAGACTAAGGTATCCACGTGATTAATTCTTTTGTTGAATTATAAATACTTCGAAGAGTGAGACAAAACTAATCCAAAAATTTAAAATTATTCTATATCCAAAACTAAAAATCAAACCCTTAAAATTTGATTAGAAATAAATAAATCTTTTCCGTCAATAATAAATCATTATTAGAAATTAGAATCATATTGTTATTATCATCATCATAATTCAATTCAGCAATTAATTATCAGACTTCATTATTTTGGAAAACAAAATGATTTATAGTTAATTATTTTATTTAATTTTATTTTTTTCCTGTAAAGTTTTTCTCTCTTAATTCCTGCAAGTTTAAACCATTTTGTCATAATGGAAGGTAGCAGAGAAGTTTCGAGTAGCAACTTTTGTTAGGCATGCATGGCGCATTAATAAATTAATCATTACATACACTATAATTATAATCATTATGCTTTTTCTTAATTATTCCTCCATCAAATATTCAAATTCATATATAATCCTACTTGTGCAGTCCATCATAACCGACCTTTGACTATAAATAATTTTTATATTGTTATATTATTGGTAATTGCAAAAACACGAAATTAATTTAGACTACTTTAATATTTTTTTAATTTAGCTATATATATATATATATATATATATATATATATATATATATATATATATATATATATATATTAAAATAAAAAGTAATTATATATAATTATTACGAAATTTAAAGTATCAAAAAAAATTTTGGCCTGAAACATTAAAAAACTTTACCTATCAAATTTACATTAATAAAATTTTAAATTTAACATATTTATCAATTTAAATAATGAATTTAATTATAAAAAATAATTTAATAGTTTTTGCTTACATGGCATCCTATGTGGCAAAAATATCTAACTTGGCATATTTTTTTTCCACACCAGATTTTTTACTCATTTTTTCCCATCAAAACCGTGTCGTTTTAGCCGCACTATATTCTTTTTAAAATATAACTCAAACGCACGTGCCATTTTGCAGAAAAAAAACATCGGAGACGTTACCAATTCTCTACTTTGTCGAAGACATTACCCTAAAATAGAGAATGGATAATGTCTCCGATGTTTTTATGAGAAAAATAGCACGTGCGTTTGAGTTATATTTTAGAAGGAATAGGCCGAGGTCAAAACGACACAACTTTGATGGGGAAAAGATGAGTAGGAAGTGGAAAAAATATATACCAAGTCAGATATTTTTGCCATATAGGATGCCACGTAAGCAAAAACTATCAAATAGTTGATGGTGCTAGTGAAAATGGTGACATTGGCAGAAATGTAAAACGTTAGGGGTACAATTGACAGAAAAAAAAATCGTTTTGCCACATAGGATGCCATGTCAGCAAAAACTGTTAAATATTTGACGGTGTTATTGAAAAGGGTGACATTGGTAGAAACGTAAAATGTTAGGGGTACAATTGACAGCGAAAAAATTAAACATTAGGGGCGAAATTGACAGGACCCCCAAACGTTGGGGGTAGGAAAGGTACTTTTGCCAAAAAAAATGATCAATCGGAAGGAGTAGATGTTCAGTGGTACAGTAGTACTGAACTTCAGTACATCCCTCCAATTAGTTGGTTCCTAAACCATTCAAGGTGGGTCCTTATTAATGTGAATTTATAATAATATTAATAAATGGCTCTATATGATTGGAATGATATACTAAACTTCAATGGTACGGTACCATTGAACTTTTATCCAATTGGAAGTGGGTCTTGTACTCCCTTAAATTGTGTAGTCAACAAGGAGTAGATGTTCAGTGGTACGGTACTGAATTTCAATATATCCCTCCAATCAATTGGTTCTTAAATAATTTAAGGTAGATCTTTATTAATTTGAATTTATATTAATATTAACAATGACTCTATATGATTGAAAGGATGTATTGAACTTCAATAGTACAGTACCATTGAACTTTTATCTCTCAATATGATGCTAACTTTTAAAGAAGATGGTAACTTTACAAGTTTTACATTGAGGCTGCTTTTAGTAGCTTTGCGTTATAGTATATGTAATGTAATATCACACTTTCTAATATATTTTACATTATATTTTATATATCAAACACACTTTTATCATATTTTTTATAAAAAATTTTCTACAATAT
Source organism: Senna tora (assembly GCA_014851425.1). Taxonomy (NCBI): domain Eukaryota; kingdom Viridiplantae; phylum Streptophyta; class Magnoliopsida; order Fabales; family Fabaceae; genus Senna; species Senna tora. The sequence goes on from CM026266.1 coordinate 8,908,077, forward strand.
TTTCTTTTGCTCTGCAGTACTTTACATCCTTTCTCTTTTTATCCATACATTTTTACCAAACATAGTCTGAATTTTAGACTCTTCGACTCTAACAATTAATTTTTAAGGTGTAATTCTCCCTAAAACTTAGTCATATCATACTTCAAAAAACTAATCAAGATACTGATTTTTTTTTTTAAAAAAAAAAATTTCTGGATAATATGTTAGACTGCCAAATACAGTATATACCATTGAATGTGCATCCAAAAGAATGGAAAGTAGAATAAAGGAGCCCACCAAATTGCAGAATAGAGTCCAATGTAAAACAATTATGCATCAATAATAGAAGAAGGTTGTTTTAGCTTTGCTAATTCCACAACTAGTGGTAGTAATCATATAACAGTAAAGTTCAGCTCAACTTCTTAATCCCCACACTCTTTTATATAATTAATAAAAATAAGACTAAATTATTATTTTCATCATTTAAATTAAGATATATTTTGTTTTAATTTAGTCTATAAAAAATTAAAATTCTTATATTTTATATTAATAAATGTTTGCAAAAATAATTTAATCTTTGAGATAGTTTTATAGATGATCAAAGAGTAAATTAATAACTAGTCCTCAAAAGATATTTTTTGTGTCATCCTTCGAACAATTTAATTATTAGATGGAAAAGTTGATAGCATAGCATTTTTGGACACTTCGTTGATAACTCGAATGTCATGTCAGCTTTCAATTAGTTTTCTTAAAACAAATTAAAATTAAAAAAAAAGTTTGTTCTCCTTTTTAAATTTTAATTTTTTTAATCCTTTTTAAAAAGCTGATTAGATACTAACACGACATTCTAGTCAGAAATTAAGTATTCAAAAAATTTGTCATTTAACGGTGTAAACTTTTCTATCAAATAACTTGACCGAAGGATTAAATTAATTGAGAGAGTAATTTTTAGACACTAAATTTGACAATTACATCTTTTGTAATCAGATTAACACAAAAAACATCTTTCGGAGATCAAATTATTAATTTACTCATGATCCAATAACACAAATAACATGTCAAAACAACAACTTATGGTATGAACTAATTATTGTTTGAATTAAGAGATTTTAAAAATTAAATAAGAGTTTTGTTGACCACCATCGTAAGAAAATTGTTTAAATTATTAAATACTTTAACAATAAAATCTTAACCAAAATTCTAATTAACAAAAGCCATTAAATAAAAGCTGCCAGTGCCTTAAGCCCATGAACACCTTTCATTTAATTAGTTGATGAAATTTTTAAATATTAAAATATATTATTTTGATTAACTTTTTAAAATTTCTAAATATTAAATACCCCACTAAAAAAATTTTAATTAAGGGAAATAATTAATAATAAGTAGAATGCAAATTATACCCAAAATATAATATCAAAATGGGTTTATCAAAATAATTTAATAATAAACATAAATATTTAATGATTACGTGGTTCATTAAGTTTACAACTAACATCTTATAAACTAAATAATTAATAAATATAAAAATTTAAACACCAAATAATCAATTTATTTTTTCAAAGACCAAAAAATTTCACTTTCAAAATTTTTACCAACTAAGGCTACATTTGGTAACAATATCAAACAATGGAATCCAAATATTCTCACATTTTTTTCAAAAAATTTTACATCATATTTTTTACATACCAAAAACATTTCTTATTATACTTTTCTCTCTCTCCTAAATTTTTTCTTTATCTCTTTCATCACTTTTTCTATAGTATTTTCCTTTACTCAATGCTAGTACTTTACATCACTTCCCTTCTTGGCGAGCAAGAGCCTTGTTAAAAGAAAGTGTGACAGACACTTGACACTCAGGGAAAACATGAGCACCATAGGCTGACCACAACTGGGCTATGGTGTAGCTATTAATTACTAACATATTACTGTTAACTTACCGATTATGTTGTCATGTCATAGTGTCATGTTATTTTAAAGATAAATTAATAAAAAAAATAAATAAACAAAAGATAATTTAAAAAGAAGAAAGAGAAAAAACTTGACCATCACATGGCAGTTTGGTAAGTTAACAACAAAATACAGTTACATCACTCATTGAGTTAATAGTTAACGTCCGATGAATTAAATAATTGATAAAGATAAAATTTTAAAGACCATATAATCTATCTATTTTTAAAATTTTAAGATTAAATACTAAATTGATCAATTTTTTAAAGAGCAAAAATAACTTCTTCTTCTTTTCCCATTAATTTTACCAACTAATCAAATCAAACCGATTAATCACATTTCTTTCAACTTCCGAGGCAACATCATCATCCATTTCTAACCCACCCTTTCATTCAAAGTGGGACCTACTGCCTCTCATTCCCAAAGTTTAAAAAAGCAGTTTAGAATTCCTTCAATACAAACACTCTCTAAAAGCTAAGCCATATCTTCCATCCATTCATTCATTTTCTTTCTATCATATATATCATGAAAGGAATGGATCTATTCTGTTCTTCCCCTGCTTCCACGGCTGTGATCTCCTGTATGGACGTCCACCCTAATTCTACGGTACGCCCTACCCCAAAAACGCGTGTTCCTTGTTCTTCCTCCCTTCACCTGCCTAGTAATCCAAGGCCTTATAGTTATTTCCAGAAGCATAGGAAGAGCTCGGCGGAGAAGGAAAACGACGCCGTACGCAGAAATAGCTGCGTTGAACTTAACGAACTGTACAGTAGTGAGTACCGTACCGGTTCGTCCAGACGACACCTCCTCGGTGACGCGCCTTTTGTCGATTGGGTTTCACGGCCTGAATCTCATGATAACAGAGATGGTCACTCTCCTGTGTTGGAGTCTTCTTCTTCGGTTCGATCTCGGAGCCAGGTAAGAGAATATTACTATTTTGACCTTAGAAAGATGTACTTTTTCACAATTTAGTCGATAAAAAATAAAAATATTAAATTTAATTCTTGAAAGATACAATTACCTTCAATTTAGTCCTTAGAATATAGAAGTATCAAATTTAATTCCTGCTGAAAGATGTAATTTGTTTAAGTTTAGTTCTTGAATTCGTAAAAAAAAGTTTAATTCTTCAGAATCTTTATTAATATAGCTGATAGAAAAATTTAAAGATTACACTGAAACAATTTGTATTTTTCAATGATTAAATTTGATGTTTTCATCTTTCACCGACAAAATTGAGACACATTACATTCTTAAATGGTTAAATTTGACATTTTCATTTTTTAGAGGTCAAATTGAAATAAAATGCATCTTTTAAGAATAAAATGTTAATTTAAGTCTTAGTTTAATTTAATTTTGAATTGAATAACATATGGGACTCTTATGTACATTTTTTTCTTATTTTTTGTTTATAGGTTGTGGTTTTGAGGGTGTCATTGCATTGCAAGGGCTGTGTAGCCAAAGTTAGAAAACACATTTCCAAAATGGAAGGTGATGTGAGATTATTATTATTATTATAATTTTGAGGAATTTTGGGATTTTGAAAGTAATTTTTCTTCTATTTTGGGAATTGTATACACAGGAGTGACGTCGTTTAGCATAGATATTGAGACAAAGAAAGTAATAATTATGGGAGATGTGACGCCATTAAGTGTACTGAATAGTGTCTCTAAGGTGAAGAACGCACAGCTTTGGCCATCCTCTCTATGGTCCACATGAGATATATATATATATATATATATATATATATATATATATATATATATATATATATATATATAAATTTGAATCCAGTGAAGTATAAGTGTATAAAGTGCATAATTCAGACCGTCCGATAAAAATTGAGATTCCTATTTATATTGTAACACTCTCGTTTAATGACACAAACAATATATTTTATATACTTTAACTGATCCGGATTCATATATATATATATATATATATATATATATATATATATATATATATATATATATATATATATATATATATATATCACCTTAACTTTTTCTCTCTTGATCCTAACCAATTAGGTTGAGAGTGAATCTTTTGAAGTGCATATGCAAATATACTATTTTGCATATTAACTCGTTAGCAGGTTTATGTGTAAAATAGTGACTTTCAACGTATTTCACGGCCACTTCTTTGGTAAATCCACGGATGGATCTTATTATAGTTTGAGAAATATCATAATGTGTATTTGTGTAATTATTAATTAATTGCAATAAAGTTTGATGACTGATGAGGCTTAATGTTAATTTGTGAGAAGCTCCCATTTTTGTGAGTTTGGTGTGGTGAGTTCAGATATTTTGTTGTTCAAAGTTGTGTTGTCCAATTTAGTTATAGTTATAACTATGGTTAACCGATCATTTGACTACGGTTATTGATCAGTTAGCCACGGTTATAACCGTAACTAAATCGGAAAGTACAACTTAGAACAGTAGAAGATCCGAACTCGGAATACTTCATGTTTTATATGGGTTATTAATTATGTTCCGTGACCATCTTCTTCCTTAAATTGCTTTCTTCCATTGTACTATAAGACCATGATTTCAGTACTCTTGCATGCCCACACATGAAGCCCACCTTCTTGTGGGGGCAATGATATTCATCAGTATGATCAAGCACTGTCTATGATGAAAAAAAAAATGCAAAAATTGAAAAGTGCTTAGTAATGTACTGTAAAAATAATTCATTTATCCTTGACTAAATATTAGATATTTGATTGTGTCACACTTCAAGATACCTACAAATTAACAAAAGAACTGATCACTGTACTCGAAAAAAAAAAAAAAAAAAACTATATAGTGTTATTTTGGAAAAAATCTACTAATTAAAGTCATGGTTTGTTCAATTGAAGAAGGTATGAATAGAGTGTTGGTTAAAGTAAATGATGGAGGCTGCTTCACTTTGCTTTTTTTCTCTGAATGGACCTTACCTACAGTTAAGGAAATTATGACACAAAGAGTACACTTTTGTGGTTGCATGGTCAAATATGCCGGATGTGGGGCTTCTTCATGTCTTCCCTTTCTTCATCCTCCTTTATATATATCCATACTTGCTATAATTTAGAATTAGCCAAAATATTATCTTTATTGTTGAGATCACAGTTAATTATATCTTCAAAATTTATTTATTGTCAATTATATCTTTAATCTTTCATTTTTTTTCTATCAATGTTGTTATTTCCATTAACATTGTTAGGTTACGTTTAATTTGGTGAAAATGTACGGATGGTAAGGGAAGGGATGTAAAGTGCTATAGAGTGAAGGAAAGTACTGTAGAGAAAAGTGAGGAGAGAGATATAGAGAAAAATTAGGAGAGAGAAAAAATATGATGAAAAGTGTGTTCGGTATGTATAAAATATAATATAATTTTTTTTTAGGAACTGTGAGAATCATGGATTCCACTATTTGGATTTTACACCAGACTTAGCCATACTATAGTTAATGGTTCGTACTTATTAGGATCAGTGCGTCACATACTCACATGTGACGGAAAAATTGACTGCATTTAATTTATGTATGTCAAGTGTCGCTATCAATTCTGGGGAGTAGCTTATACGGCTGAAAGTAAACCCTGCAAGAAGGATAATGTGATAGTATAAGTTGAAACATTTTGAGAATTAATTTGATAGTATAATAGAAACTTTGAATTAATTTGATAGTAATACAAACTTTAGAGACTAATTTGATAGTGACAATTACATTGACATATAATAGTCAATTTTTCTTACCATATTGTTGATGTCACATAAACATTAACCGGTAACTATTTTAACGATGTTTATAAAAGTCACAAATTGCTAAAAAATTGAGATTGAGGTAGAATTGACAAACTTTAAGGGCCTTTGGAATTTTGATATATATATGTATATACATATATATATATATATATATATATATATATATATATATATGTGTGTGTGTGGATTTTTGTAGGATCAAATGCTTCTTGACCAACAAATTTTAGGAGAGAAGAAGTATTTGAAATGAATATATGTAGACGCACGTAGAAACTAATTTACATTTTGAGTCGGCGCACCATCTTTTAAAGGTGATCCTTATTTTATTATTTATTACAATTATGATTACTTTCTTGAAAGCAAAAGGGAAGAATTATAATTTTTTGTTGTTGAACTGGACAGGTTAGACGCCTAACTCACACAAAGACGTGGCACCAAAGGACCATTAAGATCAATAGCGAGAATAGATCTAAGACCCACATGGGGAGAGTCAAAGTCATGAATGCCTTCTGCGAGGGAGTGGCTCAGCTTTGCCATAAGGTCCGCTGCTTGATTAGCTTCCCAAAAGACATGGACCAGCTCAGCATCCCAATGACCATCTATCAAAATCCTAACCCGTTGCACCAGCGCCGAACACGGGTGAGTATCATCAACTCCATTAGAAAGAAGCTCCAAAGCAACCTCAGAGTCACACTAGATCGTTACCTTACGAAAGCCTTTATCCCAAAGCATCTCCAAGCCATCAACAATGCCTCTAAGCTCGGCTCGAATAATTTCGCAACAACCAATCCGGTGACAAAAACTGAAGAGGAAGTTACCAGAAGCGTCGCGGGCAACGCCGCAACAAACGACATCTCTAATCGACTTGAAGTAAGAGCCATTCACATTGCACTTCACTCTATCATGATCTGAAGGTTCCCAACCAATCCACCTAACACATTTGGACGAGTTCACCTTCATGTTGTTCATCATGGAATTATAATTAAGTAGCTAGGTAGTGTGTTAGAGAAAAATAAAAAGAATATGTTAAACTAGAAAAAGACTAGGAGAAACTACAAAAGGGAGGGAAACATGAGGGTCCCAAAAATATGAAAAAGCGGTTGTATGTGCGTTTTATATGCAATCAATAAAGGAATGAGTGAAAGTTGAAAATGATAGGTTAAGGAGGAAGAAAAAAAAAAGGAAAGATGAGGATGAAAACGTGAATATGTGGATATTATTAGTTTCTTTTAATTTATTTCAAATAAAACTTTTATAATTTTATACTTTTTTTTATAATAGAAAATTATTTTTAGTGTCATTTAGGAATATTATGATTAATAAAAAACTTTTAATTAAAAAATTCTCATTATCATAAATGAATAATGAATTCAAAACCGAACAAAACCAATAAAAAAATGATCAATTGGCGGTTTAGTTTGGTTTGAATTTTCGATTTTTGAATGGTTTGGTTCAATTTGCGATTTCTAAAACTGAAAACCGAACCAAACAATAGATATGTGTATATTATATATTTTTTATTTAAATGCATATTATATTATTATAATATTATATATGTGTAAATTATTTATAATATTGAACAAAAAGACCTTTATATGGCTTGTATTATGCAAGACGTTGATCGAATACCTTATTTGTTATCTACAATTGCACATTTTTAACATCTTAATTTAGTCATAAGTTCAGTACGCCACAACTTTCTTTTGGAGATTATTCATCAAACATGCAATACAAAATAATGCTCCAACTTATGTCAAGTAATTGAGTGAGTTGCTATATATAAATATGAAAATTTGGAAAGTAATTGCTAGTTTTTTTAAATATATTTGATTAATTAATTAGTTTTGTAACTACGGAATATTCTGCCTAGGGACACGTGGCAATAAGCTTCCAGAAGCCTAGCAGCAGCCCACGATAGCGACATGTGGCACCACTCGCTTACCACTTACGTGGCCCTTGCCCACGTCCTTCCGTGAGGGCTCCCGTCCAGGAGACGTGGAGACCCTTTGAACATCGTGGGACGACCCACGTCCCACGAGAACGTGGGTCGACCACGTCCTCCCCGCACTTAGTATAAATAGACTCTCACCCGGAGAACTAAACGACACGAGATCCAAGACATCCAAAGTACCTCTGGAGAACGTTACCCATAACCATACTAAACACTCTCAGTCTTCCATTTACGCAACATCTGTCACAGATCCCAAGCTCTGCCTTGTTCACCGCCAGGCTCGGTCACCGGCAGACGCACCTTCGTCCCGGAGCACCCCCCCAACAGGGCTCCCAACAGCCCTCTGAGACTCAAGCTCTCTCACACTATGGCAACCTCCTAAGAGCGACTCGCCCGCCCGGAGTACCTTAAGCACGTCTTAGCCGCACATGGCCCAAAACAGGTAACCACCTTGCCTAACGGCTCCTATAGAAGTAGATCCAATCCCTGGAATACGCCCACCAATATGAGAAAGCACCCGATGGTCCATCGGACTGTCAGCCAGCTGACGAAGATAGGCAAGATTCAATGGAGAATCTGTTTCCATCCGACCACGGAGCTCACCATAAAAAAGATCCAGAGAAGGGTGCAAAGAAGCCACCAACTCCGCCGAAAACCTCTCCCCGCGGAGACGCTTAAGTTGTTCGACTGCCAGAAGCATGCCATACATTCTCTGTGCCAACGACTCCCCCTGGAGATCTGCAACATCGACAACCTTGTCTTCGGCTGCCAGCCAATCGGCAAGGTTCTCATTGAAGGGACCTTCAGCACTCCTCAAAGCCTCGCAAAGAAAGTGCAACTCCTGCTAGCGCTACTCGGCATCCTCCCGGCGCACGGCCAGCTCCTTGCGAGTCTTCTCCAACTCTAAGCGCAGAAGCTTAGCCTCGGAAGTATGCTCGATTTCAGCCCTGAGACGGGCCACCTCTTGAGTCAAGGACTTTACCTCACGTCCCTGATCCTCGCCCTCAAATTCTTTCGCGGACAGCCACCCACGCACATTCGCCAACCTTTTCTTAGAGCTCTCCAAAACTTAGCCCATAATAGTTAAAGCATCGAAAAGCCGGTCCCTATCGAGACGGGTTTCCTCCTGCAAAAAAACGAGAGTGAGGACGTAGGGAATAAACGAGGAAAACTCAAAACAGTAGAACGTCAGAGTTGAGAAGCTTACCACACGCTTCTCCCACACAATGCCAGCATGGTGGAAATCAGCTAACGCTTCGGCAACTCTGTCAAATCCCCGAACAACAAGATCCATGGGGGTGGAGTCTAGCACCCTAGCTTTCCTCTCTCCCATCTCCATGGGAAAGCGCTTGCCCAAGGCCACCAACTCAAAGGAAGGCTCCACCTCCAATGACTGGATAGATGCAGAAGGTTCGACGTCCGACCCCGGAACAACATTCTTAGTGGCAGTCATTTGACTCACCACTACATTCCCTCTGTCAGAGAGGGCCCCGACCTCCGCGGCCGCGTCACCAACCTCTGCAATTTCGACTGAAGCCTCAGCCATGGACTCGTCTGCCGGAACCCGAATCATGACAGCATCATCAATAGGCTCTTTAACCGACCTCCTGGCTTTCTCGGCAGCAGGCTCGTCAGCCCCACCAGTAGAACATGGAGCCGTGGAGCGGGCAGATAGAATCACCTTCATGGGTGATTGATGGACAGGAAAAGAGGTAGGCCCCGCACATCCGCTTGGTCAGGCCTCCGCTGGGAAACCTGTGATTGCTAACGTAAAATCGAACCAGAATGTTGTTTCTTGAACCCTCCTCCTTTACTTTTGGACTCTGCTATCACGGAGGTAACTTTTCTCTCCCTCTCTCGGGGAACGCCGACGTCTCCCCTACCGTCTTTCCTCCTTTTTTCCCCTTTGAGATCCTCTGGCCGACGGGTTTTATCGGAGGACGGTGGAGCAGGAAGACGTGCCTCTCTCCCGCTTCTGCCAAGTACCACGACGGGTGTTTCCACAACTGCTCCTAGAGAAAGGTCCTGCCCAGATTTCTTTCCCCTACTTTGACCACCGTCGCGAGTACGGCTAAGGGGAGGAGGAGGAGAAGAAGAAGGAAGGTCTTCCAGGTCAGTGAAATCAAAAGGGAAGAAGTTGTCGTCACCGGCCATGGCAAAATGAGAGAGGAAAGGAAGGGAATGAGAATCAAAACAAGGAAGTGAGGCAAGAAACTCATAGAGCAGAAGGCAGCAAGAAGGTAAAACCACGAACCTTTCAAACGCCGAACATTTATAAGAACTCGAAGGCGTGATGATTCAAAAATCTCAACCCCCCTCGTATCACGCAACGGATAAAGCAAAATCATCCAGTACACCCGGCTCGAGCCACAACCGCCTGCCCCCCAGCCAGACACGTGGAGAGAAAGAACGGCCCAAATTCATAGCCTGGAGAGTGGAGGCACAAAAACTGAAGAGCCCTTGTGAACCCAAGAGTCGTTCAAAGACACCATAGGGCCTTTTCGTAAAAACTCCAACCAAGGCTAATGATGGCAACCCTCGGAAATGAATCCGCATTAAATGAAGGAGAAACGGCGGCAAAACACTCAAAGATTAGTGGTACCCACCAAAACCCTGACAAGTGACACCTAGTGCAGCCCACTCTCCCAACAAACAACTCTTAGCAAAGCTTTTTGCCAGTCACTGTCTGCGGACGAGCCCGACTATAGGAAAATGTCTCGAATGACTAAAAGACCCTTGACCTTTGAATTTCCTCCACACACCCGAAGGGGTACATCCGACAACTTTCCTCTGAGCAATGATGACCTCTCCTTGGTAAGTCGCGTACCTTCTGCAGAGACGGCTCAAAAACTTGCTAAGGAAGTCAAGAAGTTAGCCACTCTTATCAAGACACGTGGCACCTCCAAACGTCTCCACTCCCACGGAGCAAACCAAGAGACACGCGGGGCCCCGAGAGTCGGACGACCTCCCCAGATGGCCAAGCCACTCGCAGACGAGTTCCTCCCGTGACCCAAAAATCGACAGGCGAAAATTTTCCTAAGTGACTTACTAACAAAGAACTTAAATCCACGGGCGTCCGACACCCGTAGACTTGGGGAACTTATGTAACTACGGAATATTCTGTCTAGGGACACGTGGCAATAAGCTTCCAGAAGCATAGCAGTAGCCCACGATAGCAACATGTGGCACCACTCGCTTACCACTTACGTGGCCCTTGCCCACATCCTTCCGTGAGGGCTCCTGTCCAGGAGACGTGGAGACCCCTTGAACATCGTGGGACGACCCATGTCCTACGAGAACCTGAGGGACTAAACGACACGAGATCCAAGACATCCAAAGTACCTCTGGAGAACGTTACCCATAATTATACTAAACATTCTCAGTCCTCCATTTACCCAACATTTGTCACAGATCCCAAGCTCTGCCCCGTTCACCGCCAGGCTCGGTCACCAGCAGACGCACCTTCGTCCCGGAGCACCACTCCAACAGGGCTCCCAACAGCCCTCTGAGACTCAAGCTCTCTCACACTAAGGCAAGCTCCTAAGAGCGGCTCGCCCTCCCGGAGTACCTTAAGCACGTCTTAGCCGCACACGGCCCGAAACAGGTAACCACCTTGCCTAACGGCTCCTATAGACGTCACCATAACGAACTACGTGGACTTTGATCCCTTCCCAAGGGTACGTAGGCACCTAGGTTCCACAGGTAAGGACAAGTCCCCGAAGGTTAAGACCCCTTGCGGTCCTTAAATGCAAATTACAATTGTCTGAACCAAAAATGACAGTTACAAGCTTATATAATGTTTTTTTAATTTAATTTTGGAACTAGTTTATTTATTTGGACTAAATTTGAAAAAATAATGTAAGTGTTTTTTACTTTGATTGTAACGTTGTTTGATTATCAATTAGTTAAGATAATCTATGACTTTTCTTGTTAGTGAATGAAATGTTTTGATTTCTAATTATTTGTTGATGAGTTTAAATATATAAATTTTTCAAATTAAACCGCCCAAAACTGCTAAACTAAACCGCTTAAAACCAGCCACTAATGGTTTTGTTTGGTTTGACGCTATAAAAAGTAATTGGTTTTGTTTGAAAATCTCTTCAAACCGTCTAAACCGAATCGACAAACACCCCTACTAATATTTTCTAGTAGTTTAAATGTATAATAAATTAAATTTTAGACGTCGAGATATATAACTGTGTTTTTAAAAGGAAGTAGACGAATTTATTATTTTTGCTTGTCAAAATGAAATATGTGCATCACAAGAAAAAATTAAATGTTTATGTTCTAAATATCAAAATTAACAGTTGAAAAAGTTAAAATGGATTCATATAAAAGAGATTTTCTACCTGAGCATATGGTGTTGGATATACTATGACAAAATTACATTTTAAGTTAGTATTGTGATACCTAATATAAATTTTTGAAGCTTCGAGTAACATGATAGATCTTGATGTTGAGAAGTCTTTAAAATTATAGGCTTGATTTACTAATTTCTTATGAACAACCATTATAGTGGAGATTTTAGTAACCATTACTCAGAGTAAATTGAGAAAAGACTCATGCACGTTCTTTAGGCAAGGGAAAGAGAATAGGTTTAATGTGTTTGATAGTAAAAATTTAGAATGGAAATGGAATAAGAATGTACTAAAATTATCACTTTATCCCATATATTAAAGTAATAAAAAAGAAAGAAAATTAGAATTGTGTCAAATCAAAGGGTATATAATAAGACATTTTGTATTTTATTTTTTTTTTAAATTTTTTTTAATCTGTCAGTGAAAAAAATAAAGTAAAAGTAACCCCACCTACTTTTTTTTTCATTCCTTTGGTGTTTCTAAGAAACGAACGGCACCTATATTTCTGGTGAGCCCTTCACAAAGAAGAGGGTATTGAATCACAGTCTTTTAGCATGACGGAGACTAAAAGCAACCAGAGAATTTCAGTGTAGCAAACTCGCACCCGACTCCTTGTGGATTGGAGGTTTATATAAACGTTCATAAGAAGACCAAAGTGGCGATGATTGATGTATTGGGGGCTAGCTAGAAGCTATCAGAAAGTGTACAATGTTATCGAGAGTAAACAGTGTCAGGCAGTGACGTGCCCGTACTTGAGGATAGAATAAGACGATGTTCGGACGATCGACCCCGGACCAGTGTATTATGAGGAGGTGTTCCACACATGCCACATCGATTTCATTAACTAGTAGCAAATGCATTAAGCCATATTCAACTTATAAATCACAACATTTTTCAGATTTGCAATCGAGCACAATACACCCGCACAAACACAAAAGTGGAAAACTGGAAATTACGTATTTGGACATCCATTGCGATCCCATTAACGAATTCTACCTACCTAGCTAGCTAGTACGTAAGATAAAGAGTGATCTGAAGCAGAGTCTCCACTCCATCAGTATTATGCTGATCATTATTCGTAACCGAAAACGTCTTGGTGATAGCGAATCCCTGGGCATTTTGGTACTTTCCCGTCCCTCCAATCACAGCAATATGGGATTCCGACACCTGAGTCCTGTGCACTCCGAACAAGCTTATGCTATCCTTGTACCCGTTCTCCTCAAACATCGCCGTTAAACCTAACACATGTCCCGTTCCGTCCTCCGCACTCGCTATGTAGAAACCTTGTGCCTTACCCACCAATCCCGACCCCAGCTCGTGACCCTCCGTTAACTCGTCGTCAAATACCGTCATCGTCCCAAACATTAGCTTCTGCAGCGTCATCCCTGTTGGCACCTGGTTCACGTTTGTCACGGAGAATCCTACCCCGCTGTTTCCCACTATAAAAGAAAATGTAAATTTAATATGTATTATAACTTATCTTTAGTAATATTATATACACAGACAAAAAAAAGGGTAAAAGTATGTTTTTGACCTCCAAATTACAGAGTCTGTTAATTTTATTCTTAATTTTGTTACTGTTAATATGCTCTTAAATTTTTAATTTGCCAATAGTTTTGCCCTATTCTCCGCATGACCTCGAATGCTGATTGTGTTACGTTAAGTTGCAAGTCACCAGAAGTACAATTGTTGGTAAGTGTATTAGGTTAGGTAAAGAAGTGGTGGATGATGGTACTTGTAAAATCATTCACAATGGACATTCCACTTTCTTCTGGAAGGATAAACTGGGATGGTTGGGGAAAATTCGGGAACACATCCAAGGTCCTCTTAATTCCAACGATGAAAACATTAGGATTTGTGAGATATTAGATTCAAGGGGTCAATGGGACTGGAACTCTCTTTCATTCCAGTTACCTGAAAACATCATTAATCAAATCAAAGCCATCCCAATAAATCCTAATTCCAGTAGACAAGATGTGGAGGTTTGGAGTGGAGCTTTCGATGGTTCTTTCACTGTCAAATCGGCTTATGCCAGGCTTTGTAGATGGGAAAGGAACATTAATTGGAGCTGGATCTGGAAACTTAACTGCCATCAAAGAGTTAAAATTTTCATTTGGTCAATCATGTCTAAAGGTCTTCCTTGCCGAGCGGACCTCCATCGAAGAGGGATGAACATCAGTCCCCTCTGCCCTCTCTGCTTGCAAGTAGAGGAAGACCTAAACCATCTTTTAAGACGGTGCCCTGTTTCTAATGTTGTTTGGTCAAGCACCCCTCCTTCCTTTACACTCTCTGACCAAGAGGACTTCTTTATTTGGATCAAAGAGAATTCAAGATCCAATAAACCCTCACTTCACAATATCCCTCATGGGACCATGTTCATTTATCTTATCTGGCACATCTGGCTAGCCAGAAACAAAATGATATTTGATAACTCTCAATTTTCCTCCAGGGAGGTCATCTCTCGAGCCAAAGGGAAGGCGGCTGAATTCACCTTCCTGAACGATGGCAATGTTGCGACCAATGCAAATACTTCCCATTGCATTCTGGTTAAGTGGACCCCTCCTCCCATTGGATGGGTTAAACTTAATACCGATGGATCCTGTATTGGTCCTTCAGGTGAAATCGGTGCAGGTGGTCTCTTAAGATCACACAATGGTGACTGGCTGAAAGGTTTTTCCCTTTATCTTGGGTCGGGCTCCAGTATTCTTGCTGAATTATGGGCCATTGCGTCTGGAATTAAGATGGCAGTCTCTTTGAATGTTCAGAAAATCATTGTTGAATCTGATAATCTGCTAGCTGTTACTATGTTGAAGGATGATAACCTTCCTTATTCTCATCATTTGTACCCTCTTATTGTTGAGTGCAGGTCGAGCCTGAGTGGCTTTGAAAGCTCAATCATTCAGCATATCCACAGGGAAGGGAATCAGTGCGCTGATTTTTTGGCAAGGAAAGCTACTCAGGAGAGGATTGGTGCTTTGTTGTATTTTGATCATGTTCCCCCTTCCCTCTACCCCCTTCTGTTGGCTGATTTTTTGGGAGTCGATTACCCACGCAGAGTGGGAATAGGCTAAACGCTTGTAAACATTTGTCTCTCCTTTAATGCATTTCCATCTTTTATTAAAAAAAATTATATATTTAGTTACATTATTTTAATAATTTACTCAAAATTATCTCCGTGGAATTATAAGATAGGGTCCATCTAACATGTGTTTAAATTAAGTGCCCATATTAAGGTTTCACCTCATTAGTCAATAGAGTTTTTAAATATTAAAATTTATTTTTAATTAAATTTTCACAGATTTTAAGACATAAAATACTTTATTGATTAATAAGATGAAATATTAATATGTGCCCATGTTAAATAAATCCTATAAAATAAAAGGTTTTGGCGTGGCTAAATTAACAAAATATTATAAATAAATATATGACTTAAACATTATATTTAGCGTTAGAGACTACGTGAAAAAATATAATTATATTTGTTGTTAATTATTTAAAATTAAAGTGAAAGATAAAATTACTTTCAACAAATTATAAGTTTAATTATGGATGCAACTGGCTGTAAATAAAATTTAAAAACCAAATTGATAGAAACCATATTATTTAGGACCAAAAAAGATTTTTTTTATATATATATAATTTTGTATATGTTACTATAGTTAATTCTAGAGATTGTGTCATTCTAAAAAAAACTCTAGAAATAACTATAAAATTGATTTTTTTTGTAGCGTGAATTATTGTGAAGATATATTATATGTGTTCAGGCTAAGTGGGCCAAGATATATTTTCGGGCCCAAGACTAAAGTAGACAAGATTGACATATTAAAACTATTAAGGAGGTTTTTGGTTCAACTCCATTAACGAATTCTACCTACCTACCTAGCTAGTACGTAAGATACAGAGTGATCTGAAGTAAAGTCTCCACTCCATCAGTAGTATGCTGATCATTATTCGTAACCGGAAACGTCTTAGTGACAGCGAATCCCTGGGCATTTTGGTAATTTCCCGTCCCTCCAATCACCGCAATATGGGATTCCGACACTTGAGTCCTGTGCACTCCGAACAAGCTTATGCTATCCTTGTACCCATTCTCCTCAAACATTGCCGTTAAACCTAACACATGTCCCGTTCCGTCTTCCGCGCTCGCTATGTAGAATCCTTGTGCCTTGCCCACCAATCCTAACCCTAGCTCGTGACCCACCGTTAACTCGTCATCAAACACCGTCATCGTCCCAAAAATTAGCTTCTGCAACGTCATTCCTGCTGGCACCTGGTTCACGTTTGTCACGGAGAATCCTACCCCGCCGTTTCCCACTGTACGAAAGAATATATAAATTTAATATGTAAAAGTAATATTATATACACACAAAAAGAAGAAGAAGGTAAAAGTATGTTTTTGACCTCCAAATTACAGAGTCTGTTAATTTTATACTTAATTTTGTTTACTGTTAATATGCTCTTAAATTTTTAATTTGCTAGTAATTTTACCCTATTGTCCGCATGACTTCGAATGCTGATTGTTCCGTTAAGTTATATATTTAGTTATATTATTTTAATAATTTACTCAAAATTATCTCTGTGGAATTATAAGATAGGGTCCATCTAACATGTGTTTAAATTAGGAAAAAACTTAGGTCCATTTTCTTATGTCCATTTCATCAAGTTACCCAATATAAATATGACACGTGGCAAAAAGTGTTTAAATGACCAATCACAATAGAGAGAGAATATAGAAGACCACCTTTATATGACCAATCATAGAAGAGAGTGTAAATACAATATATGATTGGTGGAACTTGATGAAATGGACATAAGGAAATTGACCTAAGTTTTTCCCTTTAAATTAAGGGCCCATATGAAGGTTTTATCTCATTAGTCAATAGAGTTTTCAAATATTAAATTTTTACATATTTCAAGACATAAAATACTCTATTGACCAATAAGATAAAATCTTAACATGTGTCTATGTTAAATAAATCCTATAAGATAAAAGGTTTTGGTGTGGCTAAATTAGTAAAATATTATAAATAAATATATGACTTAAACATTATATTTAGCGTTAGAGACTACGTGAAAAAATATAATTATATTTGTTGTTAATTATTTAAAATTAAAGTGAAAGATAAAATTACTTTCAACAAATTATAAGTTTAATTATGGATGCAACTGGCTGTAAATAAAATTTAAAAACCAAATTGATAGAAACCATATTATTTGAGGACCAAAAAGATTTTTTTTATATATATATAATTTTGTATATGTTACTATAGTTAACTCTAGAGATTGTGTCATTCTAAAAAAAAAACTCTAGAAATAACTATAAAATTGATTTTTTTTTTAGCGTGAATTATTGTGAAAGATTTTACCATTGTTGATGGTACCACCATTGACGTTGTTGATGATGTTTCCTGGGTTTCCGCTAAGCCCAATAAGGAAGGGAAGGTTGTTGTTATTGAGGAATCCAGCATTATTATTGTTCTGAGGGAGGCCGCTGTTGAGAGGAAGGTTGGCTCCGTTGGGCTTCGCGAAGGCCACTTGGGCGTTCAGGGCCGGGTTTGTGACAACTCCGGTCACCGCTCGGGCCGTTGGGTTCGACCCGCCGAGTATGTCATGCATGTAGAAGATGAGCGAGTGGCCGGCGGCGGCGACGGTGGCAGACAAAGGAAGAGGGACAGTAGTACTGGGAATAGGGGTTTCAGCCTCAGAATCTGAATCAATGAGGATTCGAGTTGATGATGTGGTGGTGGTGGAGGAGAGTGTGAGGGTTAAAAGAAGTACAAAGAATATGGTTTTCATTATTGAAGAAATAATGGATTCAATTCAAGGCTTGCTTGTGTTAATATTATGGTTGAATTAATGAGAAGATGTGATAATAGATTTAGCATGCAAGAGAGGTATAAATAGGAATAAAACTACGTACGTGTACGTGTTGATGGAGTTGATGAGACTAAGAGGAGAAGGGTTTTTTTTTTTATTGAACTAAAGCATAAGGGTATCGTAGGCAGAAAATTATTGTTTTTGACAGAAAATTAATATGACGTATGTGTGTTATGAATTCCGAAAAGGAAATGGTAGGATTATTTTGTTTCAAGGGAGAAATTATTTTTTACTCCTTAAATTATTGGTTAGACTATTATTTAGTTTTTGAATTTTGGAAAAATACTATTTAGTCTCTGAATTTGTAATTATGTCAATTATTTAGTCCCTTGAACGATAAATGTTAGATAACCGAATAACGTGGTCGTTAACTACTGACGTGGAACTGTTAACGATGACAATGTTGGTGTCCCCGTCAATGTAGGAGAAGATTTTGTTGTGGGGACGAAGTATGATGTAGTCGTGATATAGCTGCACATCAAGCTTTGGATGGTTCCAGGAACAGGGAGAAGACTAGAAGAGGGTGCAGGAGGAGAAGCGAGGAGAGGAGTCCTGTCACGTTAGTATTTAACGGCCATATCACTCGGTTATCTAACGAGTAACGCTCGGGGGACTAAATAGTTGACAGATTTGCAAATTCGAGGACTAAACAACATTTTTTAAAATTCAAAGACTAAATAGTAATTAGATTTAATTTTTGGTCCATAACTAAAAGATTTTAACAACTAAAATGAATTTTGCCTGAGAAAACAAAAATAATTAGATTTGATTTTTGGTCCATAACTAAAAGATTTACCATTTTGGATCACGTTGCTTATTGAATTTGGGTTGTCCCAGATTCTGTTTATGTTTTTTGGGCCGGTACATTTGATTTTCGGTTTATGGGCCCAATATTAACCATACTCAAAGTCCAAGCCCGCTGTATTAGACCAATTATACCAATAATGTTCAAAAATTTCATAATAGGATTTCAAGTGGGTAAAAAAGTAAGAGTAAAAACATAATTTTATCACATTGCAAAAAGTAAGATACGAGGAGAGATGGTGCCATGTCATTTAAATATGACACGTAGGAGAGAGAGTGTGCCACATAAACCTTCCACGTCAACATTTAATGGCAACACCATATAGATGTTATGCTAGAGGACCAATTTTGACAAAACAAAAAACGTTGAGGACCTAAAATAACTTTTTGAAACGTTAAAGATCAATATTAAATTTCGTGCAAACGTTGAGGACCAAAAAAATAATTTGATCATTTTTTTTGAGCTATCTAAAAAATAGGACCAATGTATCAACGACACCCTCAGAGCCATTGACTAGTCATAGGATATTAACATGTTCATGAGCCCTATAATCAATTTGTTTAACTTAAAAAAAAAAGTAATGTTATGGAGATGTTAAGAGTTTTGGCTTATTATTTTTAGTCATTGTATTAATCTTGAGATTTATACTAAATTTTTTTCTTTTTAAAATTCAAGATGACACAGATCTGAAGACAAATCCAATAATTGGACCGTAATAAACTTTGACTTACTATACAACTTTAAAGTATTACCCAAAGAAATAAATGCAACCCAATGCAACATTCTCCCCTCATTTTCAACTTCATTTTGACCAATATTTTTAAAATTATATCAGTCTTTGAATTGGTTAAAAAGTGATTAACGATTCACTAATTTAACAGTGGTAGAATTAATATTAATAATAATTTTTATGCATAATATAAATACACTTATCTTAATTAATTAACCTGTGCAAGTGCATATTATAATAGGTTATAAAAAAAGTGCATATTATAATACATTTTTTTATTATATAATTTTAAATACATGAATAATACCTTTATATGTTCTTATATTTAAACTTGTTCGATTATATCATTTTTAGTAATTTTGTGAATATTTTAATTTGTATTTGTTTTTTATTTACTTTTATTATTAACTAAGTTTTTATTATTCAGTTATTTCTCTACCATGCCAAATATAATATTAAGTATATTTTATAATATTAACTATAATAATTAAATTTTTATTTTTATATCTTAATACATAAAAAAATATTATTCTGTGCAGGACACGATCTCCAAATTAGTTAAAAAAATAAGTTATCACATAAAAAATTTTAAATTTTAAATATCTTAATATATGTTACTTGAATATACTTATCATTAATTTTACCTATTTATCTTAATTCTAAAAAATACATAAATAATAAATAGTAAAAAACTGCTTGCGATTTAAGCCTGTGCAGTAATCCTTTGGGTTGGGCCTCTGTTGGTCTCCCCAAGATGTCACTGGCGCCTTGCCCGGTAGTACTTGGGAGTGCCTTTCCTTACTACCATTTTGATTACAAAAAAAAATAAAAAATAAAAAATACATAAATAATAAATTAATTGTTTATTTCTTTCTTTCATAAAAAAATTTTTCTCTCTCCCATTAATTATTTTTTAACTCTCATTATATTTTTTTGTTCTATTTTCCAAATTTTAAACATACAAATCTCTAATTATTGATAGAGAGACAAACCCTAAACCCTAATTCTCCATATGCCTTCACACCCCACTCCCTTATAGTTATTCAGAAAATCTATAAATAGTGATAATAATAATAATAAGAAAACAAAACTTAAATAGTAATACTTTATTTTTATCTCAAATATATAATGATTAATAGGAATAAAAAAATTAATAAAACGAAATTAATTCTTTTCTTCTCTTGTACGTGTAAGTTCAAGGGGAGGCTCTTAATTAGTGGACTAACAATAAACAAACATCTCACCCTCCCAATCTATGTGTCCAACGGTAAGGAAGCCTTGGCCCACTATATGTTATCCCTTAATACCCTAATTTCCTAATTCTCCTTTCTCTTTCATGGCGGCTGAGAAGCTGAAAGAAAAAAGAAAATAGCGAGAGAGAAGAGTGAACCAAGAGATCAGAGAGAGAGAGAAGGGCAAGAGAGTGAGATCAACAGTGAAAGAAGGGAGGGTGCCGTCAGCCACCACTCTACTAGTCGTTAGCACGAAGCACTATGAAGCAGGGGATTACCACCGATTTGGAGAAGATGCTGGGAATAGGGAACCCAAGTCCTCGATCTACTTACCCTAGGACCATCCTTGACATAGCCATGGGAGCTTTGAAATAAGGTAGCGTAATTAACAATTTATGAATTTGAAAAAGATTGTTTTACTGCTATTCGTTAGATTGTTTTTAATTGAGTTGTGTTATGGAGCTTCCTGTAAGTCTGAGTATCGTTACTCCTTGTTCTGTGTTTACAAATCAATTTATGAATTTGAAAAAGATTGTTTTAGTGCTATTCGTTAGATTAGTCACAATGTTCAGTCTCCTGAATTTGTTGGCTTCATCTATAGGGTGGGCTTTGAATCGTGTTCTCCATTTTAAATTGTTAATTGGAATTAGTGCATCGTTGTTTGATTTCTGGGTGTTTCACTTATGGACAACACCAGTAGACCTTTCAAGTCGTAACACGATCGATAGGACGTCACCGGTAACGACCAAAACAAACGCCAACGAAGAACACAACTCGCAACCTTTGGAGAAGTAAAGGAGACAACGGAAATTGATGAACCAATAACCATCAATGCAGAAAGGTAGGACAAAGACGCCCAAACATCACAAGCAGAAAATCAATCAATTGCAAAAAGAGGGGAGGAAAGCCGAGCAAAGTAAGCTAAGCAGCTAAATAGATCATAATACATGAAAATATAAGGTTCCAATAGTTAAATGAGCCATCAGTAGCTCAACATCAAAAGAAAAACCAGCAAAAATAGAATCCATGAGTAAGAAAGAAAAATAATAGAAAATTCAAACTAAACACAGAAGAAATAAAACAGATAAGATTAACAAGCATTTGGCTCAGATTCGGACTCAATCACGGCCCTCTCGTAGCGCTCTAAAATTGTCTCGGACCTCGACCTGAAAAGTTAAGGAGCTAGCTTGCATATTGTGGATGTCATCCCGAAGGGTGTAGACTTTACCCCTAAGGGCACGATGCTCAGAGATCAGGAAGTCTAACTCCTGGTCGGAGGTCTGCGGCATTGGCTCTAAAGGTTGGGGAGGGTTCTGACTAGTGGAGGCTTCATCTCACTGCCTCTTGACATTTTTGGCTGGCCGGGGGGTCTAATCACTGGACTTTTCCAAAATTCCAACCTACTGTAATCCCTGGTGTTCGCAGGATCGAACTCTAAGTCAGAATCGAGATGCGGAACATCCGCTCTCTTGTTCATTTGAGATATGAGATGTGGAAATAACAAAATTTGCCCTTTTACCCCCTTTACTGAAGCCTTCTTGTGCGAGTCAAAAATCAACTCGGTCACATCAACTCTCTCATTCTTCATAAATAAGTATATGAGGTGGGCTTGGTGAGAGGGTATGTCAGTGTCATGGCTGGAAGGAAGAATGTTATGACAGATAAAGAGCAGCCATGCTGTAGCAGCTTAGCACATAGAAAAACGTTGCAGATAGATTTGAGGCCCTCCATACTTGGCATCCCAATTTGAATTATCTTGAATAAGCATCTCTCTAATTGTCTCGCGCGGGAATAAGACATCACCACTGTTAAAAGCTTTTTGCCGACTTTTGTATGCACAATTTTGTACAACAGGCAGCCCAAAAAATTGTCGGATGCCGGCCAATGTGAAGTTGGTATCCCTCGTACTGTGGTAGGTCGGGTTGTTCATGTTACGTTTTAGCTTGGCATTGATATAAAAGTGCTGCACAAACTGCTCATTATCTGCTACTTGCACCCTATTGAGACATTTCAGGTTGGCAGCCTCTAATTGATCATAGAAAGCATTGCCTGCCGTTTCTGGAAAATGGAACTCTTGATGGAGGGATCTATTTTCAACCTCGTCTTGGATTTCTTTGAAAGTCATCTCATCGCCGGACATGCTTTCGAATCAACACATACAACGAAAAACAAGAAAAAACACAATCAATTTTTTTAAAAAAAGTCAGTCATTATAGAAGCCAACAAGACTACGCTAACCAACCCAGACACCTACACTAAAACCAATTGAAACTAATTAAAGAAAAGGGAAAACTAAGTGAACTAAAGTAAGAAAAAAATTAAAACTATTGAAATGAAAAGAAAACTAGACGAACTAAAGAAAGAAAAAAAATAATCTCTAGATGTACTTAAAACCCACATTATGTTATAGTTCATCTAGTTTTCTTTTCATTTCAATAGTTTTTATTTTTTTTCTTTAGTTCACTTAGTTTTTCCCTTTTCTTTAATTAGTTTCAATTGGTTTTAGTGTGAGTGTCTGGGTTGGTTAGCGTAGTTTTACTGGCTTCTATAATGACTGACTTTCTTTTTAAATTGCTTGTGTTTTTTCTTGTTTTTCTTTGTATGTGTTGATTAGCAAGCATATCCGGCAATGAGATGAATTTTGAAAAAATCCAAGATGAGGTTTTAAATAGTTCCCTCCATCAAGAGTTTCATTTTTCTGAAACGTCAGGCAATGCTTTCTATGATCAATTAGATGCTACCAACCTGAAATCTCTCAATAGGTGCAAGTAGCAGATAATGATCGGGTTTGTGCGGCACTTTTATATCAATACCAAGCTGAAACGTAAAATGAACAACTCGACCTACCGTGGTACGAAGGATACCACCTTCACATTGGCCGGCATCCGAAAATTTTTTGGGCTGCCTCTTGTACAAAATTGTGCATACAAGAGTCAGCAAAAAGCTTTTAACAGTGGTGATGCCTTATTCAGGATAATTCAGATTGGGATGCCAGGTATGGAGGGCCTCAAATCTATCTGCAATGTTCTTATATGTGCCCAGTTGCTACAGCATGGCTGCTCTTTATCTGTCATAACATTCTTCCTTCCAGTCATGGTATTGACATACCCTCTCACCAAGCCCACCTCATATACTTATTTATGAAGAATGAAAGAGTTGATGTGATCGGGTTGATTTTTGACTCGCTCAAGAAGGCTTCAGTAAAGGGGGTAAAAAGGCAAATTTTGTTATTTCCACATCTCATATCCCAAATGTACAACAGAGCGGATGTTACGCAGCTCGATTTTGACTTAGAGTTTGATCCTGCGAACACCAGGGATTACAGTAGGTTGGGATTTTGGAAAACTCCAGTGATTAGACCCCACGGCCAGCCAGAAATGTCAAGAGGCAGTGAGATGAAGCCTCCACTAGTCAGAACCCTCCGCAACCTTTAGAGCCAATGCCGCAGACCTCTGACCAGGAGTTAGACTTCCTGATCTTTGAACATCGTGGCCTTCGGGGTGAAGTCTATACCCTTCGGGATGACATCCACAATATGCAAGCTAGCTTCTTAACTTTTAAGGTCGAGGTCCGAGACAATTTTAGAGCGTTGCGAGAGGGCCGTGATTGAGCCCGAATCTGAGCCAAATGCTTGCTAATCTTATCTATTTTATTTCTTTTGTGTTTAGTTTGACTTTTCTGTTAATTTTCTTTCTTACTCATGGATTCTATTTTTGCTGGTTATTTCTTTTGCTGTTGAGCTACTGATGGCTCATTTAACTATTAGAACCTTATAATTTCATGTATTCTAATCTATTTAGCTGCTTAGCTTACTTTGCTCGCCCTTCCTCTCCTCTTTGCAATTGATTGATTTTCTTCTTGTGGATCCCCATGTTTGCGCTTCTTTGTCCTAGCTTTCTACATTAAGGACAATGCTTGCTGCAAGTGTGGGGGAGTGAGAAGTTTGTGAAGTGAATGATTGCTATTTGAGTTGTTGAATGGGTAGGTTACCTTGTGATTATTGCAAATGTTGACATCAGATTTATATTCCTGTTTAGGGAATGAGATTGCGTTTTTGACTCCTTATGGATTTAGCTTTTGAGCTTATATTCTTGTGGATGTAAATACAAATGTAAATGCACAGGTTTTGAGTTCTTTGTTTATGGATATTATCAGCTGAATAGATACAATCTTGCTTTTGTTTTAGACTTTTGGGATTAATGATGCTAATCAAGAATTCCATAAGCACTTTTTGATATCTACTCATGTTTTTTCAAAAAAATTCTTTGGGAACCACACTTAATTTTTGCACATGTTTAAGCTTTTTAGAAAATGTTTTCAAGTTGTGTCAAAAATCAGCAGAATGCACAATCGTTTGAAGAATAAGAAACAATTTTTCAAGAGATTAGTGCTCTCTAATTCACAACTTAAGCAGGTCACTTATGTGAGTAACTAATTAGGTATGCATTGTTCGATGTGAGAGTAACCTAACCTTGTTGAAAGATTTTGAGCCAAACACTATATGTTTCTTGCATAATATTTGTGTTTTGTCTTCTTACTTAGTCAGTTTCTAGAACTTGATTGAAATCTTGTTGAAGCTTGTCATGTGTTAATTAAATAAAAATGATTGAGCGGTTTGTTTCACTCACCATATCCCATACACAAACCACTTCTTTTGTTATCCATAGTCACCCCTTTTGAGCTGTAATTTTTGCTTTTCTAGACATTTTGCACTATGACTTTTAATTAAATGTTTGACTTTAGGTTTCTTAGTTTCTGACCACTCTTCTTCCTGGGTTGAAATTGTGTAATTGATCTAATCAAGCAAAAAGCTTTAAAAGAAAAAAATATATAGAAAAAAAGGGAATAGAAAAGAAAGAAAAGCAATAAAAAAAAATGATGATGAATAAAAGAGTTGCAACTGAAAGCAATAAGGATCTTAGGCAAGTTTTTGGTGGTTGGAAGATGAGTGTTTGGTTAAACTCTTTTGGAACCCAAGTAATCATTTAATTGGAAATCAATTCAAAATGCTTAGTTTTGCATACTTTCCTTCTTTATAAACACTTTTCACCATGAACATGCATCCATCATTACAAGCCACTAAGACCTCATGATATGTTAAGCTAACGCATTCTCAGTGGATATCTAAATCTCTCTCAAGCCTATGGTAAAGTCCGCTAAGTAAGTAAGATTAGAGGGAAAATGTCCAACATTAGTGAGTAGAGCGAAACACTTGAGTCATCGGTCATTTGCATATTCTAGTTGATTGCTATGCATGGTTGTTTTGCTTTTGTTGCATGAACCAACAACATGGTTTCTTGCTTAGTTGTTTTGCATCTTGATTTGGTTAATTATTCTATTGCTCCCTGCATATCCCTTGATTGCATTTCTGACTAATTGTTTTGCCCAGGAGTGCAAAGGTCTAAGTGTGGGGGAGTTGATAATATCAATATTTACCCTTGTTTCTTTTGGCATTTGACAAGCTTTTGTTGAGTTTAAAGAGTCATTATGCATGGTTTAATATTATTCAAGGGCACTTAAAGACTTAAATTACAATCTTGCAAATTCCATGGTTTTATTGAATAAATTGCGATAATTCTCGAGTTTTATAAATTTGAGAATCTCACAATTGTTTTTTTTTGGCTTTAGGTCAACTAGGTTGAGGAATTGTAAGAATTCAATTGCTAGAGGTTGGGAAAGAAGCTAGAAAGTGAAGCCGATGCTAGAACTGAAGCTTAGAGGCAATTTTGGACCCATAATACTGTTCTAACTGCTGCCAGCGGGTATACTTCAGTTCAGAGGGGAAAACGCTCGGTTTAAGTAATCCACCCGCTGCCAGCGGGTACATCAGATCTGCATAATTTTCTCGTGATTTTATGAGCTAAAATGAATTGTTGGCCCACTTTCTCAAGAAAGGAATATTCTGAAGTTTTGAAGGCACTTAACCTAATTGGGAGAATTACCCATTAATTCTAACACACATTCATTCATTCACACCTTGGCTTCTCATCTTCTCAAGTCTCTCTACAACATCTCAGCGACCATCCATCATTTCTCTTCATCTTCTCCACTCTCTATACCCATCCACATCAATATCCAGCAATTTCCATCATCATCCATGGCTAAGCAAGGGTTGAAGGAGCTTGATGAAGCATTTCTCCTTCTATTTACCTTAATGGATTCATTTTTATCTAATTGATTTGGATGCGTTTGTGATGATTTTTGGTTTCATGGTTATGGACCTCAATCTTTAGTGTAGATAGATGTTTAGAAATTAGTTGGATTAGTGTTTTGTAATGTATGATTCCATTGATGATTATAGTTACATTGAGTTTGATTAAATTTGATTGTAGTTATGATTTTCTATGGAAATACTTTAATGGCAAAGGATTTTGTTGAGTTGAATTCTAATTCGATTTAATTTCTACATTTGCATTCATGTTGGTATTTAATTAAATTGTGTTAATTATCTGGTTGACTAGTTGCATCATCTAGTTAAATTGCCTAAGTTTAGAGGTTTCTAAACTACATTAGAAAATAGTTTTTCATTGATTAACTCCACACTTTTTGATAGCAAGGATAGCCCAAAACATTCTCCAACAAAGCATATCCATCTCAATACATTCACCTCACTTTTACTTTGATTTTAAAATATTGAAAATCTAAAAAATAGTTATGTTTTCTTTTAGTTGCATTTAATTCCATTTAGTTTCTTTGCATACCAAGTGTTTGATAAAATTCCTCCAAGACATTCCTTTTTGTGTTAATTTGTGCATAATTGTCTAAAGAATTCATAGGCAATACAAGAGAGAATCGACCTAGATTGTGGCACTAACTGCACTTTCTAGTATTATTTTGATTGGTGTCGGCCACGAGAGAAGGTTGCATCACCAAGCTCCTCCAACTCTTGCATAGCCATGGAAGATTAAGGATCTTGCTGGATATTGTTGTGGATGGGTGTAGAGAGTGGATAAGATGAAGAGAAATGGTGGATGGTGGTTGAAATGTTGAAGAGATACTTGAGAGGGTGAGAAGCAATGTGTGTGAGTGTTGGATATGTTATAATCAATGGGTAATTCTCCCAATTAGGTTAAATGCCTCAAAAAACTCCAGAATATTCCTTCCCCTTCGACCTAAGATGCTCCCCTTGTAGTAAAATGCTGAAAAAGTAGGCCCATAATTCGTTTCAGCTCATAAAATCGCGAGGAAATTGTGCAGATATGATGTACCTGCTGGCAGCGGGTGGATTACTTAAAACGAGCATTTTTCCCTCTGAACTGAAGTCTACCCGCGGACAGCGGGTAGAATAGAATTATGGGTTCAAAATTGCCTCTGAGCTTCAATTCTTGCACCGACTTCCCTTTCCAGTTTCTTTCCCGACCTCTAGCACTTGAATTCTTGCAATTCCTCAACCTAGTTGACCTTCAAATCAATCAAAAACAATTGTGAGGTTCTCAAATTAATAAAACTCGAGAATTATCGTAATTTATTCAATAAAACCATGAAATTAGCAAGATTGTGATTTAAGTCCTTAAGTGCCCTTGAATAACATTAAACCATGCATAATGACTCTTTAAACTCAACAAAAGTATGTCAAATGCCAAAAGATACAAGGGTAAATATTGGTATTATCAGTAATATGTTTGGGTCTTCACGTATTATGAGTCTGTCTTGTATATATTTATATCATCTTTGACTCTTTTGGACCTACCAGTTTTAATTAGTAGCTTGTGCTTGTTTTATGTAGTCCAATTTTCACTTGAGTTTCTTTTAATCTGTTTAAAATATATGCTTCTATACGCTATAATGCACTTGAAATTTGTTTCTGAGTTGTGGCATTTGGTAGTTGCAGAGTACAAGAAAGTCCAACAAATTGGAACAACAAAGTTAGAATTGATGTGCAAGGAGTGATGGAAAAAGGCACTGCATGGTTGAAGATTTTAACATAAAAAATAGTGAATTTGCTTTCTTGTTTTATTGACTAAAAATTTGAATTAATTTCATTTCAATGTACATAATGATCATGTATCAACAATTCTTGTGCATATAAATTATATTTTCATAATATTTTAAATGTTTAATTTATATATTTTAATTCGGTTGAAAGTAATATATGAGAATGCCTTTCATATTTTGTTTTTCTATAAAAAAAATTTATGAGAATGTCTTTTTACATTTGTGAAAATATAAAATAATTAATGAAATGGAATTAGCGACGGTTCAAATCGTTGCTAGTTTCATTTTGATGCTTTACAAAGTAGCGACGGTCAAAACCGTTCTACAATATATAGACTAGCGACAGTTGTGACCGTCGCTAAACTTAGCAGCCAAAAGGAACTCAGACTTTAGTGACAGTTATAACCGTCGCTAAAAGTAAAACACCTTTAACGACTGTTATTCCCTCGGTTGTTGTGACCGTCGTTAGATACGACGCGACGCTGCACATGACGACGGTTAATTCAACCGTCGTTAAAGATTCTAACAACGGTCAAAATCGTCACTAGACACTGATTTTGACCTTCGCTAAATCCAATTTCTTTTGTAGTTAACAAAATGTTGTAGTCATCATATATAATTGTTACTTATTTCATTCAAACAAAAGAATTAACAAAAGTGATATATCAAATTATGAAGAACCTAAAACTACAATATATAATGAAGGCACACAAATGATGTTTGGGTCATACTGGAGATCGTCCTCTTCCCTCCTTTTTCTCTAATTTTTTAATTTTTTTTAAGTGACCAATGGGGAGGCGAGTCCAAAAAACTCGTCCTCCAGAATCATTTCCCATGATGTTTTGATTGTTCAGAAATCTGAGTTTAAATTTTAAGTGGAATTAAATTAACTAACTAAATTCACATATTTATGTTTTGTGTGATTAACAAAGACATAAAATTAACTAACTTAATATTTGAAGCTCCCTTCAGCATCCTTGTCTCAACACAAGGATCAACCTCAACTAGGTTTTTACAACTTGGACACTTCAAATATTAACTTCTTTCCTCAATCAAATAAAAAGAGAAATAAATGATGTCACTAAGACACTATCATTCAGATACAGGAATCACACAGCTCCAAGAATCATTCAGATGTAGGAATTACATAGAACATACAATCTCACACGGAGAGACTTTACTGCTTGTTCAACAAGTGAATACAGCTTGAATATATGCACTAAGCTTCCCTCTACTCCCTTCTTCAGCAGTAATAAATAATAGATTCATGGGAGCTAGCCGTTGCATTTGAAGATTCAAATCCTTCATCTTCTTCTTTCTTCATTTAATGCTCTAACTTCACATTTAATGCTTCTCATTAAATGAACTTCAGCTTTCGGTCGAGCTGCCTCGAGAAAATCTCAGCTTGATAGGAAGAGATGGCTTTATAGGACAACTACTCTATGTTTCTTGCTCTTTAGTCTCTCTCTCGGTAGGTGAAGAAGTAAACCTTCACACCTTTTGTCTCATTTTGAATGTCCTGCACAAGGATAAAAACCACACCTTTCTACTTTTTCTTGATAATTAAATTTGCTTGATTTAAGGGAGAAAGCAATTTTATTTTATGTCTGAGGCCTCCACAAGTTCTAATATTTGCTTTTAGACTAGTAGGTAACCATCCTCACTCATTTTTGTTCTTTGTCCAGAGGGTCTTATACTTTTGGATCAAGCTTTTGTCTATTGGTTATTAGCACCATTTATCCATTTATTCAAAAGCCAAAATTATTTGACATTATGGGTCCGTTTGGATGGGCTTTTTTCAATAAAAAGTACTTTTATTTTAAATATAAGTACTTATATTATAAAATAATATGTTTGGATAAATTTTTTAAAAAAAAAACAAAAACATTAAAAAAAGTGGAAAAACCTCTTCTATGAGAAGCCTAATATTATGATTTTTAACAGAAGTGCCTGCAGTAGAGATATATAAGAAACCGGTTATCGTATTTCCTTTACCCAAGGACACGTGTTCGAGAGCTCTAATAAGTAAATCACTATATTGTTGGTTCACTTCACAATTATAAGAGCATGTACTGTTGTTGGTTTATATTTCACAATAGAGCATTATTACGTATTTATATTGGACATGTGAATTGGATTATTTTGGAAATTGGATCCAGTGCAATTCCCTTCCGTACAATTTCGGTGCAATTCCTTCAAAATATATATTTTTACTTCATTTTTGAAGCGCTAATACGGACTTACTATAACAATAACTCACTATGAATGGATTAGAGACGAAATTATTATCAATTTTGACAAATATCATCACTAAATAGCCTTGTGAGACCATTTTTCAATATCAATAACAATTTGGTCCCTAATTCATTTAAGGTGATGATATTTGCCAATATTGATAATAATTTGGTCTCTAATTTATTCATGGTGGATTATTGTTAGTATGAACCCATATTAGTACTTCAAAAATGAAGTAAAAATGTACATTTTAAAGGAATTGCACCGGAATTGCATGGAAGGGAATTGCACCGGATCCAATCTCATTATTTTGATACATTGAAAACTGTATCCATTGAAAAATATTATTAGAATTTCATAGATAAACTATTTTTTATTTCTAAATTAATTTTTAGTTTTTAAATTTTAAAAATAGATTATTTAACATCTGAATTTATACTCCTATCAACTATTTAGTATGAATGACTATGGGTAGAATTTTGGTAATGTACTATATTTCCTATCTCCAGACCCAAACTTAACGGGTATCGAAATAAATCCCTATTCTTAAACCCTACAAATAGTTAAATCCTCATACCCAAACTCAAACTTGTATAACTTTTAAAATAAATTAATATTTTATCAATATAAAATTTATTTCTATCAATTTTAATATAAATGTAATATTAAATTACTTTTATAAGTATAAAATATTAAACATTTTGTTATTATCATTATTTATTTTCTCAGCACAAAAAGTTAAAATTTTTTATATATATAAAAGTAAATATTCATTTTGATAATCATCATTATTAAAAAGTACTTTTTTTTTTAAATTTTACATTCAAACACTTATTATTTTTTAAAGCACTTTTTAGTTATGACATCCAAACGTAAAATAGCTTTTACTTTTTTCAAAGCTCTATTTTTAACAAAGCTCTATTAAAAAAGTGCTTTCAATTAAAGCCTATTCAAACAGGCCCATAATCAAAATATAATTAGAGTTTTATTTTGTAAACAATTTTTGGTTCAACAATTTTAATTTTTAAAAAATTAAATCATGATATAACATTTTTATAGAGATTAAAACAACTTTTCATCAGCCACCCAAGAATTTCAAATTAATTACATTATAGATGTTACTCAATGAGTACAAAATGTCTAACAAAATGTTGCAGTCATCATATATATTTGTTACTTATTTCATTAAAACAAAAGAATTAACCAAATTGATATATCAAATTATGAAGAACCTAAATTAAGAAACTACAATATATAATTAAGGGACACAAATGATGTTTGGGTCAAACTGGAGATCGTCCTCTCCCCTCCTTTTTCTCTAATTTTTTTTAAATTTTTTTAAAGTGACCAATGGGGAGGCAAGTCCAAAAAGCTCATCCTTTTAAATTTTAAGTGTAATTAAATTAACTAACTAAATTCGCATATTTATATTTTGTGTGATTAACAAAGACATAAAATTACTTTTTATATGGTATTTAATAATTAAATAAACTTTTTACGTGAGAAGTATGAAATCAAAATTTAACTTGTGAATATCAACAAGGGTTGGTTCAAGTGATAAGGGACTTGGAATCGTTTAAGCAAGGTCTCGAGTTTGAGAACTTATGAATGCAGCTATCTCCGTTGAAAGACTCTCCTACTATAGTGAAGTGCGTGACGCGGATTGAGTTCGAATTAGTCGAAGCAGAGCCTCAGAAACCAAGCAGGCAACCAAAAAAAATTTAACTTGTGAATGTAGAACAATAAGCAAAAATAATCAAACGTATAACACAAACACTCACCCATGAATTGCTTTATTTCCTCTTAATATGAATAACAACAACACAAGTGTTTGAATTGAAGAAACATGTATTCATATATAAACATTAAAACAAGAGACTTAGAGTAGCAACTCTGACAAACTCAAACAAACCAAAATCAAATCAATCATGTATACTAAAAGAGAGAAATTTCTAAGTGCATATCTTGTGTCACAATTATCATATATATATGTCAAAATCTCAAATTGGTCTCTTATGTTGTCACCAAGTTTCATATTGTTCCTTTATGTTTCAAAAAGTTTAAATTGGTCCTTTATGTTTGCAAGAAGTTCCAAATTGGTCATTCTGTCCACTTCCCTCAATTTCTCAAGTTAAGTGCTGATGTGACGTGCTGACGTGGACATATAAGCTCTCCTACGTGTCCATTTAAGCTGACGTGTGATGTCACATCATCATCTACTATCATATGTGCTGATGTGGCAATGACGTAGCATGACATGTCAGCTGTGCACGCCACGTCAGCACTTAACTTAAGAAATTGACGGAAGTGGACGGAAGGACCAATTTGGAACTTATTGCAAACATAAAGGACTGATTTAAACTTTTTGAAACATAAAGGACCAATATAAAACTTGGTGACAACATAAGGGATTAATTTAGAGTTTTGACCTATATATATATATATATATATATATATATATATATATATATATGCTCATTATATTGAGCCCAAGTTTAGTGTACCACATATGGGTCTTTCAATAGGAACACACACCAAATTATGAGCCCTAGTAACAGTCAAACCAAAACTCTCCTCCATATCAATACTAACCCCATCTTCACCCTTCAAAACCTTCCCTTCAGGGCCCACCACTTGGAAATCAAAGCACTGTATGAGAGCAGCTAATATTTCAGGCACTTCACTCATAGCCAAAGTAACCCCAGAGCACATCCTCCTTCCACTCCCAAATGGCAGAAGCTCAAAATGTTGTCCCCTCACGTCTAACGGGCCCTTGCCCCCTTCTTTGGGCCCCAAGAATCGTTCGGGCCTGAAGTCCAATGGGCTGTCCCAGAACTTTGGGTTCCTTCCCATGGCCCAAGCGTTGATGATGACCAAGGAGTTCTCTGGGATCACGTAGTTGTCAATGGCGCACTCTTTCACGCATCTTCTAGAAACCAAAGGGACTGGTGGGTGTAGGCGAAATATTTCTTTTATAATGGCTTGTATGAAGGGAAGATTTGGACCGTCAGATTCATCTACTAGCCTTTGGGTTCCGACGACGTCGTTTATCTCTTGTCGGGCTTTTTGTAGTAAATTTGGGTGATTCATTAGTTCTACTAATGCCCATTCTACTGTTGTGGCTGTAGTATCTGTACCTGCTGTGAAGAAATCCTGCACCACCATATGTTTTGACTTTTGAGACATTAAGAAAAAGAATATATATATATATATATGCTCAAAAATATTGTTTTTGGTGCATAAAGAATTGCTAATTTGATAGCGCCGATTCAATGTATTCTAGTATCTTTACAACTTAAAAGTCATAAAACTATAGATAGAATAAAAAATTTTTATTTTTTTTATTTAGTCATTGAATAATCACGAGAATATAAAATTTAGTCCTTTAAATATTTTACTTATTTCTTTTTTTTGATAAAAAATATTTTACTTATTTCAATTTAGTGTTTGGAACTCTGAAAGATTTTATTATTGGTCTCAATTTAATTAGTCTTTAAATTCTAAATCCTAAACTTTAAATGTATTGATGAAATTGCGATATAAAATATTTTTTAAGAATTAAATTTGATATTTTTATTATTCATATACACTAAAATGAACCACATAAAATGTTCTAAGGACTACTTTGATAAAAATATCAAATTTATAGTCTATTAAATATTTTACTTGTTTCAATTTAGTATTTAATTTAACATTATATCATAAACTACTTTTCAATATATATAATACATAAAGAAATATAAATATTCTGAAAAAATGTAGTCTTTTTCTTGAAAAATCCTTTGTAGCTAAACAGTAATTAAATTAAATTACCGAGCAGAAACTTACCATGATTAGTGCCTTGATGTGAGTCCGATTAATTTTAATCTCCGAGTTCTCGTTCTCCCCAAAATCAAGCATAATATCAAGAAAATCCTTGACCACCCCATCACTTTCATCACCACCATTAATATTTTCCTTCAAATTATTCCTCTTCCCATTTCTCCTTTCTTCTTCACGTTTCGTAATAATCCTATCCGCCAACGAATCAAATCTCCCAAACAGATCCTCCACCCTCTTCCCATACCCTTGGAAGTCCACTACGTTCATAATGGGAACAAAATCAGCAACATTAAACTCTCCGAAAATCTTCGTCACCTCACGCACCACATCCCTGGACTCCTCCGCTTCTCCCATTATCATCCTCGAGATGACATTATTCGTCAGCTTCAGCAAGGCCTCGGTCACGTTCACGGGCTCGTGGGCCCGGGCTTTGTGGGCCATGAGCCGGAGAAGCCCGCGGTACTCTCGGGCCCGCAGGGCCTTGAAGTTGTCGGTGCCCCGCGGGCCGAAGAGCTCGTTGAAGCTGATCCGCTTGATGAACTTCCAGTAGGGCCCATAGGGCGTGAAGGCGAGGGAGGCATCGTAGGTGAGGCGTCTGGTGGCCTTGGACTCGGGGCGAGAGCTGAAGGAGAGCTCGTTGTCCTGGAGGACGAGTTTGGCGTAGCGAGGGATTGAAACGACGATGCATGGGACGGAGCCGAAGTGGAGGGAGAACAAGGGACCGTACCGGAGGGAGAGGCGGTGGAGGGAGTGGTGGACGAGGCGGCCGAGGAGGTGCAAGTGGCCGATAATCGGGAGGCATGGCCGAGGCGCCGGGGGGAGGCGGCCGCGGCGGGGCCCGAAGAGAAAGAGAAGAAGAAGGGATGAAAGGAAAAGAGTGAGGAGAAGTGTATGAAACTCCATGTTAATTAGTAGCTAGTAGCTAGCTTCAATTGTATTTAATGAATGAGATATGGTGAATGAAATTGAGTATATATAGGCATATTGCTGCATGCATGCACGTGTTTTGAATATAATTTCTCAAATTCGGTATTGAATTTGAAAATAACGTAGTGATATTAATTCCACACAAACTCAATTGATAGAAATTGATAGATATATATTCTTAAAAATACTTCCCATACCCTTATCCAATTACAGTTCATTGATGATCAACCCAATTACATTGTTAAACCTTACATAATACTCAATTGGAATTGTCAAATTGTATAATATGATATTTATAAACATTATCTTCAGGATCATGTTTTGCAGATATTTTCTTCATCATTCAATATAATATAATCTTCCCATAAAAAAATATAGTATAATCTTAATATATATATATATATATATATATATATATATAAAACACAAAATCATAAACAAATTAAGAAAAAAATATGAAGAAGATCATACTCAAAGAGTGGTATATACCTAGTACTAATGAGCTCGATCATTAGTACTGTAGCTATGACTGTAGCTATGTCTGCAGAAAATAAGCTCGATCAAACAGAGACTATATATTTAACAAGTACTTAAGTAATATCTTAATTTATAGTGATAATTAATTATCTTTTGTCAGATAATCATCTTATCTGATTCTGGTTGTTCTAACACACACACACATATGTATATATATATATAGTACAAAACAATTAAAGGATATATATTTCATAGAATCCATTTTCCCATATACTCCCTCCAATCATCCTTCAACTCACAATTATATATAGAAGTCAAAACACAATGTGCAGAATCAGATAATCTCCGGCACAGTCATCAATTTGGCACTATGCTAATTGGGTGGGACTATCTACCACTAATAGACATATCAATAATCAAATAATAGAGACACAATCAATTTGTTGTAATGCATATTAATAATATTCCAGTATCTGTGTGATAAACACACAAACATAGCCTTGCACAACAAATATGTTTTATGAATGCTAAATCAAAAAATTTAATTATGAAAAATACAGGAACACACACATCTTAGCCGTACACGGCCACTATATATAGGTAACACTCCTGCCTAACGGCTCCTATGGACGTTCCCTCTTCGAACTACGTGGACTTTGATCCCTTAACAAGGATACGTAGGCACCTAGGTCATCATCACCTTAGCATTAGTCCCACAAGGTTACAGCCCCTTGCGATCCTTATTTTCAATTATGAATTGTCTGAACAAAAAATAACAGATACAAATGCTAAGAGAAATTATTGTTATATAATATTTTATGATGTTTAAACTAAATTATTATAAGTAAACAACAAAAAAAATTGACTGTGAATTTTGTTCCTAATAAATTTTGATTATGATGTTTTAGATTTTAAGTCTTTTATTTAGAAAAATTAATTTTGAAAATAATGTGATTGGTTCGTATGTGCATTATAATTATTTGTATTTTTTTATCATTTTAAAAAATATTAAAAAATAAGCCATAACCCAATTGGACCCAACATAACCCAATACATTGGGTTAGGTGGATTGAGCGGTCGGGTTTGATTTTTTTAAAAAATAAACCCGATCCTAATAACTTAACCCAATCAACTCACTCGAACCCGATCGATGCTCATCTTTACCAAATATGGTTCTCACATGTGATATTCATGTGTCACACCCTCCCTCTTAAGAAGACTCATATTAGACATAGGCCCATGACCTATTAGACTAAATACGAGGCTATGAATAGCCACATGCACTAAACCTTAGGAACATCTCAATCATTCAGCCTCTCTTACTCAAGAGTTGACTCCCTCTCAATAACTCCCATCGAGATATCCTCCCACATATCCCGCATCACATCTCCCACTTAACCTCTCTATCTACACGTAAGCTTAACGTGAACAACCTCCTGAGGATCACAAACCTTACTGGCACCACCATTGCCTCCATAGAACCTCTACGGTTCCATCTCCGATGACCCTGCTCATCACCCAATCTACATCCTAGCCACCTGCGGCTCTCACCCACAGGTAATTCTTATGCTTAACAGCCACCATGGACGTATTGAAATCGAAATACGTGAACTTTGATCCCTTATTAGGATATAGGCACTTAGGTATTTACCTTAGGACAAGTCACCCACGGCTACAACCCCTTGAGGTCCTACTTATTAACTGTAAATCCCTTTGAACCAAAAATGAATCTAACAATTATAATACTTTAAATAAAATTTATTTTAATAAACCAAAAGTAGGGATATAATTATGTATCTTGTACAATGTTTCATCGCGGTGTGCATTGGGTTGAGTCAACTCGCCAATCCATTCAACTCAAATCAACCCGTTATATTGGATTTAGTTGGTTTGGGTTGATTTTTACAACCCGTTATTCTATTAGTTCGGGTAATAAGTTTGAAAATTTTCAACTGCTCAACTTAGCCAACCTGTCAAGTGTTTTTTAATAAAAATATATGTTGTGTTGAATGATATTTGTAACTACGGAATATTCCACCCTAGGACACATGGCACAGACGTTCTAGAAGCACGGCCTCAGCACCCGCTAGAGACACGTGGCACTACTCATCTATCAAATACGTGGCCCTTGTCCACGTCACCTCACAGAGTTTCCCCTCAACCAGACGTGGGATCTCCATAAGCCTCGTGGGACGATCCACGTCCCACGAGGTCGTGGGTCGAGCACGATATCTCCCCACACTCAAGTATAAATAGACCCTTACTCGGGGGACTACGTAAGCAAGCTAGCCCTCACAGAACTAGACACACCCTGAAGGATTATCGTACATCCTCTCTAATATTCCATACTCTCTCGGTACCTGAGCATCCTCAAATACCCCACGCAGGTCCTTCCCGCACCTTGAGCTCGGACGCCAGCCCCCATTCCAGCCGACCTCCGGCCAGCTCATCTCCTCCTCGAAGCACACCGCTAACAGGGCTTACAGCAGCCCTTGGAGACCATAACTCTCTCACTAAGGCAACCTCCTAAGAGCGGCTCACTCGCCCGGAGTACCTTAGGCACGTCTTAGCCGCACACGGCCCAATACAGGTAACAACCTTGCCTAACGGCTCCAATAGATGTCACCATGACGAACTACATGGACTTTGATCCCTCCCGAAGGGTACGTAAGCACCTAGTTGCATCACCTAAGGACAAGTCCCCCAAAGTTAAGACCTCTTGCGGTCCTAATTTCAAGTTACAATTGTCTTAGCCAAAAACGACAGTTACAATATTTAAGTTGATTTTTATTCTTTAATTATTTATTTGCTTGTAAATAGTGATATGCCTATTTTTTTGTTTAGTTTATGTATAAAACACAATGAATGTTTAATTAATTATTGAAGTGTTATTAGACTTTTATTTTATTTGATTATATTATAACTTCAACTATATTGCTTTTGTTTCTTTTTGTTTAAAATACATTATAATTCATTAATAAGAACAATCAACTCATTTAATTTTGTATTATGTATAACACTTGGCTTAAAAATTACTAGATGACTAATACAAATATTAAAAGTCAACAATTTTTTTTAAAAAAAAGTTGGGTTGATACCAACCCGGCCAATGACAAGTTGAGTTGCTTCAGGTTTGACATCGTATTTTATCTCAATCCGAGCCAATTCAACTCGCTAACATTTAATTGGGTTAGTTTAACTCATCATCTCAACATGATTTAACCCAACTTGTGCACACTGGTCCTAATAACCTTCCCATATGGGAATTTGATTTCTTTAAATATTTGGAGATCTATTTATTTTTTATAAGTCAAAGTAAGATTTTCATCCAATAATTAAGATTTGGATCAATTTTGTTTTATTTAGTTTGTAAATAATAATGTTAATGCCATATAGATTCAAATTTACCATTAAATAGTCGTCCAGGACCGGTCATTATTATCCTAATTTGGGACCATTTTGATGATAAATTGAGTCCTTATTCTCTACTCTACCTACTCACCTATGTCCATTTTGGGAAGGGAATATAAATATCATTTTGTTGAAGTTTTTCAACGTTACTTAATTAATAATTATATGGTAAGCTAGTAGGTACATTGAGACCAACATCTATATATAATTTTCATAAAAGAACAATATGATTAAATTATATATAATATATATCCGTCATTTTTGGGACTTCAGTGAAATTAGGTCACATTAGGATTGTTTGGCTAAGTCTTCATCAGATAAAAATTTTCATTACTAATTCGAAGATTATTAATTAATTAACAGTTAAAATTACATTTAAGAATTAATTTCTACAAATATGAAGGATGCAATTGGCAAAGAAAAATTGGAGTGAAATTAAGTGTTTAATTTTTGGGTAAACTACAGTTTCCCTGTGATTTGACCTAAATCCAGTTTGCCCCCCTGTGGTTTAAACTGCGACACTTAACTACCCTGTGGTTTGGCTTAAAATTAATGTGGCCCCCTGTGGCTTAGAGTGTGACATTTGACCCCCTGTGGTTTGTTATGTTATCACTTAATTACCTGTGATTAAAATTTTATTATTCTTTTACAATTTTATTTTGATTGATTTAGTAATTCTAAAATATTAAAGATAA
Organism: Senna tora; assembly: GCA_014851425.1. Lineage (NCBI taxonomy): Eukaryota > Viridiplantae > Streptophyta > Magnoliopsida > Fabales > Fabaceae > Senna > Senna tora. The sequence continues at coordinate 8,948,200 of CM026266.1, forward strand.
AAAATAACAATAAAATGAATAAATAACTAAATATAAATAATCAATGGAGTAAACAATAAGTATTAAATTATTTTATTGATTTTTTAAAATTAAAATTTTATTTTTATATTAATTGTAATTTTTTTGAATTATTTTATAATTCTAGAGTGTTGAATAACAAATTTTAAACATTAAGAGTATAAACATGAGGATTAATTTGACTAAAATTTGGATAGAAGGTAGTTAAGTCATAACATAACAAATCACCGGGGGGGGGGGGGGTGTCAAGTGTCACACTCTAAACCACAGGGGGCACATTAATTTTAAGCCAAACCACAGAGTAGTTAAGTGTCACAGTTTAAACCACAGGGGGCAAACTGAATTTAGGCCAAACCACAGGGGACAAACTGTAGTTTACCCTTAATTTTTTGACCAAAATATCACCCCAAAAGTTAATTTCTTTTATTTACCGTATATTTAATTTTTAAAGATAATTTTTTTTTAAAAAAAAATTGTATCATCTACTAGCTAAAATTAAAAGGCAGTCTTAAAATTGCCTTGAAGCTTAGAAATTTCAAACTCATTCAACACGGATGGTTGAAACTTGAAAGTGAGGATATGTACGTACGTGCCATCCCTACTTGGCCACTTCTCTTACTCTTTGATGTCGCAAGAAATTTAAGAAATGTAAAAGTAAACCATAATAAATACAAATAATATAATACAACTATAATATTATCCTATAATTACAAAATTTTAAATTCAACATAATAAAATATTAATTAAATTATCAAACCAAACAAGATAAACAAATATAAAATAATTGTTTTCAAACTTAGAGGCATGTTTGGATTGAAATTAAGAAGGGAGAGGGGAGAGAAAAAAGGAGAGAAGTAGTACATTTACTCATTTTTTAGAAAGTTAAAAATTTTAAGGGAGCGATAATGAAAGATTAATTTTTAATATTCATTATCTTTATTCTTTACAATTTTAAAATATTCTAATTGGAGTATCTAAAGGAGAGGAGAGAAAGAAAAGATTATTCTCCCATTCTCTTCTGTGGATCTCTATCCTTCCCTCCCCTTATAGGTATGTTTGGCAATTAGGGAGGGAGAGAGAATGAAAGAGATTAAAAAGCAGGGAAAGACTAATCCCCTATTTTTACGATTAAGAAGAAGAGAGAAACAAAGAGAGTGAAAGTGAAGGAGAGGGATGGGTAGGTTAAGTATATGGTTTCACCTCCCCTTGCTTGGATCTCAAAAATTCCTTACTAAATTCTCTCTCCCTCTAAAATTTCAAAAATCAAATAAGGGGAAGAAAATTAAATTCTCTCCCCTTCCCCTTCCTAATCACCAATCTAAACAAATCCTTAAGGGTATGTTTCGATTGAGGATTAAGGAGGAGAAGGGAAGGGAATGAGAGACTTTCAAGATATCTTCCCCTTGTTTGGGCAGATAAAAATTGGAGGAGAAAATCATGGAAGATCAAGCCTTAATCCTTCATTATCCTTCTCCTTCACAAATTCAAAATACCCCAAATTGGGGTATTTTGAAGGAGGTATCAACACCCAAACAAGGGGAGGATATATGGAAGATTAACCTTCCCTTCTCCTCTAATCTCTCCCCTTCCCTTTTCCTCTTAATTCCCAAACTTGGATTAAGGATTAAGGAGGAGAAGGGAAGGGGAGGGGAGAGATTCAAGATATATTCCTCTTGTTAATTGGAAAGATGAAAATTGGAGGAGAAGATGATGGTAGATAAATCTTTAATCCTCCAATTGGAGTATTTTGGAGGAGGTATCAATACCCAAACAAGGGGAGAACATATGGAAGGTTAATCTTCCCTTCTCCTCTAATCACTTCCCTTCCCTTCCCCTCTTAAGGTATGTTTGGATTGGGGATTAAGGAGGAGAAGGGGAGGAAAGGGGAGACTATTAAGATATCTTCTTTTTGTTTAGGAAGATGAAAATTAGAGGGGAAGATAATGGAAGATCAATCATTAACCCTTCATTATCCTTCCCCTTCACAAATTCAAGATACTCCAAATTCGAGCATTTTGGAGGAGGTATCAACACCCAAACAAGGGGAGGACATATGGAATTTTAACCTTCCCTTCCCTTCCCCACCCCTCCCCTCCCCTCCCTTCTCCTCTAATCTCTCCCCTTCCCTTCCCCTCTTAATTCCCAAACACACCCTTAGGGTTTTGGGAATCAAGAAGAGAAGGAAAGGGGAGTGATTAGAGGAGAAGAGAGGGGAGGGGAAGGGAAGGTTAACCTTTCATATGTCTTTCCCTTGTTTTGGTATTGATACCTTCTCCAAAATATCCCAATTTGGAGTATCATGAATTTATGAAGGGGAAGGATGATGGAGGATTAAAGATTGATCTTCCATTATCTTCCCCTCCAATTTTCACTTCCCAAACAAGAGGAAAATATCTTGAATCTCTCCCCTCCCCTCCCCTTCTCCTCCTTAATATCCAATCCAAACATAGCCTTGATTCCCAAACAAAGCCTAAGGGTGTGTTTGGGAATTAAGAGGGGAAGGGAAGGGGAGAGATTAGAGGAGAAAGGAGGGGAGGGGAAAGGAAGGGAAGGTTAAGCTTCCATATGTCCTCCCCTTGTTTGGGTGTTGAGACCTCCTCGAAAATACTCCAATTTGGAGTATCTTGAATTTGTGAAGGGGAAGGATAATGGAGGGTTAAAGATTGATCTTCCATTATCTTCCCCTCCAATTTTCATCTTCCCAAACAAGAAGAAGATATCTTAATAGTCTCCCCTTCCCTCCCCTTCTCCTCCTTAATCCCCAATCCAAACATACCCTAAGGGTTTGTTTGGATTTTGGGAGGGGAGGAGATTGAAGGGGAGGAGAGGGGAAGGGGAGGTTAGTCTCTCATTAATTCTCCTCTTGTTTGGATAATTAAAAATATGAGAAGAAGGATATTGGAAGACTAAACAATCATTTTAATTGAACTTTATTATTTTACCCTTATATTAAAGTTTTAAAAGAAAATATAATAAGAAAGATATTAGAGGAAGGAAAAAACTTATGTCCATTTCCTTATGTCCATTTCCTCCAATTCCACCAATCATATATTGTATTTACACTCTCTTTCTTCTATGATTGGTCATATAAAAGGTGGTCTTCTATATTCTCTCTCTACTGTGATTGATCATTTAAACACTTTTTGCCACGTGTCATAATTATATTGGGAAATTGGATGAAATGGACATAAGGAAATGGACATAAGTTTTATCCTTAGAGGAATTGTATTAGTTCAACTCTTCTCTCTGTTCATTAAAAAAACTCTTCTATCTGATTTCTATAAATTCTTCATTTATTTATTTGCTTTTTAAATTTTGTTTATAAGGATTTTAATTTATTTTAAATAAATTTTTTTTATAATTATATAAATTTTTTTAGAAAAATCTAATGTTAGATCTCTATTCTCAAACTCTCCACCACGTCATCCTTTTGTCTTTCAAAGAGCTGAGCAAAGAAAATTACATTGGACCTGTTTGATGCTGCATGTTCTTAAAACAATAATTATTGGAGTTTTAATAAAACTTATCTAAAAAGTACTATTTTTATTTGAAAAAAATAATATAATATATTTTTAAGAAACAAAAAACAAAAGTCCTGAATTCTAACTGATAACAAAAATGTTGGCCCAAAAAAAAGTAACAAAAACAAAAGAAAAATATTTTTATAAACGTTATTTATATGTACATAATGAAAATATAATAGTACTTAAAATTAATTTTATAAAACCATTATTACTACCCTTAAATATTAAAAAAACTATAGAAAAAAAAATCGTATGGGTCAGTCCATAAAATATTAATAAGAAAGTGCGAAATACGTCAATGAAGAGAGCAAGTGTGAGAAGCGACAATGAGGAGACGCATTGTAAGAATAGATTTGAGGGTTATAAGCATGGTTATTAAAATCAGACCGGACCGGCCGGTTCAACCGGTTGGACCGGGAACCAGTCAGTACACCGGTCCGGAACAACCATAAAACCACTCTTTGAATAAACCGGTGGAAAACCAGTTAAACCGGTAGTGAACCGGGCAAACCGGTGAAAACCGAAGGTTTGCTCGGTTCACCCGATTTTGACTTTTTTTTAAACAATTTTTTTCTTTGACTTAAAACGACGCCGTTTCATGTATTTTTTATGGATATATATATTTTTGTTTAGAATTATAGATATTATATATTTTTTAAAAAGTTTAAAATTCAAAAAAAAATCCCTTGCCCTGTAATCGCACAAGCACAAGCAGCCGCACAAGAGCAAATTATAATCCCACAAGAGCAGCCGCACGCGAGAGAAGAGCAAATTGGAAGTGGATGATGAACCTGAATCTCAGAATGACACTATTGGCAATTATCCTTCTTTGAATCATAACTTGGTGTCATTTGATGGAATCAACGTCAATGAATATTATGATTGAATTTTATTGTCAATTTGTCTTATTTGTGATTTAGTATGTGGACATATTGATTCTAGTTTTGCGTGTGTTAATTGTTGAGTACTAGGTAGTAGGTAAGTTGATCATTGGACTTTTTAGATGAGTTTGATACGATATTATGGCTTGAGTTTGATATGATATTGTGATTAAGTGTGCAACTTGTTCTAATTCTAGTATTTTACTTATGGTATAATGTTGTGGTTAATTATATTTAGATGGAGATGGACACGTATAAAGTATGTAACTAATGTTTAATATGATATATTTTAGTATATTAAATTAAAATATATATATTTAATTACCACCGGTTCGACTGCGGTTCGACCACGGTTGAACCAGTGAACCGTGAACCAGTACCTCGACCGGTTTGATGCCCGGTCCGGTTTTAAAAACTATGGTTATAAGAGAGGCCTTTTTGTAAATGTATTTATAATATCCTTTAAAATACTCCAAATTGGGGTATTTTAAATTTGTGAAGTATAAGGATAATGGAGGATTAACTTTTAATCCTCCATTATCTCTCCTCTAATTTTTTATTTTACCAAACAAGGGAAGGAGATTAGATTTATCTCCCCTCCCCTCCCTCTCCTTAATCCTAAAAACAAATAATGCCTAAACGTTTGGTTAGGCAAATAGAATTAGAATTGGAATTCCACAAAGATCAAGAAATTATAATGTTTGGTATGGTAAAAGAATCATGGAATATGGATTCTCGAAATTACTCAATTAGATTTTATGGAATTGAAATTTCAATAATGAGACCATAGAATTGCTGGTTGAAATTAGAATTGAAGTAGGAAAAGATTTTTTTTTGCCCCTTCCAGTTAATTAATGTAATAAGGTACGGAAATATTTTATTAAAAATATATTATGAAGGGTAATTTGGTCTTTTTAATGCACTTTCCTTCGCAAATTTTCCATTTTATTTTTTACATACCAATCATACTTTTTATCTTAGAAATTCAATTCAATTCTATTCTCACCAATTCCAATTCCATTTTTCTTTTTAATTCAATTCAAATCCAAAACCCAAAACATACCAAAATATCTTAAATTGAAGTATTTAAAAATTGTAAAGAATAAGAATATTAAAGGATTAAAAATTAATTAATCCCTTATTTTCTCCAGCTTCCCAAAGAATAATAATAATAATAATAATAAGATATCCTACTTCTCTTCCCTTCTCTCCAAAAAAAAAACACAATTCAAACATAAACCTTGTAGGACCGGAAGTGTAGATGTTATGATCTATTGTGTAGACACCCCATTTTGTCCGAAATTTTTAAAATTAATGAATGAATAGGGATGCAAGTAGGATCAACTCAAAACCCCAAGGGATTTGAGATGGAAAGAATCTAGAGAAGATAAGTTCGGTTCAGTATCAAAACAAAAGATGAAATAAGAGTCATTTGAGGTTGAATTTTGGCAGTAGACGAAGATTCGATCACTATTGTTTCATCTGAAGTCTTTTGGATTTGAAACTTGTTTCGTTGCGTAGAGGACGAAAAATAATTGAAAATGGACATAATATTTGTACAAATCGGGTATCGGACGGAAGAGAAATGAGTCCGGAAAAAAGGTTGGATGAGGGACAAAGGCCTTTTAAAAGTTAAGATATGGCAGTCATGAAATATTTGATCACCTAGGTTTCATCTTGATTCGGATGGCCCCAAAACTTCTTCCGTTACGTGGAGGACGAAAATTCGTTGAAAATGGACATAAATTTTGCTCAAATCGGACACTAGGAGAGCAAGAAAAAGGCTTCGTAAAGAAGGGGTTGCGACCCCCAGGTTACCCGTCGCAACCCCCCCTAGGGTCACCTATCGCGACGACCCCTCAAAAAAGCCCCAAAACTCAAATTTTTTTCCCGCTTCTTCGTTGTTTCTTCCCCTACACATAAATTGGGGTCCATGGGTCGCGACGGGTAGTTCTATCCGTCGCGAACCCCCTTGAAAATCGTAATTTTCGCGATTTCCTCCTGCATTTATTACCAAATCAAGAGGGGGTTGCGACCCCCTGGATTATACGTCACGACCCCCAACCCATTAATGTCCAGATTCAATTTTCCTTTTATATGACCCATGAACTCACTATAAATAGTGAGTCCCATCATTTGTCAAAGGGGAAGGGAGAGGAAAAGCAAGGAGGAGAACTAAGAGGCTGTGAAAACTAAAGTAAAAGGTATAGTTTCTTATTACTTTCTTCACTTGCTAACACCACCCTATCAATCCATACCCCAAACCTCTACTCTTTTCAATTTCAATTTCTTTGTTTTTTTATTTATTTACGGAATGGGTTCTAACTCCATGGTGTAGGGATTACAACCCTATACATAATTTGAGCACCCAAAGCTTTTCTGTCTCACCTCTTGAAAAACCGAAAAGGGGTCGCAACGGGTATGCCCTCCCGGTTTGAATGACAGAGGAGTCACGACGCATCACCACATACGACGCGACCCCCTGTTTTACGAGTATGGGTCGCAATGGTAAAGGATACCCATCGCGACCCCCTGGCTTCTGGGAGATGAAAACCCTAGACCTAGGGGCACGAGTCAAAGTTATCAGTGATTCCCAAATTGTGGTTAACCAACTAAGCGGAGACTTCAAGGCGAAGGACCCTACCCCACCACTGTAATGTATGTGAAACATGTCAAGTAATTGATTAACATATTCGAATTCATTTTGATCGCACAGATTCTCCGCCATTTGAATTTTAGTGCGAATGCTCTATATAAGCTAGCTCATGCTACACAAACAAAGCGGCCTTAGGACAATCCTAGGGGCGTCTCTTAAATCGCCTAGCATATCGCAAGAAGAAATTCCCATTGAAGTGAAAGACTCTTGGATAACATCAATATATAATGACCTATTTGAAAGAAAACATACTACCCTTTCATAAAGAAAACTATAGGAAATTAAAAAGGGAAGCAACACGATATTTCATGTGGGGAGAATACCTCTATCGATGGAGTTTTTCTTCCCTACATCTAAGGTACATAATGCCTCAGTAAGCAAACTATGTACTCTGAGAACTCCACAAAGGCGTCTACAGATGACATCAGTTAGTTAGAGCCCTATGAAGGAAGGCGCTATGCCCCGAGTTCTATTGGTCTACAATGAGAGTTGATTCAGAAGCCCTAGAAACAAGCTGCGACCAGTTTCAATGACATAACAGGTTCATACACCTGCTTGCAGGCAAGCTAAAGCCAATAGAATCACCATGGCTATTCGACATCTAGGGAATGAACATACTTGGCCCCCCCATAGGGTAACGGCCAACGAAAATACCTCCTGATTGCTGTGGACTACTTCACTAAACGAATCAAAGTAGAGCCACTTGCCAAGATCACCTCCCAAAATGCACAAAAATTCCTTTGGAAAAGTATAATATCTCATTTCGAACCTCTTTTCCCATTAATCTTAGACAACAAGTGACAGTCCGTGAGTGAAAAAATTGTGAAATTCTACAAAGGATGGAAGATTAACCATCGAACGACTTCAGTAGAGCACCCGACGACCAACAGCCACATCGAAAGAGCTAATAGAATAATATTGGAAGGACTGAGGAAAAGACTAGGTAAAGCAAAAGCAAATTAGGTGGAAGAACTCCCCTCTGTCTTGTGGTCATATCATACAATCGTACACATTGCAGCCAGAGAGACCGCATTCGCACTAACATAGGGGCACAAACCAATCGTCCCGGCTGACATTGGCATGCCATCCACAGAGTCCTTAATTACTCAGACTCCAACCACCAAAATCTACTGGTCAACCTCAATGTAGTAGAAGAACTACGTGAAGCATCCACCCTCAAAGTTGTTGCCTATCGACAAAGAGTCACTTTGCGTTTCAATAAGTGAGTTCAAATTCGCAAATTCGAAGAAGGTGACTTAGTACTCAGAATGGCAATCAACAATCTTGTCGATATCATGATAACAAAAAGCTCGCATCCAACTAGGAAGGCCCATACCGAGTCATAGGCGGTGCATCTCATGGTGCCTACAAACTCGCTTGACTTTCAAGAGAGTCGATTCTCAACACATGAAACACAACTAGTCTAAAACGTTATTTTGGTTGATTTATTTATTTTGGTTTATTTATCTCGCGTATTAGATGTTTGGGTCAATGCTATTTCTTCACAAATTTATTGTATCCAAAAATTGGGTTCCCACCCATTTTCATTAATTTAATGAGGCTTCACGTTGAGTTTACAAAAAGTAAGGCAAGTCACCCCATTATAATTACAAAAGGAAAAATAAAAAATAAGATTGCGCATCATTGGCCCAAGCCTCTTCGTTCACCTCCTTAGACCCCTGGTCTGGCTCACCTTTAACTTTGGCGACTGTTTCCTCCTCTGTAAGGGAATCGTCGGAATTAGTACCAATAATGGGCTCCCCTTGTACAGTTCCCAATTAATGGGCGAATCAAGCTCGATCTTTGTACCCACGAAACTGGAAGCCATAGGGGAACTTCTCTTAAGTAGGGTTAAGACTCTCCATAACTAAAGCAGAGAACGGTTGACGAAGAAGATGTTCCAGTTGGACAACGTTGTTCTTCATATTGTAATTCACAAAAAGGAAAGAATTACTCTTTTCCGCTTTTCTCTTCTCTTCAAGCTAGACGCGCAGTGTTGCCACCTCCTCTTCTAGCGACTTAACGACAAGCTTCACTCCATTCTCCCTCTTCAACTCTTCATTCTCCCCCGTGATAGAGAGCATTGCCTCTACAAAAAGAAGTTAAGTCTCAAGGATGGCGAGGGAGTGAAGCCAAAAAAAAAAAAACCTTTTCATCTTCTCGCTGAGCAACTACTTGGTAAAAACTCCCTAACTCATATTCAATAGAGTTAGCCATATGCATAAAACTTTGGTCATCAGCAAGCTCCTCTGGTAAGGCTTGGATTGCATGGTCACACTTCGAGAAGTAAAAACATAACAACGCCCCTTATAAAACATGCCTTCGGATGAAATGCTGACGAGCAACTTGTTTGCTGGGCGATGCAAAACCTGCTTGCCTCGGGCGATGCACTCCTGTAGTGAAAGAAGACGTGAGTTAGGCGCCAGATCACACTTGCCTGAAACAAGCTCCTCGCCAGAATACGACGCAGCCACGGTGGGTTGCAGTTCTCTCTAAATCACAACTTGAGGTGGTGTTGTCCAAGGAACTAGAAGATCACCAAGGTACCTCCTGATGCGTCGCCCTCATGTCCAAACCGATCGATAATACTAGAAAATGAAGGCCAGAAACAAAAAACGAAAAATATGTTTGATGATGAATCGAAGGAAATCATACCTTTACTAAGATCAGAGGGAGTATTGGCTTTGTCGAAAAGGATTTTGGTGGCTAAGAATTTGTACGCCCTTAATTAAGAGGTAACAAAAGAAAAAGTAGGTGACGAACACTTGAGGGGATAGAGAGGACTCCAATCCTCTTGGCGAACCTAGCATGGATGCCCGCACTTGATAACTTCAACTTTAAAAAACTCATAATGATAGTACTTAAAGTTGCTTGGTAGCTCCTTGATAACGGAATGATTTCGAGCCTAAAAATAGACTCTCCCATAAGAAGGCTTAGGAATTTGGAGATGGAAGAAAACACTCGCACGAGGCCTCAACTTAAGCCTCTCACATAGTCGCTCAAACGACGACAGAAACTCTTAAGCGTTGACTGTCAATTGAGTCAGATAGACATTGAAAAGTCAACACATAGAGAATGAACAGAAAAAAAGGAGGAACTATACAAGCATTAAAAGATGTTTGCTTGTACATTACAAAGTTAACCCCATCCAACCAAGTCAAACCTTCATCGTCACAGATGCTTGCAATATGAAAACTTTCATATTCGGTAGGGGTAGAGCAAGCATCCCATAAGTCAATCAAATCCTTAAACGTCATCAAAGTGGATTTTTCGTCAGGATTACTAAGATTCTGCATTGACCTCAAATCAAGTTCAAAGGAATACCACTCATATTCCCCTTCCGGCACCGACTTCATATCAAGGTTCACGCCGAGAGTAGCAAAAATGTGTTGGAGGACAATTAGATCCCTTTTTCGACACCAGAACCTGTAACATGATCTTAGAGTCATCCTCAGCAAGCCTCCTCAGACATTCCTCTTCCTCATGAAGTCCCTTTCCAGCGGAGATGGAAACTAAGCCTCCGGGCTTATTGGAACTGACAAAATGTGGCATAGAAATGTCTGTGGCTTCGATGGATGGCAGCGGTGATTGACATTGAGAATCCAGGAAAGCAAGGTGAGAAGAGTCAAAAAGTGAGTAAGGAGAAAAGCTCTAAAAAATAAAGAAGAAGTGATTCTCAAGGAAATGTGAAATGGAAATTAGAAAGAAAAACTTAGGAACCTCTCTAATGGAATAGTTACTGAAGATTCGAAAGGAAAAGATGTAAATGCCCTTTGAAATTTGTCAGATGACTATTAAATAACCATCGAAAAACCCAAAATACCCTTCTTCACGCGCCATGATTCTGATTAATAGCCTGCCTTTGAGCCTCGCAAATACTTGACCACCACTATGTCATTACTGCCTTCTTTTGAAGTTTGGAGAAGAAGTGACCCTACAATACCCCAAACAAAGTGTAACACGTGGTTGGGCAATATTTTTTGAAACTTTTCAACTCACCAACGGACTCGCCTACAAGCATGCGAAGGATTAATCCTTCGCGATAGCTTGCCCTTATGCCTCCTAACTTTATGCGCCCTGTGTAAAGCTTCGAGAACTTTCCATCAATGTGAACCACGCTCGACTCAACTCAGGCAGCCCATCCTTTTACCAAACTTCACGCGCCTTAGCGTTGGCACGCCTGGAGAAACTGTTTAAGCTAAGTCCACAAACACTCGCACCTATAGACTTGGGGGACTTAAGTTATTATCATATTTGGCTCCGACATGTGCTAATCACATGTCCCACTAACACCGCCCCTGAATCACTCTAAAGGAACCCACTTACTTTGCAATAAATATAGCCTCTAAAGAAAACCCTAGATATCAAACTCATTCTTAACTTAGTTCAAGAGTTTACTACTTCTCAACCTCCTAGAGATATTTTCTCCCACTTTCTAGGCCTCCAACCTCTCAGTGCCCATGTAGCCCTACATGAGCCCTTTCACCATCGGGATCACAACCCTCATTGTTGAGTGCTCCCCCCATTATAGGCACCTCAACTACTTCCCCAGAGCCACCCTCGGCTCCTTCCTTCGGTGACTTGCTCACCATATCATCCTCTTACCAAGAACTTCATTGCATCCTTATGTTGGAAAAATATGTGGTGGGCTTGTATTTGTGAATTTGTGTTTGTAAATTTTTATGACAAGGGGTATATGAAAATATATATATTTATGATGACTTACACAAAATACACTCAATATTTTCCTTCACTCAAATTACAATGTTTCTCACACTTTTCCCACACTATTTTATAACATCATAAAGCACTCTCTCTCACACTATTTCTTTAGACTCCCTCTCTTAATTTTTCCTTACTTCACCCCGTAGTAAACAATGAAACACAATTGCCATATTTATAGATGCACACATACACCAATAGTCAAATTTGTAATAAATTCAAATAGTAAGATAAGAAAGAAATGGTGGCTTGTCCCATTAGGTTGGCTTGTCCTATTTGCAAAAGTCATATTATAGGGTGGCTTTGTATCTTTTTTTCAATTTTTAGAGTATGCTTGTCTCCCATGCTTTGTCTCATAGCTTGGTAATCTACACAAATAAACAAGTTTACTCCATAAGGCCTAAATCCGTCATCTCAAATTCTTTCACCATGGCTTGCTTGAATTGATCTATCATGGCCTTGGTATTTCTTGTAAAAATAAGATCATCAACATAAAGACATACAAACATCATTTCTCATGCAAGATTTGATTTTGAGTACAATGCATGTTCAAATGGACACTTGGTGAATCCATTCTTTGTGAGGCATACATCGATCCTTGAGTTCCACTCTCTTGGTGCTTTCTTGAGTCCATAGAGAGCTCTATTCAACTTGTACAGTTTATCTTCGTGTCCTTAAACAACGAAACTAGGGGGTTGCTCAAGATAAACTTCTTGTTCAAGATATCCATTCAAGAATGCTGACTTTACATCCATTTGATAAATCTTCCATTTCTTCTGACATGCTAAAGAAATTAGCAATCTTACTGTCTCCATTCTGGCCACTGGGGCGAAGACTTCTTTATAGTCAATTCCCTGTTGCTACTTGAGCCCTTTACAACAAGTCTTGCTTTGTGCTTTTCAATTTCTCCTTTAGTATTTCTTTTAGTTTTGAAAACCCATTTGACTCCAATTGCTTTGTGATCTTCTGGAAGTGAAGATAGCTCCAAAGTGTTGTTTTTGTTGATGGAATTGATTTCCTCTTCCATAGTTTTTTTCCACTTATCTTCCTGACATGCTTCTTCAAAAGTCAAAGGATAATAACCTGTAAAAAGACAGAACATTGTATATTCATCAAAGTCAAGTCTGGGTGTCACTTTCATCAAGTCTTGAAATCCTTCTCGTCTTCCTCACGAACGGACTGGAAGACCCAGAAGTTGTTGGCTAAATTCCAACTTCTGGTATTTGGAAACCTTCTTCAATTTGATCTCCATGTTGAGTATGCTGATTCTCTTCTTCAACAACTATCTGCTTTTTCTTGCCCTCATTACTCCAATTCCAGATCTGCTCTTCATCAAACGTTACATCCCTAGACATAAGAATTTTGTTTGAAATGGGATTGTAAAGTTTGTAACCGCTTCCATTTTCACCATAGCCAATCATAATGCATTTTTGGCCTTTACCTTCAAGTTTTGTTATTTTCTCTTCTGGAATTTTGGCATATGCTACACTTCCAAAAATTCTCAATTGATATACTCTCGGCTGATGGAGAATCCATGCTTCTTCTGGTGTCATATTTCCAATTCTTTTGACTGGAAATCTGTTCAGCAAGTAGGCTGCACAAGCAACTGCTTATCCCCAAAATTCTTTGGGAACATTTTTCTCACTCAGCAGGCTTCTCACCTTGTTGAGAATGGTTCTATTTTTTCTTTCTGAAACTCCATTTTGATGTGGTGTTTGTGGCATAGTAAACTAATGAATGATGCCATTGTTTCTGCAAAAATTCTTAAATTCATCTGATGTGCATTGTCTACCTGTGTCAGTTCTCAGCTTCTTAATATAACAGTCAATTTGCTTTTCAAATTGATTTTTGAACTTTTAAAATTTTGAAAGAGCTTCTTTCTTTTCTTTCAGTAAATAAACCCAAGTTTTTCCACTGTAGTCATCAGTGAAGGTAAGGAAATACCTATTCCCTCCTTTTGAAATTGTGTTGATTGGTCTACACAGATCTGAATGGACTAGTTCTAGCCGCTCCACAGCTCTTCTGGATCTTCTTCCTTTGAAAGTCTGCCTGTGTTGCTTGCTCATAACACAGGTTTCACATATCTTACTGGGACATTCAATTTGCGGCATGCCTTTCACCATCTGGTTCCTTTCTAGCAACTTTAATGCTTCAAAATTGACATGGCCATATCTCAAATGCCAAAGAGTTCAGACATCTTCAATGCTGCTCTTGAAAAAATTTTCTTTATTCATGGATAATGTTAATGGGAACATTCTATTTTTCGCCATTTTTACAAAGACAATCAATGCACTATATTTATCTCTCAAATTGAGAAATAAATTTCTCATCTGAATCTCAAATCCTTTCTCCAATAATTGACCCAAGCTCAAAATATTAATTTCCATCTCTGGAACATAATAAACATCAGCAATAGAGCAAACCATCCCATTCTGCATTTCAAGAACAATCTTGCCTCTACCTTTTACTAGTCTTTGAGACAAATCACCAAAAGTTATTTTCCCAAATTCTCCTTCATCTAATTGGGCAAAAAATTCTTTTCTTCCACACATGTGATTTGATGCCCCAGTATCAAGATACCAGGTCACTGAACTGCATGCTTAATGCTTGTCAATAGCTAACAAGAAGATATTGCTTTCTTCCTTCTTTTCAGCAAAATTCACCTTCTCTTCATTATTATTGTAATAGCACTCGAAAGATTTGCTCTAGATCTGCTCTATGTTCCTCTACTTTCAATGATTTAACGACCATATCACCGACTTACACTTCCAATTTCTTCCCAATTTGCTCTTTGAATATTATTTGCATCATCCTTTGGTAAGTGGCCCTAGCTTTCTTCAGTTTGAAAGAAATTATCTTTTCGCGGTACACTCCTTTGTTAGTGACAAAACAAGTTTTTCTTTAGCCTTAAGGTTCATCTTGATCTGGTTATGGCTTGAGAAGGCATCTAGAAAGCTAAAGAGTTTGTGTCACATTGTTCCATCTACCAACTTGTTTATGTTTGGGAGCTGGTACATGTCCTTGCGACCTGCCTTATTCAAGTGGGTGAAGTCCACACACATCCGCTATTTTCCATTCGCCTTATTCACCTTGGCGACATTCGACACTCAGGGTACTGAGATTTTCTTATGAATCCCACATCCAAGAGCTTCTGTACTTCTTTGTTAATTGCCCTCTAGCGTTCTTCTCCGAACCACCTCTATTTGTATATGACACTGGAGCTTACGTTTGTGATGAACGAGTGACATATGAGTTTTTGGTATATTCCGGGCATATCTGCTGTTGTAAAGGCGAATTCATCGCTATATTCGGCAAGTAAGCCTTCTAACATGCTCCTTATCGTTGTGTCAAGCAAGGCACCTACTCGAATTTCCCTGTTATCTGCCAAGCCGTAAACTCATACGCCCTTCAAGTCTTCAGTAGGCATAGGGCGAGCTCCTAGGATCTTGTCTCACAGGTCCACTAATTTCATCGTATTACTCTTCAACTTGCCTTTTGGCAGGGGGATTGGTGTTGATAATTGTGGGTCGCCTGTAGATAGGCTGGCTATGTAGTTGTCGTGTGAAATTTTTGGGTACTTTTACTTCTCCCATTGCGTGATCGGTGGGGAATTTAACGCTTAAGTGAATGGTAGAAACAATTATCATGAGCATATTGATGGAGGAGCACCCCAGGATGGTGTTATAGGCTGAGGGGCAGAGACGATGATCTAATCCACATTGGTGGTGCCGATTCTGGGCAACATGTCCATAGACAAGAGAGTACGAAAAGTTCCTTTGGCGAGGACTTGCTCGTCAGTAAATCTGATGAGGGTTCCTGAAAAAGGTTCGAGCTTTGATATATCTCCAAGTTCATTCTTCTAAAGGAGTCAAAAAATAGTACATCAACGGATGATCCTAGGTCTACGAGTATTCTTCTGATCTCATAGGTGGCTAAAGTCATGGTGATGACTATAGGGTCATTTTTCTTTCGGGAGACACAGTCATTGTCTTTGTAGCTAAAAGTGTTTGGCTCTATGGGTGCATCTATTTGTCTCTACAGGTGTTTAGTTATTGTCTACACCGGGTTTTCCTGTTTTCGCTCAACTTTAGTTTGGTTTGGCCTTCTTACCGATGGGCTGCTTGCTATCACGTTGACTACAAACTTTTGAATTGCTTTTTCTTGTAGCATGTTATGCTTCAGTGATTAGTTCCTTCGGCGAATTGACGGGCACCCTTATGAGCCCATTGTAGAAAGGGCAAAGGCAAATACCCTGCTTAATGATGAAGACGACCAATGCGTCTTAGAAGTCGTCGACCTGACATGCGTTACTTAGGAAGTAGAGAAAATAGTTTTGTAGGGTTTCACCTTCTTCCTAGAAAAAAAAAACCTATGAATGTCTCTTCCGTGGTGAAGTGATCTAAGAAGAATTGAGAGGATCTCTCGAAGTTGTTCACGTAGTTGGTTGTGGTAGTGTCATGAGCCATTGCAGTGCTTTGCCATTGAACGTGGTAGGGAAGATCCAGTAACGTTGTCCATTTCTCGCCCCCATCAGCTTCATGGTGGCTGTGAATGCTTCGAGGTGCTTTCGTGGATCTGTGCATTTTGGATCGAAGGTGAGCCCTGCTGGTGTGTGGATGCCCACCAGAATGTCTTCTTCGCAATCTACTATGTGGAAGGGCAAACCATTGGTTCTTGCATCTGTGAGGAGTGCGATTTTTTAGTATTATTTCAAATATTGAAAAAGAGTTATTCGGATAATTATACTCCATGTCCCTCCAAAAGAGGTGAGCCACTTGTTGGCATTGTTTGCGGCTGGGTAGGATCGCGGTGGGCGCCAATGTTATATCTGTTTGGCTTACAAGACTTACAGAGTGAAAAAGGACTACATAGGGTTATAACCTTGGGGGACTTGCTCTTACGTAATGACCTAAGCCTACGTAGTCTATGTAAGGATCAAAGTCCATTTAGTTCGAGTTAGAGTGATCGTGATGGTCAAGAGATTACCTGTGAGAGTGAGGCCGTAGGCCAAGGAAGATATGGTGAGCAAGTTACCGGAGGAAGGAGTCGAGGTGCCTTGAATGGGGGAATACTCAATATTGAGGGATGTGGTAACGACGGTCAAAAGGCTCAGGTAGGGCTATGTGAGTAGTGAGAAGTTGGCCTAGAAAGTGGGATAAAATATCTCAACAAGGTTGAGAAGTGGTGAACTCTAGGAGTAAGTTAAGAATGTGTCAGATGCCTAGGGTTTTGTGTAGAGGTTGCATTTATAGCAAAGTAATTGGATTCATGGACAATTGGCCCTTTAGAGAGTGATTCAAGAGCTGACATTAGTAGGACATGTAATTGGTACGTACCGGAGCCAAATATGATAATAACAATTCATATGCGAGTCAATGTATAAAAAAAGTAGTATCATGTTATATATTAACGGGCGTTATTAGCTCCAAATAGAATTTTTAACTGTGGTGTCCACAATCTAGAATATTTCTTGAGCTAACCATTATAGAATTTTATTAACATCATTAGCAGCAACAACATCATTTATCAAAGCCATGACATAGTTTCGTTTTTCCTAAGAATTGTAAGCGGAAATTAATAGAAACTTTTTTCAATATGTTGAACGACCATGAATATGATTCAAAATTTTCCATTTACTTTTACGATGTTGCAATAGATCATAACATCTACACTTCCACTCCTACAAGGTGTATGTTTGAATTGTGTTTTTTTTTTTTTGGAGAGGAAGGGAAGAGAAGTAGGATAATAGAGGATTAATTAATTTTTAATCCTCCAATATTCTTATCTTTTACAATTTTTAAATACTTGAATTAAAGGTATTTTGGTATGTTTTGGGTTTTGGATCTGAATTGAATTGAAAAGAAAAATAGAATTGGAATTGGTGAGAATAGAATTGAATTGAAATTCTAAGATAAAAAGTATGTTTGGTATGTAAAAAATAGAATGAAAAATTTGTGAAGGAAAGTAAATTAAAAAGATCAAATTACCCTTCATAATATATTTTTAATAAAATATATACGTATCTTATTACATTAATTAACTGGAAGGGGCAAAAAAAAATCTTTTCCTACCTCAATTCTAATTTCAACCAGCAATTCTATGGTCTCATTATTGAAATTTCAATTCCATAAAATCTAACTGGGTAATTTTGAGAATCCATATTCCATGATTCTTTTACCATACCAAACATTATAAATATATATGTAGTAAGGAATTTTTGAGATCCAAGCGAGGTGAAACCATATACTTAACCTATCCATCCCTCTCCTTCACTTTCAATCTCTTTCGTTCTCTCTCCTTCTTAATCGTAAAAAATACTCTAAAGGGATTAGTCTTTTCCTCCTTTTTAATCTCTTCCATTCTCTCTCCCTCCCTAGTTGCCAAACATACCCTTTAGGGAAGGGGAGGGAAGGGAAGAGATTCAGGGAAGAGAATGGGAGAATAAGGATATTTTAAAATTGTAAAGGATAGAGATAATGAATATTAAAAATTAATCCTTCATTATCGCTCCCTTAAAATTTTTAACTTTCTAAAAAAGGAATAAATGTACTACTTCTCTCCCCT
Source organism: Senna tora (assembly GCA_014851425.1). Classification (NCBI taxonomy): domain Eukaryota; kingdom Viridiplantae; phylum Streptophyta; class Magnoliopsida; order Fabales; family Fabaceae; genus Senna; species Senna tora. The sequence continues at coordinate 8,966,565 of CM026266.1, forward strand.
CTCCCATCTTAATCCCAATCTAAACATACCTGTAAGTTTGAAAACAATTATTTTATATTTGTTTATCGTGTTTGGTTTGATAATTTAATTAATAGTTTATTATGTTGAATTTAAAATTTTGTAATTATAGGATAATATTATTGTTGTATTATATTATTTGTGTCATTATGATTTACTTTTACATTTCTTTGATTTTTTTTATAGAATAACGGTTTTAAACATGCCACATCAAAGAGTAAGAGAAGACACAATTATATATGAACTATCATTATCTTTAGAGGCCAAATGACCAAGATAGAAGTGGCCAAGTAGGGATGGCACGTACGTACATAGCCTCACTTTCAAGTTTCAACCTTCCGTGTTGAATATGAGTTTGAAATTTCTAAGCTTCAAGGCAATTTTAAGACTGCCTTTTAATTTTAGTAAGTAGATGATACTATTTTTTTAAAAAAAAAATTAAATATACGGTAAATAAAAGAAATTAACTTTTGGGGTGATATTTTGGTCAAAAAATTAAACACTTAATTTTAATCCAATGTTTTTTTACCAATTTCATCCTCCATATTTGTAAAAAATTAATTCTTAAATGTAATTTTAACTGTTAATTAATAATCTTCAAATTAGTAATGAAAATTTTTATGAAGACTTAGCCAAACAATCCTAATGTGACCTAATTTCACTCGAAGTTCCAAATTAAAAATGACGGATATATATTATATATAATTTAATTATATTGTTCTTTTATGAAAATTATATATAGATGTTGGTCTCACTGTACCTACTAGCTTAACATATAATTATTAATTAAGTAACGTTGAAAAACTTCAACAGAATGATATTTATATTCCCTTCCCAAAATGGACATAGGTGAGTAGGTAGAGTAGAGAATAAGGACTCAACTTACCATCAAAATGGTCCCAAATTAGGATGATAATGACCGGTCCTGGCCGACTATTTAATTGTAAATTTGAATCTATATGAATAAGAAAGAATTTAGTGAAAGAATAATATTTTGTATTGATGATGAATGAATTGCACAATAGGTATATAACAACCCTAGGCTAGCAGGCTATTACACAGAGAGAAATAATACTATGGTAATACAGATAGAGAATATTTACAGCTCAGCATATAATATAAATGATACACAGTAGTACTAATCCTGATTATTTGTCTTAACATCCCCCTCAAGCGAGTGGGCATTGTAGCTAAACCAAGTTTGTCTCTTTGCCTTACAAAACATGGATAAGTAAGAGCCTTTGTCAAACAATCTGCTACTTGAAGAGTAGAAGGAATGTAATGAATCATAAGTTTCCGTGAGAGAACCAAATCACGAATGAAATGAACATCAATTTCAATGTGTTTACTTCTAGTATGCTGAACAGGATTTGCCGCTAAAGCCCAAGCACTTAAGTTATCGCACCAGATCATGGAAGGATTCTTCAAGGACAACCTTAACTCGCGGAGTAAGGAGGTTAGCCACTGCACTTCAGCTACCCCATCAGCTAGTGCTCTGTACTTAGACTCCGTGCTAGATCGTGGTACAACTTTCTGCTTCTTGGAACTCCAAGATACTAGAGTTCCACCAAGACAAGTTCCAGCAATTAACTTTCAATCATCAACATTTGTAGCCCAATCAGCATCGGTGAAGGCAACTAACTCCATGGATTTAAGAGGTTTGATGTGTAAACTCAAACTGTGAATGCCTTTTAAATAACAAAATATATGCTTGACATATTGAAAATGAATCTCTGTAGAACTCTCCATGAATTGACTTAGTTTATTAACTGAAAATAAGATATTTGGCCTAGTTGTGGTTAAATACTGACGAGATCTCATTGCTTGTCTATACAAAGTGACATCAGATAATGGTTCACCGTCTTCTTTTGAAAGTTGTTTTCCCGTGACCATAGGAGTCGTAACTGGAGCACAATGTGTCATTCTGAACTTCCAAAGCAAGTCTTGAATGTATTTACTCTGATTAAGATAGACCCCCTGTTTTGTCTCTATAAATCTCAATACCCAAAAAGTAATATAAAGGACCTAAGTCCTTCAAGGAAAACGGTGTATTGAGCCTTTGAGTAAAGAGCTGAAGATAGTGAGTATTATTTCCTTTAACCAAGATATCATCCACATAAATAAGGACAAAAACAGTTAACGATTTCCTCCGCAAAACAAACAAAGATGTATCACTTTTTGCGTTTGCAAAACCCCATTATAATAGAGTTTTTCTTAAGCGTTCAAACCAAGCTCTTGGAGCTTGCTTAAGACCATAAATGGCTTTAACCAGTTTGTAAACATGTGTGGGTCGTTGAGGATCACAGAAGCCATCGGGTTGCTTCATATACACATCCTCTTGAAGAAAGCCATTCAAGAATGCATTGTTTACATCAAGTTGCTTAATTGGCGAATTAAATGTGACTACAATAGTTAAAACAACTCGAACATTAGTTGGCTTAATAACAGGGCTACAGGTTTCACCATAATCAATACCTTCAAATTGTTGGAACCCTTTCGCAACTGAACGTGCCTTATGCTTTAGGATAAATCCATCAGGCTTGAATTTGGTTTTCAAAACCCACTCGGAATCAACTATCTTCTGCTTCCCAGTAAAAGGCACAAGTACCCAAGTTTGATTCCGCTGAAGGGCATTGAATTCATCCACCATGGCTTGTCCCCAATGAGGTAAAGATAGAGCATGCGAAATGCTTCGCAGTTCTGCAAACAGAGAAGAGAACGCTGGAGAAGCTTCTGATTGAAGAAGACCCACATAGAGGTAACGAGGCTTGTGAATACCATCACAGGTGCCCCAAGTGACCATTGGATGGTGTTGCTGAGCTGGAGAAGTAGCCATTGGGCTATTTTTGGCTTGACTAGTATAACTTTGGTCATTTGAGCCCACATTTAAATTTGAGGCTGAGTTTGTATTTCCATCGCTTACTCCGTCACGTGATGTACTAGAAGGACTGGAGCGCATGCCACGTGGATCATTTCCTACCATTGGATAACTATTCATTGAACCAATCTGATCCGTTAAAGGATTAGCCGTTAAAGCTACTCAGCCATTATCACCCATTTCATTCTCTGTTTAATTTATACCATGTAGGATATTCTTGTTTTCTTGAGCGGGTTAACACATGCTTAAGGAAGTTGGATAGATTATTGAAAGACCAATATGAGTGACCTTAATCCTGTTGGAAGGATAAGCCCAAACATGGACCTACACATATACATCTATTGAGTGTTTTAACTGCTTAACTTGTTTTCTTCTAGAACTTGCAGTTGGTCTTAATTGAGACTGTGCTAGCACATAAGGACCTGGGACGATAGAGGGAATTCTTTCTGTAACCCTGTGCCCAAACAGTAGCCTAAACACAATTATCCCTAGTCACCCTTTTTGAGCCTAAAATAGGCGAGTACCATAGGTATAAGGGAAGAACCAAGGTATTGCCACTATTTTTAAATTCTGGCCTCCCTTATGTTTTAGTAGAGAATTTAGTATGTCTAAGGGTATGTTTGGTAAAGAATCCAAACAATAAAATCGTGGTGTTTCACAATTCCCAAAAAACTTACATCATATTTTATACATACCAAACACACTTTTTATCATACTTTTTCTCTCTATCTCTCTCCTCACTTTTCTCTACAGTACTTTCTTATTCTACAGTACTTTACATCTGTGTATTTATACCAAGCGTACCCTAAAGGACTTATGAAAGAAAATAAAAAGAAAAGAAAAAGAAATAGTGAGATGCTTGATGCAAGAAAAAGAAAAAAAAAAGAAAAAAAATCAAGAAAAATCATACAAGCATACAGATTCTCAAGATTAGTGAAAAAGGTTGAAGGTTGGAATTATATCCCTAATCTGGGACAATACCTGGGGATTTCTAGATTACCTTGGCTAGATATCTAGCGGCGGTTGCGTGACCGTCGCCGAAGGTTGCGTCGGGACCAACTCTAACGACGGTCAACACAACTGTTGAAATAACCGTCGTTAGTCATAATTTAATGTTATCCACAACTTCAATTTTATGCCTTATCAGCGGCGGTTACAACCGTCGCTAAGTGAGCTACAGCTAACAGTGGTCACAATTGCCGTTAGAGTGCTCACTTTAATGACGGTTGTGACCGTCGCTATTTTTAAATTATTTTTTATCTCTTTCAGCGACGGTTGTGACCAAAGAAAACTCGCCAACTTCTCTTTCTTTCTTTTTTCAATAAATTTTAAATCTTGTTTTTCCCAAAAATCCAGAGTTTTTTTCAAAGACTTTTTCCTTTATTAGAAACTCATTCTTTTTCTTTTCTATATTCTTCACATTTCTTTTCTTAATAGTTTTATATGATTGGACAATCCTATGAACATAGATTGCGAAATTATTCCTTTCGAAATAAAGGTTAATTAAACTCTCTTTTTCTTTTATTAAAGTGTTTAAGAAATTTAAACTATATGTGGCCAAACACTCCACCAATGATTTGTGATGAAATTGATTATAATTTGACGTAATTCTGTTGTTCTACTTGATTTGGATATGGCACTACAAAAAATAGTATTTTTAGCGACGGTTTTTTCTTTATTTAGCGACGGTTTTAACCGTCGCTAAAGATATAACGACGGTTATGTCAACCATTGTTAAAGTTAGCATCGGGAATAACATCCAACGACGCTTGACAGAACCGTTGCTACTGACCGTCACTAAATTTTGCGACGGTCAAAACCGTCGCTAAGGTCTTTTAAGTAGACCGTTGTTTTTCTGTGTTTTACTGACGGTTTTGACCGCCGTAAAAACAACGACGGTTTCAACCGTCGCTAAATAACAATGGTTTAGGATCTAAATTTTGGCAACGGTTTAAACCGTCGCTAAATCACCTTTTTTTTAAACATTTTTTCAATTTATTAATACTTTATTTTCCCTAAAAAAATATAAATACTTATTCAACCAAAATAATTTCATTTGCATTCAAGATATAATTAAAGTTTAACATCCAAAACATATTCATAATCACCAAGTCAACATCTAACATCCAAAACATATCCATAATACTAAAAAACTTCTACAATATAGCAACAATAGTTCATATATATATATACAAGTTCAATAAAGAAAAAAAAAAGAAATATCTAGCTTCATGAATCATGACTAGCTTCTGATGATCTTCGACACGTTGGAGGTGATGATGACTCTGTAAGAAAGTGAAAAAATATAAATATTAAATAACTACTACACTTAATAACTAGTTTAAAATTCTTTTAATTTAAGTATGCACTATATTCCATTTTTCAATTATGTGTTAATGTCAACGGCCAAATATTTAAGACTTCTATGATTCTATCCAGTTCAAAACTTGCTCTTTTTTTTCTAAGATATGATGTCAACTATATGAAATTTAAATGGAGGGAATAAGGGGAATTCAAATATGAGATTTGAGTAACCAAATGACATTTTAACTTACTCTGCTATGCTGCTGATGTGTCTCCTTGTCCCTGCACCCATACATTACTCATCAGTTCATATTAGAATATATGAATATATATATATATATTCTAATTCTAATTATTCATCATTTAGTTAATAACCTGTACCTTAACAAATGCCTCTTTATGAGTATCCAAAAATGACACTAACATCAGCATTTTGAACCCATAGCAAGCATATATCAAATTATAATAATCCACACCACCAAAAAATATACAGTCCTGAATAAAATCAAGTTATGCCCTAGGACCAAATAACCAATAGCCATTCCACTAATTGGGTATTACAAAATCATCAAGCTCAGAAATATCAAACCATTAAAAAAGACCACAGAACTTGCTAATAAAAAATTCCAACTCATCCATTATATCTTTAGTTATATAATAATAAGGGAATAACTGAAAATAAATACTCAATCAAAGCATCACTTACTTACCTAGTTGTGGCCGTGCGAGAGAAGAGAAGGAGCTTCCTTTTGTTCAATGCGAAACCTAGCGATAAGTTTCGTTTGTTCTGCTTCTGCCTTCCTCTGTTCAGACGAGAGAGTTGAGTGACTGATTAGGGATTTAGCAGAAGATTTGGGAAAATTTCATCTGCGTTATAAGCTTATATAATTGGGTATCTTAAAATTAGAAAACTACATATAATTTATAAATGCTTTTTCCACCACATATAACATTTTTTTTGTGCTAAAAATTGGGGCTATTTTATTTAAATATAACTTAAAAAAATAATTATTACATTACTATGCAAAGCTTTTGGTGAAAATTATTGGGCTTCATATTTTCTTCAAGCTTCAATTGGATCAATTCATCTCACTTACCAGTTCTTTTCTCATCTAAGTGGGACAATGAAGTTATTCCTTGACATAAAATATAACTCGTACAAAAGAAAACCCTACACATAAAATGACACTTGAAAACAGATATATGCCATTGAACTAATCTTGCAAAAGTATGACTCATTGACATAATTGGAAGAATTGTTTCATGCATATGATTGGTTTACCTTTTTCTCAATCATTCGACCACCAGCTGAATGAGGATAGTTCAGGAATGGTATGAACTTGTTCATTGAACCACTGCAAATCTTTCGCCAAACTTGCAGACCTTTACAATCCCATATTTCTGAGTTCAGCATCTACACAAGGAATACAATACAGGAACACAGAGCCATTAGAATACACCAAAGAACACAATTAGCTTAGTTTGCTGGTAAATTATAATGCCAATCACGAAAATCACACAAGTTGTACATATATAGAGCAATGCAGACTAATTGTGTTCTTTGGTGGAAGAAGCTATGTAATTTTGCAAGCCAATTTAAGAGACATGCTATATTAGTATTCTATAAAAAAAGTACCAAAAACGTGTAGACTCAATGTTTCTATGGTTCTGATCTATTTAATAATATAAGAACGTGATGCAGACTAAGACCACGCATATATATAAAAACACAAACATAGCCGAGTAATACTTTGTCCTGCAAGTGAGACAATCAAAATAGATATATATAAAACAATACATTGTGATATCTTCAAATAAATTGAAGTGTAATACCTGCTCACAGAAATGGATGACTTAAGAAATTAGTCATAAAAAAATTTATGGCTCTACATTCTACTTGGCAACATAAATTAAATTATAATTAAAAGTGAAAGTAACTTCATTATATTGCATAGGGTTATAAAACTGATTAAAAAACAAAATATAGTTGGGGATAAAAGAAATTGAAGAAAACAAGCTAAGAGTCAGTCAACATGTGGAATATAAGTAGAACAAGTTATTAAATAAGAAGCCATACAGTATAAATAATGCTTCGCATTCAATCTTCTTTTGGACGTGCTAAATTATAAGGTAAAGACTAATTAAATATATATAAGGAATAATATATATATATATATATAGCAGTGTGAGTGCTATATATATTGATCCAAAAGTGCTTGTTTGGATGTGGTTCAAACGAAAATCAGAAAAAAGCTGCAACATTAAGAAAAATGGCAATTGAAGAATCAACTTCAATAATAACTTAGGTGCACTGTAGTTGGTGAGCCACTTTGAGACCTAAAAGGATAGCCCATAAATCTGCTCTTAAGACTGGTACCCTCACCAATGAATCCAAGACCCATTAGCATCTCTTTTGAAGCCTCCTACCTTGTTTTCCCCTTCCAAGAGCCGTCGGTATTCAACTTCTTAAATCAATGCAATAAACGTGCTTTAATGAGAAATGATGTCATCACACTAATTAAGATGAGAACTAATTAATTAATCCGAAGCTTTTCCACTTTTTTTTCCTTTTCCTTCAAATACTATATTATATATATATATATATATGCATTCATATTTCCACAAGTGCTATTAAGTTGTCACAGAACAACTGCATAAAGAAGCAGAGAACTCAGTTAACTAATTTTGAGCTCTTATTTATCTTGGGGGCTAGAGTTCAAGCTTATAAGAAACACAGAAACAGAATTCAAAGGAAGATCCTGAAAGATAGCTCTGGAGAATATGATAGCACAGTAGAAAAAGTGATGAAAAGAATAGGTACTAACAGATCTACCTCTAGCTGTTCATGTAGTCGCCTTTGAACATCTAGCTGCAGCTGAATTGCCTCTCTGATTTGCAATCCACTGCAATTCAAGAGCAGAGGTTTTAGTAGATTATATATATATATATATATATATATATAAATATAGCAAAAGCACTTAATGCTTATACGAGAGGAAGTACATAAACTACGGAATTTTTTTAACATTATGCAAAGAAGTAGCATTACGTTTTGGCGTCAAGACGATGCACATCTTCTTCTACATGCGTTCTTTTGTCTGATTTCCCTGCAATAGGAATCAATTATTTAGATCCTTTATGGTGATTTGTGATTGAGTGAACCTTTTAATTTCAAGAGAATAAAGAATAATACGGGCATTATTGAAGATTATGAATGAACTTGAGAGATAAAGAAAACAGTAGCAGAACAATCAATCACATCCCAAGAGAGATTTTCACCACCACGAGCTATAATCACATAAATGAGCATTTAGGCAGTTCCACTGAGGTCTATACTTAAACGTATTTATTCTGCATTGCAACATCCTTGACCAGAAAGTAAATTATAATTTAATTAAAATTTCTGACCATTTATGAAACAAACATAGAAATTACCTTGAGCTGAGTCTGGCATGTATTTTGCAATTCTGTATTTCTGCAAGACAGGAGGGAACAACACATGCTTTTGTTGATTAATGTAGGCGGAAAGAAAACATGAGAGTAAATATGAAAAGGAAACTCAGAACTCAAGAAAGAGTGATGAGACCTGCAAATGACTCTTCACATGGAAGATGGTCAATCCATCTGAGTCCATCAGCTTTAATATAGCTTTTGGCGTTGCCTCTATTATATATATATATAGTTGAACATTAGACCCAGCTTTAGAATAACAGCTCAAAGGGCCAGAATCATTGGAGGATGAACATTTAATTACAATTCATGAACAATGTTAAATTCCAGCTTTAGAATAACAGCTCAAAGCAAGCAATAGCACATAGATACATGTGTATAATGGGTCAGATAATTGGTGTTCATAATCATGGAGAAACCTAGAAATGAAAAATTTGAGAGAAATTTCATTTAGTAATTAAAAAACCTGAGAGAGCAAAGATTTAAATAAAGGAAAAAGTGCAGTTATTTATAGAGTGGCAGCCAAATGGTTCCTAAATGGCAAATTAATAAAGTTGGTTCATTAGTTACAGCAAGCAAGAGTTAAAACAATATTAAACTATGATTGACACCAATTGTCATGAAGATCCTAAGTCCATCTTATTCGTGTTTTACTTGAGACTACTGTTCCATTAGACCCAGAAACAGTAGTGGTAGACACACTCGCTGGTGATGAAAGTGTTGGAGACAGCTTCTCTTGATTAGAATAGAAATTATATGATCCAAGACCAACCTGCAGATCGAATGTAAATATTTGAGAATAATTCAGTCACAAGACTAAGAGTGTCTCCATCCTTCCAACCTTCTTCACTGTCCCTGGCCCTTTCTATTTTCCTTCTCTGTTCTTGATCCTATCAATGAATTTCATCAATCATCTAATCCACCAGGTCTCTTTATTTTATAAATAAACACAAGCTTATTCAATTATCTTTAATCTCTCTAAATTATATTATTATAATTTATATATGCTTATATAGAACTTGCCTTGGTTTATAAATTCAGGATGGGTGCCTGTAGTGGAAGCTTCACTGCTAAGGTAGAAAGAAGAAAACAACAAGTTCAAAATGCCAAAGGCTAAAGAGAACAGCCACTACAGTAAAATGTTCAATGGCCTTTGGCATTTTGAACATATTACTGTATTTGGGTGAGCATAAAAACAAGTTAAATAACAAGCATAACTAGGCCAATACCAAGTCGGCAAGTCTGCAAAGAAGAAAATTTTATAAAAGAACCTAATCACTACTCCACTTTTATTAAAATAAAAAAGAAGACATTTTGAATGTGGTTAAGGAGTGAGCTTATTTGAAAAATATGTGTATAGGCAGCAAACAAACATGGATGACCTTCACAGTTCACACTCAAAAAATATTTATTGGAAATGTAATTTCAACAGGTTATATTAACTAGAGTTAATTACCTACCTTTAATTGGAAATTCATGTGCCAATTCAATTATACCTACCTTTAATTGGTGGCCTCTGCCGTGAAGTAACTTAGCAGCTCCAAGCAGCATTGTCACGTGAGCATCATCCATGTTTGTTTGCTGCCAATTCAATTATGTTAGATATAATTCTCACTCAGCTAAAAGTAATTTCAACAGGTTGGCAGCAACATTGAACATTTTACTTTTTAAAATGTTCTATATAAGATAACATCTCAAATAAGATTCAAAATGCCAAAGGCCAAAGTACTGTAATATGCTCACCCAAATACATACAGAGAATGAAGTTTTCTTGGGAATAAGAAAGTGACAAAGTCAGATACAATAAACTCGATAGCTACCAAATTAACTAAACAAAATATATATATTTGCACTCAGTTACTAAACAATATGTTTATGCAACTGTCATCTACAAAAAAATATGCAGGCAAGAAAGAGAGCATTGCTTACCTAATTTTAGTATAACATCAAAGCCAAAAAAATTGTGAAAAAATTGGATAGAATTTCTTACCCTTGGTCTTCTTGTCTCCTTTACCACAATTGATTGAAAGAGTGAAAGAAGAGAAATTAGGGGTAGACTTTGTGCACATATATGAGAGAAATTTCTGAAACTACAATTTTACCATAAGAAAACGAAGGGAAAGAGATGGATGAGGGTGAAAGGAAGTGAAGCAGAGAACAAAGGAGCATTTGTATGCATGAAGATTCAAGAACATATATCCAAATGGTAACAAATAAAGGGAGGAATGAAGTACCATTTAGGGCAAATCGAACCAAACGAAAAGATGGAAAATAGACTTCAATGCCTGAGTTTGTGGGCGATGTTCACAGCATCGACGGCTTGGACGGTGTTCTCAGCATACTCCTCACTTGCATGCCCTTCCGTAATACTACACCAATTTCAATATAATATATAAATAGACAGTAAAATATTATTTTGATAGGAGTAAGATGGATGAGCATAACAAAAAGTTTTAGCATGAAGATCACAAGTATTATTTTGGAGTATCAACTTCCAAAGAATGAAGGAGAATTAACAAATAATAGAAATATGAATGATCACTGAAAGAGCTATACCAAAAGTAGAAAAGTAATAAGCGCCATGAGCTTGTAGTTATTTGATTCCTGCTAATCAAGATTATGCCTTGATTTGGAATAGAAAATTGCAAGCATTCAATTAACACTTCCAGTATATATATTCTTTTAAAGTCAATTATTTGATTTTCGCAGCCTGTGTCAAATAAAACAAAAAAACGATGATGAGCACTACCATAGCTTTTAATGTCAACAAAAGCAGGGGCCTAAAAAATTGTGACATGGAATAGACTTGTCTGATATAAGGTTTTCCTGTCTTTCAACCAAAGAAGTGAAGACTTGTAGGACTGAAGCAAAATTTGTATTGCTGTATAGTATCTATTTATTTGAAAAAGACTTTTCCAAACTCTGCTAGTGTTGTACAATCTTTATGCTGATTCAACAGAATCTTTGAAATTTTCCAAGAAATCTTCTGTATAGATCAGAAATGAAAGTAGAACATACATACCAATCGGAGAAGTAGGAATATTCAAATGTAATTAATTAATTACCACGCAATGATCAGGCCAGCACTCCTCTGGATCCAACTCTTCCATTCCTATACACTCATTCTCTAGTCCTCTCCCTAATAGACTCTCCACATCAGCCGCGAACTCTGCTAGCTCCATCTCCGACGGAAGAAACTCTTCCACGTTGTCGTTTTTGGTGGTGGCGGTGGCGTTGGCGTTGTTCTTCGATGGAGCTCTGGTTTCGGTCTTGGTAGAACAGAGCTGGGCTTCAAAATGAAATTACCTGTGACGGACTGAGGCCGGGGTTGGCAGCGGTGTCGAGTCCGTTCGACGGCGGTGGTGAGTTGAGTGACGGTGAACGACGGCCGCCGATGCAAGCTTTCTCTGATCGATTGAGCAAAAGGAACTAATGTACTCTTTAGGGCAGAAGCTACAAATCAAAGGCAAAGCTGAAATTTCCTTTTCATTTTTTTAAAAATTTTTAAATCTAACTGCGGTTACTTAACGACCGTAGTTAGATATAAACAATTCCATTTCCTAACAACGGTTCTCACAACCGCTGTTAGTTAACCAACGTTAAAATTTATTATTTTTGTAGTGTGGTGTGTTTGGTTTTATTGAAATGGTGAATAGTATTGGGCTGAAAAACCTATTAAGTGATTGGGAACTTATGAATTGTTTGCGCATGTTGGCTTATATGATTAATATTGAATGTAAAGATTGCATTTGTTGTATCTGCGAATTATAAGAATATTATAGTCATGAAATGCTGATGTGTGATTGATATATTGTGTTTTACATGCATTTGTGTTTGTGGTTACTACTCTTTTTCTGTCGCAGTGGAGCCCTCTACTATGCTTAGGATGGGTTAATCATTCACTAATTCGTATGATTCACTCCTAGTTGTTAATATTTTTTAGAGACAAATTCAAGACAGGTAACAAATCTCGCATAAGTTAAGAGCCAACTTCCAAGACCCACACCATCTTGTTCGTTGGGGTGTTAAATTTACTACTTTTGTAAAAGTTTATTTTTATTGAATATCGTAACAAATACTATCTTAACACATACCTTTAATTTTATCAACTACGCTATTAACGGTTAATATTTAGTCTTTGAATTGTTGGTCAAACTACTATTCACGATTAATATTTTATCAACTACGCTATTCAAGTTTATTTTTAAAAATTTTAAAGAAGCAAAATACTATTTAGTCCCTGAATTGTTGGTCAAACTATTATTTAGTCCCCAAAATTTGTAACTATGTCAACTATTTAGTCCCTGAAATTTGGCAAAAATACTATTTAGTTCCCGAATTTATAACTCTATAAACTATTTAATCCCTAAATTTGACAAAAATATTATTTAGTCCCCGAATTTGTAACTTTGTCAACTATTTAGTCTCCTGACTATTACCCGTTAGAGTTGACAGAGTTGCAAATTCGGGGATTAAGTAGTATTTTTGCCAAGTTTAGGGACTAAATAGTTGGCATAATTACAAATTCGGGGACTAAATAGTAGTTTTGCCAAATTCAAGAACTAAATAGTTGACATAGTTACAAATTTCGGGGATTAAATAGTATTTTTGATAAATTCGGGAATTAAATAATAGTTTGACCAACAATTCAGGGACTAAATAGTATTTTGCCTCAATTTTAAAATATATTTTTGTAGAAATATTTTATGTTGGCAAATAGCAACAAAATGGTGATTAAAACCCAAACCAAGAAAATTCTCCTTGACTGACCAAGAAAAACAGAAAGGTCTATCTCCTGTTCTCCTTATTTAATTACCTCCTCACGTCGTTTCGCCGTGTACCACCCGATCGCTACCCTAGTTTGAAATTTTGCAAGCTTTTACTTTTACGCTTCTTCAAAATTACTTAAAATATCAAATTTCACATGATAGATTGCGACACAAAGTGATGATATATGTGGAATTAATATCACTTCGTTATTTTCAAATTCAATACCGAATTTGAGAAATTATATTCAAAACACGTGCATGCATGCAGCAATATGCCTATATATACTCAATTCATTCACCTAAATATGATATATATCTCATTCATTAAATACAATTGAAGCTAGCTACTAGCTACTAATTAACATGGAGTTTCATACACTTCTCCTCACTCTTTTCCTTTCATCCCTTCTTCTTCTCTTTCTCTTCGGGCCCCGCCGCGGCCGCCTTCCCCCGGCGCCTTGGCCGCGCCTCCCAATCATCGGCCACTTGCACCTCCTCGGCCCCCTCGTCCACCACTCCCTCCACCGCCTCTCCCTCCGGTACGGCCCCTTCTTCTCCCTCCACTTCGGCTCCGTCCCATGCGTCGTCGTTTCGAGTCCTCGCTACGCCAAACTCGTCCTCCAGGACAACGAGCTCTCCTTCAGCTCTCGCCTCGAGTCCGCGGCCACCAGACGCCTCACCTACGACGCCTCCCTCGCCTTCACGCCCTACGGTCCCTACTGGAAGTTCATCAAGCGGATCAGCTTCAACGAGCTCTTCGGCTCGCGGGGCACCAACAACTTCAAGGCCCTGCGGGCCCAAGAGTACCGCCGGCTTCTCCGGCTGATGGCCCACAAAGCCCGGGCCCGCGAGCCCGTGAACGTGACCGAGGCCTTGCTGAAGCTGACGAATAATGTCATCTCGAGGATGATGATGGGAGAAGCGGAGGAGTCTAGGGATGTGGTGCGTGATGTGACGAAGATTTTCGGAGAGTTTAATGTTGCTGATTTTGTTCCCATTATGAAGTTAGTGGACTTCCAAGGGTATGGGAAGAGGGTGGAGGATCTGTTTGGGAGATTTGATTCGTTGGCGGATAGGATTATTACGAAACGTGAAGAAGAAAGGAAAAATAGGAAGAAAAATTTGAAGGAACAAAAGAGTAGTAGTGGTGGGGAAAATGATGGGGTGGTCAAGGATTTTCTTGATATTATGCTTGATTTTGGGGAGAATGAGAACTCGGAGATTAAAATTAATCGGACTCACATTAAGGCACTAATCATGGTAAGTTTCCTGCTCCGGTAATGAATTTAATTACTGTTTAGCTACAAAGGATTTTTCTAGAAAACGCTTCATTTGTTTTTAGAATATAATATTTATATTTCTTTCGAGGTGATGTTCAATAATTCAGTAGTATTAAATTTCAGTATATTCTTTCAATTAGATGGTCCCTAATATTAATAAAGATCTATTTTAAATAGTTTAGGGACCATCTAAATCTAATTAGAGGGATGTACTAAAATTCAGTAGTATGGTAATATTGAACTTTTATCCATTTCTTTATATATATATATATATTATTATATATTGAAAAGTTGTTTATGATATCATGTTAAATTAAACTTTTTAGTAAATTATTATTTTAATCGATAAAAGATTTAATTATTTCAATTTATTTAAAGTCCTCAATTATGGAAATATCAAATTGGTCATTGAAAAAGTTTTTTTGTCTTAATTTATTACGTGAATCATGAAAATATCAAAGTAATTTTTAAAAGATTTTATTTGTTTCAATTTAGTTCATATAAAAATTATGAAAATATCAAATTTAATCGTTGAAAGTGAAAGATACTTTAATTATATTTGTGTTGCAATTCCATCCCTACATTTAAAATTTAGGATTTAGGGTTTAAGGACTAATTTTACTGATGAAATCTTTTAGGGACTAAATATTAAATAGAAACAAGTTAAATATTTAATAGACTATAACTTTGATATTTTTATCAAAGTAGTCCTTAAAACATTTCATGTGTTTTATTTTAGTTTATAAATAATAAAAATATCATATTTAGTTCTTAAAAGATATTTTATATCGCAATTTTTTCGTTATTACATTTAAAGTTTAGGATTTAAAGACTAATTAAATTGAGACCAGTAATAAAATCTTTCGGAGTACGTCCAAACACTAAATTAAAATAAATAAAATATTTAAAGGACTAAATTTTATATTTTAATTTTGTGATTATTCAATGACTAAATAAAAATAAAATAAAATTTTTAATTAGAAATCAAAACAATAATTTACTCCAATTTTTTATACTATCTATATGGTTGTTTTATGGCATTTAAGTTGTAAAGATACTATATAATACATTGAATCAACACTATCAAATTAGCAATTCTTTATGCACCAAAAACAATATTGTTGAGCATTTATATATATATATATATATATATATGCTAAAATACAATTTTAAATTTTAATACTCAATGTTTGTATGAAGTTTAATGTTGGTCCTCAACGTTTCAAAAGTTTAAGATTGGTCCTCAAAGTTTTTTTTGTGTTGATTTTGGTCCTCGAGCGTAACACCATTAACTTTTGCCGTTAAATGATGACGTGGATGGCATGCTTATGTGACACACTCTCTCTTCTACGTGTCATATTTTAATGACGTGTCATGACACATCACTGCCAAGATAATGATAATGAAGGAGAGAAGATGATGATATATGGCAATGTGAGGTGACATGACAGTGATGTGTCATGCTATGTCATTAAAATATAATACGTAGGAGAGAGGATGTGTCACATAAGCATGAGACATCATCATTTAACGGCAAAAATTAACGGTGTTACGCTGATCAAAATCGATAAAAAAAAACTTTAAGGACCAACATTAAACTTCATACAAACATTGAGGACCAAAATAATACTTTAGTCTATATATAATATAATTTCCTTTTCTTAATGTCTCAAAACTATATATGGTGATGCAGGATTTCTTCACAGCAGGTACAGATACTACAGCCACAGCAATAGAATGGGCATTAGTAGAACTAATGAATCACCCAAATTTACTACAAAAGGCTCGACAAGAGATAAACGACGTCGTCGGAACCCATAGGCTAGTAGATGAATCTGACGGTCCAAATCTTCCCTTCATACAAGCCATTATAAAAGAAATATTTCGCCTACACCCACCAGTCCCTTTGGTTTCCAGAAGATGCGTGAAAGAGTGCGCCATTGACGGCTACGTGATCCCAGAGAACTCCTTGGTCATCATCAACGCTTGGGCCATGGGAAGGAGCCCAAAATACTGGGAAAGCCCATTGGACTTCAGGCCCGAACGATTCTTGGGGCCCAAAGAAGGGGGCAAGGGCCCGTTAGACGTGAGGGGACAACATTTTGAGCTTCTGCCATTTGGGAGTGGAAGGAGGATGTGTGCTGGGCTTACTTTGGCTATGAATGAAGTGCCTGAAATATTAGCTGCTCTCATACAGTGCTTTGATTTCCAAGTGGTGGGCCCTGAAGGGAAGGTTTTGAAGGGTGAAGATGGGGTTAGTATTGATATGGAGGAGAGTTTTGGGTTGACTGTTACTAGGGCTCATAATTTGGTGTGTGTTCCTCTTGAAAGACCCATATGTGGGACACTAAACTTGGGCTCAATATAATAAGCATATATATATATATATATATATATATATATATATATATATATATATATAAATTATTAGGTACATGTGTTGATGCGCTATTTTATTTGTGTACTGACTAATAACATTCATCTATTTATTCTTAATTTATTTATCATATATTGTCTCTTTAGTATGAAAACTGAAGAGAATTAGATGAATGTTATTAGTTAATATACAGATAATGACTGTTATACAACATATGTACTTAAGAATTTCTCTCTTTTATGTATACATGATTGATTTGATTTTGGTTTATTTGAGTTTGTGAGAGGTGCTACTCTAAGTCGCTTGTTTTAATGTTTATATATGAATAAATGTTTCTTCAATTCAAACACTTGTGTTGTTGTTATTCATATTGAGAGGAAATAAAGCAATTCATGGGTGAGTTTTTGTGTTTTACGTTTGATTATTTTTGCTTATTTTCTGCATTCACAAGTTAAAATTTTTTGTTGTTGCCGGCTAGTAGAGCCATTAATACTAATGTTGTAAGAATTGGACCGGACTGGACGGTCCGACCACCAACTGAATACAAAGGCGAGTCAGTTTGACAAAAAAAATCGTTTTTCTAATTGGACCGAGTTTAACCAGGGTCCAAACGGTCCAATTTTATTTAAAAAATAAAAAATAATGATAAAAAGGAAATTAGAGAATTGTTAAAAATTAAAATTAGAAAAGTCTTGAAAATTAAAATTTAAAAGTCATGATTATCAAGAATTTCATATTTGGTTTGATTAAGTTCTTTCAGAGTTTGACAAGTCTTGAAAATTAAAACTTTGAGAAGTCATGTAATTTAAAACTTTAAAATTATGTATATTGAAACCTAAAATTTGAGTGATGTCATTTTATATATTAAGAATAATTAATATTTATTGTTTATTACGTCATCCGGTTCGACCGGTTAAACCGATCAGACCATGAACGGAACACTTGTTCGAGTCTTTGTCCAGCCAGTTCGATTCTTACAACATTGGTCAATACGGGCCAGGCCCTATGGGCTGGGCCATTAAACTCGGTATAAAATATAGGGCCGGACTGGGAAAATTTTAGCCCGTTTTAAAAACGAGCCAGCCCGAGCCGGGTTAGGGCTGGCCTGTTATTTTTTAAAAAATCAGATTTTATTTTATCTTCCAATAAATTGCACAAAGCCCAAACCCAAATGTCCTTAACAAATAAAAAAAAAAGTAACAAAACGTCCGGTCCACACCCATGACCCATTCATCAAACGATGAGATGAATGATGAATGAATGATTGGTGAAATTTTAACTATGGATGAATGGTTGATGAAGTTTTAAATTAATGTATGAAATGAATGCATTGAATGTGTATGGAATATAAATTTTAATTTAATGGTTGAATGATTGAATGTGTGTAAATTGTGATAAATTGTAATATTGTATTGGATTTGTTAATTGTATTTTTTTTTCTTAGAACCATATATTTGTATTTATGTGTGAATTGTTGTTTAAATTAATAAATAAATGTATGTTTTTTGGTTCAAATGTTCATGATTGTAAGAAAATTTGCATTAGATGAACAATAGGATGACTAATATGTAAGTAATTTAGAATTGTCTTACAATTCTTGAAGAATAAAAAAGTAAGGTATTTTCAAAAAAAATTGGGCTGGCCCGGCCCTTGGCCCTAACAAGGTTGGGCCGGGCCAAGGAAAAGCCAAACCGTTTTAAAAATGGGCCAGGGTGGGTCGAGTCGGGCCGGCCCAGGTTCTCCCAAGGACTTGTGCTCGTATCAATTGGTGCTTTCATTGAGAGCCGACCGACACGGAAGGGGCGACCTATAGGCTGGATTAAGGCATGGACTCTATAGGCTGGATTAAAGTACGGTTCAATGTACCGAATACTGGAAGTTGGATGGAGCCGCCAAAGGTGGAAAGGGCTATCAATGGACTAGTGTCGATAGAGTGGGCCATGCTGAATACTGGAAGTTGTATGGAGCCGCCAAAAAAGTGGAAAGGGCTATCAATGGACTTATGTCGATAGAGTGGGCCGCCGTGGACGTCGGCTTTCAAAGGGGGTGGTAATGATACAAGTCCCACATTGGGGAGGCTACCTTCAAGGACGGGCCTTATAAGGCCTTGGGCTCTCCCACTCCAATAGCTAGCTTTTGGGGTGTGGTTCTCCCAAGGACTTGTGCTCGTATCAATTACAGCTCTACCTGCCTGGTTTCTGAGGCCTTCCTTTGACTAATCCGAACTCAATCCGCATCGCGCACTTCCCTATAGTGGGAGAGTCTTTCAACGGAGATAGCTGTATTCATAAGGTCTCAAACTCGAGACCTTACTTAAGCGATACCAAGTCGCTTATCACTTGAACCAACCCTTGTTGGTATTCACAAGTTAAATTTTGATTTCATACTTCTCATGTAAAAAGTTTATTTAATTATTAAATACCATATAGAAACTAATTTTATGTCTTTGTTAATCACACAAAACATAAATATGCGAACTTAGTTAGTTAATTTAATTTCACTTAAAATTTAAACTCAGATTTATGAACAACCAAAACATCATCGGTAATGACTCTGGGAGGACGAGCTTTCTGGACTCGCCTCCCTATTGGTCACTTTAAAAATATTTTAAAAAAAATTAGAGAAAAAGGAGGGGAGAGGACGATCTCCTGTATGACCCAAACATCATTTTTGTCCCTTAATTATATATTGTAGTTTCTTAATTTAGGTTCTTCATAATTTGATATATCAATTTTGTTAATTCTTTTGTTTGAATGAAATAAGTAAAAATTAAATATGATGACTGCAACATTTTGTTAATTACAAAAAATTTGGATTTAGCGACGGTCAAAATCATTGTCTAGCAATGGTTTTGACCGTTGTTAGTACCTTTAACGACGGTTGCATTAACCGTCGTCATGTGTAGCGTCGTGCCGTATCTAACGACGGCCACAACAACCGCGGGAATAACCATCGTTCAAGGTGTTTTACTTTTAGCGACGGTTATAACTGTTGCTAAAGTCTGAGTTCCTTTTGGCTGCTAAGTTTTGCGACGGTCACAACCGTTGTTACTTGTTAGTCTATATGTTGTAGTGACGGTTTTGACCGTCGCTACTTTGTATAGCATCAAAACAAAACTAGCAAAGGTTTGAACCATCGCTAATTCCATTTCATTAATTATTTTATAGGTCAAAACCCCAAATTGGTTCTTTTATGTTTGCACGAAGTTTCATATTAGTCCTTTATGTTTCAAAAAGTTTAAATTGGTTCTTTATGTTTGCATGAAGTTCCAAATTGGTCCTTCCGTCCACTTCTGTCAATTTTTTAAGTTAAGTGCTGACGTGGCGTGCTGACATGTCCATCTAAGCTGACATGTCATGCCACATCATTGCCATGTCATCAAATATGATATTAGATGATGACATGGCATGACATGTCAGCTTAAATAGACACATAGGACAAATGCTTTGTCCACGTTAGCACGCCACGTCAGCAATTAACGGAAGAAATAAACGGACTTGGACGGAAAGACCAATTTGGAACTTCTTGCAAACATCAAGGACTAATTTAAACTTTTTGAAACATAAACGACCAACATGAAACTTCGTGCAAACATAAGGGACCAATTTGAAGTTTTCACCTTATTTTATATTTTCACAAATGTAAAAAGACATTCTCATAAATTTTTTTATAGAAAAAACAAAATATGAAAGATATTCTCATAGATTACTTTCAACCGAATTCAAATATATAAATTGAACATTTAAAATGTTATGAAAATATAATTTATATGCACAACAATTGTTTATACATTATCATTTGAAGTACATTTAAATGAAACTAATTCAAATTTTTAGTCAATAAAACAAGAAAGCAAATTCACTATTTTTTATGTTAAAATCTTCAGCCATGCAGTGCCTTTTTCCATCACTCCTTAATCATCAATTCTAACTTTGTTGTTCCAATTCTTTGGGCTTTTTTGGACTATGCAACTACCAAACGCTACAACTCAAAAACAAATTTCAAGTGCATTAGAGCATATAGAAGCATATATTTTAAACAGATTAAAAGAAACTCAAGTGAAAATTGGACTACATAAAACAAGCACAAGCTACTAATTGAAATAGGTAGATCCAAAAGAGTTAAAGATGACACAAATATGTACAAGTCAGACTCATAATACGTGAAGACCCAAACATATTACTGATAATACCAATATTTACCCTTGCATCTTTTGGCATTTGACATACTTTTGTTGAGTTTAAAGAGTCATTATGCATTGTTTAATGTTATTCAAGGGCACTTAAGGACTTAAATCACAATCTTGCTAATTCCATGGTTTTATTGAATAAATTGCGATAATTCTCGAGTTTTATTAATTTGAGAAACTCACAATTGTTTTTGATTGATTTGAAGGTCAACTAGGTTGAGGAATAACAAGAATTCAAGTGCTAGAGGTCGGGAAAGAAGCTGAAAAGTGAAGCCGGTGCAAGAATTGAAGCTTAGAGGCAATTTTGGATCCATAATTCTGTTCTACCCGCTGCCAGTAGTTGCCTTGCAAGCTGTCAGTGGGTAAACTTCAGTTCAGAGGAAAAAATGCTCTTTTTAAGTAATCCACCTACTGTCAGCGGGTACATCATATCTACACAATTTTCTCACGATTTAATGAGCTTAAACGAATTGTGGGCCCACTTTTTCAGCATTTTACCACAAGGGGACCATCTTAAGTCGAAGGGGAAGGAATATTCTGGAGTTTTTGAGGCACTTAACCTAATTGGGAGAATTACTCATTGATTCTAACACATGCAACACTCACACACATTGCTTCACACCCTCTCAAGTCTCTCTTCAACATTTCAACCACCATCCACCATTTCTCTTCATCTTATCCACTCTCTACACCTATCCACACCAATATTTAGCAACATCCTTCATCATCCATGGCTATGTAAGGGTTAGAGGAGCTTGGTGAAGCACCTCTCCCATCCATGAGTGGCTAGACATCGTGTGCTTTGGAGGAGGATGATTAGGGCTTGAGCTATGACATCGAATAAGGAGTTTTTCTTGTTTTCCTTCTATTTACCTTCATGGATTCATTTTTATCTAGTTGATTTTGATGAGTTTGTGATGATTTTTGGTTTCATGGTTATGGACCTCAATCTTTAGTGTAGATAGATGTTTAGAAATTAGTTGGATTAGTGTTTTGTAATTTATGATTCCATTGATGATTATGGTTACATTGAATTTGGTTAAATTTAATTGTAGTTATGATTTTCTATGGAAATATTCTAATAGCAAAGGACTTTGTTGAGTTGAATTCTAATCCAATTTAATTTCTACATTTGCATTCATGCTGGTATTTAATTAGATTGTGTTAATTATCTGGTTAGCTAGTTGCATCATCTAGTTAAATTGCCTAAGTTTAGAGGTTTCTAAACCACATTAGAAAATGGTTTTTCATTGATTAACTCCACACGTTTTGATAGCAAGGATAGCCCAAAGCATTCTCCAACAAAGTATATCAATCTCAATACATTCACCTCACTTTTTACTTTGCTTTTAAAATATTGAAAATATCAAAAAGAGTTAGTTCTAGTTGCATTTAGTTGCATTTAATCCCATTTAGTTTCATTGCACCAAGTGTTTGATGAAATTCCTCAAAGACATCCCTTTTTGTAATAATTTGTGTATAATTGTCTAAAGAATTCATAGGCTCCACGAGAGAGAATTAACCTAGGTTGTGCCATTATCTGCACTTTCTAGTATTATTTTGATAAGTATCGGCCTCACAACAAGGCCACACGTCATAAATTTGGCGCCATTGCCGGGGAGCCATTTTGGTTCTTTGTGCAATTGTGCTAGATTCTCACGAATCAGGTTGTTTTCACGTGATTTCTTTGGGAATCACATAGTTAGATTGTGTTTTGTTATTGTGTTTTATGATTTAAGTTGTGTATTTTCATTTTAGTATTTGTTTCTAGGCTTATTGTGATCTTTAGTAAGTGTTTTTGCTGGTTTTTAGTTGCATTTTTCATAGCTGTCCAATTTTCTTTTAGCAAGGAATTACTTAGTTTAGTTGCATTTGATTGTGTTTATTTTTTCTAGGTAGTTTATAATTGTTTTAGCATTTAAATTTAGGCTTGAGTATTCATTTTGAAGCATTTTCAGTTGAATTTTTGCTGGTTTTTTTGAATCTGGCCTGTTTTTCTGCAGCATTAGTACAGAGTAGCATCTGCTTCTGACTTACCCGCTGGCAGCGAGTGAACCACTCACTGCTAACTGAGCACTTTTTCATTCTGTGTTGGTTTGTTTCTCGTTTTCTCGTCTGTTTTGATTGTTTTACTATTTTTCTGTGTGTTTTCTTTCTTTTGTTTGTTTGTTTAGGGCATGCTAAGAAGTTCTAGAGGAGACATAATTCCATTGGATTTAGAAATTGAAATGACTCTTAGGAAAATAAGAAAACTCAAAAAGAAAGTAATTAAGGCCGATGAAGGTAACGGGGACAATAGGGATAGGAATGAAGGAGGTAATAATGGGGTAGATCAACCTAAGAAGTCTATTAAACAATTGACACAATTTGATGATAATTTTGAACCTTTGGTTGGTGCTACTCTTAGTTTTGCTACTGATTTTGAAGTTTAAGGTTATCTTATGCACTCACTTCCAAAATTTCATGGTCTTCCAGGTGAGAACCCGTATACACATCTAAGGTCTCTCCACATGCATTGCATGACAATGAAGCCTGTGGGGGCTAAACTTGGAGAAGTCATGTGGACTCGATCCGAGGGGACCCCATATCGGGGGAACTATCGCTTCTTGCCCATATGTTAGGGCGAAAGGAGTTTCTCCTGTTGCCGAGTGTATCGTCCTCCGGTAGGACCATTGGACCAATGGGAGCTCGTCCACCCTTCCTTCTTTTGCGTCTGTCAAGCGTTTTCACAAACCCTCGAGGATGATGCAATTTTCCCTTTCCGTTTGCCTGTTGGTTGATGCTCCAGTCCTTGCAGAAATCCTCGAATTTTTCGCTAACGAACTGGGGTCTGTTGTCAGTGATCAACGTGTGTGGTGGACCGAACTGTGTTATAATGTTTCGCCAAAGGAAATTTTGGATGTTTTGGGAGCTAATTGTGGCTAGAGGCTCGGCCTCAAGCCATTTCGTGAAGTAGTCAACGAACACTATGAGGAACTTCCGTTGGAGTGTTCCTTGAGGAAGGGGGCGTAGTATGTCCATTCCCTAGGTGTCGAAGGGCCACGGAAGTTCAATGGGCTTCAGTTTGTCGGGTGGCTTGTGTATGGATGTAGCGTGCCGCTGGCATTGGTCGCAATTATTGACCAAATTTTTTGAGTTTGCCTTCATTGTGGGCCAATAAAATCTAGAGCGTAAAGCTCGCTTGCGGAGGGCTCCTGCAGATTGGTGAGTGCCGTATATGCCTTCGTGAATTTCTTGCAGCACATAGTCTGCTTCTTCGGTCGAGATGCATCAGAGGTGCGGGGATGAAAATCCATTTTTGTATAGGTCGTTTCCCCAGACAAAGTACCGAGCTGCTTGCCTTCTTATTTTTCAGGCTAACTCTTTATCTGTAGGCAGGGTGCCCGCCGTTAGGTATGCTTTTATGGAAGTCGTCCTGGAATTGTCATCTACTATTGGTAGTATGTCCGGATTTATGCTGGGGTTGCGAAGCATTGTTCGCAAGACCGTTTTAAATCTCGATTGGCTCGGCGTGGTGGCCAATTTGGAGAGGGCGTCAGCTTGGGTGTTTTGGTTCTGGGAAATCAGTATGATTAAGACGGACTCGAACCTGCTCATTTCTTGCTTGGCACGCTCTACGTATTTGATGATAGTAGCGTCTTTCACCTCAAAATCTCCATTGAGTTGTCCGACTACCAATTGTGAGTCGCTGAATAGCTTGACCTTTGAGGCGCCTAGGTCGTAAGCTAACGCTAGTCCGGCTATGAGTGCTTCATATTCAGCTTGGTTGTTGGAGGCGGGGAACTTTAAGCGCGGGGCTTGTTCCACCTTGATTCCGTCGGGGCTCTCTGCTATGATGACAGTGCCCATGGATTTCCCAGTCGAGGAGCCGTCTACATAGACTAGCCATGGGGATTTTTCTGGCTGTGGCTCAGTGGTCTCGTCATGGTTTGAAGCCGGGGTGTCCCCCTGATGGTATTCTGACGGAGTCATTTCGGCGACGAAGTCTGCTAGTGCTTGGGCTTTGATTGCCTGTCGGGGCTCGTATTTGATGTCGAATTCAGATAGCTCGACGGCCCAGTTTTTCATTCATCCTACTAAGTCTGGCTTTTGCAGTATTTGCTGCAGGGGCTGGTCGGTTCGGACCATGATCGTGTGCTGTTGGAAGTAGGATCGAAGCCTTCTGGCTAAGTGAACGAAGGCTTGCACGAGCTTCTCCACTTGCTAGTACCTGAGTTAGGCTCTCTGCAAAGCGTGGCTTGTGACCTTGTGTAGTAAACAGGGAATTGCTCGACCCCTTCTTCTCTTACCAATGTCGAGCTTACAACATGATCAGTGATGGCTAGATATAGTATGAGGGTCTCCCCTTTAACTGCTTTTCTAGCACTGGTGGTTTAACTAGGTAAACCTTAAGGTCCTGGAAAGACTTTTCACACTGCTCGGTCCATTGGAACACCGGTGCCGTCTTCAGGATCTTGTAAAAGGGAAGGCATCGGTCGGCCATCCTTGACAGGAATCGACAAGATGAGACATGTTGTGAGGGTTCCCTGCGTCTCAACGGCTTATCCTGAGAAGTCGACAAGAGCTCCTTCCCGTGATGTTAGCTGGTCCTTGCAATTGTGCATTTCCTCTAAGGTCTTTGTGAAGAGTATGTCAACAGCCGAACTGGGGTCTACTGATACGCGTTTAACATCAAATTCGGAGATGTTGGCCGTGACAGCCAATGGTTCGTTCATGTCAGTCGTGTTGCCTATGCCCTGGAAGGTCACGAGTTGTGTTTTATGCCGCTTATGCTGGTTGCTATTCATATAATCCGGCCGATCGTGCAAAGACTTTGAGGGTCTGTAGGTGCTGGCCATGCGAGTATTGTCCTGTATTGAAAGAAAAGAATGCGGGTTTCTGAGTGTTAGGTGGATACTCCTACTCTCCGAAAAACAAATTCCATTTAGCAGTAGAGTGCACAAGGCGTTGTGGTTTGAGAAGACCGCGGTGGGCACCAATGTAACTGTCATTTTTGGTTCAGACAATTTTACTTTGTGAATAAGGACCGCAAGGGGTCGTAACCTTGGGGGACTTGTCCTTAGGTGAGGACCTAGGTGCCTACGTACCCTCTAAAAGGGATGAAAGTCCACGTAGTTCATCATGGTTACGTCTATAGGAGCCGTTGGGCTAGGTGGTTACCTGTATTGGACCGTGTGCGGCTAAGACGTGCGTAAGGTACTCCGGGCGAGCGAACCACTCGTAGGAGGTTGCCTTACTTGTGAGAGAGAAAAGGTCTCTTAGAGAGGTCGGGCGCTCTGCTTGTAGAGAACTCCGAGATGGAGATGTGTCAGGTGTTGGCCGGAGAGGTTGCCAGGGGCTAAGAGGTGCTATAGGCTGAGCTCTCGAAGTAATAGATGGACGTAGGTATAGAGCAGGCAGAGAGTATGTTCAGAGTGCTCGTACTTGCTTTTATGTATTATGGATTCTTGACGTTGTATGGAGATACTTCCAAAATCCTTTTCAAGTCCCCCGGGTGAGGGCCTTATATAGCGTGTGTGGGGAGGACGTGCTCGACCCGAGGAAAAACGTGGATGTTGGCCACGTAAGGGGCAGATGGGAGGCACCACGTGTCACTGGTGCGGGATACCTTGGAGCTTTTGGAAGCTTAGTGCCATGTGTCCCTAAGGGAAATATTCCGTAGTTACAGTGCCTAAATATGCAAAAGTTTTCAAAGAGCTTTGTACAAACAAGAGAAGATTTAGTCCAAATGAGAGATTTCAAGTGAGCTCCAATGTTTATGCTCTTTTCAAACCCCAAATCCCGATCAAGTGTCAAGACTCAGGGTCTTTCACAATCCCATGTACTATTGGTAAGATTACTATTGGGGGTGCATTACTTGATCTAGGGGCTGTTATTAATGTCATGACTAAATCTATTTATCAGGTCCTAGGTGTTAAAGCACTCCAACCCACTACAGTAATCTTACAATTAGCAGATAGGTCTATTAGGCAACCTGATGAGATTATAGAGGACCTTTTGGTCCGAGTGAAAGATTTGCTTATTCCAGCTGATTTCTATGTTCTTGGAACATGAAACCAAAAATCTTCACAAACTCATCAAAATCAATTAGATAAAAATGAATCCATGAAGGTAAATAGAAGGAAAACAAGAAAAACTCCATATTGGATGCCATAGCTCAGGCCCTAATCATCCTCTTCCAAAGCACAAGAGATTGAGCTACTCATGGATGGGAGAAATGCTTCACCAAGCTCCTCCAACCCTTGCTTAGCCATTGATGATGATGGAAGTTGCTGGACATTGGTGTGGATGGGTGTAGAGAGTGGAGAAGATGAAGAGAAATGGTGGATGGTGGCTGAGATGTTGTAGAGAGACTTGAGAGGATGAGAAGCCAAGGTGTGAATGAATGAATGTGCGTTAGAATAATCCTCTCCTTTCGACCTCAGATGCTCCCCTTGTGGTAAAATGCTGAGAAAGTGGGCCCACAATCGTTTCAGGTCATAAAATCGTGAGAAAATTATGCAGATCTGATGTGCCAGTTGGCAGCGGGTGGATTACTTAAAACGAGCATTTTCCCCTCTAAACTGAAATCTACACTCTGGCAGCTTGCAAGGCTACCCGCTGGCAACGGGTAGAACATTATTATGGTTCCAAATTTGCCTCTAAGCTTCAATTCTTGCACCGGCTTCACTTTCCAACTTCTTTCCTAACCTCTAGCACTTGAATTCTTGTTATTCCTCAACCTAGTTGACCTACAAATCAATCAAAAACAATTGTGAGGTTCTCAAATTAATAAAACTCAAGAATTATCACAATTTATTCAATAAAATCATGGAATTAGCAAGATTGTGATTTAAGTCCTTAAGAGTTTATTTGGGAATTAAGAGGGGAGGGGAAGGGGAGAGATTAGAGGAGAAGGGGAGAGATTAGAGGAGAAGGGAAGAG
The DNA here is from genome assembly GCA_014851425.1 of Senna tora. NCBI lineage: Eukaryota > Viridiplantae > Streptophyta > Magnoliopsida > Fabales > Fabaceae > Senna > Senna tora. Next base: position 8,994,754 of record CM026266.1, read on the forward strand.
AGGGGAAGGGAAGGTTAAACTTCCATATGTCCTCCCCTTGCTTGAGTGTTGATACCTCTTCCAAAATACTCCAATTTGGAGTATCTTGAATTTGTGAAGGGGAAGGATAATGGAGGGTTAAGGATTGACCTTCCATTATCTTTCCCTCCAATTTTCATCTTCCCAAACAAGGGGAAGATATCTTACTAGTCTCTCCTTCCCTCCCTTTCTACTCCTTAATCCCCAATCCAAACATACCGTAAGTGCCCTTGAATAATATTATACCAAGCATAATGAATCTTTAAACTCAACAAAAGCTTGTCAAATGCCAAGAGATACTAGGGTAAATATTGGTATTATCAACTAACATGATGATCCAACCTTGTTGCGAGGCCGTCACCAATCAAAATAATACTAGAAAGTGCAGCTAGTGCCACAACCGAGGTCGATTCTCTCTCGTATTGCCTATGAACTCTTTAGACAATTATGCACAAATTAACACAAAGAGATATCTTTGAGGAATTTTATCAAACATTTGTGTTCAAAGGAACTAAATGGAATTAAATGCAACTAAATGAAAATAGAATTATTTTTGAGATTTTCAATATTTTAAAAGCAAAGTAAAGTGAGGTGAATTTATTGATATTGATATGTTTTGTTGGAAAATTTTTTGGGTTATCCTTGCTATAAAAAAGAGTAGAGTTAATCAATGAAAAACAATCTTTTAATGTAGTTTAGAACCCTCTAAACTTAGGCAATTTAACTAGATGATGCAACTAGCCAACCGAATAATTAACACAATCTAATTAAATACCAACATGAATGCAAATCTAGAAATTAAATTGGATTAGAATTCAACTCAACAAAATCCTTTGCCATTAGAGTATTTCCATAGAAAATCATAACTGCAATCAAACTTAACCAAACTCAATGTAACCATAATCATCAATGGAATCATACATTAGAAAACGCTAATCCAACTAATTTCTAAACATCTATCTACACTAAAGATTGAGGTCCATAACCATGAAACCAAAAATCATCACAAACTCCTCAAAATCAAGTAGAGAAAAATGAATCCATGAATGTAAAAAGACGGTGAAATGCTTCACAAAGCTTCTCCAACCCTTGTTTAGCCATGGATGATGATGGAAGTTGCTGGATATTGGTGTGGATGGATGTAGAGAGTGGAGAAGATGAAGAAAAATGGTGGATGTTGGCTAAGATATTGTAGAGAGACTTGAGAGAATGGCTAGCAGCGGGTAGAACGTATTATGGGTCCAAAATTGCCTCTAAGCTTCAATTGTTGCAGCGGCTTCACTTTCCAGCTTCTTTCCCGACCTCTAGCAATTGAATTCTTGCTATTCCTCAACCTAGTTGACCTACAAGCCAATCAAAAACAATTGTGTGGTTCTCAAATTAATAAAACTCAAGAATTATCGCAATTTATTCAATAAAATCATGAAATTAGCAAGAATGTGATTTAAGTCCTTAAGTGCCCTTGAATAATATTAAACCGTGCATAATGACTCTTTAAACTCAACAAAAGCTTGTAAAATGCCAAAAGATACAAGGGTAAATATTCGTATTATCAACTACCCCACTGTGAAGACCACGGCTTCGACAGAGTCGCCACCAAGTTTTCTTAAAATTTAAAAATTAGTTTTAAAATGTTTGGGTTCGGGAGTCTGTTTGAGATGAGGGAAAGGTGTTAGGCACCCCCTCTTCCCCCGTCCGAAGACGGTTACCCAAAAAATTAATTATTTAAATTATTTGGTCTTAAAATTTGGTAAAAGACATAAATACAAAACAAAGAAGAAAATAAATGTGGACTTGACCTAGGATAAAAGCCTAGGGCCTACGTACCCTCAAAGAGGGATCAAAGTCTACGTAATTCGTGTGGCATGCAAGTGTGTGAGTGAGGGAGGTTCCATCAAGCAAAAGCTCAGATAGACTCCCAGTGCAATGTGCCTAAAGAGGCAAGGGCCCCTCGAAACCTATCTACCATGCTTTACAAACAGACAATAAAATTGACAAAAGTGTGTGTGTGAATGCTCATCAGGCAGCGCGCCCAGATGGCGTGAATACTAGTGCTCCTATAGAAGTAAAGGCTCCTTGGTGGCACTAGGTTACACATGTTCATGTAAAATAAATTATATATTTTATTTTTATTTTTATAAAACAACACAAAAAGAGAAAAAAGAAACATGTTTCAGCCCCTAAAAGTCAGGGGGTCGCGACCTACTTCTACAGGGGGTCGCGACCCATTATTAACGTTTTATGCATTTTCTTCAACAAAAACAAAAAAAGATCCTTTTGACGCATATTTTCCCGATTCTAGACATTAAATAAAAAATTAGATTTAATCACTTCCCAAGCATAGAAAATTGTCAAAACCTTTGGTAAGAAAGCTTTTGATCTCCCCTACAAACCCCCACTGACCTTGTCCCAAAAGCTTTAGTAATTTGTAAGATATGATCTTTGAAACCACAGTTGCCCAGAAATTGTTTGAAATGGTATATTGGGATAAATATATATGCCATAAATCCTTCTGGAAGAATTATGGCATGAAATATTTATCCTCTGTTTCCAAGACAAAAATAAAGATTTAAGGACAGGGATCAATGAAAACGGATGTCTGTAGAGGGAGAAAAAATTTCACGAATTAGAGTGACGTCCTGAACGTCACTCTGCAAAGTGTTCTGTAAAATCGATTTTATAAAAATTGATGGGAGTAAACTACCCAATGGAATTTGACAAAAGACCTATCGTTAGAAAGCTATGAGTGTCTAGTTTCAAGAAAAAAATATATCACTCTCATTGGAGTTAAGTTGACATTAAATCTTGCATACACTGCCCGAACTCAGAAGCAGTTCGGGCAGAGATTCTCACAAAAATCCTTTGACTCCATTAAAAGACTCCAAAATTCATGAAAAAATTCAAAGATGCTCTCAAGGTATGCACAAACAAGAGAAAAATGCAAGAAAGCAATTATATATGTAGAGACAACAAAAAACAAAACGAAGAAGGCAAGCAATCACATTTAACCCAACATAGAAAATTATCAAAGTCAAGAGTACTCCCTCAATTGATTCCTCCACATTTCATTCTAGGTTTCCCTTCCCATTTCCATGAATTCTTGACTCCTTCTTCTTCTTTCTTCTTGCCTCCTCCGCTCTCCTCCTTATCTCCTCCACTTCTCTTTGACCTATCCACCTCTATCTCTTTAACCTAGCCACCCTCCTTTTCCCTCTTGATCTAAGCTTCTCTCTTTTATAAGTTAGGGTTCTCTTAAGTCTTTTGGGCTTAGCCCATTAGAGCTAGGAGCAGGCATCTATCACTTTTCTTTTCTTTTCTTTTTTTGACAAAAATAATATTTTTGCATTTCTTTTATTTTTTTATTTTATTTTTGATTTGCACATTTCGGGGGCGGACAAAATAGGGTGTCCATAGATTCCCCTCTTTATTTGCCTTCCTCCAAATGGAACGCTTCCGGCGCTAACAAAGGGAACAACTAAAGACAAAAAGGATGCCCTTATTTGTCTTGGTCGTAGAGAATCTAATTGGTGCTAAAATACTTAAGAAAATCTACCCGATTATGCACCCCAAAATATGAGAAATGGTATTCCCACGTCTTCTCCAAGGAAAAAGAGACAAGAAATCTAATTCAGCATTTTAAACTTTCTAATGTATATTTTAATTTTGGATGCCATAGATAATCTTACGGCGGGGCTCGTGAGTCCCTAAAATTTATGGGTGTTAGTTTTCGAAACACTCAACGACGAAAATTGAATACTACGGAGATCTTGACGGGAAAGAATCTCTAAAAAGTTGTGGGTGTCAGATTCCGAAACACTCATCAGCGGAATCGAAGTCCTATGGAAAAATTGGGGTGTCAGATCCTGACACACTCATCGACAAAATCGGATCCCTATGGAAGAAGAATTATGGGCGTTAGATCCCAAAACACTCATCGGCGGAATACGATTCCTATGGAAGAAGAATTATGGGCGTCATATTCTAAAACACTCATCGGCAGAATCTGATCCCAATGGAAAATGGTGGGTGACAGATCCCGAAACACTCATTGGCGGAATCTGATTCCTATGGAAGAAGAATTATGGGCGTCAGATCCTGAAGCACTCATCGGCAGAATCTGATGCCTATGGAAAATGGTGGGTTTCAGATCCTGAAACACTCATCGGCAGAATCAAATTCCTATGGAAGAAGAATTATGGGCGTCAGATCCCGAAACACTCATTAGCAGAATCCGATCCCCATGGAAGAAAAATTATGGGCGTCAGATCCCGAAACACTCATCGGCAGAATCTAATCCCTATGGAAAAAGAATTATGGGTGTCAAATCTTCAAAACACTCGATGGTTGTCCATGAGTATTGAAGACTGATCACCACGAAGATCTTATAGTCTCCAAAAATTATGAGTACCGGGTTTTCAGTGACCTTCTATGAGTACTGAAGAACCTTTCCCCCGGAGATCTAAGAGTCCTCAAAAGTTATGGATATCTTCCAAGCACTCGATGGCTCTGTGAAGACCGCGCCTTTGATGGAGTCGCCACCAAGTTTTCCATTAAACTTGGAAAAGAAAAATATATTTGAAAATTTAAAAATTGGATTTTAAAATATTTGGGTTCGGAATTCTGCTTGAGATGAGGGGAAGGTGTTAGGCACCCCTCTTCTCCCGTCCGAAGACGGTTACCCTGAAAATTAATTATTTAAATTATTTGGCCTTAAGAATTGATAAAAGATATAAATGTAAAAACAAAGAAAATAAAGGTGGACTTAACCTAGGATAAGAGCCCAGGGCCTACGTACCCTCAAAGAGGGATCAAAGTCGACGTAGTTCGTGTGGCATGCAAGTGTGTGAGTGAAGGGGAGGTTCATCAAGCAAAAGCTCAGATAGCTTCCTAGTGCAATGTGACTAAAGAGGAAAAAGCCCCTCGACACCTATCTGTCATGCAATATGTTATAAAAATAGCAAGAAAAGTGCACGTTTGAGGGCTCATCAGGTGGCGTGCCCAGATGGCGTGAAGACTAGTACTCCTATAGAAGCAAGGGCCTCTTTGTGGTACTAGGTTACACATTATATGAAAAGTATTTAGGAACTAAAACGAAAAACAATTTCTGCCTCTAAAGGGCAGGGGGTCTCGACGTATAAAACGACACGGCGCAACCCTTAGCTTCTAAAATAGGGGGTCGCGACGTATAAAACGATACTTCGCCACCCCTAGCTTCTAAAACAGGGGGCTCGCGACGTATAGAACGATACGTCGCCACCCCTACTCGATTGTTTAGAAAATAAGAGTTTTGGTGCTCAGATAAGAAGAGGGGCTGTAACGCCTACACCAGGGAGTTACAACCCGTTTTGTAAATAAAAAAACAAAGAAAGTCAAGTTGAGAAGAGTAAAGGTTTGGGTAGGGATTGGTAGGGTGGTGTTAGCAAGTGAAGAATATAACAAGAAACTATACCTTTTACTTTAGTTTTCACAGCCTCTTAGTTCTCCTCTCATCCCAACCCCTTTTAACAACTCATTATTTATAGTGAGTTCCATTGGTCATATAAAAGGAAAATTGAATTTAGGCATTAATGAGCATTAATGGGTTGGGGTCGCAACCTACAAACCATGGGGTCGCGACCCCCTCTTGATTTGGTAATCAATGCTGGAGGAAATCGCTCAATTTTTGAGGGGGGCCGCGACCCCTAAACCTTAATTTATGTGTAGGGGAAGAAACAGAGAAAAAGCGGGAGAAATTTTGAAATTTTGGATTTTTCAGGGGGGTCGCGACCCCTAATATGGGGGTCGCGGCGGTTTAGGGTTTAGGGTCATGACCCCTTCCTTCCGGAGCCTTTTTCTTGCCCTACCGGTGTCTGATTTGTGCAACGTTTATGTCTGTTTTCAAGGATTTTTCGTCCTCTACGCAACAAAAGAAGTTTCAAAGCCAAAAAACTTCAGATGAAATTACAGTGATCGAATCTTCATCTATTGCCAAAATTTCGACCTTAAATGACTCTTATTTCATCTTTTGTTTTGACACTCAATCGGAATTATCTTCTCTAGGTTCTTTCCACTTCAAAATCCTTAGGATTTTGGGTTGATCCTACTTGTGACCTTATTCATTCATTAATTTTAAAAAGTCCGGACAAAATGGGGTGCCTACACCCACACTTAGACCTTTGCACTCCTGTGCAAAGCAATCAGTCAAAAATGCAATCAAGGGATATGCAGGGAGAAACAGAATGACCAACCAAATCAACATGCAAAACAACTAAGCAAGAAACCATGTTGTTTGTTCATGCAACAAAAGCAAAACAACCATGCATAGCAATCAACTAGAACATGCAAATGACCGATGACTCAAGTGTTTCGCTCTACTCACTAATGTTGGACATTTTCCCTCTAATCTTACTGACTTAGCACTTTACCATAGGCTTGAGAGAGATCTAAATCTCCATTGACAATGCGTTAGCTTAACAAATCATGAGGTCTTAATGGCTTGTAATGATGGATGCGTGTTCATGGTGAAAAGTGTTTATAAAGAAGGAAAGTATGCAAAACTAAACATTTTGAATTGACTTCCAATTAAATGATTACTTGGGTTCCAAAAGAGTTTAACCAAAGAATCATCTTCCAACCCCCAAGAAACTTGCCTAAGATACTTATTGTTTTCGGTTGCAACTCTTTTATTTATCATCATTTTTTTATTGTTTTTCTTTCTTTTCTATTCCCTTTTTTTCTATATATATATATTCTTTTCAAGCTTTTTGCTCGATTGGATCAATTAGACAATTTCAACCCAAGAAGATGAGTGGTAAGAAAATAAAAAACCTAATGTCAAACATTTAATTAAAAGTCATAGTGCAAAATGCCTAGAAAAGCAAAAATTACAGCTCAAAGGGGGTGACTATGGATAACAAAAGAAGTGGTTTGTGTATGAAATATGGGTGAGTGAAACAAACGCCTCAATCATTTTTATTTAACACATGACAAGCTTCAACAAGATTTCAATCAAGTTCTAGAAAGTGACCAAGTAAGCAGACAACACAGAAATATTATGCAAGAAGAAACATATATTGTTTGGCTCAACATCTTCCAACAAGACTAGGTTACTCTCACATCGATCAATGCATGCCTAATTAGTTACTCACATAAGTGACCTGCTTAAGTTGTGAATTAGAGAGCACTAATCTCTTGAAAAATTGTTTCTTATTCTTGAAACAATTGTGCATTCTGCTGGTTTTTGACACACAACTTGAAAACATTTTCTAAAAAGCTTAAACAGGTGCAAAAGTTAAGTGCGGTTCCCAAAGGATTTTCTTTTTTTGAAAAAACATGATTAGATATCAAAATGTGCGTATGGAATGCCTGATTAGCATCATTAATCCCAAAAGTATAAAACAAAAGCAAGATTGTATCTATTCAGCTGATCATATCCACAAATAAATGACTCAAAACCTGTGCATTTACATTTATATTTACATCCACAAGAAGCTAAAAAGCTAAATCCACAAGGAGTCAAAAACGCAATCTCATTCACTAAACAGGAATATAAATCTGACGTCAACACTTGCAATAATCACAAGGTAACCTGCCCATTCAACAATTCAATTAGCAATCATTTACTTCACAAAATTCTCACTCCCCCAGACTTACAGCAAGCATTGTCCTCAATTCAGAAAGGTAGGACAAAGAAGCACAAACACGGGGATCCACAAGCAGAAAATCAATCAATTGCAAAAAGAGGATATGAAGGGCGAGCAAAGTAAGCTAAGCAGCTAAATAGATCAGAATACATGAAATTATAAGGTTCCAATAGTTAAATGAGCCATCAGTAGTTCAACAACAAAAGAAATAACCAGAAAAAATAGAATCTATGAGTAAGAAAGAAAAATAACAAAATAGTCAAACTAAACACAGAAGATATAAAATAAATAAGATTAGCAAGCAGTTGGCTCAGATTCGAGTTCAATCACGACCCTCCCGCCGCTCTAAAATTGTCTCGGACCTCGACCTGAAAAGTTAAGAAGCTAACTTGCATATTGTAGATGTCATCCCGAAGGGTGTGGACCACACCCCTAAGGGCACGATGCTCAGAGATCAGGAAGCCTAACTTCTGGTCAGAGGACTGCGGCATTGGCTCTGAAGGTTACAGAGGGTTCTGACTAGTAGAGGCTTCATCTCGCCGCCTCCTGACATTTCTGGCTGGCCGGGGGGTCTAATCACCGGAGTTTTCCCAAATCCCAACCTGCTATAATCCCTGGTGTTCGCAGGATCGAACTCTAAGTTAGAATCGAGCTGTGGAACACACGCTCTCTTGTACATTTGGGATATGAGATGTGGAAATAACAAAATTTGCCCTTTTACCCCCTTTACTGAAGCATTCTTGAGCGAGTCAAAAATCAACTCGACCACATCAACTCTCTCATTCTTCATAAATAAGTATATGAGGTGGGCTTGGTGAGAGGGTATGTCAGTACCATGGTTGGAAGGAAGAATGTTATGACAGATAAAGAGCAGCCATGCTCTAGTGGCTAGGTACAGAGAAGAACGTTGCAGATAGATTTGAGGCCCTCCATACTTGGCATCCCAATCTGAATTATCCTGAATAAGCATCTCTCTAATTGCCTTGCGCGGGAATAAGGCATCACCACTGTTAAAAGCTTTTTGCTGACTCTTGTATGCATAATTTTGTAAAACAGACACCCCCAAAAAATTGTCAGATGCCGGCCAATGTGAAGGTGATATCCTTCGTACCGCGGTAGGTCGAGTTGTTCATTTTACGTTTCAGCTTGACATTGATATAAAAGTACTGCACAAACTGTTCATTATCTGCTACTTGCACCCATTGAGAGATTTCAGGTTGGTAGCCTCTAATTGATCATAGAAAGCATTGTCTGTCCTTTCTGGAAAATGGAACTCTTGATGGAGGGATCTATTTTCAACCTCATCTTGGATTTCTTCAAAATTCATCTCATTGCCGAACATGCTTGCTAATTAACACATACAAAGAAAAACAAGAAAAAACACAAGCAATTTAAAAAGAAAGTCAGTCATTATAGAAGCCAGCAAAACTACGCTAACCAACCCAGACACCCACACTAAAACCAAATGAAACTAATTAAAGAAAAGAGGAAAACTAAGTGAACTAAAGAAAGAAAAAATTAAAACTATTGAAATGAAAAGAAAACTAGACGAACTATAACAAAATGTGGGTTTTAAGTACATCTAGAGATTATTTTTTTTCTTTCTTTAGTTCGTCTAGTTTTCTTTTCATTTCAATAGTTTTTTTTTTTCTTTCTTTAGTTCCCTTAGTTTTCCCCTTTTCTTTAATTAGTTTCAATTGGTTTTAGTATGGGTGTCTGGGTTGGTTAGCGTAGTCTTGTTGGCTTCTATAATGACTGATTTTTTTTTAAAAAAAAAATTGATTGTATTTTTCTTGTTTTTCTTTGTATGTGTTTATTAGAAAGCATGTCCGGCGATGAGATGACTTTCGAAGAAATCCAAGATGAGGTTGTAAATAGATCCCTCCATCAAGAGTTTCATTTTCCAAAAACGGCAAGCAATGCTTTCTATGATCAATTAGAGGCCGCCAACCTGAAATCTCTCAATAGGGTGCAAGTAGCAGATAATGAGCAGCTTGTGCAGCACTTTTATATCAATACCAAGCTAAAACGTAACATGAACAACCCAACCTACCGCGGTTCAACGGATACCACCTTCACATTGGCTGGCATCCGACAATTTTTTGGGCTGCCTGTTATACAAAATTGTGCATACAAGAGTCAGCAAAAAGCTTTTAACAGTGGTGATGCCTTATTCCCGCGCGAGACAATTAGAGAGATGCTTATTCAGGATAATTCAGATTGGGATGCCAAGTATGGAGGGTCTCAAATCTATCTGCAACGTTCTTCTATGTGCCCAGCAGCTACATCATGGCTGCTCTTTATCTGTCATAACATGCTTCCTTCCAGCCATGGTACTGACATACCCTCTCACTAAACCCACCTCATATACTTATTCATGAAGAATGAGAGTTGATGTGACCGGATTGATTTTTGACTCGCTCAAGAAGGCTTCAGTAAAGGGGGTAAAATGGCAAATTTTGTTATTTCCACATCTCATATCTCAAATGTACAAGAGAGCGGATGTTCCGCAGCTCGATTCTGACTTAGAGTTCAATCCTGCAAACACTAGGGATTACAGTAGGTTGGGATTTTGGAAAACTCCAATGATGAGACCCCCCGAGCAGCCATAAATTTCAGGAGGCGACAAGATGAAGCCTCCACTAGTCAAAACCCTCTGCAACCTTTAAAACCAATGCCATAAACCTCCGACCAGGAGTTAGACTTCTTGATCTCTGAGCATTGTGGCCTTAGGGGTGAAGTCTACACCCTTCGGGATGACATCCACAATATGCAAGCTAGCTTCTTAACTTTTCAGATCAAGGTCCTAGACAATTTTAGAGCGCTGCGAGAGGGTCATGATTGAGCCCGAATCTGAGTCAAATGCTTTCTAATCTTATCTGTTTTATTTCTTCTGTGTTTAGATGGCTCATTTAACTATTGAAAAATTATAATTTCATATATTCTGGTCTATTTAACTGCTTAGCTTACTTTGCTCGCCCTTCCTCTCCTCTTTTTGCAATTGATTGATTTTCTTGCGCGTCTTCATCCTGCCTTTCTGTATTGATGGTTAGTTCATCAATTTCTGTTGTCTCGTTTACTTCTCCAAAGGCTGCGAGTTGTGTCCTTCGTTGGCATTTGTTCTAGTCGTTACCGATGACGTCCTATCGGTCGTGTGACTTGAAAAGTCTACTGGTGTTGTCCATAACACAAATCAGTGAAACACCCAGAAATCAAACAACAATGCACTAATACCAATTAAGAATTTAAAATGGAGAACACGATTCAAAGCCAACCCTGTAGATGAAGCCAACAAATTCAGGAGACTGAACATTGTGACTAATCTAACGAATAGCAGTAAAACAATCTTTTTCAAATTCATAAATTGATTTGTAAACACAGAACAAGGAGTAACGATACTCAGACTTACAGGAAGCTCCATAACACACAACTCAATTAAAAACAATCTAACGAATAGCAGTAAAACAATCTTTTTCAAATTCATAAATTGTTAATTACGCTACCTTATTTCAAAGCTCCCATGGCTATGTCAAGGATGGTCCTAGGGTAAGTAGATCGAGGACTTGGGTTCCCTATTCCCAGCATCTTCTCCAAATCGGTGGTAATCCCCTGCTTCATAGTGCTTCTTGCTAACGACTAGTAGAGTGGTGGCCGACGGCACCCTCCCTTCTTTCACTGCTGATCTCTCTCTCTCTTGCCCTTCTCTCTCTGATCTCTTGGTTCACTCTCCTCTCTCGCTACTTCTCAGCCGCCATGAAAAAGAAAGGAGAATTAGGAAATTAGGGTATTAAGGGATAACATGTAGTGGGCTAAGGCTTCCTTAGGGTTGGACACATAAATTGGGAGGGTGAGATGTTGGTTTATTGTTAGTCCACCTAATTAAGAGCCTCCCCTTGAACTTACACGTATAAGAGAAGAAAATAATTAATTTCTTTTTATTAATTTTTTATTCCTATTAATCATTATATATTTGAGATAAAAATAAAATATTATTATTTAACATTTGTTTGCTTCTTCTTCTTCTTATTATTAGTATTTATAGATTTGCTGAATAACTAAAGGGAGTGGGGTGTGAAGGCATTTATGTATTTGTAAGAATTAAGATAAATAGGTAAAAATTAATGATAAGTAGTATATTCAAATAACATATATTAAGATATTTAAAATTTTTTATGTGATAACTTATTTTTTATTTAATAAGATAATTGTTTTTATATTATGCATACAAATTATTATTAATATTAATTCTACCACAGTTAAATTAGTGAACCATTAATCACTTTTAACCTATTCGATGATTGATATAATTTTAAAAATATTGGTCAAAATAAAGTTGAAAATGAGGGGAGAATGTTGCATTGGTTGCATTTATTTCTTTGGGTAATATTTTAAAGTTATAGTAACTCAAAGTTTATTACTGTCCAGACATTGGATCTGTCTTGAGATATGTGTCATCTTGAATTTATTTTAAAAAAAATAGTATAAATCTCAAGACTGATCCAATGACTAAAAAATAATAAGCCAAACTCTTAACATCTCTGTAACATTACCCTTTTTTTAGGGCAAAAGTATCTTTCTTACCCCAATGTTTGGGGGTCCTGTCACTTTCGCCCCTAACGCTTTTTCGCTGTCAATTGTATCCCTAACGTTTTGTGTTTCTCTCAATGTCAAGCTTTTAGCTAACACCGTCAATTTTTAGACGGGTTTTTATGACGTGGCATCTTATGTGACCAACAATTCTGATTGGACTTAACTTTTTTCACATAAGCAATCAATAGTACTAAGTTTTTAGGGTCCATTTTACTGATGTAATGAGTATTTTGATGTACTGAGTTTTTTAGGTCCATTATACCCTTAAAATGGATTACTGATGTGAAAAAAATTAAGTCCAGTCAGAATTGTTTGCCACATAAGATGTCACGTCATCAAAAACTGTCCAAAAATTGACGGTGTTAGCTAAAAGTCTGACATTGGGAGGAACACAAAACGTTAGGGGTACAATTGATAGCGAAAAAGCTTAGGGGCGAAAGTGACAGGACCCCCAAACATTGGGGGTAAGAAAGATACTTTTGCCTCTTTTTTTTTAAGTTGAAACAAATTGATTATAGGGCTTGTTAGTGATAGAATATGTTAATGGCTTGTTGTCGTTGACACATATTGGTCCTGTTTTTTAGATAGCTAAAAAAAACTATAGTATATTTTTTTGGCCAAATTATTATTTTGGTCCTCAACATTTACACGAAGTTTAATATTAGCCCTCAACGTTTCAAAAAGTTATTTTAGGTCCTCAACGTTTCTTTTTTTGTCAAAATTGGTCCTCTAGCACAACTCACGTCTAGTTTTGTCGTTAAATGTTAACGTGGAAGGCTTATGTGGCACACCCTCTCTCCTACGTGTCATATTTAAATGACATGGCACCCTCTATTACTCAAACTCAGCAAAACGACGCCGTTTTGTCATATGTGAGGGAATAGAAGATGAATCAAAACGACGTCGTTTTGCTGAGTTTGAGTGACAGAAGGTGCCATGTCATTTAAATATGACACGTAGGAGAGAGGGTGTGCCACATAAGCCTTCCACGTCAGCATTTTACGGCAAAACCAGACGTGAGTTATGCTAGAGGACCAATTTTGGCAACAAAAAAAAAACGTTGAGGACCTAAAATAACTTTTTGAAACGTTGAGGGCCAATATTAAACTTCGTACAAACGTTAAGGACCAAAATAATAATTCGGTTTTTTTTTTGTTCCAAGTATTTTGTTATACCATGAGAATTAGGGGCATGGTTGATCACAAAAAGTATTTAAATTTTTTTTTAATTCAACATTTCCTCCAACATTCTTTCTACCAAATATACCTTACTTTTTACAATGTGATAAAATTATATTTTTGCTCTTACTTTTTTACCCACTTTTATTTCATTTTTACTTTTTAATAAAATAATAAAATAGTCATTTTATCCACTTTTATTCTATTCACATCACATCGCTTTCACATTACTATTCGCATTCCTATTCTCGTTATCATTTATATTTTATCCCACATTGCAATAAGATTTGGAAGTCCTACTATGAAATTTTTGAACATTATTGGTATAATTGGTCTAATACAGCGGGCTTGGACTTTGAGTATGGTTAATATTGGGCCCATAAACCGAAAATCAAGCAACGTGATCCAAAATCGTAAATCTTTTAGTTATGGACCAAAAATCAAATCTAATTATTTTTGTTGTCTCAGGCAAAATTTTATTTAGTTATCAATTAAGTCAAATTACTATTTAGTTTTTAAATTTTGAAAAAAAATATTGTTTAGTTTTCGAATTTGTAAATTTGTCAACTATTTAGTCCTATGAGCGTTACTTATTAGATAACCGAGTGATATAGCCGTTAACTACTGACATGGCAGGACTCCTATTCTCGCTTCTCCTCCTCCACCCCCTTCTCCCTTTTCCTAGAACCAAAGCTTGATGTGCAACTATATAGCGACCACATCATACTTCGTCCCTACGACAAAATCTTCTCCTACATTGACGGCGACACCAGCATCGTCTTCGTTAACAGTTCCACCTCAGTAGTTAGCGAGCACATTATTCGATCATCTAATAGATATCGTTCAAAAATAGTTGACATAATTACAAATTCATAGACTAAATTATATTTTTCTAAAATTCAAGAACTAAATAGTAGTCTAACCAATAATTCAAAGACTAAAAAGAAATTTCTCACTTAGAACAAAATAATCCTACCATTTTCTTTTCGGAATTCATAACACACATACGTCATATTAATTTTCTGTCAAAAACAATAATTTTCTGCCTACAATACCCTTGTGCTTTAATTAGTTCTACCTAAAGCAACAACAAAAAAAAACCTGCTCCTCTTAGTCTCATCAACTCCATAAACACGTACACGTACGTATTTTTATTCCTATTTATACCTCTCTTGCATGCTAAATCTATTATCACATCTTCTCATTAATTCAACCATAATATTAACACAAGCAAGCCTTGAATTGAATCCATTATTTCTTCAATAATGAAGACCATATTCTTTGTACTTCTTTTAACCCTCACACTCTCCACCACCACCACATCATCAACTCGAATCCTCATTGATTCAGATTCTGAGGCTGAAACCCCTATTCCCAGTACTACTATCCCTCTTCCTTCGTCGTCCGCCACCATCGCCGCTACCGGCCACCCGCTCATCTTCTACATGCATGACATCCTCGGCGGGTCGAACCCGACGGCCCGAGCCGTGACAGGAGTTGTCACAAACCCGGCCCTGAACGCCCAAGTGGCCTTTGCGAAGCCCAACGGAGCCAACCTTCCTCTCAACAGCGGCCTCCCTCAGAAGAATAATAATGCTGGATTCCTCAATAACAACAACCTTCCCTTCCTTACTGGGCTTAGCGGAAACCCAGGAAACATCATCAACAACGTCAATGGTGGTACCAACAATGGTAACAAAATCTTTCACAATGATTCACGCTACAAAAGAAATCAATCTTATATTTATTTAATTAACCTCATTTATTTGTTGCTTTATTTGTTACAATTCATTTCGACACAAATTCTAGCTTGACACAATTTCTAGATTTAACTATAGTACATACACAATTTTTTTTCTAAATACATCCTTTTGTTCCTCAAATAATATGGTGTCAGTCAGTCTCTAAATTTTATTTACTATCAATTTAAAGTATATTTATATTCTATTTTAACTCTGTTTAAATAATTACGACAAATAAAAATATAATTTTTTAAGTAATCTTTAACAATGAATATGATGTTAAGTGATTTATTTATTTACAAAAATTTCTTAATTTAACTACATAGCAAAAATTTTTATTATAATTTTATAGGAAATAAATTGATGAAACAACATAACTAAATATAATATTTAACACAACAATCCGT
The DNA here is from genome assembly GCA_014851425.1 of Senna tora. Classification (NCBI taxonomy): domain Eukaryota; kingdom Viridiplantae; phylum Streptophyta; class Magnoliopsida; order Fabales; family Fabaceae; genus Senna; species Senna tora. The sequence goes on from CM026266.1 coordinate 9,010,311, forward strand.
ATTTGAGGTCATATGGACAGTAGGACAAAACTTCTAGCAAATTGAAAGTTTAAGGGTATGTTTGGATTGGAGATTAAAGAAGAGAATAGAAGGGGAGGGAATTGGAGACTTTTAAAATATCTTTCCTTTATTTGGGAAGATGAAAATTGGAAGAGAAGATAATAGAATATCAATCCTTAATCTTCTATTATCCTTCCCTTTCACAAATTTAAGATACTCAAAATTAGAGTATTTTAGAGGAGGTATCAACACCCAAACAAGGAGAGAACATTGGAAGATTAACCTTTCCTTCTTCTCTCATCCCTACTCCTCTGATCACTTTTCTTCCCTCTTAATTCCCAAACAAACCCAAAGACCCATAAACACTAAACAAAATTAAGTATAAAATTGACAAAAACTCTGTAATTTAAAGGTCAAAAAGATATTTTTACCTTGTTTTTTTTGTTAATATAATTATTATAATATTACCAAAGATAACTCATAATTGATATTAAATTTACATTCTCTTTCATAGTGGGGAACGGCGGGGTAGGATTCTCCGTGACAAACGTGAACCAGGTGCCAGCAGGGATGACGCTGCAGAAGCTAATGTTTGGGACGATGACGGTGTTTGACGACGAGTTAACGGAGGGTCTAGAGCTGGGGTCGGGATTGGTGGGCAAGGCACAAGGATTCTACATAGCGAGTGCGGAGGACGGAACGGGACAGGTGTTAGGTTTAACGGCGATGTTTGAGGAGAACGGGTACAAGGATAGCATAAGCTTGTTTGGAGTGCACAGGACTCAGGTGTCGGAATCCCATATTGCGGTGATTGGAGGGACGGGAAAGTACCAAAATGCCCAAGGATTCGCTATCACCAAGACGTTTCCGGTTACGAATAATGATCAGCATAATACTGATGGAGTGGAGACTCTTCTTCAGATCACTCTGTATCTTACGTACTAGCTAGGTGGGTAGGTAGAATTCGTTAATGGGATCGCGATGGATGTCCAAATACGTAATTTCCAGTTTTCCAGTACTTTTGTGTTTGTGCGGGTGTATTATTGTGCTCGATTGCAAATTTATGAAAATGTTGTGATTTATAAGTTAAATATGGCTTAATGCATTTGCTACTAATTAATGAAATTGATGTGGTATGTCTGGAACGCCTCCTCATAATACACTGGTCCGGAGTCGATCGTCCGAACATCGTCTTATCCTATCGTCAAGTACGGACATGTTATCGCCTGACACAGTTCACTCCCGATAATACTTCTGATAGCTTCCAGCTAGCCCCCAATATGTCAATTACCGCCACTTTAGTCTTCTTAGGGATCTTTATATAAACTCCCAACCCACCAAGAGTTGGGTGCGAATTTGCTACCACTGAAATTCTCTGGTTGCTTTTACTCTCCGTTATGCTGAGAGACTGTGACCCGAGACCCCTTTCTTTGTGAAGGAGTCACCAAAAATATAGTTTGCTAGGCTTTTCTCAATTTAGTCTGAGTAATGGTTACTAAAATCTCCACTATAATGGTTGTTCATAAGAAATTAGTAAATCAAGCCTGTAAATTTAAAGACTTCTCAACATCAGGATCTATGTCACTATCTATTTCTAAATTATCATAATTATAAACATCAAAATGACGTTCTACACTGCATCTATCATGTTACTCGAAGCTTCAAAAATTTATATTATCTATCACAATACTAACTTAAAAAGTAATTTCGTCATGGTATATCCAACACCATATGCTCACGTAGAAAATCTCTTTTACGTGAATCTATTTTAACTTTTTCAACTGTTAATTTTGATATTTAGAACATGAACATTTAATTTTTTTTCATATTTTATTTTGACAAGCAAAAATAATAAAGGGTAAGTCTATGATGCATCAGTTGCATCATACAATACAATTTCAGCCAATAGGATTGTGACACTTGTTATTTTGCTGCATCATGCAATAAAATTGGATCACATCAATGGCTATAATTGTGCCACATAACTTCTTGCATCATGCAACAAGTTGCATCATAGACTCACCCATTAATAAATTCATCTACTCCCTTTTACACACATTTATATAATCTCAACATCTAAGATTTAATTTATTATACATTCACACTATTAGAAAAATAGAAAATATTAGTAGGGGTGTTTGTCGGTTTGATTTAGGCGGTTTGAAGAGATTTTCAAACAAAACCAACTACTTTTTATTTTGGCGATTTGGTTTGGGTGGTTTGATTTTATAGCGTCAAACCAAACAAAACCATTAATGGTTGGTTTAGCAGTTTTGGGCGGTTTAATTTGAAAATTTTATATATTTAAACTCATCAACAAATAATAAGAAATCGAAACATTTCATTCACTAACAAGAAAAGTCATAGATTATCTTAACTAATTGATAATCAAACAACGTTACAATCAAAATAAAAAACACTTACATTATTTTTTCAAATTTAGTCCAAATAAATAAACTAGTTCCAAAATTAAATTAAAAAAAAACATTATATAAACTAATTAATTAACCAAATATATTTAAAAAAATTAGTAATTACGTTCCAAATATTCATATTTATATATAGCAACTCCCTCAATTACTTGACATAAGTTGGAGCATTAATTATTTTGTATTGCATGTTTGATGAATAATCTCCAAAAAAAGTTGTGGCATATTGAACTTATGACCGGCTAAAAATGTGAAATTGCAAATAACAAAGAATATATTCGATCAACGTCTTGCATAATACAAATCATATAAAGGTCTTTTTGTTCAATATTATAAATAATTTACACATATATAATATTATAATAATATTATGCATTTAAATAAAAAATTTATATTTATATGGCTGTGGACCCTTCCCGTCAACGGTCTCCCAAAATAGCTATTTAATTCATTAAAAAATAAAATAAAAATATGATGTGAGAAGATCATGGGAGAGAAAAAAATAAGAAAATAGTGGTAGTGGTAATTTTGTTTTTAAAAAATAATGATTATGGTACTTATCAAAGAAACTAATTTTTTAATCTTTAATTTATTATTTTACAATTAATAATAATTTATTTTATACTTTATAAATTAAAATTTTTTTTGACATACACGTACGTGCATGTGAAACCTCTAGTATATAATATGCACATATGTGCTATTTGGTTCGGTTTTCAATTTTAGAAATCGCAAATTGACCCAAACCGTTCAAAAATCAAAAATCCAAACCGAACTAAATCGCCAACTGGTTAGTTTTTTTATCGATTTGGTTTGCTTACGGGATATCGGTTTTATTCGGTTTTGAATTCATTATTCATTTATAACAATGAGAATTTTTTATTTATCTGATGCTAAATATTATTTAAAATCTTTTATTAATCATAATATTCCTAAATGACTCTAAAAATAATTTTCTATTATAAAAAAGAAGTATAAAATTATAGAAGTATGGATATATAAATTATAGCAAGTATGGATATATATAAAGGAGGATGAAGAAAGGGAAGACATGAAGAAGCCCCACATCCGGCATATTTGACCATGCAACCACAAAAGTGTACTCTTTGTGTCATAATTTCCTTAACTGTAGGTAAGGTCCATTCAGAGAAAAAAGCAAAGTGAAGCAGCCTCCATCATTTACTTTAACCAACACTCTATTCATACCTTCTTCAATTGAACAAACCATGACTTTAATTAGTAGATTTTTTCCAAAATAACACTATATAGTTTTTTTTTTTTTTTTTTTCGAGTACAGTGATCAGTTCTTTTGTTAATTTGTAGGTATCTTGAAGTGTGACACAATCAAATATCTAATATTTAGTCAAGGATAAATGAATTATTTTTACAGTACATTACTAAGCACTTTTCAATTTTTGCATTTTTTTTTCATCATAGACAGTGCTTGATCATACTGATGAATATCATTGCCCCCACAAGAAGGTGGGCTTCATGTGTGGGCATGCAAGAGTACTGAAATCATGGTCTTATAGTACAATGGAAGAAAGCAATTTAAGGAAGAAGATGGTCACGGAACATAATTAATAACCCATATAAAACATGAAGTATTCCGAGTTCGGATCTTCTACTGTTCTAAGTTGTACTGTCCGATTTAGTTACGGTTATAACCGTGGCTAACTGATCAATAACCGTAGTCAAATGATCGGTTAACCATAGTTATAACTATAACTAAATTGGACAACACAACTTTGAACAACAAAATATCTGAACTCACCACACCAAACTCACAAAAATGGGAGCTTCTCACAAATTAACATTAAGCCTCATCAGTCATCAAACTTTATTGCAATTAATTAATAATTACACAAATACACATTATGATATTTCTCAAACTATAATAAGATCCATCCGTGGATTTACCAAAGAAGTGGCCGTGAAATACGTTGAAAGTCACTATTTTACACATAAACCTGCTAACGAGTTAATATGCAAAATAGTATATTTGCATATGCACTTCAAAAGATTCACTCTCAACCTAATTGGTTAGGATCAAGAGAGAAAAAGTTAAGGTGATATATATATATATATATATATATATATATATATATATATATATATATATATATATATATATATATATGAATCCGGATCAGTTAAAGTATATAAAATATATTGTTTGTGTCATTAAACGAGAGTGTTACAATATAAATAGGAATCTCAATTTTTATCGGACGGTCTGAATTATGCACTTTATACACTTATACTTCACTGGATTCAAATTTATATATATATATATATATATATATATATATATATATATATCTCATGTGGACCATAGAGAGGATGGCCAAAGCTGTGCGTTCTTCACCTTAGAGACACTATTCAGTACACTTAATGGCGTCACATCTCCCATAATTATTACTTTCTTTGTCTCAATATCTATGCTAAACGACGTCACTCCTGTGTATACAATTCCCAAAATAGAAGAAAAATTACTTTCAAAATCCCAAAATTCCTCAAAATTATAATAATAATAATAATCTCACATCACCTTCCATTTTGGAAATGTGTTTTCTAACTTTGGCTACACAGCCCTTGCAATGCAATGACACCCTCAAAACCACAACCTATAAACAAAAAATAAGAAAAAAATGTACATAAGAGTCCCATATGTTATTCAATTCAAAATTAAATTAAACTAAGACTTAAATTAACATTTTATTCTTAAAAGATGCATTTTATTTCAATTTGACCTCTAAAAAATGAAAATGTCAAATTTAACCATTTAAGAATGTAATGTGTCTCAATTTTGTCGGTGAAAGATGAAAACATCAAATTTAATCATTGAAAAATACAAATTGTTTCAGTGTAATCTTTAAATTTTTCTATCAGCTATATTAATAAAGATTCTGAAGAATTAAACTTTTTTTTACGAATTCAAGAACTAAACTTAAACAAATTACATCTTTCAGCAGGAATTAAATTTGATACTTCTATATTCTAAGGACTAAATTGAAGGTAATTGTATCTTTCAAGAATTAAATTTAATATTTTTATTTTTTATCGACTAAATTGTGAAAAAGTACATCTTTCTAAGGTCAAAATAGTAATATTCTCTTACCTGGCTCCGAGATCGAACCGAAGAAGAAGACTCCAACACAGGAGAGTGACCATCTCTGTTATCATGAGATTCAGGCCGTGAAACCCAATCGACAAAAGGCGCGTCACCGAGGAGGTGTCGTCTGGACGAACCGGTACGGTACTCACTACTGTACAGTTCGTTAAGTTCAACGCAGCTATTTCTGCGTACGGCGTCGTTTTCCTTCTCCGCCGAGCTCTTCCTATGCTTCTGGAAATAACTATAAGGCCTTGGATTACTAGGCAGGTGAAGGGAGGAAGAACAAGGAACACGCGTTTTTGGGGTAGGGCGTACCGTAGAATTAGGGTGGACGTCCATACAGGAGATCACAGCCGTGGAAGCAGGGGAAGAACAGAATAGATCCATTCCTTTCATGATATATATGATAGAAAGAAAATGAATGAATGGATGGAAGATATGGCTTAGCTTTTAGAGAGTGTTTGTATTGAAGGAATTCTAAACTGCTTTTTTAAACTTTGGGAATGAGAGGCAGTAGGTCCCACTTTGAATGAAAGGGTGGGTTAGAAATGGATGATGATGTTGCCTCGGAAGTTGAAAGAAATGTGATTAATCGGTTTGATTTGATTAGTTGGTAAAATTAATGGGAAAAGAAGAAGAAGTTATTTTTGCTCTTTAAAAAATTGATCAATTTAGTATTTAATCTTAAAATTTTAAAAATAGATAGATTATATGGTCTTTAAAATTTTATCTTTATCAATTATTTAATTAATCGGACGTTAACTATTAACTCAATGAGTGATGTAACTGTATTTTGTTGTTAACTTACCAAACTGCCATGTGATGGTCAAGTTTTTTCTCTTTCTTCTTTTTAAATTATCTTTTGTTTATTTATTTTTTTTATTAATTTATCTTTAAAATAACATGACACTATGACATGACAACATAATCGGTAAGTTAACAGTAATATGTTAGTAATTAATAGCTACACCATAGCCCAGTTGTGGTCAGCCTATGGTGCTCATGTTTTCCCTGAGTGTCAAGTGTCTGTCACACTTTCTTTTAACAAGGCTCTTGCTCGCCAAGAAGGGAAGTGATGTAAAGTACTAGCATTGAGTAAAGGAAAATACTATAGAAAAAGTGATGAAAGAGATAAAGAAAAAATTTAGGAGAGAGAGAAAAGTATAATAAGAAATGTTTTTGGTATGTAAAAAATATGATGTAAAATTTTTTGAAAAAAATGTGAGAATATTTGGATTCCATTGTTTGATATTGTTACCAAATGTAGCCTTAGTTGGTAAAAATTTTGAAAGTGAAATTTTTTGGTCTTTGAAAAAATAAATTGATTATTTGGTGTTTAAATTTTTATATTTATTAATTATTTAGTTTATAAGATGTTAGTTGTAAACTTAATGAACCACGTAATCATTAAATATTTATGTTTATTATTAAATTATTTTGATAAACCCATTTTGATATTATATTTTGGGTATAATTTGCATTCTACTTATTATTAATTATTTCCCTTAATTAAAATTTTTTTAGTGGGGTATTTAATATTTAGAAATTTTAAAAAGTTAATCAAAATAATATATTTTAATATTTAAAAATTTCATCAACTAATTAAATGAAAGGTGTTCATGGGCTTAAGGCACTGGCAGCTTTTATTTAATGGCTTTTGTTAATTAGAATTTTGGTTAAGATTTTATTGTTAAAGTATTTAATAATTTAAACAATTTTCTTACGATGGTGGTCAACAAAACTCTTATTTAATTTTTAAAATCTCTTAATTCAAACAATAATTAGTTCATACCATAAGTTGTTGTTTTGACATGTTATTTGTGTTATTGGATCATGAGTAAATTAATAATTTGATCTCCGAAAGATGTTTTTTGTGTTAATCTGATTACAAAAGATGTAATTGTCAAATTTAGTGTCTAAAAATTACTCTCTCAATTAATTTAATCCTTCGGTCAAGTTATTTGATAGAAAAGTTTACACCGTTAAATGACAAATTTTTTGAATACTTAATTTCTGACTAGAATGTCGTGTTAGTATCTAATCAGCTTTTTAAAAAGGATTAAAAAAATTAAAATTTAAAAAGGAGAACAAACTTTTTTTTTAATTTTAATTTGTTTTAAGAAAACTAATTGAAAGCTGACATGACATTCGAGTTATCAACGAAGTGTCCAAAAATGCTATGCTATCAACTTTTCCATCTAATAATTAAATTGTTCGAAGGATGACACAAAAAATATCTTTTGAGGACTAGTTATTAATTTACTCTTTGATCATCTATAAAACTATCTCAAAGATTAAATTATTTTTGCAAACATTTATTAATATAAAATATAAGAATTTTAATTTTTTATAGACTAAATTAAAACAAAATATATCTTAATTTAAATGATGAAAATAATAATTTAGTCTTATTTTTATTAATTATATAAAAGAGTGTGGGGATTAAGAAGTTGAGCTGAACTTTACTGTTATATGATTACTACCACTAGTTGTGGAATTAGCAAAGCTAAAACAACCTTCTTCTATTATTGATGCATAATTGTTTTACATTGGACTCTATTCTGCAATTTGGTGGGCTCCTTTATTCTACTTTCCATTCTTTTGGATGCACATTCAATGGTATATACTGTATTTGGCAGTCTAACATATTATCCAGAAATTTTTTTTTTTAAAAAAAAAAATCAGTATCTTGATTAGTTTTTTGAAGTATGATATGACTAAGTTTTAGGGAGAATTACACCTTAAAAATTAATTGTTAGAGTCGAAGAGTCTAAAATTCAGACTATGTTTGGTAAAAATGTATGGATAAAAAGAGAAAGGATGTAAAGTACTGCAGAGCAAAAGAAAATATTGTAGAAAATTTTTTATAAAAAATATGATAAAAGTGTGTTTGATATATAAAATATAATGTAAAATATATTAGAAAGTGTGATATTACATTACATATACTATAACGCAAAGCTACTAAAAGCAGCCTCAATGTAAAACTTGTAAAGTTACCATCTTCTTTAAAAGTTAGCATCATATTGAGAGATAAAAGTTCAATGGTACTGTACTATTGAAGTTCAATACATCCTTTCAATCATATAGAGTCATTGTTAATATTAATATAAATTCAAATTAATAAAGATCTACCTTAAATTATTTAAGAACCAATTGATTGGAGGGATATATTGAAATTCAGTACCGTACCACTGAACATCTACTCCTTGTTGACTACACAATTTAAGGGAGTACAAGACCCACTTCCAATTGGATAAAAGTTCAATGGTACCGTACCATTGAAGTTTAGTATATCATTCCAATCATATAGAGCCATTTATTAATATTATTATAAATTCACATTAATAAGGACCCACCTTGAATGGTTTAGGAACCAACTAATTGGAGGGATGTACTGAAGTTCAGTACTACTGTACCACTGAACATCTACTCCTTCCGATTGATCATTTTTTTTGGCAAAAGTACCTTTCCTACCCCCAACGTTTGGGGGTCCTGTCAATTTCGCCCCTAATGTTTAATTTTTTCGCTGTCAATTGTACCCCTAACATTTTACGTTTCTACCAATGTCACCCTTTTCAATAACACCGTCAAATATTTAACAGTTTTTGCTGACATGGCATCCTATGTGGCAAAACGATTTTTTTTTCTGTCAATTGTACCCCTAACGTTTTACATTTCTGCCAATGTCACCATTTTCACTAGCACCATCAACTATTTGATAGTTTTTGCTTACGTGGCATCCTATATGGCAAAAATATCTGACTTGGTATATATTTTTTCCACTTCCTACTCATCTTTTCCCCATCAAAGTTGTGTCGTTTTGACCTCGGCCTATTCCTTCTAAAATATAACTCAAACGCACGTGCTATTTTTCTCATAAAAACATCGGAGACATTATCCATTCTCTATTTTAGGGTAATGTCTTCGACAAAGTAGAGAATTGGTAACGTCTCCGATGTTTTTTTCTGCAAAATGGCACGTGCGTTTGAGTTATATTTTAAAAAGAATATAGTGCGGCTAAAACGACACGGTTTTGATGGGAAAAAATGAGTAAAAAATCTGGTGTGGAAAAAAAATATGCCAAGTTAGATATTTTTGCCACATAGGATGCCATGTAAGCAAAAACTATTAAATTATTTTTTATAATTAAATTCATTATTTAAATTGATAAATATGTTAAATTTAAAATTTTATTAATGTAAATTTGATAGGTAAAGTTTTTTAATGTTTCAGGCCAAAATTTTTTTTGATACTTTAAATTTCGTAATAATTATATATAATTACTTTTTATTTTAATATATATATATATATATATATATATATATATATATATATATAGCTAAATTAAAAAAATATTAAAGTAGTCTAAATTAATTTCGTGTTTTTGCAATTACCAATAATATAACAATATAAAAATTATTTATAGTCAAAGGTCGGTTATGATGGACTGCACAAGTAGGATTATATATGAATTTGAATATTTGATGGAGGAATAATTAAGAAAAAGCATAATGATTATAATTATAGTGTATGTAATGATTAATTTATTAATGCGCCATGCATGCCTAACAAAAGTTGCTACTCGAAACTTCTCTGCTACCTTCCATTATGACAAAATGGTTTAAACTTGCAGGAATTAAGAGAGAAAAACTTTACAGGAAAAAAATAAAATTAAATAAAATAATTAACTATAAATCATTTTGTTTTCCAAAATAATGAAGTCTGATAATTAATTGCTGAATTGAATTATGATGATGATAATAACAATATGATTCTAATTTCTAATAATGATTTATTATTGACGGAAAAGATTTATTTATTTCTAATCAAATTTTAAGGGTTTGATTTTTAGTTTTGGATATAGAATAATTTTAAATTTTTGGATTAGTTTTGTCTCACTCTTCGAAGTATTTATAATTCAACAAAAGAATTAATCACGTGGATACCTTAGTCTAAATAAAAAAGGCAAAAAAGTGCTTCCTACCCCTAACGTTTGATATCACTGTCAATTCTGTCCTCAATGTTTTTTATTATAAATTGTACTCCCAACGTTTTGTTTTTTTACCAATGCTATCCTTTTCACTAATGCTGTTAAATAATTAATAATTTATTATACATTCACACTATTAGAAAAATAGAAAATATTAGTAGGGGTGTTTGTCGGTTTGATTTAGGCGGTTTGAAGAGATTTTCAAACAAAACCAACTACTTTTTATTTTGGCGATTTGGTTTGGGTGGTTTGATTTTATAGCGTCAAACCAAACAAAACCATTAATGGTTGGTTTAGCAGTTTTGGGCGGTTTAATTTGAAAATTTTATATATTTAAACTCATCAACAAATAATAAGAAATCGAAACATTTCATTCACTAACAAGAAAAGTCATAGATTATCTTAACTAATTGATAATCAAACAACGTTACAATCAAAATAAAAAACACTTACATTATTTTTTCAAATTTAGTCCAAATAAATAAACTAGTTCCAAAATTAAATTAAAAAAAAACATTATATAAACTAATTAATTAACCAAATATATTTAAAAAAATTAGTAATTACGTTCCAAATATTCATATTTATATATAGCAACTCCCTCAATTACTTGACATAAGTTGGAGCATTAATTATTTTGTATTGCATGTTTGATGAATAATCTCCAAAAAAAGTTGTGGCATATTGAACTTATGACCGGCTAAAAATGTGAAATTGCAAATAACAAAGAATATATTCGATCAACGTCTTGCATAATACAAATCATATAAAGGTCTTTTTGTTCAATATTATAAATAATTTACACATATATAATATTATAATAATATTATGCATTTAAATAAAAAATTTATATTTATATGGCTGTGGACCCTTCCCGTCAACGGTCTCCCAAAATAGCTATTTAATTCATTAAAAAATAAAATAAAAATATGATGTGAGAAGATCATGGGAGAGAAAAAAATAAGAAAATAGTGGTAGTGGTAATTTTGTTTTTAAAAAATAATGATTATGGTACTTATCAAAGAAACTAATTTTTTAATCTTTAATTTATTATTTTACAATTAATAATAATTTATTTTATACTTTATAAATTAAAATTTTTTTTGACATACACGTACGTGCATGTGAAACCTCTAGTATATAATATGCACATATGTGCTATTTGGTTCGGTTTTCAATTTTAGAAATCGCAAATTGACCCAAACCGTTCAAAAATCAAAAATCCAAACCGAACTAAATCGCCAACTGGTTAGTTTTTTTATCGATTTGGTTTGCTTACGGGATATCGGTTTTATTCGGTTTTGAATTCATTATTCATTTATAACAATGAGAATTTTTTATTTATCTGATGCTAAATATTATTTAAAATCTTTTATTAATCATAATATTCCTAAATGACTCTAAAAATAATTTTCTATTATAAAAAAGAAGTATAAAATTATAGAAGTATGGATATATAAATTATAGCAAGTATGGATATATATAAAGGAGGATGAAGAAAGGGAAGACATGAAGAAGCCCCACATCCGGCATATTTGACCATGCAACCACAAAAGTGTACTCTTTGTGTCATAATTTCCTTAACTGTAGGTAAGGTCCATTCAGAGAAAAAAAGCAAAGTGAAGCAGCCTCCATCATTTACTTTAACCAACACTCTATTCATACCTTCTTCAATTGAACAAACCATGACTTTAATTAGTAGATTTTTTCCAAAATAACACTATATAGTTTTTTTTTTTTTTTTTTTCGAGTACAGTGATCAGTTCTTTTGTTAATTTGTAGGTATCTTGAAGTGTGACACAATCAAATATCTAATATTTAGTCAAGGATAAATGAATTATTTTTACAGTACATTACTAAGCACTTTTCAATTTTTGCATTTTTTTTTTCATCATAGACAGTGCTTGATCATACTGATGAATATCATTGCCCCCACAAGAAGGTGGGCTTCATGTGTGGGCATGCAAGAGTACTGAAATCATGGTCTTATAGTACAATGGAAGAAAGCAATTTAAGGAAGAAGATGGTCACGGAACATAATTAATAACCCATATAAAACATGAAGTATTCCGAGTTCGGATCTTCTACTGTTCTAAGTTGTACTGTCCGATTTAGTTACGGTTATAACCGTGGCTAACTGATCAATAACCGTAGTCAAATGATCGGTTAACCATAGTTATAACTATAACTAAATTGGACAACACAACTTTGAACAACAAAATATCTGAACTCACCACACCAAACTCACAAAAATGGGAGCTTCTCACAAATTAACATTAAGCCTCATCAGTCATCAAACTTTATTGCAATTAATTAATAATTACACAAATACACATTATGATATTTCTCAAACTATAATAAGATCCATCCGTGGATTTACCAAAGAAGTGGCCGTGAAATACGTTGAAAGTCACTATTTTACACATAAACCTGCTAACGAGTTAATATGCAAAATAGTATATTTGCATATGCACTTCAAAAGATTCACTCTCAACCTAATTGGTTAGGATCAAGAGAGAAAAAGTTAAGGTGATATATATATATATATATATATATATATATATATATATATATATATATATATATATGAATCCGGATCAGTTAAAGTATATAAAATATATTGTTTGTGTCATTAAACGAGAGTGTTACAATATAAATAGGAATCTCAATTTTTATCGGACGGTCTGAATTATGCACTTTATACACTTATACTTCACTGGATTCAAATTTATATATATATATATATATATATATATATATATATATATATCTCATGTGGACCATAGAGAGGATGGCCAAAGCTGTGCGTTCTTCACCTTAGAGACACTATTCAGTACACTTAATGGCGTCACATCTCCCATAATTATTACTTTCTTTGTCTCAATATCTATGCTAAACGACGTCACTCCTGTGTATACAATTCCCAAAATAGAAGAAAAATTACTTTCAAAATCCCAAAATTCCTCAAAATTATAATAATAATAATAATCTCACATCACCTTCCATTTTGGAAATGTGTTTTCTAACTTTGGCTACACAGCCCTTGCAATGCAATGACACCCTCAAAACCACAACCTATAAACAAAAAATAAGAAAAAAATGTACATAAGAGTCCCATATGTTATTCAATTCAAAATTAAATTAAACTAAGACTTAAATTAACATTTTATTCTTAAAAGATGCATTTTATTTCAATTTGACCTCTAAAAAATGAAAATGTCAAATTTAACCATTTAAGAATGTAATGTGTCTCAATTTTGTCGGTGAAAGATGAAAACATCAAATTTAATCATTGAAAAATACAAATTGTTTCAGTGTAATCTTTAAATTTTTCTATCAGCTATATTAATAAAGATTCTGAAGAATTAAACTTTTTTTTACGAATTCAAGAACTAAACTTAAACAAATTACATCTTTCAGCAGGAATTAAATTTGATACTTCTATATTCTAAGGACTAAATTGAAGGTAATTGTATCTTTCAAGAATTAAATTTAATATTTTTATTTTTTATCGACTAAATTGTGAAAAAGTACATCTTTCTAAGGTCAAAATAGTAATATTCTCTTACCTGGCTCCGAGATCGAACCGAAGAAGAAGACTCCAACACAGGAGAGTGACCATCTCTGTTATCATGAGATTCAGGCCGTGAAACCCAATCGACAAAAGGCGCGTCACCGAGGAGGTGTCGTCTGGACGAACCGGTACGGTACTCACTACTGTACAGTTCGTTAAGTTCAACGCAGCTATTTCTGCGTACGGCGTCGTTTTCCTTCTCCGCCGAGCTCTTCCTATGCTTCTGGAAATAACTATAAGGCCTTGGATTACTAGGCAGGTGAAGGGAGGAAGAACAAGGAACACGCGTTTTTGGGGTAGGGCGTACCGTAGAATTAGGGTGGACGTCCATACAGGAGATCACAGCCGTGGAAGCAGGGGAAGAACAGAATAGATCCATTCCTTTCATGATATATATGATAGAAAGAAAATGAATGAATGGATGGAAGATATGGCTTAGCTTTTAGAGAGTGTTTGTATTGAAGGAATTCTAAACTGCTTTTTTAAACTTTGGGAATGAGAGGCAGTAGGTCCCACTTTGAATGAAAGGGTGGGTTAGAAATGGATGATGATGTTGCCTCGGAAGTTGAAAGAAATGTGATTAATCGGTTTGATTTGATTAGTTGGTAAAATTAATGGGAAAAGAAGAAGAAGTTATTTTTGCTCTTTAAAAATTGATCAATTTAGTATTTAATCTTAAAATTTTAAAAATAGATAGATTATATGGTCTTTAAAATTTTATCTTTATCAATTATTTAATTCATCGGACGTTAACTATTAACTCAATGAGTGATGTAACTGTATTTTGTTGTTAACTTACCAAACTGCCATGTGATGGTCAAGTTTTTTCTCTTTCTTCTTTTTAAATTATCTTTTGTTTATTTATTTTTTTTATTAATTTATCTTTAAAATAACATGACACTATGACATGACAACATAATCGGTAAGTTAACAGTAATATGTTAGTAATTAATAGCTACACCATAGCCCAGTTGTGGTCAGCCTATGGTGCTCATGTTTTCCCTGAGTGTCAAGTGTCTGTCACACTTTCTTTTAACAAGGCTCTTGCTCGCCAAGAAGGGAAGTGATGTAAAGTACTAGCATTGAGTAAAGGAAAATACTATAGAAAAAGTGATGAAAGAGATAAAGAAAAAATTTAGGAGAGAGAGAAAAGTATAATAAGAAATGTTTTTGGTATGTAAAAAATATGATGTAAAATTTTTTGAAAAAAATGTGAGAATATTTGGATTCCATTGTTTGATATTGTTACCAAATGTAGCCTTAGTTGGTAAAAATTTTGAAAGTGAAATTTTTTGGTCTTTGAAAAAATAAATTGATTATTTGGTGTTTAAATTTTTATATTTATTAATTATTTAGTTTATAAGATGTTAGTTGTAAACTTAATGAACCACGTAATCATTAAATATTTATGTTTATTATTAAATTATTTTGATAAACCCATTTTGATATTATATTTTGGGTATAATTTGCATTCTACTTATTATTAATTATTTCCCTTAATTAAAATTTTTTTAGTGGGGTATTTAATATTTAGAAATTTTAAAAAGTTAATCAAAATAATATATTTTAATATTTAAAAATTTCATCAACTAATTAAATGAAAGGTGTTCATGGGCTTAAGGCACTGGCAGCTTTTATTTAATGGCTTTTGTTAATTAGAATTTTGGTTAAGATTTTATTGTTAAAGTATTTAATAATTTAAACAATTTTCTTACGATGGTGGTCAACAAAACTCTTATTTAATTTTTAAAATCTCTTAATTCAAACAATAATTAGTTCATACCATAAGTTGTTGTTTTGACATGTTATTTGTGTTATTGGATCATGAGTAAATTAATAATTTGATCTCCGAAAGATGTTTTTTGTGTTAATCTGATTACAAAAGATGTAATTGTCAAATTTAGTGTCTAAAAATTACTCTCTCAATTAATTTAATCCTTCGGTCAAGTTATTTGATAGAAAAGTTTACACCGTTAAATGACAAATTTTTTGAATACTTAATTTCTGACTAGAATGTCGTGTTAGTATCTAATCAGCTTTTTAAAAAGGATTAAAAAAATTAAAATTTAAAAAGGAGAACAAACTTTTTTTTTAATTTTAATTTGTTTTAAGAAAACTAATTGAAAGCTGACATGACATTCGAGTTATCAACGAAGTGTCCAAAAATGCTATGCTATCAACTTTTCCATCTAATAATTAAATTGTTCGAAGGATGACACAAAAAATATCTTTTGAGGACTAGTTATTAATTTACTCTTTGATCATCTATAAAACTATCTCAAAGATTAAATTATTTTTGCAAACATTTATTAATATAAAATATAAGAATTTTAATTTTTTATAGACTAAATTAAAACAAAATATATCTTAATTTAAATGATGAAAATAATAATTTAGTCTTATTTTTATTAATTATATAAAAGAGTGTGGGGATTAAGAAGTTGAGCTGAACTTTACTGTTATATGATTACTACCACTAGTTGTGGAATTAGCAAAGCTAAAACAACCTTCTTCTATTATTGATGCATAATTGTTTTACATTGGACTCTATTCTGCAATTTGGTGGGCTCCTTTATTCTACTTTCCATTCTTTTGGATGCACATTCAATGGTATATACTGTATTTGGCAGTCTAACATATTATCCAGAAATTTTTTTTTTTTAAAAAAAAAATCAGTATCTTGATTAGTTTTTTGAAGTATGATATGACTAAGTTTTAGGGAGAATTACACCTTAAAAATTAATTGTTAGAGTCGAAGAGTCTAAAATTCAGACTATGTTTGGTAAAAATGTATGGATAAAAAGAGAAAGGATGTAAAGTACTGCAGAGCAAAAGAAAATATTGTAGAAAATTTTTTATAAAAAATATGATAAAAGTGTGTTTGATATATAAAATATAATGTAAAATATATTAGAAAGTGTGATATTACATTACATATACTATAACGCAAAGCTACTAAAAGCAGCCTCAATGTAAAACTTGTAAAGTTACCATCTTCTTTAAAAGTTAGCATCATATTGAGAGATAAAAGTTCAATGGTACTGTACTATTGAAGTTCAATACATCCTTTCAATCATATAGAGTCATTGTTAATATTAATATAAATTCAAATTAATAAAGATCTACCTTAAATTATTTAAGAACCAATTGATTGGAGGGATATATTGAAATTCAGTACCGTACCACTGAACATCTACTCCTTGTTGACTACACAATTTAAGGGAGTACAAGACCCACTTCCAATTGGATAAAAGTTCAATGGTACCGTACCATTGAAGTTTAGTATATCATTCCAATCATATAGAGCCATTTATTAATATTATTATAAATTCACATTAATAAGGACCCACCTTGAATGGTTTAGGAACCAACTAATTGGAGGGATGTACTGAAGTTCAGTACTACTGTACCACTGAACATCTACTCCTTCCGATTGATCATTTTTTTTGGCAAAAGTACCTTTCCTACCCCCAACGTTTGGGGGTCCTGTCAATTTCGCCCCTAATGTTTAATTTTTTCGCTGTCAATTGTACCCCTAACATTTTACGTTTCTACCAATGTCACCCTTTTCAATAACACCGTCAAATATTTAACAGTTTTTGCTGACATGGCATCCTATGTGGCAAAACGATTTTTTTTTCTGTCAATTGTACCCCTAACGTTTTACATTTCTGCCAATGTCACCATTTTCACTAGCACCATCAACTATTTGATAGTTTTTGCTTACGTGGCATCCTATATGGCAAAAATATCTGACTTGGTATATATTTTTTCCACTTCCTACTCATCTTTTCCCCATCAAAGTTGTGTCGTTTTGACCTCGGCCTATTCCTTCTAAAATATAACTCAAACGCACGTGCTATTTTTCTCATAAAAACATCGGAGACATTATCCATTCTCTATTTTAGGGTAATGTCTTCGACAAAGTAGAGAATTGGTAACGTCTCCGATGTTTTTTTCTGCAAAATGGCACGTGCGTTTGAGTTATATTTTAAAAAGAATATAGTGCGGCTAAAACGACACGGTTTTGATGGGAAAAAATGAGTAAAAAATCTGGTGTGGAAAAAAAATATGCCAAGTTAGATATTTTTGCCACATAGGATGCCATGTAAGCAAAAACTATTAAATTATTTTTTATAATTAAATTCATTATTTAAATTGATAAATATGTTAAATTTAAAATTTTATTAATGTAAATTTGATAGGTAAAGTTTTTTAATGTTTCAGGCCAAAATTTTTTTTGATACTTTAAATTTCGTAATAATTATATATAATTACTTTTTATTTTAATATATATATATATATATATATATATATATATATATATATATATATATATATATATAGCTAAATTAAAAAAATATTAAAGTAGTCTAAATTAATTTCGTGTTTTTGCAATTACCAATAATATAACAATATAAAAATTATTTATAGTCAAAGGTCGGTTATGATGGACTGCACAAGTAGGATTATATATGAATTTGAATATTTGATGGAGGAATAATTAAGAAAAAGCATAATGATTATAATTATAGTGTATGTAATGATTAATTTATTAATGCGCCATGCATGCCTAACAAAAGTTGCTACTCGAAACTTCTCTGCTACCTTCCATTATGACAAAATGGTTTAAACTTGCAGGAATTAAGAGAGAAAAACTTTACAGGAAAAAAATAAAATTAAATAAAATAATTAACTATAAATCATTTTGTTTTCCAAAATAATGAAGTCTGATAATTAATTGCTGAATTGAATTATGATGATGATAATAACAATATGATTCTAATTTCTAATAATGATTTATTATTGACGGAAAAGATTTATTTATTTCTAATCAAATTTTAAGGGTTTGATTTTTAGTTTTGGATATAGAATAATTTTAAATTTTTGGATTAGTTTTGTCTCACTCTTCGAAGTATTTATAATTCAACAAAAGAATTAATCACGTGGATACCTTAGTCTAAATAAAAAAGGCAAAAAAGTGCTTCCTACCCCTAACGTTTGATATCACTGTCAATTCTGTCCTCAATGTTTTTTATTATAAATTGTACTCCCAACGTTTTGTTTTTTTACCAATGCTATCCTTTTCACTAATGCTGTTAAATAATTAATAATTTATTATACATTCACACTATTAGAAAAATAGAAAATATTAGTAGGGGTGTTTGTCGGTTTGATTTAGGCGGTTTGAAGAGATTTTCAAACAAAACCAACTACTTTTTATTTTGGCGATTTGGTTTGGGTGGTTTGATTTTATAGCGTCAAACCAAACAAAACCATTAATGGTTGGTTTAGCAGTTTTGGGCGGTTTAATTTGAAAATTTTATATATTTAAACTCATCAACAAATAATAAGAAATCGAAACATTTCATTCACTAACAAGAAAAGTCATAGATTATCTTAACTAATTGATAATCAAACAACGTTACAATCAAAATAAAAAACACTTACATTATTTTTTCAAATTTAGTCCAAATAAATAAACTAGTTCCAAAATTAAATTAAAAAAAAACATTATATAAACTAATTAATTAACCAAATATATTTAAAAAAATTAGTAATTACGTTCCAAATATTCATATTTATATATAGCAACTCCCTCAATTACTTGACATAAGTTGGAGCATTAATTATTTTGTATTGCATGTTTGATGAATAATCTCCAAAAAAAGTTGTGGCATATTGAACTTATGACCGGCTAAAAATGTGAAATTGCAAATAACAAAGAATATATTCGATCAACGTCTTGCATAATACAAATCATATAAAGGTCTTTTTGTTCAATATTATAAATAATTTACACATATATAATATTATAATAATATTATGCATTTAAATAAAAAATTTATATTTATATGGCTGTGGACCCTTCCCGTCAACGGTCTCCCAAAATAGCTATTTAATTCATTAAAAAATAAAATAAAAATATGATGTGAGAAGATCATGGGAGAGAAAAAAATAAGAAAATAGTGGTAGTGGTAATTTTGTTTTTAAAAAATAATGATTATGGTACTTATCAAAGAAACTAATTTTTTAATCTTTAATTTATTATTTTACAATTAATAATAATTTATTTTATACTTTATAAATTAAAATTTTTTTTGACATACACGTACGTGCATGTGAAACCTCTAGTATATAATATGCACATATGTGCTATTTGGTTCGGTTTTCAATTTTAGAAATCGCAAATTGACCCAAACCGTTCAAAAATCAAAAATCCAAACCGAACTAAATCGCCAACTGGTTAGTTTTTTTATCGATTTGGTTTGCTTACGGGATATCGGTTTTATTCGGTTTTGAATTCATTATTCATTTATAACAATGAGAATTTTTTATTTATCTGATGCTAAATATTATTTAAAATCTTTTATTAATCATAATATTCCTAAATGACTCTAAAAATAATTTTCTATTATAAAAAAGAAGTATAAAATTATAGAAGTATGGATATATAAATTATAGCAAGTATGGATATATATAAAGGAGGATGAAGAAAGGGAAGACATGAAGAAGCCCCACATCCGGCATATTTGACCATGCAACCACAAAAGTGTACTCTTTGTGTCATAATTTCCTTAACTGTAGGTAAGGTCCATTCAGAGAAAAAAAGCAAAGTGAAGCAGCCTCCATCATTTACTTTAACCAACACTCTATTCATACCTTCTTCAATTGAACAAACCATGACTTTAATTAGTAGATTTTTTCCAAAATAACACTATATAGTTTTTTTTTTTTTTTTTTCGAGTACAGTGATCAGTTCTTTTGTTAATTTGTAGGTATCTTGAAGTGTGACACAATCAAATATCTAATATTTAGTCAAGGATAAATGAATTATTTTTACAGTACATTACTAAGCACTTTTCAATTTTTGCATTTTTTTTTTCATCATAGACAGTGCTTGATCATACTGATGAATATCATTGCCCCCACAAGAAGGTGGGCTTCATGTGTGGGCATGCAAGAGTACTGAAATCATGGTCTTATAGTACAATGGAAGAAAGCAATTTAAGGAAGAAGATGGTCACGGAACATAATTAATAACCCATATAAAACATGAAGTATTCCGAGTTCGGATCTTCTACTGTTCTAAGTTGTACTGTCCGATTTAGTTACGGTTATAACCGTGGCTAACTGATCAATAACCGTAGTCAAATGATCGGTTAACCATAGTTATAACTATAACTAAATTGGACAACACAACTTTGAACAACAAAATATCTGAACTCACCACACCAAACTCACAAAAATGGGAGCTTCTCACAAATTAACATTAAGCCTCATCAGTCATCAAACTTTATTGCAATTAATTAATAATTACACAAATACACATTATGATATTTCTCAAACTATAATAAGATCCATCCGTGGATTTACCAAAGAAGTGGCCGTGAAATACGTTGAAAGTCACTATTTTACACATAAACCTGCTAACGAGTTAATATGCAAAATAGTATATTTGCATATGCACTTCAAAAGATTCACTCTCAACCTAATTGGTTAGGATCAAGAGAGAAAAAGTTAAGGTGATATATATATATATATATATATATATATATATATATATATATATATATATGAATCCGGATCAGTTAAAGTATATAAAATATATTGTTTGTGTCATTAAACGAGAGTGTTACAATATAAATAGGAATCTCAATTTTTATCGGACGGTCTGAATTATGCACTTTATACACTTATACTTCACTGGATTCAAATTTATATATATATATATATATATATATATATATATATATATATCTCATGTGGACCATAGAGAGGATGGCCAAAGCTGTGCGTTCTTCACCTTAGAGACACTATTCAGTACACTTAATGGCGTCACATCTCCCATAATTATTACTTTCTTTGTCTCAATATCTATGCTAAACGACGTCACTCCTGTGTATACAATTCCCAAAATAGAAGAAAAATTACTTTCAAAATCCCAAAATTCCTCAAAATTATAATAATAATAATAATCTCACATCACCTTCCATTTTGGAAATGTGTTTTCTAACTTTGGCTACACAGCCCTTGCAATGCAATGACACCCTCAAAACCACAACCTATAAACAAAAAATAAGAAAAAAATGTACATAAGAGTCCCATATGTTATTCAATTCAAAATTAAATTAAACTAAGACTTAAATTAACATTTTATTCTTAAAAGATGCATTTTATTTCAATTTGACCTCTAAAAAATGAAAATGTCAAATTTAACCATTTAAGAATGTAATGTGTCTCAATTTTGTCGGTGAAAGATGAAAACATCAAATTTAATCATTGAAAAATACAAATTGTTTCAGTGTAATCTTTAAATTTTTCTATCAGCTATATTAATAAAGATTCTGAAGAATTAAACTTTTTTTTACGAATTCAAGAACTAAACTTAAACAAATTACATCTTTCAGCAGGAATTAAATTTGATACTTCTATATTCTAAGGACTAAATTGAAGGTAATTGTATCTTTCAAGAATTAAATTTAATATTTTTATTTTTTATCGACTAAATTGTGAAAAAGTACATCTTTCTAAGGTCAAAATAGTAATATTCTCTTACCTGGCTCCGAGATCGAACCGAAGAAGAAGACTCCAACACAGGAGAGTGACCATCTCTGTTATCATGAGATTCAGGCCGTGAAACCCAATCGACAAAAGGCGCGTCACCGAGGAGGTGTCGTCTGGACGAACCGGTACGGTACTCACTACTGTACAGTTCGTTAAGTTCAACGCAGCTATTTCTGCGTACGGCGTCGTTTTCCTTCTCCGCCGAGCTCTTCCTATGCTTCTGGAAATAACTATAAGGCCTTGGATTACTAGGCAGGTGAAGGGAGGAAGAACAAGGAACACGCGTTTTTGGGGTAGGGCGTACCGTAGAATTAGGGTGGACGTCCATACAGGAGATCACAGCCGTGGAAGCAGGGGAAGAACAGAATAGATCCATTCCTTTCATGATATATATGATAGAAAGAAAATGAATGAATGGATGGAAGATATGGCTTAGCTTTTAGAGAGTGTTTGTATTGAAGGAATTCTAAACTGCTTTTTTAAACTTTGGGAATGAGAGGCAGTAGGTCCCACTTTGAATGAAAGGGTGGGTTAGAAATGGATGATGATGTTGCCTCGGAAGTTGAAAGAAATGTGATTAATCGGTTTGATTTGATTAGTTGGTAAAATTAATGGGAAAAGAAGAAGAAGTTATTTTTGCTCTTTAAAAAATTGATCAATTTAGTATTTAATCTTAAAATTTTAAAAATAGATAGATTATATGGTCTTTAAAATTTTATCTTTATCAATTATTTAATTCATCGGACGTTAACTATTAACTCAATGAGTGATGTAACTGTATTTTGTTGTTAACTTACCAAACTGCCATGTGATGGTCAAGTTTTTTCTCTTTCTTCTTTTTAAATTATCTTTTGTTTATTTATTTTTTTTATTAATTTATCTTTAAAATAACATGACACTATGACATGACAACATAATCGGTAAGTTAACAGTAATATGTTAGTAATTAATAGCTACACCATAGCCCAGTTGTGGTCAGCCTATGGTGCTCATGTTTTCCCTGAGTGTCAAGTGTCTGTCACACTTTCTTTTAACAAGGCTCTTGCTCGCCAAGAAGGGAAGTGATGTAAAGTACTAGCATTGAGTAAAGGAAAATACTATAGAAAAAGTGATGAAAGAGATAAAGAAAAAATTTAGGAGAGAGAGAAAAGTATAATAAGAAATGTTTTTGGTATGTAAAAAATATGATGTAAAATTTTTTGAAAAAAATGTGAGAATATTTGGATTCCATTGTTTGATATTGTTACCAAATGTAGCCTTAGTTGGTAAAAATTTTGAAAGTGAAATTTTTTGGTCTTTGAAAAAATAAATTGATTATTTGGTGTTTAAATTTTTATATTTATTAATTATTTAGTTTATAAGATGTTAGTTGTAAACTTAATGAACCACGTAATCATTAAATATTTATGTTTATTATTAAATTATTTTGATAAACCCATTTTGATATTATAGTTTTTTTTTTTTTCGAGTACAGTGATCAGTTCTTTTGTTAATTTGTGGGTATCTTGAAGTGTGACACAATCAAATATCTAATATTTAGTCAAAGATAAATGAATTATTTTTACAGTACATTACTAAGCACTTTTCAATTTTTGCATTTTTTTTTCATCATAGACAGTGCTTGATCATACTGATGAATATCATTGCCCCCACAAGAAGGTGGGCTTCATGTGTGGGCATGCAAGAGTACTGAAATCATGGTCTTATAGTACAATGGAAGAAAGCAATTTAAGGAAGAAGATGGTCACGGAACATAATTAATAACCCATATAAAACATGAATTATTCCACCACACCAAACACACAAAAATGGGAGCTTCTCACAAATTATATTAACATTTTTTTTTATAAAACAAATTATATTAACATTAAGCCTCATCAATCATCAAACTTTGCAATTAATTAATAATTACACAAATACACATTCTCATATTTCTCAAACTATAATAAGATCCATCCGCGGATTTACCAAAGACGTGGCCTCGTATTTCACTATTTTACACATTAATCTGTTAATGAGTTAATATGCAAAATAGTATATTTGCACGCACACTTCAAAAGATTCATTCTCAACCTAATAGGTTACGATCAAGAGAGAAAAAGTTAAGGTGATATATATATATATATATATATATATATATATCTGAATCAGTGTATAAAATGTACCATTTGTGTCATTAGATGAGGGTGTTATAGTACAAACACAAATCTTAATTTTTATCAGACAATCTGAATTATGCACTTATACACTTACACATGATCAAATTTATATATATATATATATATATATATATATATATAACTCATGTGAACCATGGAGAGGATGGCCAAAGATTTGCGATCTTCACCTTAGAGACACTATTCAATACACTTAATGGCGTCACGTCTCCCATAATTGTTACTTTCTTTGTCTCAATATCTATGCTAAACGACGTCACTCCTGTGTATATAATTCCCAAAATAGAAGAAAAATTACTTTCAAAATCAAAAAATTCCACAAAATTATAATAATAATAATAATAATCTCTCATCACCTTCCATTTTGGAAATGTGTTTTCTAACTTTCGCTGCACAGCCCTTGCAATGCAATGACACCCTCAAAACCACAACCTATAAAATAAAATAATAAGGTATATTTTATTTTAATTTAGTCCTTTAACAATTTAAAGATGCATGTGTCTCAATTTTATCTTTGAAAGATAAAAGCATCAAATTTAATAATTAAATACTATAATTTATCTCAATTTAATCTTTGAATTTTTCTCTCAGTTATATTAACAAAAATTTTCAAGGATTAGCTTAAACAAATTGCATCTTTCAGGATTAAATTGAATACTTAACTTCTATCTTTCAAGGGCTAAAATAATACTAATTAATTGTACCTTTCATTCAAGAATTAAATGTATGATTTTTTATTTTTTAGGGACTAAATTTAGAAAAATCATATTTTTTAAGGCCAAATTAGTAATATACTCTTAAATTTACGATTTTTTAACATTTTATTCTTAAAAGATTCATTTTATTTCAATTTAATCCCTAAAAGATAAAAAGTCAAATTTAACAATTTAAGAATACAATGTGTCTCAATTTTATCGGTGAAAAATAAAAGCATCAAATTTAATCATTGAAAAATACAATTTATCTCAATTTAATCTTTAAATTTTTCTATCAATTATGTTAACAAAGATTTTTAGAGACTAACTTAAAACAAATTATATCTTTCAAGAATTAAATTTGATACTTTTATCTTTTAAAGCCTAAATTGAAAATAACTACGTCATTCAAGAATTAAATTTTGGACTAAATTGTGAAAAACTGCATCTTCCTAAGGTCAAAATAGTAATATTCTCTTAAATTAATTACCTGGCTCCGAGATCGAACCGAAGAAGAAGACTCCAACACAGGAGAGTGACCATCTCTGTTATCATGAGATTGAGGCCGTGAAACCCAATCGACGAAAGGCGCGTCACCGAGGAGGTGTCGTCTGGACGAACCGGTACGGTACTCACTACTATACAGTTCGTTAAGTTCAACGCAGCTTTTTCTGCGTACGGCGTCGTTTTCCTTCTCCGCCGAGCTCTTCCTATGCTTCTGGAAATACGGCCTTGGATTACTAGGCACGTGAAGGGAGGAAGAACAAGGGACACGCGTTTTTGGGGTAGGGCGTACCGTAGAATTAGGGTGGACGTCCATACAGGAGATCACGGCCGTGGAAGCAGGGGAAGAACAGAATAGATCCATTCCTTTCATGATATATATGATAGAAAGAAAGGAAGAAAGAAGGAATGAATGGAAGATATGGGTTTTAGAGAGTGTTTGTATAGAAGGAATTCTAAACTGCTTTTTTAAACTTTGGGAATGAGAGGCTGTAGGTCCCAATTTGAATGAAAGGGTGGGTTACATTGTGATGATGATGTTGCCTTGGAAGTTGAGAGAAATGTGATTAATCGGTTTCATTTGATTAGTTGGTAAAATTATTAAGGAAAAAAAAAGTTATTTTTGCTCTTTAAATTATTGATCAATTCAGTATTTAATCTTAAAATTTTAAAAATAGATAGATTATATGGTCTTTAAAATTTTATCTTTATCAATTATTTAATCCCTCGAACGTTAACTATTAACTCAATGACTAATGTAACTGTAATTTGTTGTTAATCAAGTTTTTTCTTTTTTTCTCTTTTCTCTTTTTAAATTGTCTTTTATTTATTTATTTTTTATTAATTTATCCTTAAAATAACGTGGCACCATGACATGACAACATAATTGATAAGTTAACAGTAATATGTTAGTAATTAATAGCTACACCATAGTCCTGGTGTGGTCAGCCTATGGTGCTCATGTTTTCCGTGAGTGTCAAGTGTTTGTCACACACACTTTCTTTTAACAGGGATCTTGCTCGCCAAGAAGGGAAGTGATGTAAAGTACTAATATTGAGTAAAGGAAAGTACTATAAAAAAAGTGAGAAAAGAGATAAAAAGAAAATTTATGAGAGAGAGAAAAGTATGATAAGAAATTTGTTCGCTATGTAAAAAATATGATGTAAATTTTTTTAAAAAAACGAGAATACTTAGATTCTACTGTTTGATATTGTTACCAAACGTAGCCTTAGTTGGTAAACTTTTGAAAGAAATTTTTGGTCTTTGAAAAAATAAATTGATTATTTGGTGTTTAAATTTTTATATTTATTAATTCTTTAGTTTATAGGATGTTAGTTGTTAACTTAATGAACGAGGTAATCATTAAATATTTATGTTTATAATTAAATTATTTTGATAAACCCATTTTGATATTATATTTTGGGTATAATTTGCATTCTACTTATTATTAATGATTTCCCTTAATTAAAATTTTTTAGTGGGGTATTTAATATTTAGAAATTTTAAAAATTTAATCAAAATAATTATTTTAATATTTAAAAATTTCATCAACTAATTAAATGAAAGGTGTTCTTATGGGCTTAAGGCACTGGCAGCTTTTATTTAATGCCTTTTGTTAATTAGAATTTTGGTTAAGAATTTCTTGTTAAAGTATTTAATAATTTAAACCATTTTCTTAGGATGGTGGTCAACAAAACTCTTATTTAATTTTTAAAATCTCTTAATTCAAAAAATAAATAGTTCATACCATAAGTTGTTGTTTTGACTTGTTATTTGTCTTATTGGATCATGAGTAAATTAATAATTTGATTATGAGTAAGTTGTTATTTCACTATTTTATACATTAATCTGCTAATGAGTGAATATGCAAAATAGTATATTTGCACGCGCAAATCAAAAGATTCACTCTCAACCTAATAGGTTACGATCAAGAGAGAAAAAGTTAAGGTGATATATATATATATAAATCCGAATCAGTTAAAGTGTATAAAATGTATCATTTGTGTCATTAGACGAAGGTGTTATAGTACAAACACGAATCTTGATTTTTATCAGACAACCTGAATTATGCTCTTTATACACTTACACATTCAAATATATATATATATATATATATATATATATAGCTCATGTGAACCATGGAGAAGATGGCCAAAGCTGTGCCTTCTTCACCTTAGAGACACTATTTAGTACACTTAGAGCCTGTTTGTGCATGCTTATTTCATAAAATAAGTGATTCTTAGTTGTAGCAGAATGTACTTTTTTAGCTTTAAGCAGAAGCTAGAAATTGGAGCTTCTTTTTCTAGCTAGTAGTAGAAGCTGAAATTTAAATAATTTATGACAAAAATACCCTCTATAAAATTTAATATTTTCCATTATACCCTTTATTAATTTAAACTTAATTTTGACCTATACAACTACAATTTACAATCAGTCTCTTTAACGTTGCTCCTCCTCTTCCTTCACCATCTCTCTTCATGCCTTCATCTTCTTCCTTCACCGTCTCACTAATAAGAAATATTAACTAACATTTTAATATAATAATAAATATTAATTAATAAAAAATTAAGATTGGGCATCATCGGCCCGAGTCTCTTCGTTCACCTCCTTGAACCCCTGGTCTGGCTCACCTTCAACTTTGGCGATTGTTTCCTCCTCTGTGAGGGAATCGCCAGAATTAACCGGGGTCCAACCGGTCAACCGGATTGAACCGTCCAACCGACGGTCCAACCAGTCCAATTTTTTTTTTATATGCAATAATTTTTTTTTGCTGTCTTTTACTTCAAAACAATAAAAAAATAACACCAGAAAAGAAATTAGAAAAGTCTTAAAAATTAAAATTTAAGAATTTATGATTATCAAGAATTTTATGCTTGGTTTGATCAAGTTCTTTCAGAGTTTGACAAGTCTTGAAAATTAAAATTTGAGAAGTTATGTAATTTAAAACTTCAAAATTATGTATGTTGAAACTTAAAACTTGAGTAATGTCATTTTATATATTAAGAATAATTAAAACTAATCAGACCATAAACTAAACACTTATCTAAATCTTTGTCTGATTCGATTCTTACAACATTAGTTCCAATAACCATTTATTCAAATACATAAAACCATAATGAAAACAAGAGAAATAGCTGGGACGACCTCGCAAGTACGTTCGTCAATCATGGGCCCAAATTGATTGTATCACATATGGGCCTTACAATGGGAACACACACTAAATCATGGGCTCGTGGAACTGTCAAACCGGGCCTCTCATCCACATTAATGATAGCATCTTCTCCCTTCAAAATACCCCCATGGGGGCCCACCACTTGGAAATCAAAGCACTGAATGAGAGCAGCAACTACAGCAGGAACCTCTTGCATGGCCAAGGTAAGCCCAGAGCACATCCTTCTTCCACTTCCAAACGGCAAATACTGAAAATGCTGTCCCCTCACGTCCAATGGGCTTCCACTCGCACTCCCTCCTTTGGGCTTTAAGAATCGTTCGGGCTTGAAGTCCAATGGGCTTTCCCAAAAGCTTGGATTCCTTCCCATGGCCCAAACATTAACAATAAGCACAGTGTCCTCCGGAATCACATAATTCTCAATTGCACACTCTCTTGTGCACCTTCTGATAACCAAAGGCACTGGTGGGTGTAAACGAAACGTTTCTTTTATAATAGCTTGGATAAAGGGAAGATTTGGACCGTCCGATTCATCAACAACCCTAGAATCTCCGATCACCTCATGAATCTCTTGGCGAGCCTTTTGCAATATTTTTGGGTGGTTCATGAGCTCCACTAATGCCCATTCTATTGCGACGGCGAGGGTATCCGTCGCTGCTGTGAAGAAATCCTACAGAAGCCCATCATATATAGTAATTATTAATTAACCAAAAATATTTAAGATTTGCTCACATATACTAAATAGTAAATACTAACATATGAAAACTTAACTGGCCTTTTTATGTGACCTTATTGGCTATTTATAAATTGGCCAATCAAATGCTGCTTTGCTTTTATTTTCCTTAGTTTGAAGCAGCCATGCAAGGATTGATCAAATTAACTAAAAAAATGAATATATAGAATAGCTTAACATATTATTATAAATTAATCTCATAGATTAGCGTCACTTCCATAATTTACGTTCAAAATATATATGTCAAGATTCTGGTGTCAATTACAACAACTAAATTAATAAATAATATAATGTTCCTAATAAATTAAATAATATTATTAACTATATCGCTTGTTATTAACAAATGACATCAATTGGTAATTTTATCATTTAAATTTGGAAATCAAACACACACACACACATATATATATATACTTTTTAAATATTATAATTCTCATAGCATAATTTAAAGTGCAAAAAGGAATTGAATTGCAATAATATTTGTTCTTCTAGATTTTAAATTTGTGAGATTCAAATGCTAATTATAATTGGCCAATCAAATGCGCTACTTGCTTTTGTTTTTTTCCTAGTTTTGAATCTTTGATGCTGGATGACTACTCTTCTGTAACAATGACATATTATCATAAATTAATTCCTTAAAAACATTTTTGTTTGTTTGTTTGTTAAGATTAAGGATCAGATTCTTTGACTACATACACTAGGCATAATAACACCACACACAAAATTATATATACAATAAGATATATTATACTTATTCGGTCAAAATTCTAAATTGGTCCCTTATGTTTGCACGAAGTTTTATATTGGTCTTTTATGTTTTAAAAAGTTTAAATTGGTCCTTTATGTTTGCAAGAAGTTCCAAATTGGTCCTTCCGTCCAAGTCCGTTTATTTCTTCCGTTAATTGCTGACGTTGCGTGCTGACGTGGACATAGCATCTCTCCTACGTGTCCATTTAAGCTGACGTGTCATGCCACTTCATCATCTAATATCATATGTGTTGACGTGGCATGACATGTCAGCTTAGATGGCCACGTCAGCACTTAACTTGAAAAATTGACGGAAGTGGACAGAATGACCAATTTGAAACTTCTTGCAAACATAAAGGACCAATTTCAACTTTTTGAAACATAAATGACCAATATAAAACTTCGTGCAAACATAAAGGACCAATTTGGGGTTTTGACCTACTTATTCACACACACAATAAAATAAAGTATATAGTAATTTTATAAAATCTATAATTACCATAGAAAATAATTTAAAAGGTAAGGGTTTGTTTGTTTAGTAGAATGTTGGAGAGAATGAGAATGGAAATGGAAATGTTGGAGGGAATATAAATGTCATGTCAATGTGATGTGAATAGAATAAAAGTTGGTAAAATGATATTTTACCCTTATATTAAAAGTGAAAATTGAATAAAAGTGGTTAAAAAAATAAGGGTAAAAATATGATTTTTTTATATTGCAAAATATAAGGTTGGTTTGGTAAAAAAAATATTGAAGGAAATGGAAAATGTTGAATTAGATTACCTAATTGATTATAGTTACTAATAAAAGAATTGAAAGCAAGTAAGGTATAATAATTAGTTAATTTAAAATATTTCCATATGCATGCATGAAAAATAGTGCAAGAACCTTTTTGAAAACATTCTCGTTATATGTAGGATTAAAGAATGAAATAATGCAAGAGAGTTTACCATGACAAGACCCTTAATGTGAGTCCTATTAATTTTGATCTCCGAGCTCTCTTTCTCTATATAATTAAGCAAAATATCAAGAAAATCCTTAACCCTACCATCTTCTTCTTCTTCTTCACTACCTTTCTCCATCCTCTCTTGTTCACGTTTTGTAATAATCCTATCCACCAACGAATCAAACCTCATAAACAAATCCTCAATTCTCTTCCCATACCCTTGGAAGTCCACTATCCTCATCATTGGGACAAAATCACCAACATTAAACTCTCCGAACATCTTCGTCACCTCACGAATCACATCCCTCGCCTCCTCGGATTCTCCCAACATCATCTTAGATATCACGCCATTCGTCAGCTTTAGCAACTCCTCCGTGACATTCACGGGCTCGCGGGCCCGGGCCTTCCGGGCCACCAGGCCCATGAGCCCGTCATACTCTCGGGCCCGCATGCTCTTGAAGTTGTTGGTGCCTCGGGAGCCAAAGAGCTCATTGAAGGCGAGCTTCTTGACGAATTTCCAGTACGGCCCGTAAGGGGAGAAAGCGAGCGAGGCATCGTAAGTGAGGCGTTTGATGGCGGCGGACTCGAGGCGGGAGCTGAAGGAAAGCTCGTTGTCTTGGAGGAAAAGTTTGGCGTAGTGAGGATTCGATACGACGACGCATGGGACCGAGCCAAAGCGGAGAGAGAAGAAGGGGCCGTACCGGAGGGAGAGGCGGTGGAGGGAGTGGTGGACGAGGGAGCCGAGGAGGTGCAAGTGGCCGATGATTGGAAGGCGCGACCACGGAGCCGGAGGGAGGTGGTGGTGGTGGTGGGGTTTGAAGAAAAGGAGGAGAAGAAGGGATGAAAGGAAAAGAGTGAGGAGAAGCACACATGAATCCATGGTCTCACTTCACTCTTAATTACTAGCTTGCCTTTAATATATATATTTGGTGATGGAAGGCAATAATGAAGTTGCTAGCTAAATGAAGAGAGTTTATATAGGCATGCAAGTGAGGGTTGTTGGAGCCCAAAGAGTTTTAGAAGTGGATGTTTAGTGGTACGATAGTACTGAATTTTATTATATTTTTTTAATTAATTGGTTCTTAAATTATTCAAGGTAGGCTATTATTAATGTGAATTTATATTAATATTAATAAATAATTTTATATGATTAGAGAAATATATTGAACTTTAATAATACAGTACCACTAAACTTTTATTTTAGATTTAGCCGCCCTTTGAAGAAGAGCTTTGATAGGGAAGAATGGTCTATGACTTAGTCAACTTTTATAGTCTATGTCATTTATTTTTTTCTATAATGTGGGATTTTTTTTAAAAAAAAATAGTCACACTCATGAAACTAACGAGTTTTAAAATTTGGGAACAATGCCTCTGAAGATAGAAAAGTGGGTTCCGCGCTTAGTCAAATCTATTTTCAAAATAGAAATAAATTGTATTAAATATTATGGATAGTACTCAATCGCTAAATATCTTACATATGGATAGTAAAATTTAAGTATTCATCGAGTATTATGCACATTTAGAATTTTGGATATATATCATCTTCGGATAAATGAGTGGATAGATATTATAACCAAAATTGATATATATTATAAAATATAATTGATGAACCAAAAACATTTATGGACTTAAGTTATTATTTTAATATGTCAACTAATTTTGTTTGATCAATTGGATTTGATAATATTGGGTATTAAATTTGGTATGATGGATGTATGGTAAATGGGCTTGATAATGTTGGGTATTTGGTGTGATGTTTGTATGGTCTTGGCCCAAAATATATGGTAAGGCCCAAATTAGAAAAAGGTAAAGAATTGGCCCATACATTTTGAATCATGAGTTTGTCCTTGTTTCATCCTATGCTTATCACATGGGTATGTAAAAAGTGTACCTACTTTTCCCTTAATTCATGGATCTGACCACAAAAAGTGGAGTAGGTGGTGTAGGTAACTATTGTGCAGACCTTGTAGAAATAAAGAGGAAGTGTAACCTTTACTCCATCAAAGAAACCATGCATAAAAGGAGTAAGAGAAAAAAACATATCCAAAATGCTTATACTTCATCCATTAGCTTTTCTCTCTGCAAGTTCAGCGCCGGAAATATGCAAAGAGATTCTCACATTTAATAAAAAGAAAGAAAGAAAACGAGGAGATTCAAAATGGATGAGTAACGGCTAGCTTCCTGCTCTCTCTCTCTTTCTCTGAGTCCTGCGCTGAAATTCTGAGGTGCATTAAATGCAGAAGGCTCCAACGACTAGAAAAAGATGGAGAAGTTCAAATGCTTGGCTCCAATGTTTAGATCTCAGCTCTGCCTATTTAAAGCTATGAGAGAGGAAGCTGAAGTTCTCAACTAAGTGTTCCAAGCTTTCAAGAGTGGCAAAAATCTTCTGAGTAAGGAAGAGTCTGAGTGACTCCTGTGTGCGATTCCTGTGTGAATCCTTGTGCTGTAATTTGTAATAGTTATTAGTTGACTGGATTTATTTTTCTTCTTCTCTTGCTTGTGATAAGAGTTTAGTGTTTGAAGTATCTTGGGTGTAAAAGCCTGGGTAAGGGCTGATTCTTGTTGGGTGAACAAGGTTGCAAAAAGATATTCAACCATTAAGTTCTTGTGTGAATCCTGCTGAGGATTGAGGTCGTTAGAAGAAGTTAATATACTGAGTCTCCTGCGATAAAAGCCTTGAGGTGGCTGATCCTTGCAAGGTGAAGCAAGGTTGCAAAGAGGGAACTCTTTATATTAAATTCTTTGTGTATTGAGAGTCAGAGTCCTGGTGAGGATTCTGGTTGAAAAAGGAATTAATACTTGGAGTGTCCTAGTGGTAAAAGCCTTGAGGAGGTTGATCCTTGTGGTGAAACAAGGTTCTAAGAGGAACTTCAAATATTAAGTTCTTGGGTCTAAATCCAGGGATTAGATTTTGGAGGATTTAATATACTAAGTTTCTTAGAGGTCAAAGCCAAGTAAGGAGGCTGATCCTTGAGGAAGGTTCCTGGAGAAACTTATTATATTAGGTTCTAAGTTTGTTGTTGAGTTGAGTCCTATATTGCTGTAAGGAAAGTGTAAAAGCAAGTGTGCTTTCCCAAAAAGGGTTTGGGTTACTTGGTTGTAAGAATTGAATTGAGTAATATAGGCCTTCTAACTATTTGGTTAGAAGGGGAGAGGACGTAGCTATTCAAGCAAACTTGGGTAGTGAACCTCTCCGGCAAAATTGTCTGTGCAACCCTTCCCTTATTCTGACTCCTTAATTCAAAGAAAATGATTTTCATAAGAGTTCTAAATTAACTAAGAGTCCTAATCGGAATGAAGTTTTTCAAAGAGTTAAAATTTGAATAAACCAATTCACCCCCCTCTTGGTTTATTTTCTGGCTAACAATAATTATATAGTTTTTTAAATATATATAATATATATGTTATTAAAAAAAATCAATTTTATGTGTTGTTATTGAACTTGCTGCTTTTAATTTTAATTTATAATCATTATGTAGGATTTTATATAAATAATTTTTAATAATCATTTACAATAATTGAAAAAAAAAATTATTTGGTGGAGAAATATTTTATCAGATATTAGATATGGGATAATTTGTTTATAGGGTACTTAATTAGTATGCTCCCGTATATATCAATACTTGTTCAGCCTTTTAAGATAGGGTAAAGTACTTTTGGTACCCCCAACGTTTGCGCGTTCGGTCAAATATATTCCAAACGTTTGATTACTGTCAAATATACGCCCAACGTTTCAATTTTTAGGCAATCTTACCTTTTTCACTAACACCGTTAAAATAGTTAACGGTTTTTGCTGACTAGGCATAATATGTGGCATTAATATCTGACTGGGATCGATTTTTTTCATTTCATATTTTATTTAAAAGAAAAAGAAAAAAGAAATTGTTTAAGTTTAGGTTTTGAAGAAGCACGTTTTCTTATTTTCTTTTTTTTAAATAAAATATGAAATGGAAAAAATTGATCCCAATCAGATATTAATGCCACATGTTATGTCTAGTCAGCAAAAATCGTTAACTATTTTAACGGTGTTAGTTAAAAGGGTAAGATTGCCCAAAAATTGAAACGTTTAGGGTATATTTGATTGCAATAAAACGTTTGGGGCATATTTGACCGAAGGCGCAAACGTTGAGGGTACCAAAGCTACTTTACCCTTTAAGATATTTCAAATGTTTAGGTATCAAATTAATGTGGAATACAAATATGAACAAAATTTTTTATAAGTTTAGTTAGGGACTTAGGGATCAAATATTAGATGTTTTAGATGGAAATGGGGATAAACTAACGAATAAACTAAATAATATTGTTTTTCACCTATGCTGAGCTAGTTTCTTTAAAGAATAAGGTTTGCAATTTTCATTTGAAATTCAGCTCATGAACCTATATATGTTTTTTTTTTTACTATCATAATTTAACTTTGAAGAAATTAAGTTGATTATATTATTATTTGAACTAAATTTAAAAGAATAATATGCATTATTAATTGATATTTTGTGAATGTTTAAATTTTTAATGATATTATCTTATCTATATTTATATGGCTGTGGATCCTTCCCGTCAATGGTCTTCCAAAATAGTCATTTAATTAACTAAAAAAAATAAAAAGATGATGTGAAAAGAATATGAGAGAGAGAATATAGGAGAATAGTTGTAATAGTAATTTTGTTTTTGAAAAATAATAATTGTGGTAGTTATCAAAGAGTTATCAAAGAAAATAACTTTTTAATCTTTAATTTATTATTTTACTCGGGGTAGATCAGAGGAGAACGTGGTCGACCCACGTTCTTGCGCCGGGGGCTCGACCCACGATCTCTAATGCGGGAGAGCACACGAGTGATAGTGGGGAGAAGCCACATTCGGGGCCATTGAGCGGTGCCACGTGTTATTGATGATCTGTGGTTCGTTTAACCTTCTAGAAGATCAGTGTCACGTGTCTCAAGGAGGACATATTATGAAATTACAATAAGTAATGTTC
The DNA here is from genome assembly GCA_014851425.1 of Senna tora. Lineage (NCBI taxonomy): Eukaryota > Viridiplantae > Streptophyta > Magnoliopsida > Fabales > Fabaceae > Senna > Senna tora. Next base: position 9,046,936 of record CM026266.1, read on the forward strand.
ATATATGAAGAAAAGTTATTTATCTTATATGATGTTAAAATAATTAGAGAAATTGAATAACTATGATTCGAATTTGAAAAGCAAAAGCTTCGAAGTTTCTAACGAAGGTACGGCTCGGGCGCGAAGGCGAAGGAAAAAAAGGAAACAGTTGCCTTTGGTTTAATTTTCATCTCCATAATTTCTACATGTCCTTCTCACGCTGAAGAATAGTACTAGTGGGCTAATGGCTACCAAGAAATTATGGATATATTTGGTCCGAAGAATATAATGCTGAAAAGAATGGAATAAAAATATAAATGAGAATGAAAATGTGATGCGATATAATGTAATATAAATAGAATAAAATTTGATAAAATAATTATTTTATCCTTATATTAAAAATAAAAATAAATAAAAAAATAAAGACAAAAACATAATTTCATCAAATTATAAAAAAATAATATTTGTTTGGTATGCATTATCCATGGATCATATTTCTAATTTTAAAGGAAAATTAAAAACAACAAAATTGTGGGAGGCGATATCGTTTGGCTGTTCCATGCATTTGAATCAGTCCAATTCCATGCATGATGTAGATGTACAACCCTTTGATATATACATGTAACTTGCAAGTTGTGAACATCTAATAGTCATTTGTATCTTTCTTAAGAAAAATAAAATAAAAATGAAAAATAGTCATTTGTAATTCATCCATAACAATATTATTATGGTTATTAGATATTTGATTATTGGGGTCATAAAATATATATTTAATAATTAAAAAATAAAAAAACAAAATATGATGGCACTACAAGAAATATGAGTATTTTTAACATTTTATATTTCGATAGTCACTTTATTGAAAAATGTATTTTTTTTCAACAATTAAATTTTAGCCGTCGAAATACGTTGTTGAAAAAAGATAATAATAGTATTTTTTACGGTAAAAAAGTTTTGATAATACTTTTTCTAACAATACTTTTTTCAAATGTATTGTAAAAAATAATATTATATATTGATAAATATCGACAATAGTTAACCGTCAAAAATACTATTATTGACTTTTTTCAACAATTTAATTCAATAGCAAATATTTAGCTATTGAAAAAAATGTACTTATTTCGACGGCTAAAATTTAATTATTGAAAAAATATGTTTTTCAATAATTAATAGTAACCGTCGAAATAGAAGTTGTTGAAAATACTTATGTTTCTTATAGTGTGAGATGATTTAAGAGAGAGAGAAAGTAGATATGAGAAATAAAATAAATAATTTTTCATTATTTAATTTTAAAAATTAAATATACTATCAAATATCTTATTTTTTGTTATTTGTAAATAACCTTATTATTTTATATTAATTATAGTTTTTTTTAAATATAAAAAATATATAATATGCACATACTTATGCGAGCCTCTAGTCTTTATTATATGGCTATTTGATCTTTTGATAATTGGTATCATAAAAAACATATTTAATAATTAAAAAATAAAATCAATAAAGAATGGAGAGGTGTCAAAAATGAGTTAAGACCTATGGATCTCCCTGTTTAATTAACCTTCAAAATTTATAAGGTTGGGTTGGAAAATTATAAACCCTAATTAAAAACATACAAGTCCAGCCCAACCCTAAAATGAATAGTGTCTAATCGGACTAGAATCGCACCGAGCATACTAGCCCAGCCATTTCTATTTTGCAAAATTTATAGAATCAATTAATGATATAAATTTTACCTCAATTCAAATTATACTAATTATTTTGACGTTTTATTTAATATATCTAATTATTTTAGTTCATATTTCATTGATACATTTTATTATTTTCATTCATATTAAAAATGTTAATTTTCTTTAAAAAAAAACGGCCAGCCAACTTAGCCTAGCCTTATGCTCTAATAGGGTCGGACTGTGCTAGAGAAATTTTAATTCATATTAAAAATAGACTAAGGCATCTCAACACAATCCCAACTAATAATATAGGATTAAATCGGATCGAACTAGTTCATTTTGAGAGCTCTGAGAATGTGAGAGAAGATGAGAGGGAAAGTAAGAATATATAATGGGTAGGATAATTACTAAAATTGTGAGAAAGTAAGAATAAATACAAACAATTTTTGTAGGATGTCTTGAAATTTTGATGAAGTTTTAGTTTGAACAGAACTAAATATAACAATTGAAGTATGAATTTGTAGAGTGCACCCTTGGAATCATTAGATAAAATTGATGCAATATAAATTCGGATTTCAATTCTCATTGGATTGTCTAAGATCATGTTTGGTTTGCAAAATTTATAGGAAATGTAAAGGGAAGTGTATGACTCATTATGTTTGGTATGAATTTGAAGATATAAAAAAGAAATTTTTTGTTTCATGTAAATAAAGAAGTTTTTTTCCTTGTGTGAGAGGTTGAGAGAAAGGAAAGTGCATGTAAAATGATTATTTTGTCCTTAAAAAATGTATGGTAGATATAACAAAAGGACAGAAAAGGTATTTTAGAGTCCTGGTGAGGATTCTGGTTGAAAAAGGAATTAATACTTGGAGTGTCATAGTGGTAAAAGCCTTGAGGAAGTTGATCCTTGTGGTGAAACAAGGTTCTAAGAGGAACTTCAAATATTAAGTTCTTGGGTCTAAATCCTGGGATTAGATTTTGGAGGATTTAATATACTAAGTTTCTTAGAGGTCAAAGCCAAGTAAGGAGGCTGATCCTTGAGAAAGGTTCCTGGAGAAACTTATTATATTAGGTTCTAAGTTTGTTGTTGAGTTGAGTCCTATATTGCTGTAAGGAAAGTGTAAAAGCAAGTGTGCTTTCCCAAAAAGGGTTTGGGTTACTTGGTTGTAAGAATTGAATTGAGTAATATAGGCCTTCTAACTATTTGGTTAGAAGGGGAGAGGACGTAGCTATTCAAGCAAACTTGTGTAGTGAACCTCTCCAGCAAAATTGTGTGTGCAACCCTTCCCTTATTCTGACTCCTTAACTCAAAGAAAATGATTTTCATAAGAGTTCTAAATTAACTAAGAGTCCTAATCGGAATGAAGTTTTTCAAAGAGTTAAAATTTGAATAAACCAATTCACCCCCCTCTTGGTTTATTTTCTGGCTAACAATAAATATATAGTTTTTTAAATATATATAATATATATGTTATTAAAAAAAATCAATTTTATGTGTTGTTATTGAACTTGCTGCTTTTAATTTTAATTTATAATCATTATGTAGGATTTTATATAAATAATTTTTAATAATCATTTACAATAATTGAAAAAAAAAATTATTTGGTGGAGAAATATTTCATCAGATATTAGCTATGGGATAATTTGTTTATAGGGTACTTAATTAGTATGCTCCCGTATATATCAATACTTGTTCAGCTTTTTAAGATAGGGTAAAGTACTTTTGGTACTCCCAACGTTTGCGCGTTCGGTCAAATATATCCCAAACGTTTGATTCCTGTCAAATATACCCCCAACGTTTCAATTTTTAGGCAATCTTACCCTTTTCACTAACACCGTTAAAATAGTTAACGGTTTTTGCTGACTAGGCATAATATGTGGCATTAATATTTGACTGGGATCGATTTTTTTCATTTCATATTTTATTTAAAAGAAAAAGAAAAAAGAAATCGTTTAAGTTTAGGTTTTGAAGAAGCACGTTTTCTTATTTTCTTTTTTTTTAAATAAAATATGAAATGGAAAAAATTGATCCCAATCAGATATTAATGCCACATGTTATGCCTAGTCAGCAAAAACCGTTAACTATTTTAACGGTGTTAGTTAAAAGGGTAAGATTGCCTAAAAATTGAAACGTTTAGGGTATATTTGATTGCAATAAAACGTTTGGGGCATATTTGACCGAAGGCGCAAACGTTGGGGGTACCAAAGGTACTTTACCCTTTAAGATATTTCAAATGTTTAGGTATCAAATTAATGTGGAATACAAATATGAACAAAATTTTTTATAAGTTTAGTTAGGGACTTAGGGATCAAATATTAGATGTTTTAGATGGAAATGGGGATAAACTAACGAATAAACTAAATAATATTGTTTTTCACCTATGCTGAGCTAGTTTCTTTAAAGAATAAGGTTTGCAATTTTCATTTGAAATTCAGCTCATGAACCTATATATGTTTTTTTTTTTTACTATCATAATTTAACTTTGAAGAAATTAAGTTGATTATATTATTATTTGAACTAAATTTAAAAGAATAATATGCATTATTAATTGATATTTTGTGAATGTTTAAATTTTTAATGATATTATCTTATCTATATTTAGATGGCTGTGGACCCTTCCCATCAATGGTCTTCTAAAATAGTCATTTAATTAATTAAAAAAAATAAAAAGATGATGTGAAAAGAATATGAGAGAGAGAATATAGGAGAATAGTTGTAATGGTAATTTTATTTTTGAAAAATAATAATTATGGTAGTTATCAAAGAGTTATCAAAGAAAATAACTTTTTAATCTTTAATTTATTATTTTACTCGGAGTAGATCAGAGGAGAACGTGGTCGACCCACGTTCTTGCGCCGGGGGCTCGACCCAAGATCTCTAATGCGGGAGAGCACACGAGTGATAGTGGGGAGAAGCCACGTTCGGGGCCATTGAGCGGTGCCACGTGTTATTGATGATCTGTGGTTCGTTTAACCTTCTAGAAGACCAGTGTCACGTGTCTCAAAGAGGGCATATTATGGAATTACAATAAGTAATGTTCATATATGAAGAAAAGTTATTTATCTTATATGATGTTAAAATAATTAGAGAAATTGAATAAGGTGGATGTAACAAAAATGATAAAGAATCTATGTTTTTTTAACCATTGCTTCCTGAATTTGATCTATGCTTAGGTGAATGAAGTGATATCCGATGAAAGGGTTTCTCCCAATAGTAAGTTCGACATTTTTTGAGGAATTAATTATCATGATTGTTTTAATATAAAAATCGCCAAAAATTGATTACAACCACTATAAGAAAAATGAATTTTTTTAATAACCTATATTTCGAGAGACACTTAATTATTGAAAAATATATATTTTTTAATAATTAAATTTTGACCGTAAAATAAGTTGTTGAAAAAAATACAATGATAGTAGTTTTCATGATAAATAATTGTTGATAATATTTTTTTGACAATAATTTTTGCAATAATAATTTTTTCGACGACCGTCATTAACAAATGTATTGTCAAAAATAATATTATTGACAAATATCAATAATTATTAACCGTTAAAAATACTATCATTGACATTTTTAATAATTTATTTCGATGGCCAAACCCTAAGATACGAATTTGGGAACTAAGATAGGAAGGGGAGGGGAGAGATTAGAAGAAAAGGGAAGAGAAGGGAATGTTAACTTTCCATATGTTATTCCCTTATTTGGGTGTTGATACCTCCTCCAAAATACCTCAATTTGGGGTACCTTAAATTTGTGAAGGGAAAGGATAATGAAGGATTAATGCTTGATCTTCCATTATCTTCTCTTTCAATTTTCAATTTTCATCTTCTCAAATAAGAAAAAGATATCTTGAAAGTATTCCCTTCTCTTTCCTTCATCTCTTTATTCCCTAATCCAAACATTACCTAAAACTTGAGATCTCCTGTGCATGCATGTTCCACTATCATGCTGAAATAACTATGATTCAAATTTGAAAAGCAAAAGCTTTGAAGTTTCTAACGAAGGTACGGCTCGGGCGCGAAGGCGAAGGAAAAAAAGGAAACAATTGCCTTTGGTTTAATTTTCATCTCCATAATTTCTACATGTCCTTCTCACGCTGAAGAATAGTACTAGTGGGCTAATGGCTACGAAGAAATTATGGATATATTTGGTCCCAATAATATAATGCTGAAAAGAATGGAATAAAAATATAAATGAGAATGAAAATGTGATGCGTAATGTAAATAGAATAAAATTTGATAAAATAATTATTTTATCTTTATATTAAAAATGAGAATGAAATAAAAATGAATAAAAAAATAAAAACAAAAACATAATTTCATCAAATTAAAAAAAATAATATTTGAAAAAAAGGAAACAATTGCCTTTGGTTTAATTTTCATCTCCATAATTTCTACATGTCCTTCTCACGCTGAAGAATAGTACTAGTGGGCTAATGGCTACGAAGAAATTATGGATATATTTGGTCCGAAGAATATAATGCTGAAAAGAATGGAATAAAAATATAAATGAGAATGAAAATGTGATGCGATATAATGTAATGTAAATAGAATAAAATTTGATAAAATAATTATTTTATCTTTATATTAAAAATGAGAATGAAATAAAAATGAATAAAAAAATAAAGACAAAAATATAATTTCATCAAATTACAAAAAAATAATTTTTGTTTGGTATGCATTACCGATGGATCAGATTTCTAGTTTTAAAGGAAAATTAAAAACAACAAAATTGTGGGAGGCGATATCGTTTGGCTGTTCCATGCATTTGAATCAGTCCAATTCCATGCATTTGAATCAGTCCAATTCCATGCATGATGTAGATGTACAACCCTTTGATATATACATGTAACTTGCAAGTTGTGAACATCTAATAGTCATTTGTATCTTTCTTAAGAAAAATAAAATAAAAATGAAAAATAGTCATTTGTAATTCATCCATAACAATATTATTATGGTTATTAGATATTTGATTATTGGTGTCATAAAATATATATTTAATAATTAAAAAATAAAAAAACAAAATATGATGGCATTACAAGAAATATGAGTATTTTTAACATCTTATATTTCGATAGTCACTTTATTGAAAAATGTATTTTTTTCAACAATTAAATTTTAACCGTCGAAATATGTTGTTGAAAAAAGATAATAATAGTATTTTTTACGGTAAAAAAGTTTTGATAATACTTTTTCTAACAATACTTTTTTCAAATGTATTGTAAAAAATAATATTATATATTGATAAATATCGACAATGGTTAACCGTCAAAAATACTATTATTGACTTTTTTCAACAATTTAATTCAATAGCAAATATTTAGCTATTGAAAAAAATGTACTTATTTCGACGGCTAAAATTTAATTATTGAAAAAATATGTTTTTCAATAATTAATAGTAACCGTCGAAATAGAAGTTGTTGAAAATACTTATGTTTCTTATAGTGTGAGATGATTTAAGAGAGAGAGAAAGTAGATATTAGAAATAAAATAAATAATTTTTCATTATTTAATTTATTATTTTAAAAATTAAATATACTATCAAATATCTTATTTTTTGTTATTTGTAAATAACCTTATTATTTTATATTAATTATAGTTTTTTTAAATATAAAAAATATATAATATGCACATACTTATGCGAGCCTCTAGTCTTTATTATATGGCTATTTGATCTTTTGATAATTGGTATCATAAAAAACATATTTAATAATTAAAAAATAAAATCAATAAAGAATGGAGAGGTGTCAAAAATGAGTTAAGACCTATGGTATCTTATAAGGTTGGGTTGGAGAATTATAAACCCTAATTAAAAACATACAAGTCCAGTCCAACCCTAAAATGAATAGTGTCTAATCGGACTAGAATTGCACCGAGCATACTAGCCCAGCAATTTCTATTTTGCAAAATTTATAGAATCAATTAATGATATGAATTTTACCTCAATTCAAATTATACTAATTATTTTGACGTTTTATTTAATATATCTAATTATTTTAGTTCATATTTCATTGATACATTTTATTATTTTCATTCATATTAAAAATGTTAATTTTCTTTTAAAAAAACGGCCAGCCAACTTAGCTTAGCCTTATGCTCTAATAGGGTCGGACTGTGCTAGAGAAATTTTAATTCATATTAAAAATAGACTAAGGCATCTCAACACAATCCCAACTAATAATATAGGATTAAATCGGATCGAACTAGTTCATTTTGAGAGCTCTGAGAATGTGAGAGAAGATGAGAGGGAAAGTAAGAATATATAATGGGTAGGATAATTACTAAAATTGTGAGAAAGTAAGAATAAATACAAACACTTTTTGTAGGATGTCTTGAAATTTTGATGAAGTTTTAGTTTGAACAGAACTAAATATAACAATTGAAGTATGAATTTGTAGAGTGCACCCTTGGAATCATTAGATAAAATTGATGCAATATAAATTCGGATTTCAATTCTCATTGGATTGTCTAAGATCATGTTTGGTTTGCAAAATTTATAGGAAATGTAAAGGGAAGTGTATGACTCATTATGTTTGGTATGAATTTGAAGATATAAAAAAGAAATTTTTTGTTTCATGTAAATAAAGAAGTTTTTTTCCTTGTGTGAGAGGTTGAGAGAAAGGAAAGTGCATGTAAAATGACTATTTTGTCCTTAAAAAAATGTATGGTAGATATAACAAAAGGACAGAAAAGGTATTTTATACTTTTATCTTCCATTTCGTTATATTCTTCCCACCATATCATACAACATTACTCTTACACTACACATTTCATTTCCCTGCATATATACGAAACACACTTTTTATCACTTACTTCCACTTTTACTTCTATTTTCACTTCCCACCAAATCACCCAGCTCCTACAAAATATCACCTAAATGATACATTTAAGAAAATATGCACTTAATGAGATCTACATACGTTTGAAGTACAGCAGAAGGACAATTTAAGAATTATACTCTAGTTTTTCTTGCACTTTAGTCCTTCTTGACTCTAAGAACTTGAAACTAGCCAACAAATTCACTTTAACCCCAATTTCTCCTGGCAGTAAGATTTTGGCATGAAATAATTAATTCAGCAAAAATCCTATAGCCAAAAAATATCCCTTTAAATCCCTTTCCATGAGTGTCAAATGTATGTTTGGAAAAAATTTCACAGTTGTTGATTTTTAATGTGTTCACAAGTCAAATATATATATGCGCCATTAATTGAACCCCCATTAAAACTATTCAAACACTCACCAAACTTTCTTAGAAGTACAAACTACTCTTTTAATTTATCAAACTCAAGTAATTTTATCAGAATTTATTTCCATGGTTTAAAAGTTTAAGTGGCTTAGCTTATAACATTAAAAAAAAATATACATTTTAATTACTCCTCCAAACTATACCCAAATAACAAATTAATCGGTCACATAACTAAAGTCTTTTTTTAAAAAACTTACACAAGTATTTTTGGGTTAAAAAATTAACAAAATTTTAATATGTGCCCATGATATTATAATTTACTTTGCATAAACACGAAGAATATATATATATATATTCTTAAGTACATTACAAATCTCCACTAATTAATGCGCCTATATAAGAGGAGCCCTAACATCTCAATCCTTGAATAATCTCTCATTCAAACTAGCCAACTTGAGAAAATGTTGTCTTGTTAATCATTCTTCCGTTCTTTACAACTTGGGACATTACTATTAAAACGAATTATATCCCCTCAGATTTCCTTCCGGGATCGTCTCCTTCCTTAGCTCGGTTCACGGAATATCACTATCAATTATTTTATAATTCTTTTTAAAATCCAATTTTTTTTTTTTATAATTTAATAGAGTAATCCGGAGCACCTAGGTAACATGCTATATAGGGTATGAGGTAAAGTGTATTTTGCTCTTTTATTTTGCAGTTTATACTACTTGCGTAGAACAGACAAAATAGGCTATCCCAATCGATCGAGAACAAGGGAAAATAGAGGATATTGCTTCGAAATATATGTTCAAGGATTCAATATGTTATACTTCAATTTATTATTTGAAGTTAGACCAAGATCCAATTTCGGGTCATTTCTTGGTGAACATAATTATGTGTATATATATATATATAATCTCTTCGATCCCTTCATTTATGTAGCAATATTGGAAAGTACATGGAAGTACGTAGTTGGAAACCACATACATGCATGGTCCTTGAGCATGTTGGACAAAGACAGAAGATAGACCTTCCACCTGATTAACAAGCAATGAAAGACAAATATATATATATATATATATATATATATATATATATATAAAACATATATCATGTCTTCATTCAAGACTTTTCTGTTAGTGAAAGTACGTGGTGGCTGTATGATTGTGAATATTATTTATACTAGGAAATTTATACGACAATTATAGGTCAAATACTCATTTTAGTCCCTTATTTTTTTTGCTAGTTTTATATTGGTCCTTTATCTTTCAAAAGTTTCAAATCGGTCCTCTATCTTTACAATTAGTTTCAAATTAGTCATTTTGTCTAACACCGTCAAATTTTTCCGTTAAATGATGTCGTGACATGCTGATAACTTTTTTTTAAAAAAAATTATAATTTCACCCCTTCTTCAACCTCAAAATATGGGATATATTCTTCGCTTCAACGGAACTACTTTTTTCTTTCTTCTAGTGATTTCCAGTAGACATTTCTTTTTCTCGCGCTGTTATGTCACTACGATTTTCTCCTTTCGCCCAATGATTCTTCAGGTAACGAGTTTGTTCCCAACGTTTCCTCTCACCTTCTCGTTTACATCAATCGTTCATTTCTTAAGTTTGGTTTTCTCCACTTCGTTTTTGTAGGGTTCCTTCGCTGCCTTTCACGTTCCCTCTAAGATTTTCGCTTGTTCTCATCATGTTTCTACAATTTCTGGTACCTATGGGAGACCCCCTAATGAGATTTGCGAGTTCTAATGTTTCAAAATCTTCTAAGGATCTTTGACCTATTCCCCGGTGTAGTTTGAGGCAGTCCTTAGTTCTTGAAGACAAGAGACCACCATCTCCATCTGGGACTGGTCCATAAGGTGCGTTCATAGTTATAGGGTCGAGATCTCAGAGGCGATGCCGTCTGAGGAGAGGGAGGTTTCCTCCATCGCCTTGTCTGAGATTAATCTTTCAAAGTTGGTTCAAGAGTATGAAGGGATGAGCTGAGCTAGGGCTGCCGCTTGGGATCCTGTTGCCCTTTCGCGCGTTCGGCGTGTTTCCCCTTTTTATGTGCCCGAAGAAGATGATGAGCTCGTGGAGAGGGATGAGGAGGGGAAGCTCTTGCTGCTTCTCAGAATGCCTTTTCATTGCTTGGATTGGGCTGTCAGGTCGCTCCATGTGGTTGAAAGCAAGCTTTAGGGCCCGGTGATGCTTCGTAAATTTTGGGACAGGGTTTTGGCTAATCTCCTTGGATCAGAGAGTTCTGTGATCTCGGGTGATAATGCCAATCCTCTGCGATTGTTGTCTTATGAAGGGACTATGTTTATGATGTATACGTATGACATGGAGTCACTTGGTGTGAAGCCTTCGTTAACCAATTTTGAAAGACGATCATGAACTGTTTGAACGTTTGTTCGACTCGGCTTATTACTGCCAACGATTGGACGGTTTTATATGGTTTCCAGCTTCAATGCCATCATTTAAAAATTCTGCCTACGCTCAAGGTGTTTTCAAATTTATATAAGTGTCAGCCGAGTAGTAAAGGGCATCTTTGGCATTTTTAGAAATAGGGTGACTCGATCACATGCTATTCTTGGGGCTTTGCCACTAAAGTATGGGCTTGGCGGGATTCATTTGTCTGTATAGTCCTGTTGAAGGGGATTCACCCATTTTGGTTGGATGAGGCAAATTTTCCCTTGTTCTCCTTAGTTTGGGGTCAAGCCAAGGGCCTTCCCTTGTTCTTAAAGAATCATTGACACTGAGCGAGTGGTAGGTCGTAGCTCATATGTCCTAATAGCCATAAGTTGTGAAAGATCTTCCTCGTGTGTTTTCTTTTGTTTTTCTGTTGTAATTATGCCTTTTGCTTCCTTTGTCTTTGTTTGCTAACCTCTTGGTCCGTTTCCTTGTGCAGGTCACGTTTCTCAAGTGGAGTGAGCTCATACTTTTACCCTTCAGCGCAATTCTCCTCCAGCAGCTGTGGGCAGTAGCTCTGCAGTAGACCTGATCACAGGCCTTAAAGCCCGCCCGGCCTGTTAAAATGCTAATATGAGCCGGAGCCTGAAAGCCCGTTTTTTAAAAAAGCCCACAAAAATACGGGCCGGGCTCGGGCTTTTTTAAAGCCTAGCCCGTATATATACTTTATTTATATATATATATATAATACATTAAAATAAATAAAAAAACTCAATCTAGTATAGAATAAATACCAACCTAATTGATAACTTATTTTAATGTTTGATGTCCAAGGTCTTGTATTTAATTCATTCAATCTTACATATTTGAACATTTCAAAAATTCAATCTTAGAGGGGAGACTAGCTTCTAACTTTCAATTAACTAGCATTACACTAATTTTCCTAGAGTGCGTGTACCATTTTATCTTCACACAATCCATTAGCAGCAAATTTAAGCTCTCTTAGAGTGGGTAATTTGTTATATATTCTGGATACAAAATATGTATATATATATACATATTTTGTATCCAGATTCTAGAATATATAATATATTTTGGACACAAAATATGTATATCTTTATATATATATATATATATATATATATATATATATAAAATACAATAAAAGATCTATTTTTAAGAAAAAAAGTATTTTTTTGTATCTTAGATGAAACATGAAACAAACTATAAAAAAAAATTATGGTACAAAATATGGTGGCTCGGGCCCTTTTTTCATTTATACGGGCCGGGGCCCGGGCTTGAATTTTTTTAAAAAAAGGCCGCAAGCCCGGCCCGTATTTTTTAAAGCCCGGCTCGTGATCAGGTCTACTCTGGAGGTGCTACTACTCGCACCTCTATTACTGGTCTGGCTCGTTTTGGTGCGAAGGTGCTGGGTCAGGCTTCTATATAGCTTTGGGACCTTCTTCTTCGGTGGTCCCCCCCAGCTCTGTGCGAAATTTGTCCTCGAACTCTCTTCTAGCTTCTCTAGGGGTGGAGATGATGGTGCTGCTTCATTGAAGCGGAAGCATGGACAGGATATAGAGGAATGAGAAGAAAGAGATTGAAGAAGGAAAAGAATGCCAAAAAGGGGAGGGGCCTAAGTCTTTTTGGTGAGGGCAACTTTGCCCTTTCTAGTGATGATTAAGGAGGATCACAAAATCGTGGCCTTCAATTTTGGCTGTCATGAGGTACTAAGGTATAGTGAGCGCAATTGCGAAATGCTCCTTCAAATGGTTGCGACCCATTGGGAACTTGCATACCGCTATTCAGAGCATAAGGTGCAGGAGTGTTCTTTATTTTTTCCTGGCTTCTCTTTACTTTTGTTATGTGCTTTAACGCTTGCAATGTCACCAGGCTTTGGTGTGCTCGCTTCTGGACGAGGTTACTCACATTAAGGAAGAGGTGACTTCCTCCAAAACTCTGTATCAGTCTTTGAAGTTGGCTCATCATGGCTATCAGAATTGGGAGCACTAGCTGATTGATAGGGAGCGCACGAGACTAGGAGTACAGCTCCAATGCTGATCTTCGGGCAGAGCTTAGTATAAGGCGCAGGCTGCGCTGATGGCTACATTGTGGTGTCATGATGCCCTTACATTTGTAGACACCCTATTTTGTCCAGGTTTTCTTTTGAAAAAAAAAGAGCTTAAAAATAAATAAACTACAAAAATATAAAAATTTCACTCTTTTGTCAAAAATAAGAAAAGAGAAAAAATATAAGATAGCCCACTCCTAGTTCTAGTGGGCCAAGCCCAAAACACTTAAGAAAACCCTAGCTTATAAAAAGGAAGAAGCTAGGTAAAAAAAGTATAGATGGAAGAGGAGTGACTAGGTTAAAGAAGGAGGAAAAGGCTAGAAAAGGCAAGAGGAGAGGAGCCAAACATGAATAAAAGATTAATAGGGAACCCTAGAACAAGGAGGCCAAATGATAACCAAGGGACTATCTCTCTTTCTTACCTCTTCCTATTTCACTCAATCTGGCTGGTTGTTTTCTAAATTTTTCCTTGACTTTTATAATGTGTTTTATAAACTTTTAGCATTTTTCCCTTTCTCCTGAAGACCCTAGGAATCTCTCAGATTTCTTTGTGAACTTAAGAATCTTCTAATGTAGTCAAGTGATTTTTATGAAACCCTCTGCTCGAACTGATTCTGAATTCGAGCAGTGTGTCTTCGACGCAAGATTTTGATTTCAATTGAACTCCAAATGAAGTGATCTATTTTTTCCCAAAACTAATCATCCAGAGCTTTCTAACCATAGTTCATTTGTCAAAATCTATTGAGTACTTTATTCCCAGTATTTTTTACAAAATCGATTTTACAGAACACATTGCAGAGTAGGGGTGTTGATCGCACCCAAAATCAACCTAACTTTAGGGTGTTAAATAACATAAATTATAGATAAAATATATGATTTTACACCAAAAAGGTTGAATATTTTGACATAAGGAGTAGAGCCGAAAATGTGATAAAATACCCATAAAAAGCATTATTTATTGATATTTTGGATTATCCGTAAAATATGTAGAATATTGGATATGTGCATTTGATGTTTGCTGAGTGCTGCAGGCTTAACAGGGATCAACGGGAAGAAATACTCCAAGTATAGGAACCGGATCCAAAGAAAGAACTCGTACCAAGGCTTAGGAAAAGACCAAGTCAAGAGAAGAACGGAGCATTCACCACGGCAAGCAAATTCACTCGACACAGCAAGCAGAAGGACACTCGCCACAGCGAGCATGCAGTCACTCGTTGTGGCGAGCCAATTTACTCGCTGCAGCGAGTGTACAGCTTAAGTGACATGATGACATGGACAACAACTTAATGGACGAATTTAAGAAAGGCTCAAGCATACAAGGAGTTGGAGATGCTTTCAAATTGGTTTAAATTCAAATATTAAATTTTATATTAATTGATAGTTATCTCCATCTCATTCCTAATCAAACCATAGGTCCCGGAGCAATATATATAAATAGATGTACAAAGTTGAAAGGCGATTCAGAATTCCCATATATTTAGTATAGTAGAGCGTAGAAAGAATATAAGCGGCTAAGTTCTTCTTGGGTTTCTAAGAAGAACTAGTATAGGCATGAGCCGATGGCTCTTCATTAAGGTTTATTAATTTCATTCTGCTTTTATATTTATCCTCTCTAATTAATTGATTGTATTTGCTACATATCACATGTCATTAGTTTATTTGATTCTTCTGTGAATGGGGCATGTTCTTAGTCTGCCGGATCCATCATATTGGGTCAATAATCATTAATTATGTGGTAGGGTACTTAGGTCTTCTGGTTTCCGGAATTCAGTACAATTACTTAATTGGGTTCATGATCGTATGCATCGCTTATTGCGATAATATTAGTTTAAATTTATTGACCCGGTCGGGCGATTGTTTGTTTAATAATATCATAAAATCTCTTGATGCGTGTTATTGATGTTCCCAGTCAGGGATAACATTCTCATTAGATAGGCTTTCGTATTGCATGACTATCATTAATAAGATGAATTTAACAATGAATTAATTATACTTGAATATCTTTCGATTGGTTGTGATTGCTAAGTTCTATTCTTCTTGAGAACCTGTTTCATTCTATATTTCATACCCATCCCATCCTTACTCATTATGCGAATACCTACTGGTTTTGGATACTAACTAATTGTAGGTTCAATACGAAAATTCCGTGAGAGATTCAACCCTTGGGTCGGCCCTGTACTACTCTGAGGTTTTATTTTATCACAACCGTGACGACCGGTTGGAACCTCGATTCGGAGTGACTCGAATTCGTGAGCGATAAGGTGTACATTCCCCGGGTCGAACCGGGTATTGGCCTGACCTGAGACCTGACCTGACTTTGGCCGGGTCGAGCCGGGTATTTTCTTTTTTTTTTTCTTTTCAAATTACATTAATTAAAATTTGACATATTTAATAATTTTAAAAAATAAATTTATTTAAGTTAAGGTTATATATTGTGTCTTTTCAATTAATAATCAATAAAAAATAAAATTATACACACAAATATTATATATTTTACATATAAAAATACTTAAATAATAAATATAACAAAATTTGTTTTTAAAAAAAAGGAAATGGGTGTACCCTGGGTTGGGTCTGGTTTTGGCCAGTCCGAACCAAGACCCAGCCAACCTGACTCGATGGTAAAAAATGTGACTGGGTTGGGCCGGGTTGGTGAACACCCCTATTGCAGAGTGACATCCTGAACGTCACTCCAATTTGTGAAATTAGTTCTTCCTCTGCACAACTCCTTTTTCATTTATTTCTGTCCCTAAACCTTTATTTGTGTCCTGGAAATAAATGATAAAAATATCATGCCTTAATTCTTTCGGAATGATTTATGGCATATTTATTTATCCCAAAATACCATTTAAACAGTTTCTGGGCAATTGTGTTTTCAAAGACCATATCTTACAAATTATTAATGATTTTGGGACAAGGTCAGTGGGGGTATGTAGGTAAGATCTAAAGCTTTCTCACCATAGGTTTTGACATTTTTCTATAGTTTGGAAGTGGTCCTGTCTGATTTTTCTTTAATATCTAGAGTCAGGAAAATACGCATAAAAAAGGTTTTCTTCGCTTTTCTTAAAAAATAAGCAAAATTGGTATAAGGGTCGCAACCCCCAATGCTGACATTAGCTTTAATTTCTTTTTAATAGGAAATATGAGAAGCATGGTCTCAACCCCCTTTAGCCCAAGGTCTCAAACCCCAATGCATTTATGGCACTTTATGAGTCTGTTTAGGGCTTCTGGGGTTGCTACCCCTCGCCGTCACAATCGCGACCCCTGGTGCATTAATGGCCATTATGAGGCTAATTCGACCTTGAATATTGGGAACCCTCAGACTAGCTATAAATAGCAAGTCCCACCACTGTTGTAAGGACGATAATTTTGACTCCGAAAGGCGACCTCATTATTCATGTTTGCGATGTCCTTTAATCCAGACCTGATTCTGGAAGCCTTATTTGAGGTTGTAGGTCGCGACCACTAGTGTTCATAGTCGCGACCTCCAGAGGTAGAAAACCCGAGTTTTTGTTTTGCCTTATTCATTTACTAGTATTAATTTAATCCTATGATTCTGTCCAACTGGTGTCACCGAGGATTCGATACTCCTACAAGGACATTGGTTTACATGCCACTTGCGCATGCGACCTGACGAGCATCACACACCCTTACTTGTTTGTTTGTATGAATGCATGGTAGATAGGTGACGAGGAGCCGATGCTCCTATAGGAAAAATGTACTTGGACATCGTCTAAACGTTGTTTGGTGAGTGTCCCCCACCCACACACATGTGTTCTTCATTAAAAACGTGAACTTTAATCCCTCTTTGAGAGTACGTAGGCCCCAAGCTTTCATCCTGTGTCAAGTTCGCCTTTTCCTTTTCTTCTGCTTTGTTCTTGATCCAATTATGTTAAGGCCAAACTAATTTAAATATTAATCTTGGTGTAGTTGTCTTCAGATGGTAGAAGAAGGGTGCCTAACACCTTCCTCTCATCTCAAATAGACTCCCGAGCCTAACTATCTTTGAAAACCCACTTTTATTTAAAATTCGAATTGTTTTTCCTTTTCCAAGTTTTGTGGAAAACTTGGTGGCGACTCCTTGAAGCCTGCCAAGTTGCAAACTTCACAGCCGAGTATTCTTACTTTAATGTGGCTCGACAACTACAGCTTAAGAACCCTCTTCTCCGGGTCGATCGTTAGATTACCCGAGCGAGGCATTTGGTGCTGAGATTAGGGTGAGAGATGAACAGAAGGATGGGGCATTTGAGCTGATGTATGATGCTCTGGATGGGCTTCGTGCCTCTGTCCTTGGCAAAGAGGAAGCTCATGCCAAAGTTTTTGGGGATTTCACTGTTGTTGCGGGTGCGGTTCTTTTGCCCGAGTCTGCGAGCGGCGGCATTGTAGAGAGAGAAAGCCATCACTCCTGATAATGCTGACAACACTGAAAGTTTTGCCTAGTTCTTGGTAGTTGTTTTTGTTTGTTTGATCTTCTTTTGCATTTTTTCTCGAACTTGGTCATTATTTTACACATTTTTCATTTTGTTTTGGTTGTCCTGGAATAGTTTAGATAAAATACTTGATAATTTTACGTTTCGGAATTGTCACCTTTTTCTGGAATTTGCATTTTCTTTTCAAAGTGCTATTCTAGCTTTATCTTTTTGGTACTACAAGCTATGACACAGAGGGCCTTCCTTAAGTTTGGCTTATAGGATATTTTGGAAGGTTCATGCTTCTTTTTCTTTATTTGCACCAATTTTGCTTATTGCTCGAGCTTGGTAGCACCATATTGCTTCTTCTGCCTCGTTCTAGGCTTTTCGTGTTTGCAAATGCCTTTACCTATCTATTTTTCCGTATGCTTTTTTGTGGTCTTTGTAGTTGCTGGCTTTTTGTTGGTTGAGACTATATATATATTCGACTATTTGATTTTTCTTTGGCACTGTTCCGCCTTGTTGAGCTTAGAGCCATTGTTTTTAAGCTGTAAGGCTTATTTTGAGGTTCTTTTTCCAACCGGTATTGGTGTGTTTGCCTTTGAGTGTTATGAGGGTTGCTTCCCCGCTTGTTCTAAATAGCCGAGCCGAGTATTATTGTTCTAGACTTTATACATCACTGCTCCTTCAACGACTTCTGTTGATTCGCTGGTATACGCGTTCAACCATGGTTTGCCGTGTTTCTTTGTTGGAGTGTTCGTCATCTAGTTTCTTTCATTGTTAGAATAAGGGTCTTGTTCTCATCAAGGGATCGACATTCGATTACCCATCTTTTTAGGATAAGGATTTTGTCATTAAGGAATCTTCATCCGATTACCCACCTTGTTAGGACAAAGATTTTTTCATCAAGGGATCACCATTTGATTACCCACCTTGTTAGGACAAGGATTTTATCACCTTGCCATGTGTAATTATTGCCTTGCTTCGGCTAGTTTTCTCGCTTTGCATCCTCTTGCAATTCGTTATAAGTTTTGTAGTAGTTTTGCTCTGTGAATGATAGGAGGGTAGTTTCTAGGGCTCCAACTCACACACCCTGTTCATGCATTATTTTGTAAACCATAATGGCATCTCTGCCCGAGGCTCACCTTGATAGATAGTAGGGGTCTGAGCGACCACCCCATTAGGCTTTGGCCTATGGAAGTGGACCACTCGATCCCACCTAGATTTTTACTTAACATCGAGGGTCTACCCGCACTAGCATTCGCTGTGGCAGGGTCTTCCTTCGTGGTGGGGTCGCCACTTTCTAAAGGTAGGGGCAATCTAGGAAGCCTTTTCTAGTATTTAGAACTTAACCTAACCCTACATGGTAGCAGACCCTAGAGGCCACCTATCATAGGACATCCAGTTTTTAACCCTAGGGACTGGCCCATAGGTCGTCACGTGGAGCAAAATCCCTTGCATGGCATGCGTCATTTCAAATACAGTCAGTCAAGTGAAAGAGTCGCGAGAAATGGAGTCTACACGTTTTTACTTTCGAGTCTTTGATTTATTTCTTTTGCTTCTACATTTGGATGATTGTATTCGGATGGAATTTCAGGACATGAGGCCCAAAAGCGAGTTTAGTTATCACAAGGGAGTTCGGGGGTATCTCTGCTTGCATTGAGCTTCGAGGCTTAACTTGGAAAACGTTGTTGTCATCAGGGCCGTCTATGCTATTAGACACCTAGGATGAGAATCCATGTCTATTAAGAACCCTATTGCTTGCACTAGAAACTCATTACCTTATGACAATTATTTACCTTATTGCCCACCTTAAGGAATGACCCTCTTAGTACATTTTGAACCTTAGTTCTTGCACTAGGGAATGACCCTTTTGAGGAAGTCCTTATCCTAGACTTGTCATGAATCCTAGGGCCTAGCCCGCATTAGGAAATAATCCTCTCAACTCATGCCTAAATATCAGTGCGTGCGCTAGAAAATCATTGTCCTAGGCCAAGTCTTGTATCCCAATGCCCGCGTTTGGCATCACATGGTGAGAAAGGTTGTCCGTAATGCACTATATGGGTACCACTCTACTAGAGACCCCGGTGCCCACCTAGGGAAATTTTTATCTCAGCCCATCACTACAACGAACTCCAATGCATGCATTAGAAGATTCTTGTTATAGCTTGAACTCCCAAAACTAAGGGGTCCTCGACCCACGTTCGTTTCAAGCCCAGTGCCTGAACTGGGGAATCCCCATTTTTAGCTCGTGACCCCTATAAGTTTCAGTGACCACACTGGTGAATGTTCTTAATGCATGCTTAATACCCTGTGCCTGCACTGGGAATCATCCACTTAGGGTCACATTCATCTTGAACTTCAAGAAATCTTTGTCTTAGGTCATGTTCTGATCCCCAACACTTGCACGAAGAAGTCATTATGCTTGAAATGGGGAATAACTTGTTTAAGGAGTCGCTATCCTAGGACCATCTTGAGGCTCAATGCCTGCACTGGGGAATCATCATCTTAGTGTGGACCTAATACGTTGGGAAACTATAATCCATCCCAGTGCTTGCACTAGGGAATCTTTATGGTGGCGTCAAGGGTGATAAGAAAAAGATGTCAACTCTTATGGCGTTTCGTAAGAAAGAAGAGCCACTTATCACCATAAAAGTCTTAATGGAACAGAATTCGCTAAACCTCCTTTGGAGATTGGCTGCTCCTTTACCAAAAAAGCCTCGATACCTGCACAATGTGCTTAGTGATTTTGTAAAATGGATATCGACTCGTGCCCTATTGAACGCTATAGTTTATGGAAGCACGGAGAAGATCTGATGTCATCCAAATGCAATCATAACTCATAATCATGCATTTCTCCTTAAGGGTTTATGCTGGAACGCTCACCATAGGCACCAAACATAACCCCAAAGAGCCGAATGAATAACACTTTCTTTTTCCTTTCTCAAGTGTAGACAAGACCGCACAACCAAGCCGCTATACAAATAATGGCCCGCTTTTCAGCCATTGTTGCTTCGCCAAAGAGGAGCAACATACGAGACCGAGTTAGAAATAACCACAATCAGACACTACCCAATTTTGAGATGTCAAGGACCGAGCTATTCAAGGTTTTGTGTGACAGGGGTCTAATGTATCCATGACCAGGAAAAATATAGGCGGCACCATTGCCAAGATGGTTTAAACCTGAGCGGCTCTGCATTTACAACCAAAATATCCCAAGACACTCCATTGAGTCTTGCGTACCCTACAAGAATCACGTGTTGGCCTTGATCGATACAAAGTGGATTGACATGCAAAGCCCCAACATTGAGGAGGGGAGTCAAGAAGAGATTGGCAAAAGAACTCAAGAACCTGAAGAATTGAACTTGAGGAAGTGCACCCTAGAATTTAAGGAAGAAAATCTTGGCCTAAGAGAGGAAAACTGAGAACTTAAAAAAGAGGCAAAGCGAATTCGTGAAGAACACTTGTCCCAATTAAGAGGTCTAATGGTCGATGTGAAAGCTCTGGGGAACCCGTGCCTGGCCTTGAGTAAAGCAGTAAGTGGAGAAAACCTTGTCAATGCCATTGAAATTGGGGAATCAAGCTATAGAGGGCTGTCTTATCTGGCGCTCGAAGGAAGAGGCGACCCTGAACAATTGGGAGGCTAATCAGATCCTGTCAGTGTTTAGTCACGAATAATCTGGAATTATGAATAGTCTAAGACCATGCCCTGGGTCTAGGCTATGAGTAATCTGTAGAGGGCATATCGGTGTTTTTAATTTCAATGATTAATAAAATTGACTTACATTTTCCTTTCAACTTTGTGTTAGCTTCTTTTCTATTCTGCTCTTCTTTGTTCATCCTTTGTCACTTTTTTTTATCCCTCAGGGAATTAGATTTCTCTGAGATCCCATCTAACATGGTGATCCTTGAGCTGAATCACGACCCCAGTGTCACTGGTTATATGCATGATCATCATACGATGAAGAGACTCCCCACATTTCCACCAAAATGGTCAAATCAGACAAAAGGGGGATCCTTTCCCACAGAAAGCTTAGGGAGATCATTAAATTGGGAACTGAAGTAGATAAAGGACATGATCATGGGCAATCCAGAACAAAGTAAATTTTTTGTCCTGCTTTATAGTGGCTTTCACCGGACATGCCTGGGATAGAATTTGAAACTGTGTCCCAATTCTTAGTTATATGGAGTCCAAAAAAAAAGGGCAAGAATTGAGGCAGATGAAACCCAAAATCAAGGATGAGGTTGATGAACGCGGCCTTGTCGCGAGGCCAGCACCAAACAAAATTAATACTAGAAAGTGCAGCGTGGCACAACCTAGGTCAATTCTCTCTCGCGGAGCCTATGGACTCTATGGACAAATATGCACAATTAACATAAAAAGGAATGTCTTTGAGGCAATTTAACAAACACTTGGTGTGCAAGGAAACTAAATGGAATTAAATGCAACTAAATAAAACTAGAACTAACACTTTTTGGGATTTTCAATATTTTAAGAGCTAAAGTAAATTGAAGTGAATGAAGTGAGATGAGTATGCTTTGTTGGAGAATGCTTTGGGCTATCCTTGCTCTCTAAAAATTATGGAGTTAATCAATGAGGAACCATTTTTCTAATGTAGTTTAGTGACCACTAAACTTAGGTAATTTAATTAGAGAATGCAATTAGCCAACCGGACAATTAACAAGCTTAATCAAATACCATCAATGAAGTAAATGGGAAATTTAACATAGACTTGAATTCAACTCAACAAATACCATTGTCATTAGAGTGGCTTCCACAATGAATCAAAAATTACAATAAGATTCAACCAAATCCAATGTAATCAAGACCCACAATGGGAGAATCAAAATACAAATCACAAGTCTATTTAAATTCCTAATATCCAACTACAACCAAGTTAAGTTCCACAACCATGGAACCACAATCAATACAAACCCATCAATATCAACAAGATACAAATGAATCTATAAAGAGAAGTAGAAGGAAAATAATAAGAACTCCCTATTAAGTGCCAATGTGTCATAGCTCAAGCCCTAATCATCCTCCTCCAAAGCCCAAGAGATTTAGCTACTCATGGATGGGAGAAATGCTTCACCAAGCTCCTCCAACCCTTGCTTAGCCATGGATGGTGATGGAAGTTGCTGGTTTGTGGAGTGATAGTGGTGGAGAATGAAGAAGATGAAGAAAAATGGAAGTAGTGGCTGAGTTGTGGAGAAAGACGTAGAAGAGAGAAAAATGAGAGTGTATGTGTGAGTGATGAATGTGTTAACATCCGTGGGTTTTTCTCCAAATTAGGTTAATTGGGTGTAGCTTCAGAATATTCCTTCCTAAGATGCTCCCCATATGGTAAAAATACTGAAAAACTTGGCCAAAATCAGATTAGCTAAAACAATCGCATTTCTGACTTTGCTGCAGGTATGCACGCTGGCGGGGTGCAACTTTAATGAAACTGTGCGTTTCCATTTTTCAGCCGGATTTGCACGCTGGCAGGTTGCAATACTTGCACCCTGGCAACGTGCAGCTCAGTAGTAGGAATCAACTTTTTTGCAGCTTCATTCTAGCTTCAAATTTTTCCCTCGGCTTCGCTTTCCAGCTTCTTAATCGGCCTCTAACACTTGAATCCTTGCTATTCCTCAACCTAGTTAACCTACAATTTAATAAAAAAACAATTGTGATGTTCTCAAATTAATAAAACTCGAGAATTATCGCAATTTAATCAATAAAACCATGGAATTAGGAAGATTGTGATTTAAGTCCCTAAGTTCCCTTGAATAACATTAAAACATGCATAATGACTGTTTAAACTCAATAAAAGCTTGCCAATTGTCAAAGGATACATGGGTAAATATCGGTATTATCAGAGGTGCAGAAGCAATGGGATGAGGGGTTCTTGAGGCCGACATTGTTCCCAAGAAAGATGGCAAGGTCCGCATATGCGTCAACTACAACCATGCATCACTAAAGGATGATTTTCTCCTCCCACCCATATAAGTACTAGCTGACAACACTGCTAGTTGTTACCGATGTCATTCATAGGTACCTAAATCAAGTACTAATGCACTCTGAAAACAAGGCAAAGACCATTTTCATCAACCAGGGAGGCCCAATATCCCTTTCGAGCTAAGGAATGATGAAGCCACATACCTGTGAACCATGATTGCACTTACAAGGAGGTCGAAGTATACTTAGAGGACATGGTCGCCAAGTTTGTCAAAGGTAAAAGCCTCATAAAGGTACTAAAGAAGCTGTTGCATGCTCTGAAAGCAGTTGGTAAATTACAAAACTTTATCGTGGGCCAAAAAGGGATCGAAATAAACCCAGACAAAATCAGAGTCATCCAAGATTTGCCTACCCTCGGAACAAAAAGTAGTGGGTTTTTTGGGGTGGGTTAACTACATCGATCGCACCACTCTTCAACCTCAAGAAGAACCCAACGACAGAATACAACGGAGAATGGTGACAGGCCTCTGGCTCCTGCGGCGTGCAGAGGCAACCAAGGCCATTCAAATTTTGAAAGAGTTCCATCAGGTCTCTAGAACCCATGCAAATGGAGAGACATAAAAGGGAGGATGCTTTTGGGTGACACATCCACCATGCGCTCCTCAACGGGCACAACGCCTTTCTCGCTTGTGCCAGTAGTCCTCCTCATTAAGCTACAAATACCTTCCTTCAAGATCATGGTTGTGACTGACTGGGGTAAAAGTTGTTATAGAGTCGTTTAACAGTCAGGTGCCACGAACGACTTTACCTGGTTAGGGTAGCCTGGGCATTTAACAAAAAGGCACGATCAAGTGAATTCAAAAAGGAGGATCATGTGCTAAAGAGAATGCTCCCAAATCAAGAAGACAACGGAAGAATGGGTCCCCAACTATAAAGAACCCACCTATCATTAAACATGCATTTTTCTGGGTCGTGCCCTACCAATTCAAACACTACTTTGCCTGAGGAAGCTAGACTGGGGAATACTGGGAAAGCCTTTGGAGTCCGAACATGCATGTATCAGTGCATTGGGGAATACATCAAGGGGTTCCAGGGCAAAGCCACAGGGAAACTTTTTTACTTCTTATCTAAACACTAGTAGTCATTGTAGATTCATCTTTGACTAAATATCAAAGTATACCTCTTTGTTTCACATTAATAATAAGGATAATTATTGTGGTAGCTTGCGACAACTCTATTTGAGGTGTCCCTCAGCCGGATCCGAGTACTAACTGAACCAATGTATCCCAATGGCCCTGACCATCGTATCCCGAATTACCATTACCCTAATAGAAGGTTACCATTGTATCCCAATGATCCTATCCATCTTATCCCTAATGACTCCCTTCCATATTCGTTCATCTCACGGGATCACTATCATCAAGTAGATCACACATGCCCCGACCTATTGGGTTAGTGGGTTATGCTGCACCCCGTGGTGACGATCATACCCATCTCCCCTTTTTTATCGGACCATGAGGTTATGGAATCACACCCTCTTTGGTGGATCATTTCCCCAGTACGCTAATAACTTAACTAATACAATCACTAGGGTAATGAAACCTAAGTCATGATAATGCCTAATCCTAATTATGTGACCCTCTAATTGGCCATGAGAACCCAGTAACTTAGAATTTGCAATCAATTCGAGTTTTTGAAAATAATTTAATTAAATTACTCACTGTGCAACGACCGATAACTGTCCCATACCATCCACCGATCGTCCGATCATAGGCTTCACTCCCTGTAGGGTTGTACTAGAACTACTCCCCTTATTTCTCTATCATTCTTTCTCTAATTCTCTTTTTAAAACTCTTTAATACATGTTATCTTAGCTTTCATCATGTGAACTCATTGATTAGGACGTTGTTTGAACCTTGAAGTGGCGTTTAAAAGTGTCCTTAAATCATTGGAGAAGAAGGGAAAAAGGTTCCATTGGAATTGAGGAAGAAATGAGTTAAAACGAAAAACTTTGTTTATTTATGCTTTGTTTAAGTTGTATTGATGTATTATGTTGATGATGTTTATGTCTATATTTGGTTTTATCCACTAAATTTTATAATGTATATATATGGTTGGTTAATCTAAGTTGTAATAACCCTTTGAATATAAGTTGCCACCATTCATTAGACGTTCATTCTTTCTGTTTTTTTTTGTGGTGATTGCTAATTTGACTAATTGGTCATTTTCTGAGATGGTTGAACTTGTTTTGTAATTTAATTTCTATATGCAACTAATGCATCAATCAATGTCACACACAAGCATATTTAAATTAAATCACATAATTAGCAACCATCTCTTAATTAATTACTAGAAAAGAAATGGGTGTTACAGCTATCCCCGTTGAGAGACTCTCCCACCATAGCCAAATGTAAGACGCGGGTCAAATTCGGATTAGTCAAAGCAATGCCTTGGAAACCGGGCGAGCAACAAAACAAGGATCAATTGAACTTGAAATTCACATACTGTCAGGTGTAAATAATATGTAAACATATGAGTCAGTCCACCCTTGATGGATTGGACCCAAACCCAATTAAGGAAGCCCAAATGGGGCCAATATTTAAATAAGAAAAAGTTGTGGGTTAAGGAGTGTAATTAACTCCTTTATTAAATTCAAACAATGGTGGGAACGGTTAATTTTGATATTAACGTAAAAAGGGTGGTTCCATCAATTTAGCCACATTCTGAAGAACTCCAAAAAACTTTTCTCAAAACACAGAACTTGAGCATTCTGAGAACTAAGACCCTCCCATCTCTCTTGTTTTTCTCTCTATCGGTGTATTTGCGGTGTACCCGATTCGTGTTTGTATAGTAACTGGATCACGCTTGACTTCCTGTATTCGACTTCCAGGTATGCCAAAATCCCTACATTGGTATCAGAGCAAGGTTCATATTTCCGCTATTTGTGTTTCTATCATGAGTCTATGAATATGTTTCATGAAATAATTATTTCTCGTCAATGTTTGATGAATGCATGATGAAGTATCCATGAATAAGATTGTATATTCATACTATAAATTCAAAATTTGGAATTAAATACATGTTAAATGCATTAAAAACATATATAATTATTTTGGTTTAATTTCTCGTAGTCTAGAAATTTTAGAATGTTAAAATAGTGACCAAATATGGAAATTTCGAAAATTTGAGTTCAGTAAAATCACATTTTTAGGCTTAGAAACTTATACCATTGCATAGAGCGCGAAAATTGATATATGATTTGCGTGAATCGGACACCGGACGACAAATATATGATGGAGAGAAGTTTCAAACGAAAACGGGTCCATTGGACCCGACCCACGAATAGTAACCGGGTCAAGCCGACTCGACGGGAGGTTGAAGAAGCCTCGGAAATTCCAGCGATTTTCCAGAACCGTCATGAAAAATTCGCCACTAAAAGAAATGAGAAATACCGACAGGTTTACAAAACCGTCACAAAATAACCGTCACTAAAATAAACCCGTATATATTAAAAAAATAATAAAGTCAAATTAATAATACATGAAAATAAAACGAGCAAAGGCCCAACCTGAAAAAAAAAATTTTGGTTTGGCTCAATTATATACATATATATTTTTATTGCCACGTGGCAACCCACCTGGACACGGTGGGCACACCGCCGGAAAGCCATCGACGAGTGGAGGCTGTCGGACCGGCGCATGTTGCTGGCGGACTTCCGGCGACTGGCGAGTGGGCCACACTCTCCGTCAATGAGAGTGGAATTTACCAAATTATTTTTTTTATATTTTCATATTTTCACCTTCTTAGGGCTCGTTTTAGCTCCGATTGAGGTGCCGTTTGTCTCTAAAAATCCAAAAAAATTAATATCTTTATTTTGATATGTTTTGGAATTTTTATCGGGTCTGTTTTTTGTGATTTCTTGATAATGTGCTTACTTTCTTTTAATTCTTTTATGCGAAAAGAAATAAAGAATTAGCCATTGGAAAAGAACCAAGTATGAGAGTTAATTGATCTACCAAATGGGCGTAAAGCCATCGGGAACAAGTGGGTTCTCAAAATCAAAAGAAAGGTGGATGGATCAATTGACAAATATAAAGCTATATTAGTGGCTAAGGGATATACACAACAAGAAATGATTGATTACGAAGATATGATTTCACTTGTTGTACGTTTCAATTCGATTAGAATAATTCTGGCAATAGTAAACAATTTAGATCTAGAATTACATCAGATGGATGTAAAAATCGCTTTTCTGAATGGTGATTTGGATGAAGAAATCTATATCGAACAACCATTAGGTTTAATTGAGAACGGAAAAGAATACAAAGTTTGCAAACTTAAAAGATCCATTTATGGATTAAAACAATCATCAAAACAATGGTATTTGAGGTTTCACAAAGCAGTGACCTCATATAACTTCCAAATGATAGAGGAAGACCATTGTGTCTACATCAAGCGGTTTGAGGGTAATTTTGTCATATTATCCTTATATGTAGATGATATACTATTAGCTGGAAATAGTCTAGAGTCAGTGATAGCTATTAAGGAATGGCTTTCATCAAATTTCGAAATGAAAAACATGGGTGAAGCAGAATATATTCTTGGAGTCAAGATCCAAAGGGATCGTTCAAGTAGGATTGTCTCTCTTTCACAAGAGAGTTATATACATAAGATACTTGAACGCTTCAACATGACAGACTGTAAACCCATGAATACCCCTGTAGCTACCGGAGTAGCTTTAAGTCTTGATATGTGTCCCAAGACTGAGTCAGACAAAAAGAAAATGGAAAGAGTTCCATATGCCAGTGCCGTTGGTAGTCTGATGTATGCAATGATGTGTACAAGACCAGACATTTGCTATGCAGTAGGATTGGTAAGCAGATACCAATCTAACCCCAGTGAAAAGAATTGGAAAGCAGTGAAGAGGATCTTAAGATACTTAAAGGGCACTTCCAGTTATGCACTGTGTTATCAAGGGAGCGAGTTACGTCTTGTTGGGTACTCTGATGTTGACGTAGGCGGAGATGAAGAAGAAAGAAGGTCAACTTCAGGTTATACCTTCTTACTCAACAATGGTGCCATATGTTGGAGCAGCAAGAAGAAAACGTGCATTGCCCTGCATTCAATGGAAGTTGAGTTTGTGGCATGCACTACAGCAGTACAAGAGGCTTTATGACTGAAGAGGTTTATAGAACACCTTGAATTTGGAAATGAGAGTACCGATCCAGTGTTATTATACTGTGACAATACTTCAGCCATAGCCTATACTAAAGATCCCAAGTATCACAGCAAGACCAAACATATTGATATTAAGTATAATTTTGTTAGGGATTATATAGCACAAAAGACAGTTACTGTACAATACATTTCGACAAAATGTATGATAGCAGATCCCCTGACAAAGCCGATTGGCGAACAAGTTTTTAAAGAACATATGCAAGCCATTGGCATGCGTAAAGTGTAATATGTAGATTTTTTTTATAATGAATGATATTATATTTTTCTATTATCTTTTTATCTGTTAGAAGTATACAATATCTAGTATGTCGTACAGGTTGAAAGGTTGGCCCTCTCAGGCAACCGCCTTTGACACTCAAGTGGAGTGTGCAAAGATGAGACATTTGTGTTCACCAGTAAAGCAGCCAAGAATGCTGATATGGTAGAGAAGAAGCACAATCTATATGTTGCCTTGACTGAAGTGCAGCGAGTCAAGATGAGATCCACATAAATAAAATTGGATCGAAGTTTGGAATCTCACTTCCAAAGTACCTGTAGCCATATTTGCCATGAGAAATTGTATATAGTTAAATCTAGGACATGTCCCTTATGACATTTTATTGTCATAAGTGTGGATACAAGACATATAATAAGAAAGGCAATCTGAATCAAACATTGGTTCGAGAGGGATTTCTAATAAAATGCCTTTAGTTATGTTGGTCCTAAAAGGTTCCTTATGCTGGTCCTGTAAAAAGGATTTATAATACAAGTACCTAAATGAAGACGTCATGCCCACGCGATCACAGCAAAGCTCTAAGTATGAAATTAAGAGGAGATGGAGAGATCAAACCCACGACATCTAATCCACCAAGTATGAGTGAGAGATGTAAATATATGAGCCAGTCCACCCTTGATGGATTGAACCCAAACCCAATTGGGGAAGCCCAAATGTGGCCAATATGTAAATAAGAAAAAGATATGGGTTAAGGAGTGTAATTAACTCCTTTATTAAATTCAAATAATGGTGGGAACGATTAATTTTGATATTAACGTAAAAATGGTGGTTCCATCAATTTAGCCACATTGTGAAGAACTCAAAAAATAGTTTTCTCAAAACACAGAACTTGAGCATTCTGAGAACTAAAACCCTCCCATCTCTCTTGTTTTTCTCTCTATCGATGTATTTGCGGTGTATCCGATTCGTGTTCGTACGATAACCGGATCACACGTGGCTTCCTGTATTTGACTTCCAGTTATGCTCAAATCCCTACATAATCCCTATCAACTATAAAAATTGATATAGAACTCCTTAAATTTTACAATTTATACAAAAAAACCTTTTCGTTAACTTTTCCCTCCAACATTTTAATAAAGAGCCACATTAAATTTTTTAATGAAAGTTTTTACACAAGAAGGTATTTTTTTTTATAATTCATATAATTGAGAAGGGTTTTTGCAGAAGAAGTTCAAGGTGTTTTTTTTAGCATAATTTGATTTTGCTGATGTGTTATGAAAAAGTTAACATATGAATTTTTCACACGTAAAGTTTAAGAATTTCTATATTAATTTATTAGCTAAACAAGTTATCTGCATATAACTTATAATTCACAATTTTTTTTTTAATTTGAGCCATAAATATAACAAAATTCCAATTAGAAACAAAGACAAGGTAAGTGCAATTTCCTCTATAATGTTTATATTTTATTTTATTTATAACCTACACTTAACTAATATAATGTTAATATAGAAAAAATTGTACCAAAGAAATTAATATATGAATATAATAATACTTCATAAGTGTAAGATTAAGATAACTAATAACGTTTATTCTTTTTACCCGTCAAATTTTGCTTTTGCTAGTTTGATCCCATCGCCGGTTTCTATTTTACAATTTTTTCCACTCCGCCGCAGCTTGCTCCACTCTTAAATAAATGTTGACCACTTTCGTTTTCGGATTTCGTTGAGTTCGTGGTCCCCACGCGCCGCCGTTATCTCCGTCAACGGCAACTCATCCACCTCCGGCCTCCTACAGGTTCGCTCTGCCCTATTAGACCTTCCGCTTCTCGTTCTCCTATTTGCTGTATAACGATACTGGCAAGAACATTTTCTCTTTTTGTTTGGTTGATTTTAGTAAATTTAGTTTGGGTTGGCTACTGTGGGATTTAGTTTACGCTTATTGTGTAGGCAGCCATTGTCATAATAGCATGTATTGATTGTATTTGATTTTGAGTTGGAAGCTGAAAGAGGTGTAAGTTGAAAGAATCTTGATTTAAATGGCAACAAGTAGTGAGTATCTTTGAAGGTGAATGCTTATTGGAAACATAATAGATCGAGAAGAGGGAAAACTGTGGAGGAAGCGAATGTGTGGGGAATTTGAGGTGAAAAAAGTGGGAATAGGCAAAGACGGGCTATTGTAAAGAATGGAAAGAAATTTCAACTTGAGGATATACATGCACATAAACTCATTCATATATATGGAGGGAGTTTTGTAGGAATAGAAACTTGAGAACTTAACTATATTATAAACATGTGAAGAATGGAGAATACAGAGATATTTTTTTGGTCCCTTCTAGGAGGTATTTCTCTTTTCTCATGAAGTCAATAATTGATATTATAATCAAATTGTATTTAATTTTACATTATTATAGTTGATTTTTGTATCCAGTTGTATTCATCAAAAGCTAAATATGATCATAATTATTATGCCCATTCACATAAGCAAATTAAGTTAGACTAGGGGGCTGTGGCAGTCATGTGCCCAGTCTCAAAGCTGGTTGTTTAGCCAAACCTGGTATCTATCTACTTATTCAGTTTCATTTTGCCATTTTTTTTTCTTTTCCGAAGTCCTATTTTAGAAAAATTTGTTGAAACACACCTTAGGCGGTTTGGTAATGTACAAAGACGGCCGTTAGAGGCTTCTGTACATAGAGTTGAACAAATGGAAGATAGTCCAATAACTAGAGGTAGGGGAAGACCAAAGAAAACAATAGGAGAAACTATTATGAGGCACTTAGCTATAAATAACTTAATCATAGTAATGTGTAAAGACAAAGCATGTTGGTGTCTCTTGATCCATATAGCCGACCCCACCTAATGGGAAAAGGCTTTGATTGATTGTTGTTATTGTTTTCCAAAGTGACTTGTATATACTTGCAAAGCTTGGTAACTGTTTATTCAGATTTATTTTGCTACACATTGCAAACTTTAAACAAGATTGACTTAAAGAAAAAAAAAAGTATGGAAAGTAATTCATTGATGAGATATTTGAGGAAATTAAGAATGGAATGTAGCCATTCTTAAAAGAAATTAAGAATAGTATTTTAGCTTAAGTTGACATGTGGCATTAAATCATGGGATTAGAATTATATTTCCTTTCTGTATATAATATAGTTTATTTCATCTGCTAGGATATTAAATATTTGAAAATTTGAATTTGAAGACTAAAATGTCTTCTCTCAATCAGGTTGTAATTTTTATTTTTATTTTAAAGAAAGGAGTGTTGCTAAATTCATGGTACATTATGTTGCGTGATATAGGTGGAGCCATTGAAGTAAAGGCACTTGCATCTGCGTGCAAAACTTATAGTATGGTTAGCAACATTATGGTGGTAGACTAACTTGGAATAGTATTGGGGGTCAGAAAATGCTTAAAGCATTTAGTAGAGTGGACAGGATGTGCATATAGAGAAAATCAGGATACTTAATATTTAATGAAAAAGAAAATTAGAGTAAGTTTTCAGATTTACTGGGTTATGAGAAGTATAAGAGATTCAAAGTTTGTTTGGATAGACTGAGTGAAGTGAAACAATATTTTTTGTGTGGAAAATTTACCTTAAGGAAACTGAAAGAAGTAATCTATGAGCCTCTGGGAGTAAGATGGAAGGATTGGTAAAGGAATGGAAACAGTTTCTATAGCATCTTATCATTTTTATTTATTTTTTACTTGTTTTCTTTTATTGGTTGGATAAAATTGGAAATTCGTAAAACTCAAAAAAATTTCATTTCCCGCTGTTTTCTGCTCATTTTGAAGGGGAAAATAAAACTATGGAAAAATGTGCTCTTAGGGGCAACTCTTTCCCTTGGGGTTTTTTCCCCTCTATGAAAATGTATCCAAACAAGGGATTAAATGTTTCCATTCAAATGAGCGGTTAGGAAAACAATCAAAGACACAAAATCCACAGGCTAGGATAAATAGAAATAGTTATTTAAAATGTAATATTCTAACATACTAGAATGTTCTTTAATTAAGTACATGTAAGCACTGGTGAATTATATATAAAGGAAACCGAGTGCCGCAAATCTCAATCCGATTTTCTCATCTGCTAACCCTATCAA
This sequence comes from Senna tora, assembly GCA_014851425.1. NCBI lineage: Eukaryota > Viridiplantae > Streptophyta > Magnoliopsida > Fabales > Fabaceae > Senna > Senna tora. The sequence continues at coordinate 9,080,139 of CM026266.1, forward strand.
ACTAACCCTCTCCTCTTTTATACTCCGTGTGCTAAGTTGGCTGTGAGACATGATTGGCAGATTCTATGCATAAACAAGGTAGCTGTGTTATCTAGGTCTGTATTATTACCTTTGTTGACCTTCAAGTTGTAAATGTTGTAAAATAACTAGGGTTTCTGCGTTTCGCAAACCAAATTGTGAATGTCTTATGATTGGGGTTGTGATCTAGATCGTGGTTTTGTAGGTAGTGGTGAATTTGGTAATGCTTGTATGAATTACTAGCAAATTTAGTCCTTATTACATGATTTATTTTCTTTGGAAAGCAATTGACTGTTTTTTTTTTTTTTTTTGCAAAAATCTAATCAGTTAGCAAACTCTAGAGAATACATGGATATGTTCTAGATACAGGTTAAAGCGATTAGATGTTGACCTTCTATGTGGTTTCACCGAAAGCAAAATAGAAAATTAGTCTCCCGAATCTACATAACTTGCATTTGATTTGATTCAATTATGTGCGCCGCGTATAAGACACACCCATTAATGGAGGACGTCACGGTAGAACCCATCAAGCTGACAAAATTGATGGAAGTTAACATTACCTACTATTACATAAGTCTAAAATTAAATTTATATCCTTAGTGACTTTCTCAAAATTATGGTGACCATAAATACATATGGATTGTTACAAGTTCACTTGAATGAATGCCAAATATCTTGAGAATAAATATATAATGGCATACTGTTCCTCGAGGGTCATAATTGATCGGCATAAATGTGTCCTTAGAGCATTATTTTGTTAGTTCTGATCTGGTTACTACATTATTTTATCACTGATATAAAGGAAGTCAGATGGTAGTAATGAGTTTTTTGGTCAAGCAGTAACCTTGTGATGCATGTCTTTCATATTGGACAACGTAGGATCATGAACCGAAAAGTGGCACTCTGGCTTTATGATTGCATATGTATGAGAATGGATTAAGATTTATTGGTAAATTGATTATATTTATTAATTTAGTTTGCTTAGAATCCTCCTCCCAGTTTGTTAGGTTTGCAGGCAGTGGCAGGCATGGTTTTCTGAATTCACTGTGGAAAGTGAATTACTAAGAAAATATAATATTTCAGAGAAGTAGTTAAAACTTTGAAGGAGAAAGTGGACATGGTTAGTTTAAAACATTTATTTTCTGATACATATTGTTGCTGAATGAGTATGGTTTTGTGTTTCACAACTCTGTGGACTGAAGTTCAATATCTCATGTGAGGAGTTCAGCTAGTGTGTATATCCAATGCCTTCCAAAAAGGAAGCTAAACGGAGTTCAAATATTTGTGCTTTGTATAATACAATTTTCTTTTGAAATACTAGCTTGTTTCTCACTTCTTGGTGCAATCAATCTACTGCCTGCCATAGTTGCTTTGACATAAACAAGCAATTTCTTATCTCAGAGTGCAAAATAGCAACGATCTTATCCTCATTCCCCACATATCATGCATCCTGACTAATTGTGCTATATACATGACTCACATTTCTTATGCCTCTTGCCAGTGTATGCTCCTTGTGTTTCCGGTACTAATTTTCAAGGATGAGGCATTCTAAGGAAGATCCATCAAGTAGTGCTGCACAGGCAAGTACTCATGACTTAAATAATACCTGGATCCATGAGAATCCCTCTCTTCTCCCATATCCTGTTTCTCAGTGTCGAGAACATAAGTTATACTTATTTTCTTGAACAGGTGACTGACATGATATTGGCAGTAAAGGAGTTACACGGGCTTAACTCTCAGGAACTTAATAGATTATTGAGGGACTCCGACAATTTTACCATTCACTACCAAACCAGAAAAGGATCAATAATCAAGGTTTTTCATGCTCAAAATCATCATGCTCTTGTTTTATCAGTTTGTTATATACTTATATTTAATAGTGTCTGTATGCAGATTGATATGGAAAAGCTTGCAGGATCTCTTCCATTGCATCTTACTGCAGTGCTCATCTCATGTGATAGAGATGAATCCTTGTTCAGATACATGTTATGTGGTATCCGCCTCTTGCAATCCTTGTGTGATTTATCCCCTCGTCACTCTAAAATGGAGCAGGTTACTATTAGTGATGCCAATTAACATCTATTTTATTCTGCTTTTGTTTTGTGTGTGGATTTTGCTTTTCTGTACGGCAAAGACAAGTTATCAAATTGTTGAAGACATGATATAAAACATTGATCATTCACTAGAAACAGTGATTTTCTAGCCAATGGCTACGCTTTTGAGTTCTTGTGTCACCCTATCTTAAAGATAGAGAAGAGCATTAGTTCATTGCTAAATTTGGTAATACTATATCTATGGGCTCGTTTGGTAGTCAGAATGGGATGGGAATGGGAATGAAAATGGGAAAGGAATGAAAGTGGGTAAAAATGGGAATGGGAATGAAAATGGGAAAGGAATGGGAATGGGAATGTGGGATTCCTTTCCTACGTAGATTCTGCCTACCAAACAAGGGTGAGGCACACTCCCTCCAACATTCCCTCCTACTTTCTCACAAACGTACATGGCCTTTATTCTGGTAAATGGGTGACTGGGTGGTGAGGGAGGTAATATAGAAAAAAATCCCTCAATGGAGTCATCATTGCCATGCAGTTTCTTACTGTTAAGACCAATATATGTCGTACTTAACAAAGAAATGCATACTCTTATGTCGTACATGATAGAGTTTGATGGAAGTTGCATTCATTCTTTTATGCATCTTGCTTGGTCACCTTGCAAATATGAAGATTATAGTAACAGCCTGGTAGTAGATCTGATTTCTGTGTTTGAAATATGATCGCAGATTTTGTTAGATGATGTGAAACTGTTGGAACAGATGATTGACTTGGTTTTCTACATACTAATTCTTCTTGGTGGTTACAGTCAGGTGTTCTTTAGTTCTTGTTTTTGCAGTTTAAACTTACTGTATTGTTCATCTACATTGAGATTTATACATTCATGATGCAGGAACGTCATGCTTTTAGTCTTAAGCACCTTGTTCATTCAGCTCTTGTAGCATGCAGTTTACATCTATTAACTGGGTTTTTATCGACGCAATGGCAAGATATTGTCCATGTATTGCTTGCGCACCCCAAGGTAAAGTTCACCTTCACTCTGTTTTAGTTGTTGGATTAGAAAACAATTTCATTTTAGTTTCCATGTGTCATAAATGGTTAAAAAAATATCATTTTATAAAGTCAAAATTATATATCTTCAAGGGCATCGTTTTGCCCTTGCATTATGTTATGGGATAGGGTTGCTTTTATTGCCTCACTTTGGTGTTCTGCCCATGGTTGTTTCAAGAACACTCTATTTCTGGTATGCAGGGAGATTGCCGTAACTTTACATTGCATCTTTGTTATACTAACCATGAAGCTTTCTTTGACAGGTTGACATATTTATTGATGTGGCTTTTGGATCAGTTCGCATGGTTGTTAGGTTTCTTGATATTACACTATCAGCTTACCATAAAGATTTTTCCATGGAATCAAATCTGACAATAGAACGAGTAGTTTATTTTCTCATCCAGCAGTGTGAGGCTTCTTTGCAGTTTCTTCAGTCATTATGCCAACAAAAATTGTTTAAGGAGCGTCTGCTCAAGAATAAGGTTCCAAACTATACTTTCTTTATAAATTTGGAGAAACATGACAAGAGGAGCCTATTTGTGTCCCTAATTTTGTGTAAGAGGGGATTTTTTTTTTTCTTTTCAGATTTAAGAGTTGGGAAATATATAGTTTTGTAGAAAACCAAATATTCTTAGGATTCTTGGTGGACCTCTCTCTCTCTCTCTATATATATATATATATTTTTGGCCAGTAATATATATTGGTTATTGAAAATTTATAGTGGAGGTCCTATTGCATCCTTTTGTCTCTTGCAGTCACCATAGGTGCCAAGGATTTTGTTTAACAAACTGGCTACTTGTAACGTAGTCATCGTGGAAGATAACTAAAGGCATTTCACTGATTTTTTTAAAAAATTTATGAGAAGAAGTTTGCTATTCCTAAAAACAGATGCACTTCATGTTTTTGTAAAACTTAATTTCAGGTACTATGTGGAAAGGGCAGCATTCTTTTTCTGGCTCAATCCATTTTAAAGTTAGACATTCACCAACATTTTCCAACCAGGATTTTGGCTGCTATATCCAGGCTAAAAGCTAAGATACTATCCATTGTGAGTCTGATCACTGATGACGAAATCTGCAATAAATCACTGTGTTTAAATTAAGTCTAATTAACAAGCTGTGCATATTATTAATTATTCTTCCATGACTCACTGTCATCAGCTGCTGAGTTTGTGTGAAGCAGAAAGCAGTACTTATCTTGATGAGGTTTCCAGCTCATCACAAAGTTCAGATTTGGCTAAATCCGTTGCCTTAGAGGTTAGTTTCAACTGGTAGTTTATTAAGCAAACTGTCGAGGATAAATGGCTCCACTCCACTGCTTTAGTGGGCTTTTATTGATAATTGACTGAATGAATTTAATGCCTTAAAGTGATTAAACTTCAACATAGTTAACTTCTCTGTCACTTTGTTATTATGTGCGAGTATGTTACACATTTATTGAGGTTGGATTTCTGTATACTGCATAAAAAATACGGATTATACTTTTTTCAGTTTCTCAACTGGAAATTATTTATATTGATCCTGTGCCACAGAAAGCTTTTTTGCCTTGAACAGGCAAAAGTACCTTTGATTCCCCTAAACTTTAAGGTTTCTGTCAATTATGTCTCAAACTTTGTTTGCTGTCTATTGTTTCCCTAAACTTTCAAATTGCAACCAATTTTTCCCTTCACTCAGTTTTCGTGTAAATAATTAGCAGCAGATGGAAATGTGACTGTCCTCGTAGCCTCCAATACTGTTTGTGATGTCAAATCATATATGTTGCTACAGTTTTTCATCAATTTAGCCACAATAACATTCTGTATTTTGTAGTAACACAATGATAATCGTAGCTAAATTGACGATAAACTGTAGCTAAATATATGATTTGACATCCAATCAACATTAGAGGCCACGGGGAGAGTTACATTTGCACATGCCATTAATATTTACATGAAATTTGGGTGAAGGGCAGCATTGGTTGCAATTTGAAAGTTTAGTGGCACACTTGACAGCAAACAAAGTTTAAGGACATAATTGACAGAGACCTTAAAGTTTAGGGGCATCAAAGGTACTTTTTCCCCTTGAATATGTGTCAAACTTGTATATTGTCTTTTTTGACCAATGGCCAACCCACTGGTCTTGAACATAGTACTATGCAGTAAGCAAGCCTATTTCTTTATTACCGCACTCTTGCTTATAATATTGCTCTCATGTAGGTTTTTGATGTGTTGAAGACTGCTTTTGGGAAGAATCCTGGGAATCTCACAACTGACAAAAGTTACCCAATGGGGTTTTTACAGCTTAATGCAATGCGTCTTGCTGACATATTCTCTGATGATTCAAACTTTCGATCTTACATGACAATTTATTTTGTAAGTTATCATTAAATGAATGTAAATGTTAAACATACTTAAGATTTATTGACTTTTACTCCTGATATGCCAATGCTGTAGGTTTTGGGTTTAACACTTTTTAGTGATACACAATTTAATTCATGAAAAAGAGTCGAATCTTGAAGTTTTTTGCGTTTTTTTCAATCTCATTATTCATTAAGATGTTAACGCGCTATCTGCATTAACTTTGATTTGTCTGATGTTACATAGCATCATTTCTGAATGAGAATTTGATTGTCCTTTGCATGTGACTCCAGGCTAGAGTTTTGGCGGCAATATTTATGCTCTCTCATGGAGATTTTTTATCCTGTTGGTGCTCGTCTAACCTCCCCGAGAAGGAGGAGGATGCAACTCTTGAATATGATATATTTGCTGCAGTTGGATGGATTTTGGATAATACTTCGTCACTGGATCTATTAAATGCGGCAAATTTGGAGTTCAACCTAATCCGTAACACCATGGTTCAGGCTTCATATGCTCATCAGAGGACGTCATTGTTTGTTAAAGTCATTGCAAATCTTCATTGTTTTGTTCCCAACATATGTGAAGGTTGCTTTTTTGCCTATGTTCTGAAAATTTTATATGAAAAAATTAATTGCATTAAACTCATTTTCTTCAAATCATTTATCAGTTATTATTTTAATCCCCAGAACAGGAGAGGAACCTTTTCGTTCTTAAGGTTTTGGAGTGCTTGCAAATGGATCTAACTAACTTTCTGCCTGGATTTTCTTTTGCTTCTGACGCTCCTAAAGTAGCCAGCATTTGCAAGAACCTCCGTAATGATTATTCTCAAATACTTCTTGTTGCAGAATTATTATCAATATATGGTTAATTCTCATAAATATCTTTTTTTCTATAGGCTCATTGTTAAGTCATGCAGAATCATTGATTCCAAACTTTTTAAGCATGGAGGATGTGCATCTTCTGAGGTTAATTCTGCTCTCTTAGCTCACGTTCAAGTGTTGACTTTAGCATGATTAATTCTGAACGGTTTGTTTCAGCAGTAAACTATATATTAGTCAAGCATACCGTGCTTCATGCACGAGGGTTGCAGCATTTTCTGGCAGAACCTTATACCATTTGTTTAAAATTGAAGATTTGGCCCAAGCTGGTTGAGAAAGCGTACATATTTATCTTATAAATAAGATAGACAGATTATTGCTTTGACAGATAGCATTTGCATGCATTTAGAGAAGGCTTCAAGTGTGGTTGGCAACTGCACTTGCATGCTTATGTTGAATTAGGTAGTCTATTAGTAACATGCTGTTTCCTTACTAAAAGGAGAGCTCATTGTGAGCACCAGTCTAAGCCTTGCTAATTATTGTACGCTTACTCTATCCTTAATACTTATAGCAAAGTTCCATTGACATTTACTTTTCATGGTCTCTTTGGAATTGTTTATGCTTATTCTTTATATACAATATTATTTTTCTTCTATAAAACAAACAAAGCCTTTTTCCACTAGGTGCGGTCAGTTATATGGATCAAGTGACGCAACGTGTTTTATCTTTGCTCAATTAACATGTTCATGTCATTGATCCATACTCATAAAGATTCAACAAAGTTTTACGCTTGTTGTTGACTACTTAACTCAACTCTCACTCTTTTATCCAAGCTTGAGATTAGCTATGAAAGCCAAAATAGCATATGCATAGTTAATTGTCTTTTTTTTTATGATGCAAGTAAAAGTTTTTGAAATTTCAATGAATAAAATGAGAACGTGTTCTTGAAAACTCAAATATATACACATATATACAATATTTATGTCGTTGACAATCTTGCCTTTTCTTTTCAACCCAGTCACCACTCATCAACCATATAAAGCATCCTTCTCTTTGTTGTGTGTCTGTCTTTCTTTCTTTTTTTTTAACCTCAATAATCTATGCCTAAATCATTAAAGCAAACGTACAAATATTTAGTTCATGTCTTCATGAAGATCCAGCTGACTGTCATGTTAAACAAATAATTTCTATTTTCAAATTGCTTGCAGGGTGTTTATCAGTGAATTACAGTCACTAATGACTTCTGCTGGATTTAGGGAACACCGTGTTCAAGTAAACCCTTGTCCTTTTCTCTTGAGCATCTTGTAAATTTTTGTTCCTGTTTTATTTCTTTCATCACCCCCCCCCCCCCCCAAAAAAAAAAAACTTTACTCATGTACCTTAATTTATGCTAAAATTCCTTAAAATCAGTCTGCTGGAGGAACACAGGGTAGCAAGGAGTTATCTTGGGACAAGTTTTCCAAGCTTAACATCAATGAACATTATCAGGTATGTTGCAGAAGTTGTTCTAAACGCAAAACAGAGTTAATGAGCAAATCATATTGCAGAAATAATATGCGATACTTTTATCAATACTCTAATGCCTTCATAAGGAACAAAAATATCACTTTTGATATTTGCACTTTTTGAAACTTCCTCAACATGTTTAATACACACTAAGCGATATTTGCACTTTTTGAAACTTCCTCAACATGTTTAATACACACTAAGCATATTTTAGGTATAGGATAAAATAATATTTGATATTTTGGTACTTGCAAATATTAAGGCTTGCATTTTATATTATTTTAAATATACATGTCTGCTGTATTGTGTACCTTCGTTGTAGATCTGTTTTTGGTGTTGATGTCATTGTCATGGCATTGTCCATACTTATGCCTCAGGCTATAATTGATAAGTTTACCATGTAGCTTGTCCTCAAGGAAGTGAATTCAAAAGAACTTTGATTCCATGTAGGAGGCTCAAAGTCCAGGGAGATGCTCTTCACCTTTACCTGAAAAAGAACCTGCTGATCATACTAAGAAGAGCGTTAACTTAAAGGAAGGGATGTCTGAGAATTCTGCCTTTATAGACACAAACCATTCTGATACCAGAGCTGAAGACATTAATCAAGTTGATGACCAAAATCCGCAAGATCAGGTAGAAGATAAAGCTATGTCTGGTAAGACTGCATCAGAGGGTGCAAGAGATGCGGACAAGGATGGACAGATTGTTGACACTAGTGGTTCAGATACTAGTTCTGCAAAAGGAAAGAATGTTATCGATCATATGGATAATGTTGAGCTTTCAAAATCAGCCGAGCATGTTAAAATGGTTGGAGTAGGAGAAAATCCAGAGGATGAAAAGGTTGAAACTAAACAAAGGAGAAAACGAAAGCGAACTATAATGAATGATGACCAGGTGGCAATAATTGAGAGGGTAATTGTAGATGAGCCTGAGATGCAGAGAAATGCACCTTTACTGCTGTTATGGGCTGAGAAACTTAGTCTTCATGTATGTTAAATGCTACTCAACTCATAATTTATACTTGTTGAAATATTTTCTTCTGAGTCTTTCCTGCTTACGTTTTCCAGGGTTCTGAGGTTACACCTTCACAGCTTAAAAATTGGTGAGGACGCCTCTTTCCCTTTTCCACAGTTTGCATATCAAATAGTTTATTAGTTGTTTCTTATCATTGTTCATGCTTATCATTTTTCAGTTCGAGACCAAAAAATAGTTTATTAGTTGGTTGGATGACTGAAATTTATGACTGGTTGGATTGGAATTCATTATTTAAAAATTCTTAGGCTTTTTTTTTCTACTAGTAATGGGATACTCATACTCCCCATCCCCTCCACCCCTCTTTGGACAAAAATAAAATATATAGTAAATTGTCATTTTAGTCCCTAAAAGATGCAATTTGTCTCAATTTAGTCCCTGAAAGATAGAAATGTCAAATGTAGTTCCTGGAAGATGTAATTTGTCTCATTTTAGTCCTTGAGAATCTCCATTAACATTACTGACTGAACATTTTCTAAGGATTACATTTGAAATTTCCTTTTTTTAGGGAAGACAAATGGCATCTTTTAGAGACCAAAATGATAATTTACTCTAAAGAATATTAAAGCAAGAAGGGACAACAAAATAATACTAGAGGAACAGATGGAAGATGTATCTGAAGTTGAGGCGTTAACTAAGTCAAATTTAATTTTGGCCAGTTGGATTTGTAACTAAAACTCATGATTTTCCATTAATACCAGGTTGAACAATCGGAAAGCTAGGCTAGCTCGCACCGCTAAGGATGTCCGAGCAGCAGCAGCAGATGTTGACACTCCAGTCCCAGACAAGCAAAGGGAGCCAATACCTGGGTCGTCCTACGACTCGCCTGAGAGTCCAAGTGATGCACCAAATGCAGGAAAAGATCTTCCAAGTCTCTCAAACGTAGCTCCTGATGATCAGCCTGATGCTTTGCTGGCTGAATTTGTTGATATTGGTCCTTCAGAAGTTGTTCAGTGGAGAGAAGGTCAGTATGTGGTGCTTGTGGATAAGCGAGGAGAGGATATTGGCAAAGGGAAAGTGTTTCAGGTTAATGGCAATTGGCATGGGAAGGACTTGGACGCATTAGAGACATGTGTTGTGGATATTTATGAGCTTAAAGCTGATAAAGGGTCAGCAATACCCTACCCATCACTAGTCACAGGCTCCTCGTTTGAAGAGGCTGAAACTAAGTTTGGTGTCATGAGAGTGTTATGGGATTCAAATAGAATTTTCGCATTGAGGTCTGAATGAGTTTAATGAATGCTTCAATGGTTGCACTTGCCCCATTTGCTACCTTTTGCAAGCTTTCATTCATTCATTCATTCATATTCAATGTCTTTGTCTGTGTATGTATGTGTACATGAGCTTGCATATGGCTGCTAAATTAAGCTCAATTCTTTCCTTCAGATGAACATTAATGGAAGGGAAGGGGGTATCCAATTGGATGGCCCTAAGTTAGAAAGACTAAACTCGAAAGTGGACAGTTCTTTTGAGAAAATTGTCAAAAGAGCTGTTCAGAAAGTGGAGGGTTATACAACAAAGAAGATTTACAATGAGATCATTCCCTTTCATATTTCTTTTTTACAATTTTGTTCATACAAAGTAATTTCAGTGAGTAAGTTTAGTATTTTCATAAGTTAGAAATTAAACATTTTATATTTTTATATAATGCAGGAATTAAAAACAAATAAATAGACCAAAATGATAATTTACTTTAAATCCTACTTTGAAAGATAAACTTGCGTGGATTCTATTCATTTCATATTAACAATCGTAGTTTCAGATAATTATTTTTAAATCCACCCATAAATTATAAACTAGTTTTTGAAAAAAACTTCTATTTGGCAGGAGTATTACATTTATGTCTTTTCCTTCGTAACCCATTATAAAGTGGACCATAGTTGCTAGTCTACAAGTGCCAAAAGACAATCTTTGGACTTATAATGCTACAGAGCTATCAAGACTTCAAACTCACTATCTGTTAGTTGTTGAATTTATCTAGAGATCTATATCAAAATTGTTTTTCTTTTTAAAATATAATTAAGATGATACAGATCTCAAAATAGATTCAACAGCTTATAACTGGACTTGATAGCTTCAAATACTTACCTGCAAATACATTGTACATACTTCAGTCTCTAAAACTTCTTTCGCCTTCATTAGCATCATCTTTTAAGTTCTCTAGTGTTTAGATGGCATCACCAAATTAGAATCTAGCTGTGGTCGTCTCTGGATTTATGCCAAAAAGTACCCTGCATTAAACGTTAACCATGACTTATAAATTTTAGTCTACAAGAAGTCAAATCTATTGAGGAGGCAGTAAAAAATGGCATATGATTAATCTCCATCATGGATTCTCCTCGGGGCATTATTGGAATCTCCAATTTCTGGTATTTCTAAAGAGGATGTTGTCTTTTGGGGTGCTTTCCTGAGGAAGGCTTTTGCATATAGGCAAAATAGATCCTCTAGAGTCTAGAGTACTTCAAAAGGTACTTCCATACTCCTCTCACACACAAACTCTAGGCTAGGTTTGATAGCAATGCACCTAAGGGAAGGGAATGAAAGAGATGTAAAGTACTATAGAATAAAAAAAAATATTGTAGAAAGAAATGAAGAGAGAAGTAGAGAGAAAAATTAAGAGAGAGAAAAAATAAGTTTGGTATGTAAAAAATATGAAGTACAGTTTTTTTTTTTAAAATCGTGAGAATACATGAAAAATGCTGTATTGATTTCTTACGAAACGTACCACTAGTGTCTAGAGTTTTATATTTGTTTTTCTTCACTTTTCTCTCTCTCTCTTCTCTTTCCGCTTCCCAATACATTTTTTTCTTATTTTTCCAATGTCATTTATACTTTATCATTTTTTATTTTATCTTCTGAGTTCTCATCATTATTTTTTTTTCATTCATAGGATGCCGTCCCATTTTTTCGAAAATGGATCACATGAAGTAAGGCGCTTCATGCATCCAATCTGGACCGTTGATCAGCTGTCAAAAAATTATGTTACACTTGCAGTCGATCAATAATCTAGATCATTTTCTTGAAATAATTTCACATAAAATTATTTTAATTGATTCAAACTCTATTTTTTTCTTCTTCTTCCCGGGTGAAACTCAAGTATGGTGTTACTGCTAGTTTTGTTCCACTTAGCTTTCTTCTCAATTAGTTCTTTGTAAGTCTTCTTTATCTAGATTGTGTATGTTTCTTTGTTGGTTTTTCTTCTCCTCATCTTCATCTTTTTCGTTTTCTTTCCATCCTCTTTTTCTCTTACTCTCTCCTCATGTGATTATTTTTTTTCTCTTTCTCATGTCTTCCTCACATATCATGATTTTATTATTTCATTTTTCTTCTCCCTCTCATTCTTCTTCTCCCTTCTCCCTTTTGCCCACTTACTAAAAATTACCTCAATGCCCACTTGTTAAAAAATGCCCTTAACAATAGCGTTTATACAGTTGACTTTTTTATCAGCAAATCATCGTTAATGAAGGTGATTTTGAGCAAAACTTTTAACTATTGCTACAAGAAAAGTGATAATATTTGTTGATGCATTTTAAAAAGAGACAAATCCATGAATATATATAAAAAATGTGTATATATATACATAAGAAAACCATTTTTTTCTTCCAAAACTTGTTTTTTAAAATTATTTTTAAAAACACAAAACAAAAACTGTTGTAAAACAAGCCTTAGTTTCCTCCTATGTTCGAGAAAAGATAGATTCATTAGTCATCACAACTATACAACATGATGAGACTCACAACTAAAAGCATGTATACACATTAGTGCTTCATTGTTCTACCTTGAAAATGCTCCCTATTATTTAAATGTTCATAATTTCATCTTTCTAACATTTGAATGACGAAGTTTGGCATATAGTTTTCAATTAAAGTAGGTTCCCTCAGCTCTTAGCTCAACATCTCGATCATTGTCAATCTTTTCATCACGATGAGTTCTTGATGTGGAGAAGTGGCTTTTGGGATCATATTAATGGAAAAATGTTGAGGTTACCATTCACTTTGATCTCATGTTGTACGGTATATGATGATAAAAGAGATAGAAAGATACACAAGATTGGTCATACATTAAGTGAGACTCACATGTAGAGTTTATTTATCCTGTGTCTTTCTCTTTTACTTCAATTTCATTTTCATTAAGAGAGATTTGGATAATGTGACTCTAACTTTCAAATGACATAATGCTCTAAGTCTGGCAAATCAACTAGGATTAGGGACTCATTTGGTAGTCAGGAAAGATGAAAATGTTTAAACTACGCTTGGTAGTAAGAATTGGGAATGTGAATGAACATGAAAAAAATTATCATTTTACTCTTATATTAAAATATTGTAAAGTAACACAAAACTTGTTTAATATCAAAGTATTATAAAGTAACACAAGACTTATGGTAGTCAATTTAATAACCATAAAAGAGTCGGCAAATTTTGACACATCAGGGGCAGGGATAAGTAAGGTCACCCTCAGGTGGCAACAATCCTACCTGATGCATTCTATTTGAGAACAAATTTTCACAAAAAGCAAGGGCAAAAGGGACAATTCACACAAGTATTCCCATGGTAATATCATATCGCATCGAGCCTCGGAGGGTTTGCTAAACCCTAAAAAATAAGGAATGTTAGAAGAATGGGAGTGCAACAAACTATGTAACAAACATAACAATCTTCTAAACCCTCCTTCAAACAGACCTTAGACTACGTCTGGTAACAGTAGTACCAAACAGTGAAATTCATGTATTCTCACGTTTTTCTAAAAAAAATTTACATCATATTTTTTACATACCAAGCACACTTTTCATCATACTTTTTCTCTCTCCTCACTTTTCTCTACCGTACTTCCTTTTACTCAAGAGTACTTTACATCCCTTCTCTTCCCTTACCATCCGTGCATTTCTACCCAACCTAGCCTAGCCCAGAGGTTAATCGCCTGAAGTCTCGGAGTGAATGAATTGATGGTGATGATGATGATGATGATGTGAAGTCCTTTCTTGAGAAAAATCCTCCCTCCTCAAGGTCTCCATCAATGTGTAGGAATCTATGGAACACTCAAGATTAATAGAAGTGAGGTTACCATCATCATCACCAAGATGAACATGAGATCTACAGAGAGGGCAATCAGAGTGACACCTAAACCACGAGTCAATACACAAAACATGGAACACATGATTACAATTAGGAAGGTGTTTTAGCCTTTCTCCTTCTTCAAACTCACCTAAGCATATTGCACAATCTGTGTTATTATTACTATTCACCTTCTCATCATCTTCTCCCTCCTCACTCTTCTTCTTCTTAAACCTTGATATGGGCAGAGATTGTATCACTGACATCTCCAAACCATGGCTCTGAAACTCATCAATGGTGGAATCTTCTAGAAGATGTCGTCTCTGATGATGAGCCTGCAGGCTTCTAGAAGAACTTGTCCTACAGCAAATAGGCCTCACTACGCTATAGTAACTCAGTATGAGGAAGAGGGAGAAGATTACAATGATTGAAGAGACCTCTTGTGCATTCCATTGCAAATGGTCCTCAGGAGGATTAATCGTGGAATTCATAGTCTCATACACATAGTGAAAAAGGGAAATGATATGAGGTTGGGTACTTTGAGATTTATGAAGGAAGATTGTGAAGCCAAAACAAAACGTTCAAACCTAAGAGCATCTACGGGATCGGAAACGGAAACGGAAACGGAAAGAGAATATTTTATTGTGTTTGTTAATAAAAGTTGAGAATAAAAATAAAATTGGAATAATGTATTAAAGTTATCACTTTATCTTTTATATTATTAAAATAATAAAAAAAAGAATGTTATGATTGTGCTAAATCAAAAGGTATAACCGACATTTTGTATTTTGTTTTTTTTAATTATACACACTTTTCAAAATAAAAATAAAAAAGTGGGTAACATGTGGGGTTTACATATTTTTTTTCCTTCTCCTTTTCCAAGTGCTACTGAACACGCCCTACGTCTAGTAATAAGAAACGAGAATGGAATAAAATTGAATAAAATTACTATTTTACCTTTATATTAAAATATTAAAAAAAAAGTAAGTGTAAAAACATAGTTAGTCAAAGATGGCAAAAAATAAGATATATATATATATATATATATATATATATATATATATATATATATAAAGCGTTAAACTTTTATTATATTGTAGAAAAAGTCAAACGGCACTTACAATAATTGAGAAAATTCCAATATAATAATACTGAAGAACAAACCTTAACAATTGTTGAACTAAGTAAACAAAATGTAAGCTTAGCTGATCCTATTTCTTCAAGATGAAAAATCTCACCGTCATTGGTGTTGTCAACAGAGTTGTTACTCTTATACCCCTGCATATTAGATCTGAAGTAATCTTCAAAGTTGAAATTGTCGTAGGCTCTTCCAACAACATGATGAATGAGTGAAAAGTTTTTAACATAGATGATTCGTAAATTTTAAATATGATTATAACAAACCTTGAATTCAGAATCACCTTATTGTAAAAAAACAATCACAAAAGAAAATAAATACACACAAAAATAAAACAAGTTCCACTTACTATATCTGAATTGATCTAACAATGGGAGACTATACTCTCACAATGGAGGACTAAAAAACTCGGAAGTAATCTGGAAGAAAATCATCACCAAAATTGAGGGACTGAATATCTACCTTTATGAAACGTAACGACGATAACAAAAGAAAAAAAATAGAGAGGGGTTGCCAAATCCTCCGATTAAATTTACAAGAAAAAATGATTGAAAAACGAAACGCAGAAAGAAAAGAGAAAGCAACTAGGAAATTACAAATTCCATAAAACAAACATGGTCTTAAGTTCCTCAAAAAAAAAAAAACATGGTCTTAAGAGTAAAACAAACAGGGGTAGATAATATTAAGGATTTCCATTTCATGTGAGGACAAGCTTAAGCCTTGCCTTAGATTATACCAATGTTATAGGTTATGACAATTTCACTTCCACTTACAACCTACAAAACATTGTCTGCGAAATTTGTCAATTCCATCACTATGTTCGATTGATGGGGAAAAAATGAGGATAAATTAATCTTTTAGTCCCTATAATTTACTCTAATTTTCGATCAAGTCCCTGTAATTTCAATTTATGTAATTTGATCCCTGTATTTATTTATTTATCATTTGTAATTAAATTTTTACTTGGATAATCTAATTTTTCACTTACACAATCAGTATTTCAATCTTAAATTTTCAGCACTCATGTGTTTTGTATATGATGCAAAATTAAAATGCTAAATCATAGAGGATAATCATCCATTTTCAATCATATAAGTATAAATTAAAATTAATAGTTTCAAATTATAATGACTAAGACTTAATTATAAATGATAAGTAAATATTGTAATAACTCAATGACAAAAATCAAAACTATAAAAACCTGATTGAAAATGGGGATAAGCTATAGCGATTAATAGATTAATTTTACCAAACAATCAAG
Source organism: Senna tora (assembly GCA_014851425.1). Classification (NCBI taxonomy): domain Eukaryota; kingdom Viridiplantae; phylum Streptophyta; class Magnoliopsida; order Fabales; family Fabaceae; genus Senna; species Senna tora. Next base: position 9,096,399 of record CM026266.1, read on the forward strand.
AAACCCACCATTGAGATTTCAGAAAATTGACACACACACACACAAAAAAAAACATGGTAAGTGCTAACTATTAACTAAAAGCTTCTTCCCTCTTTTTCTTTTCCTTAATTTTCCTCTGAAAAACTCAAACTCAAACTTTCTATCCCAGAAAAAACAAGTTCACTATCACTGAACAATAGTTCATGAATTAAAAAAAAAAAAAAGTACTTCCCTAAACTCAAAAGCAAAATAAAAGAGAATTGATCTGGTGTTTGGCTTTTTTTATGCATTAGTATGCTAGGTCGATTTTTTTTCATAGTCTTCTTTATTTTTTTATTTAAATTTGAAAAATTGTAAACTTTTTTTAAAGAATAAGAGTTATATAGACACAAAAAATAAATAATTCCACACAAATAAGGACATACCGTTATTAGTCCCTAGTCCATTCATAGGAAATCTCAATTTATGTAGAGTTTTTATTTTTTGTATCTATATCTTTTATACTGTAAATATTATTTAGAAAGAGTTTATAATTTCTCAAATTTAAATAAAAAAATAAAGAAAACTATAAAAAAAAAATCAATCTATCATACTAATGCATAAAAGAAGCAAACACCGAATCCATTCTCCACCATATTTAACTTGACTAATGACTATACACCCCAAATGGGAAGCAACCCAATCTCATCAAAACTAGAAAAGCCTTTGTCTCTTGCTTGCAAGAGCTTGATCCTCCTCAAGATCATTTGGAGTAAACTTGAGGCCACCATTAGGATCTCTCACCGCAAAAGGAGGAAGAACGTCGCCGATCATCGGTCGAGGAGGCGGCGGGTTCCGCCACGTGGGAAGTGGGCCGGCGACGAGAAGCGAGTGAAGCAGAGGTCCCGCTTCCATAACGGATTCTAGAAGCTTCCCCTTCTCAGGCAAAACCTTCCCTCTCACAAGCCTCTGGATAACCAAATCTTCTCGTAAGGTTGAGACGACAGAGCCCATAGTGAACCCCAAAAGAGGGGAACGAGAAGAAGATGAAGAAATGTGAGAGATGACGTGGCGGTGGTGGTGGTGTGGGTACAACAAAAACGACGTCGTGGTGGAGGGATGATGGAATTGGAACTGAAGAAGAGCGCGATGAAGCTTATGTCTGATTCTGTCTCTGTCTTGTGAGAGTTGATGAAGAAGATTGAGTTGCTGCATCGTCAAATTCTTGGTGGCTATGAATTTGAGTTTCGTGTGAAGAAGCTTCAGCTTCAGTGACTCCACGCTCTGCAAATATCAACACCACCAAGAAAATCGAATTTAGCGGAGAAATAATATAATCATAATAATAGTTATTATCAGACTAAAGTATTATTTTTAATTTGAAATATGTATTTTGTTTCAATTTAATCGATATGAATTATGAAAATATTAAATGTAGTACTAAAAAAAATTTTTATGTTTTAATTTAGTCTCTAAATTTTAAAATTTTGACCTGAACTTGTCATAAAAAGAAGTTTAACCGAGAAATAATAATAATAATGATGTAATAAGAATACATTATTTTTTTATTATAAAGTGTTTAATTTAACTTTTAAAAAATATAATTTATTTTGATTTGGTTCACAAATCATCAAAATAATTCTGAAGACTTGGTTGGGAGTTTTGAAGAGAGTGAGGTCGGGTGGTTAGTAATGGATGGAATGGTTCAAACAAATCATTTTATTGATTGGAAGTTTAAAAAAATAAAGAGAGTGGTGGACAATATTACACTTATAATGAATTAAACAAAAATAGAATAAATGAGAAATAATAATAAAATTAAATATTATAAACAATACAAACTATCATAAATCATCCAATTTATAGGGGTTTAAAAATTGAGGTGTTAGATAGTTTGAAAGGGTTTTCAAACCATTCTAAAACCCTTCCACTCCATTACTCACTTAAACTCTCAGTCAAGTTTTATAAACCCAAACTTGTTTACATTATCCCATACCACTCTCAAATCATCCTCCCAATCAAACCTTAAATGAAACCTTAAATGAAAGAATAAAATTAAAACAAGTGGTATTTGGTATAATTTCATAATTTAAAGTCAAAACAATAATTTACTTTGAGAAACGAATCGCTTTTAAAGTAAACAGAGACTTGACTCAGATATTTGCTTTTGGAATATCATGAATTACGGTTCAGACTTCAAAGTTAGAAAGAAAAACCAGAATTTGAACACCAGAAAAAGGAACCAAGCTTTTACCCCATATAAAAAAGAAATTTAAAATTATATTATTTAACCAAGAAAATTCTAATTAAAAAAAGAAAGAGTCAACCATGAAATAGAAAAAGAAGCAAACTTTTTTAGGTTTCCTTCTCCAAACTTGAAATCCCTTCCCCAAGAAAACCTCAAATCTAATGTGAAAAAAATAAATAAATAAAGCTTTAGGCCTTTAGCAGCGAAAATAGATTTTTTTTGTGAAAAAAAAAAAAATGAGGCAAAAGTAAGTATGAGTTTTCTACCAAAATTAAGGAATACATTTCAATCTCTTATTTCAATATCATAGAATTCGAACTTTAATCAACTATAATATTTCTCACCAACAACAAAAATAGATATAAATCAAAGAAACAGAATATCTATCACTATCAGATCAAGTTTTCATCTAAAAAAAGGCTATGAACACTGGAAAAACAAAATTTAAATAATGACTCACCTCTTCAGCATGAAAAAAGGAACCAAGGGCGTCCATGAGTGATTTTCACCTTTCTTATTTGTTGTGATGTGAGAACGAAAGAGAAAATTGGAATAGAGTCATATATAAAAAACCAAAACCTTTCTTGTAGAAAAAGAAAAATGGAATGGAGATTGATTTGATTATATTCTTATATCCCATTAATTACCGGTCAATGATTTAATTGGGGTTAATTTTCCATCTATGATCTTGCTAATTTATTAAGATTTGAAAGGTAAAGATATGGAGTTATTGATTACCTTAAAATTAGTGCACATGGTAACACAAGAGACTAACTTGAGTAGAATAAACAAGATCTAAATTGAATATAGAAAATATATAATATGATATTGTTACCTAAATAATTAAAGAGTAGGAGAATTCGTGCTCTATATTTGTTTTAGGAAATTTTATTTTCATTCAACCCTCTCAAGTCATTGGCCAAAAAAACAAACCTCTCAAGTCAATTAATACGAGCACGTCACCTTCTATGACTATGACGAAGGAGATGTTCAGCGCGGTACAGTAGTATTGAACTTTAGTACATCTCTTTAATCATTTGGTCCTTAATCCATTCAAGATGGGTTCTAATTAATATAAATTTTTATTAATATTAACAAATAACACTACATAATTGGAGAGATACACTAAAATTCAGTAGTACGATAGTACTGAATTTTTATTAGACTATAACGTGTGGTCTTTAAGGAATTTTGTAAAGCTAGTAATTAACTAAGTTGTACAGTTGTACTATATTTTATTTCTTTTTTAATATAAATTAATTATAATTACCTCTTTATTTTTCTACCCAATGTTTGTATTTTATTTTTCAGAATAAATTACAAAATTCCATATTATAGAAACATACCTATAACAAATGTGGATCAAATTTTCAAATATTTTAATTAATTTTTTTAATTTAAGTTAATTATGAATTTTTAAATAATTATTTATATTATAAGTAATTTATTTAAATATATAATGATATATGAGAGAATTATCAAATTGGTCCTTAAAAGATTCAGACTGTTCTAATTTAATCCTTGAAAGATGCAAATGCCTAATTTAGTTCCTGAAAAATGCTTTTTTGTTCTAATTTAGTCCTTTTGATTTTTTTATTAGTGTATTGGCCAAAAAAAATTTTATTAGTGTATTTGTGGCTTCTTTTAAGAATCAAATTGGGACACAAAAGTATTTTTCAGGGACTAAATTAGACATTTGTATCTTTCAGGGACTAAATTGGAACATTCTGTATCTTTTACGGACCAAATTGATAATTCTCTCATGATATATTGGAAAATTTAAAAACAAATCATTAATATTGATTAACATAAAAAAATTGATTGAAATTTCATTTTGGTTCCTTATCTTTTGCACTTGTTCCATATTGATTCTTTATCTTTTAAATGTTCTAAATAAGTTATTTATCTTTGCAACTTGTTCTAAAATGCTCTTTTTGCATAACACCATTAATTTAATTCGTGTGGCATAATAAAAACTTTTCAAAAATTATACTTTTATATTAAAGCTTTCATTTTAATCCCTACATTCTATCTCTATTGATTTTTTTTCCGTACCAATTCAATCTCCTTCTTCTATTTCAAAGATTGAGACACTCAACCTCCATTCCTTCTGAATCGCTCTTCTTCCGAAAATTGTATCTGGCCGGTGCAATTAACTTTCGTGCAATTATGGTGCAATTACTTCAAAATGTACATTTTTACTTCATATGTGAAGTACTAATAGGGACTCACACTGATAAGGAGCTACCATGAATGAATTGGGAACCAAATTTTTATCAATATTAGAAAATATCATCGTTGTAAATGGATTAGGGACCAAATTATTATTAATATTGATAAATAGTCTCACAAAGCTATTTAGTGATGATATTTGCCAATATTGATATATAAAACTTTGGTCCTTAATCTATTCATGATAGGTATTTATTAGTGTGGGTCCCTAAAATTACTTCACAAATGAAGTAAAAATATGTATTTTGAAGTAATTGCACCGTAATTACACGAAAGCGAATTGCACCGGATTCAATTTTCATCTTTCCACGAATGGAGCTCCCTATCCCCCTAACTCTAAGTCTCAACCTTCCACCTTCATCCTTTTCAGCTCTTCTCCCTCACTGCTCCAACCTCTGTTTTTCTGCAACCCCACAATACCACTTTTAATGATGTTGCTGCTTCTAATTTCCCCATTTGGGAAGAGATTCATTCTCTTCTCATGCTCACTTATGGCATCGGTGTGATGTACCTCCATTGCATTTTTTTTCCAAAATAATTTATAGATGACAAGCGTGTTTGCTATGGAAATACAAAGGCTTTTGTACTGATTTACTCTATTTCCCTACTCATAGTTAATTGAGTGTAGGAGAGAGAGAGAGAGAGAGAGAGAAAGGAGGTAGAATGCAAGAATTTAAATGAGAGCTAGTAGCACCTATGCAAAGAATCCCAGAAACCCTAGCCATCGAGACTAGGAGATAAAGCCCAATGGTTGTCGAGCCAGACCCTTTAACAGACAATAATACTGTTAAGGGGAAAGTGGGCTTCGAGACCAATAGGATAATGATAGATGATCCGCCAGATATTAAGTTCATGGGCTTAAAAAATACTGGGCCTCTTGGTGACCTTACAAGCATGGATGTAGAGCAAGATGCAAGTTGACTTGTGATTGGGTGGTTCAACCCAATGATTTGGCGCATCTTTTTACCTTACCTTTGGTTTGCCAATGAGTTACATCTTTTGGAATAGTAGAGGAACAGGATCTAAGGTTACGTTCTTTACGCAAAAAGGGAAAGGGAATGAGAATGGGTTTACTATGTTTGGTAGTAAAAATTTGGAATAGAAATGGAATGAGAATGTATTAAAATTACCATTTTATCCCTTATATTAAAATAATAATAAGAAGAAGGTTAAGATTGTGTCAAATCAAATGGTATAATAGACATTTTGTATTTTTTTCTTTTTTAAAAAAGAAGTTGATAGGAAAGGAAAAAGGGCCCCACCTCCTTTATTTTTTTTCCTTTCCTTCACTCTTTCTACTAAAAGAACACAACCTAAGGCTTTCCCGAGTATCATTAGAGACCTACAACGTAATCACAAAGTTGATTTTATGGCCATTCTTGAAACGAGACAGAGTGGCGAGAGAGCTGACAACATCATTAAGAAACTTGGCTTTGATCGAGTTGAGAAAAGGGATGTGGTAGGCTTTTTTGGAGGTATATGGCGTCTATGGAATAAAAATAATGTCACCATTAATGTTCTACGTAGACATGGACAATATATGAACTTGGAGGTAGTGGGAAGTGGTACTAGTTGGTAGCACTGTCAAACGGGCCAACCCGGCCCGGCCCGCACCGGCCCGTCACGGGCTCCTTGCTAAACGGGCCGGGCCGGATTGGCCCGTTTATAAACGGGCCACATTTTAGTAGCCCAAGCCCGCCCATGTTGGCCCGCGGGCCAACACTTTATTTTTTTAAAAATTTGTTTTTATATTAAAAATAATATATATATTACAAAAAATAATGATAAAAATAAATTATGAGTAATATTACAATTTTAATATGTATAGTTATGGTAATTATGTTATTATTTTATATTTTAACATAAATATATATATATAAAATTATTTTTTTCTTAAAATTAAATTATTTTATACTTTAAAATAAAAAATATTATAAAAAATAATATATTAATAACAACAAACAACATATAAATACAAAATATATACTAATATTCTTTAAAATAATAAATAAAATTAATAAAAATAAAAATCAATATTTAAATGGGCCGGCCCGCGGGCTAACGGGCCCTAACCCGTTTAGCCCGCGGGCTAAACGGGCCGGCCCGTTTAGGCCCGTTTTTAAACGGGCCTACTTTAGCCTCCCCAAGTCCGCCCAATTAGCGGGCGGACCGGGCCGGCCCGCGGGCTTTAGCCTGTTTTGACACTGCTACTAGTTGGTTCCTAACTGTGGTTTATGAGAGTCCTAATCCAACCACTAGAAGGGAGTTGTGGGATGGTATTCTTGATATTCATAGTTCGATGAGGGGCCCTTGGGCGATCGCTGGGGACTTTAATGCTTTATTGTATGAAAATGAGAAATTTGGAGGTAGTAAACCTGGTCATGCTTTAAAAATTGTATGGAAGCCGCGTCCTTGATGGACCTTGGGTTCACAGGTTCAGGCTATACTTGGAAACGCAGTAATGTTGCTGCACGCCTAGACAGTGTTCTTATGAATAGATATTGGTGTCATAGTTTTACCGAAGCCTCGATGATACACCTACCTAACCTTAAGTCGGACCACACTCCCTTATGGCTTCGAACGTTTAGGATGGAAGGTAAAGGTAATCCAAGGGAATGACCATTTCGCGTCCTTGCTCCTTGGATCATGGACAACGGTTTCTCCAAAGTGGTTGAAGATGCCTGGGTGAAAGGTGGTTCTTGGGGTTTGGCGCTGCTTGAATTCTATGACTTAGTCAAAAAATGGAATAAAGAGGTGTATGGAAATATATTTACAAGGAAGCAACGTTCTACAAGAGGTTGCAGGGCATTCAAAATATTCTTAATACAGGGCCTGATAATAGTTTATCTCAACTTCAGGAGCAATTGTGGGCTAAATATGAAGATTTGCTGAACCAATAGGAGCTTTTCTGGCATCAGAAATCCATGTGTCAATGGGTAGTAGATGGAGATAGAAATACTCGTTATTACCATACCACAACTATGATTCAGAGAAGAAGAAACAAAAACGAAGCCCTTAAAGATGATAATGATGAGTTTATCTATGATGAAGAGGCACTGAAGAACATAGCATTGGAGTTTTTTAAAAAGCTCTATATAGAGGACGAGCCAAACAGGAGGGTGTTAGACTGTTGTGGCATGTTCCCTCACTTAACAGAAGATGATTTGAGAGATTGCTCTAAGTTTTTGAACTTGGAAGAAATTAAGCATGCTATTTTCTCAATAGGGCCCGGATGGCATTAATCCTTTATTCCTCCAAAGCCAGTGGAAAATAGTTAAAGACTCAGTTCAAAGATTGGTGAAAGACATATTCTATAACCCAAACCTAGTTAATCCATTAATCAAACCTTGATAGTGTTGATTCCTAAGGTGCAAGCTCCGGTCAAAATCAAGGAGTTTAGACCGATAATTCTGTATAATGTCGCGTATAAAATCATCATATAAGTTTTAGCTAATCAACTTAAGCACCTTATGCCGAAACTTATTTCTCCGAACCAATGTAGTTTTGTCCCTGGTAGGCAAGGTACGGATAACATTGTGGTGGCGCAATAAATCATTCACTCCATGAGGAATATGATAGGTAAGAAGGGTTTCATGTCAATCAAAATTAACCTCGAGAAGGCATACGATAGACTCAACTGGAGTTTTATTGAGGATACCCTTGTTAATATCGGCCTCGACAATATCTTTGTATGCCTTGTATTAGAACCTCAAGATTACAGATTCTATGGAATGGCGATAAGACCTCTTCTTTCATCCCCTCCAGAGGTATTTGGCAAGGGGACACTATCTCGCCTTAAATCTTCGTCCTTTGCATTGAAAGGCTAGCCCATTTAATTCAGCGGGAAGTTGGGCAAAGAAATTGGAGGCCTATTCGGATTGGGAGGCCATGGCTGTCGGTGTCTCATCTCTTCTTTGCTGATGATCTTGTGATTTTTGCGGAAGCTGCTATGGATCAAACCCTTGTTATCAAGAAGTGCCATAGTAAGTTTTGTGAGTCGTCGGGGAAGCGTGTTAGTGTTGACAAGACCCACGTCTTCTTCTCTAGGAATGTGAACTATAACAGATCCGATGAGCTGAGTAAGGAGTTGGGGTTTAGCTTTGCTAGTGACCTAGGGAAGTATCTTGGAGTCCCTCTCCTTCATAAAAGGGTGGATAAGAGCACTTATCAAGATGTTCTTGACAAGGTCAGAAGCAGATTATGTAACTAGAAGGCGAGTACTCTCTCCTTTGTGGGAAGAGTCACTCTTGTGAACTCCGTCACAACAGCAATCCCAACTTACACTATGCAGTCTACAACGCTGCCAAGTAGTGTGTGTAAGGAGATATAGAAGCAAAATAGAGGTTTTGTTTGGGGAGATCATGAAGGTAAGAGGAAGCCGCACCTTATGGCTTGGAGTACAATGTGTAAACCCAAAATAAGTGGTGGCTTGGGTATGAGGCAACTGAAGGATCATAATGCTGCATTTGTGATCAAAATAGGATGGAAGCTGATTACTCAAAAGGATACTCTTTGGAGCAGGGTGTTGAGAGCTAAGTATAAGTGTGGCAGTGATCTCATTCCCCAAATTAGAACTCACAGAGGAGCTAATACCTCTCGGCTTTGGAAGGGGTTTGTTAACAACTGGAAGCATGTCCTGGATGGGATCGAATGGAGGCTTGGAGATGGAAAGAAGGTTAATTTCTGGACTAACAGGTAGATGCCTTCCTGTGGACCCATTATAAATCATGCTATTGCTTCTCCAAGTACGAACGAGTTAGAAGAAAAAGTTACAGATTATGTTTCGGTTACTGGGGGATGGGTGTGGATGAAATTTGAGTACCTCTTAAACTCGAGCATATATAGGAAGATTGCAGGTATTATTTCTCCATGTGAGTATGGTCAGTAGGACGTGCCTGCATGGAGATTCTCGAAAGACGGAGCATTCACAGTGAAGTCTACCTATAAGCACCTAACAACTCAAAACAGTGAAGGCAGCAGTAGCATATGGAAACTAATTTGGAAGTGGAAAGGACCTGAGAGGGCGAAGTCATTTCTTTGGCTATGTGGTAACTACACAGTGTTAACGAATCAAGCTAGAAAGAGCAGAGAAATGACAAAGGACGAGAGTTATGCTACTTGTGGTGATGCGTGTGAAGACTTGCTGCATATTTTAAGAGGCTACCCTAGTACCAAGAATTTCTAGCTCAGGTTGGTCAAGCCAAGTAAATGGCTGATCTTTTTTAACTAGAATTTACAGGAGTGGCTTATGAATAATCGTCTCGAAAAGATGGGAAGCAGCAAGTTGGACTGGGACTTGATTTTCGGGATCGCTTGTTGGCACCTTTGGTAAAGAAGAAATAATATTGTGTTTAATGATGCTAATATCTTAAGGCAAGACCCGTATATGGCAATCCTGTAGGCTCGAATAGTGAAAGATGCTTTTGTTTCTAAATCAAAGAAAAGCAATGTGCGAATGAATAGAAGTATCGTTTGGGATAAACCCCCAGCAAGATGGGTTAAACTTAATGTAGATGGCTCAGTTATTAGCAAGCCTGACACGATTAGTTCGTGTGGAGGAATTATTAGAAATGAAGAAGGGCATTTCGTTGGTGGCTTCACGAGAAACCTTGGGGATTGCAGCATTACGCAGGCTGAGCTGTGGGGTATTTACTCCGGCCTCGAGCTTTGGTGGAATTTGGGTGTCAAGAAGGTCAAAGTTGAGACCTATTCTAGTGCCACGAATGAGCTTGCTATGACAATCGGAAACTCTACTCATTCAGTCATTCTTTTGCTGGCTTGATCTGTAATATTCATGGGATAATTGCAAGGGATTGGGAAGTGGATATAAGACATATATATAGAGAGGCGAACATGGTTGCAGACAAGTTGGCATTGGTTGTTCAAAACGATGAGATTGGGCTGAAGATCCTCATGCAGCCTCCAAAAGAAATTTATGAGCCTCCTTGAAGACGACCTATGTGGGAAGGGCAGAATACGTAGCTGTTTAGTCTAGTTTTTTTTTCCTTTTGCCAGTTTTGTTTCCTTTTCTCTGTTTGCGTTTCATTTTTTTTTAATTTCCCATTCTACCAAAAAAAATTGTAAGCCTTGATCATGCATCCTTTTTTAGTGGTTTTTTGTTAGAACGTCATTTTTCTATTAATATTTATCTTTATTATTTTCTTTTTCTTTATGAGTCAGTCCTTTTTTAAAAAATAATAAAGGACCAAAGCCTTATTATATTAAGGCGTATGAAATTGAATCCTTTACATTGTGAGGTGCTTACTTAAAATATGAAGGGAGAAAGAAGAAAAAATTGCGAGTCCCATATTATTAATTTTTCTCTCTCTTAATTGTTCTCTCTGTCTCTTCCTTCACTTTAATGAACACTTTACCACACAATATAAAAGATTTAATCTCGAAAAGATATACCTTGTTTGGCTCAAAATTTCCGGACACTTTGTTAAAGCCCAACTAAATCAAATTTAGTTTTATAAACCTTTCTTGGGCCACGTCCGTGCGTTTGACCAAAAAAGCCCATTTGTGCGCAAGTCCATTGCGAAATTTGCGATGTGGGAGTGGAGCATATAGCCACCGCACAGAACAGAAGTATTCGCAATCTACGAATTTCGCAGCTTGAGAGGCAGAAGAGGAATCGATACAGTGAAGAGGGAAAAGGAAGGCGAATCAGTTTTAGAGTCAGCGAGAAATGAGGAAGTTCGATCCGTGGCCCGTCTTCTTCAAGCGAGAATGGAATCGGAACTGGCCGTTCCTGGTGGGTTTCGCAATCACCGGAGCCGTAATCACCAAGTTCACCGCTGGTCTTACGGGTAAAATGCCACCCCGATCTGTTCCTTTTGGCCAATTTTTGGATTCAAATTGTTTTTATCCCATAAACTAGTGATTTCGTACTAAATCTGATTTGTGATTGCAGAGGAAGATGCTAAAAACTCGAAGTTCGTTCAGGAGCACAATAGGTAACCTATTCATCAACATTCACAAACTCTAGGGTTCTTACGTCCTTTTGGTTATTTGATGTATGGATTGTGTGCGCCTCGCGTGTTTCCGATTGTCGAAAGTTGAAACATTAAAACTAGGGTTTTTTTTTTCTTACGTCCTTTTTGGTTATTTGATGTATGAATTGTGTGCGCCTCTCGTGTTTCCGATTATCGAACGTTGAAACACCCACTCAATCTATCTAGCTATATAGATCTACTGGGATATTCGGTTCTTCATGAATAAATTAGTTTTAGAATTTTAGTTCTGGTTTTTCCGTTTCATTTTGGTGAGAAACTAGTATAACAGAACTAGCCTAATGATTCGTTCCAAGATGATAAGAGGCCGAGGATTGTTACAACCCAAATGAAACAGAACAAAATAAGGAGTGGAAAGAACAGCGATGATTGATAAATAATGTAGTAGTGTAATATTCCTGTAAAGAATTGGAAAATTACAGAGAACAAGATGGCACACACCCAAATAAACAGGATAGAATAGCAGAGATAAGATCATAAGAAGAAAATGGAGATGAATGGAAATGGATAATGGATTGATGGGTGTATAATCTTCAGAGAATAAGAAAATACACAAGCGATTAAACTCCCAAAATTCAATGACTTCTCACAAAAGACAAGCATAATTCTCCAGTAGGCATGAACTTCCCTTATATATGATGATGCTAAAGCCAAGCATGCTTCACGGCAACCAACTCCACCATTCTCCAATTACTGGACATGTATGTAACCCTACTTTTCTTCCATGAATTCACTATTAATGGGCTCATTAGTGTGCATTTGATGGCCCAATCTTCTTCACCACCAGTGGGCTTGTCCAATTTCATTGGACTGCTTGTTGCCTTTGCATTCGTAACAATGATGCACTGTGCAGACTGCAGGAATAATTGAATGGAAAATTATGGTTGAAGAGATTGGTACTTTGGTACTATACCTCTCTTCTTAATCATCTTAGCTTTATTTTGTCAATATGGCCTGACGTACCTCTTCTTCTTTTTTTGCCTCAATTTTGTATTTTCATGCTGCATTTTTCAAATTATTGAATTATTATCATTTTTTATTTAATGCTAGTTTTCGAATTTTGTTAATATGAGGTTGTTTTCAACTTATATTCCAGGTGATTATGAATGGTAGTATGGCTTCCTGCTTGGCACTTCTGTTTTCTGTGGCAAGAGGAGTTTGCTTGTCTTGGTGTTGCAGAATGTAATAACAAAAGGGAGATGTTCTAGATACTCTCTCCATTTTTAGTTTCCAGTATTGATCTTTGCCTGACTATGTTTGGAAAAAATCCCTTCTAAGCATTGCATCATCAATAGATTTGCTTTCTGGTTAATTTGTTTATTTAACTTTTATACTTGAACTCCCTCCTACTTATTCGCAGTCCTTGGGGAAAATAAAACAGTGCTTAATTTTGTTCCTTCTGAGCCTTCTGGAGCTCTGTAGTTAGCAGTTGTTAGGTACATATCTTCCTTGAAAATCAGTTTTTTCTTCATCATTAAGCTCAGTACTCAGTACTATATATGGCACATGCATTATGTGGTCTAGATCTCTGCCACGGACATGAATAGGACACAACATGGCATATATATACATCTTTTAAGTTTTCTTTTAGTGATATAGCAATATTGTTCTATATTCTAAGAAATTTATATTATTATTTTCTAAATCAAATTTACTAAATCTCATATACAACAAAAACAATTAAAGAACTTGAATAATCTAATTAAAATGGGTTCTCTAGATTTTCATTGACTTATTTTCTAGTATTACCCTTTTTTTGGATCATCTTATACTTGATTCAAGTATAAGTCATGCTCGACGTATATTCAAGTGGCATTTGGCACGTACTCGAGCTGATTTTTTTTTTTTTTGACAAACATATGCGGGTGTTAAACATGTCTACTGTAGGTCATGGTGTGTCAGTGGCATATGTTTGTGCTTTATAGGTCTAGACTCTAGACAAGATTTATCCTCTAAACTTGTGCAGGTCATTTTGTTTTGAAATTATTTTAGGGTATGTTTGGATTGGGGATTAAGAGGGGAAAGGGAGAGAAATAGCATATTTCTCCTTTGTTTGGAAAGTTGAGAAGTGGAGGCCGGAGGGGAAGATAATGGAAGACTAATTCTTAATCCTCCATTATCCTTTTCCCCTCACAAATTCTTTTTTTTTTTGGTCCGCCCTCTTGCAAATTCAAGATACTTCAAATTGGGTATTTTGGAGGAGCTACTAACATCCAAACAAGGGGAAGAGTAAGAGAAGATTAACCTTCCCTCTTTTTCCCTTTCCCTCTTCTTCAATCTCTTTCCTTCCCTCGACCTAATTGCCAAACTAACCGTTAAGAATCACATGTTCACTCACTTAAACTTATTTAACAAAATTGATCTGTGATGATGAGTTGTCCAAAGATGTTCACTCACTACACAATAAGATTGTAAGACGTAGCATTGTTGCTAATGCCATATACTAGATCTACAACTTTCTGTTTTACTCAAAATTGCTCACAAAACGATGATGGGGTTTAGCCTAGGGTTTTGGTTGTGTAAGTCTTTGATTTTCCCTTTTCTTCATTCCCTCGTAAAAATCCATGTCCATCTCCAACTCGGCGTTTGGTTATGTGGATGCAACTGATGAGCCCTGGTTGAAAATCTTGGCATCAAGTCTACCTTGCAGATGCAAATATATAACTTGAACAGTGTTTGTGTTATATGATATCTTTATTGAAAGGACTAGTCTCTTCCTCCTCTCTTTTGTGGGAAAAAAACTTGGCGTGTTTGTTAGCAACCATTGAAGGAGGGTTTGGGTTATGACTATGTTCGTTACATAGTTTGGTCCACTCAAATATTCCTTCCAACATTTCCATCTTTAATGGCAATTCTTAGGGTTATCAATTCCAAGCAATTTTTTAGTTTGGATTCCAATCTTCTACTCATAGAATTGGATCTTAGAATTGGAATTGAGGGTGAAAAGATTTGATTGTCTTTCACATTTTGCTGCGAAAAAGAGATGGGCCATGGAAATGTTTAATTAAAATATTTTATGAAGTGTTTTTTTTTTTACTTCACTTTCGTTCACAAATTTTGTATTCTATTATTTACATACTAAACATACTTTTTAATTCTAAAAATTCAATTTAATTTTTTTTTTCAATTTTAATTTCATTTTTCTTTTCAATTCAATTCCTTAACCCAAATCATACCAAATGTTTAAGGCTTAAGCAACTCCACCATAGTTTGATGCAATATCCGTTTTGTATAAGTATAAGCAACACACGAGGGCAAAGCAAACATGTTAAATGAGTTTTGTGTTTCTTTTTATGATATTTTAGTATAAGGATAAAATTATTATTTTTATCCACTATCATTTCTTTTTTATTTTTATTCACATTTCCAAATCCTGTGACCAAACGTAGTGTTTGGTCTTAAAGTTTCTCAATCTCATTTCTATATTTATCTTTTTTTTACTACCAAACGAGCCTGTAGCGCAATTTTTATTATATCTTTATTATAAAGATCTCAATAAAAAAGGGTTAAAATGTACATACACTCTTTGAGTTTTGGGTCAGGGGCACATAGACCCCTTGAGTTTTAAAACGTTGCACATAGACTCCCTTTCACTTTGGGGCAGAGACACCCCTTCTGTTAGAGTTCCGTGAAAATTAACCGTTAAGTGTCACGTCACCAAGTATGTGTGAGGGGTGTCTCTGCCCCAAAGTGAAAACTCAGGGGGTGTATGTGCCCCTAAAGTGAAAACTCGGGGGGTATATGTGCCCCTAAAGTAAAAACTCAGGGGTGTATGTGCCCATAAAATGAAAACTCAGGGGGTGTGAAAATACTAAATTGCCCTCACACATATTTGTTGACGTGGCACTTAACGGCTAATTTTCAAAGAACCCTAACAGAAGGGGTGTCTCTGCCCCAAAGTGAAAACTCAGGTGGTGTATGTGCCCCTGACCCAAAACTCAGGAGTTGTATGTGCATTTTAGCCATAAAAAATCTACGTGTTTATAATTTAAAGGCCAAATTACTCTTTTAGTCCTCAACGTTTGCACGAAGTTTAACATTGGTCCTCAACGTTTCAAAAAGTTATTTTAGGTCCTCAACGTTTTTCTTTTTCTCAAAATTGGTCCTCTAGCGTAACTCCGTCTGGTTTTTTTTTGTTAAATGCTGATGTAGAAGGCTTATGTGGCACACCCTCTCTCCTACGTGTCATATTTAAATGACATGACACTATCTCTCACTTCAACTCAGCAAAACGATGTCGTTTTACATCACTTCTCTCTCACTCCAACTCAGCAAAACGGCGTCGTTTTGCTGAGTTGGAGTGAGAGAAAGTGTTTTGTCATCCAAATATGACACGTAGGAGAGAGGGTGTGCAACATAAGCCTTCCACGTCAGCATTTAACAAAAAAAACCAGACGGAGTTACGCTGGAGTACCAATTTTGACAAAAAGAAAAACGTTGAGGACCTAAAATAACTTTTTGAAATGTTGAGGACCAATATTAAACTTCGTGCAAGGACCAAAAGAGTAATTTGGCCTAATTTAAATAACTCCTTCTCAATGTTGGTTCTATTTTTTTAAAAAAAGAATTTACATATTTATTTTGATTGAAGATCCTTAAGGCAAATTTATAAAGAATAATACCAAAGTTCAGTTTTTTTTTTTCTAAGGTTATATTTTTTCTTTTTTATATAATTCACTTGTTTTTTAATTTCCAAAAGAATAATACTTTGAAGAGAAGAGTAGAGAGAGAGTGTGTCGCACGCTTGTCGGTGTGTCGAATACACAGATATGTGTCAACACGTCGACACATCATTGTATACTAGCTAGACTAGTCGGTGAGGTTTTCTTCCTCATGTTCTGCATATTCCTGTGAATCTGGTGGGTAAATTATTCTCAGTCTGGTACTGCTGCTTCGAAGTTTATTATCATTCATTTTGTTTATGATTGGGACATATATTTTTGAAAATCCAAGGCGAATATATATATATATGGGGCCCCTATTGTATTTTTTATTTGGAGGCCGAAGAGTCTTCTTTGTGAGATAGTAGAATTCATAGCAAAGAAAGTTGGTTGATTAGGTTGTTAGGCTGACATTGGCAGCATCATATATATATATATATATATGAAATTCGAATGTAGGACAGAAATAAGCAGTAAGTTATGAATGGGATTGTTTTGAAGGAGAGACTGTTAGGTTTATATCAATTTCCTGAAGAAATTGCGTGACAGTTTTGGAGAGAATTATATAATGTATGTGGGACAACCTTCCATTAAATAAGGATTTGAATTCTTGGTTCTTACCAAATGAGATTGCCAACTAAATTTTCCATCTGGTATTCAGCTAAAGAGATTTAGTAAATTTTGAGTCTGGATTCTCTGTTGTCTATAATTGTGCTGTTTGGGCTAACCGATCAATAACTATAACTAAAGTTGGATTACATAACCGGGACAGCAGAGGATTCGGACTCTTAAAATTTGGCCTTCCTGTTTTCGATTTCCTTGAGATATCCACGTTTCCTCTCAACCCAATTATGAGTAAATTTAGTGACGGGTTAATTTTAATAAAAGAGACTAGTTCCTTATGAGTCACAACATGACGAACCAAAGTTTGAATCAACATTGAGAGAAATGTTTACATTTAGTGTCAAACAGGATTTTCTTCCGGTATGAGTAAAATTTTTACTCATATAATACATCATTGAATATCAGAATATTCATAAAGATTAGATTCGTGTGTGTATATATATATATATACGCTATCAAGTTTTCTGATCAATATGAATTATGTTTTTAAAGAAACTACTTGTATTCACAAGAAAGATTAATTATATAAATTATCCAATATTATTTTTTTATTAGAGTACCATATGACAACAAAGAGATACAAAATTCATCTAATTTTTTTTACTATTTAATAATTTACAATTTGTAACTTGAGATAGCTTGCACTATGCAAGTATTTCATGTTAATATTTTGTTCATTCATTGCTTGAACTGCATTAGTGCAGTAACCTTTGATCCTAACATTGCTAGAATCTACGAAAATTTGTAATAGATGTTTTTTTTGTTCGTTCAGTTTCTAAGGTACTGCCTGAGTAGTTTGGACTCGACTAACGCACCTGACTATTATAAAAAAGATTTGTAATTGATTGTATATATGGTTACAATTCTCAAGTTCCATGTAGGCTTTATTTATTTTGGTCACGAGATCAGAACAAAAGAAATGACAATTTGATTTAAAGTATTTGCGCTTTAAGCGGTCCATAATAAATTAAGTAAATGAGAAGATAAGCTTAAAAATTAATACGAAGTTGGGATGGAGAATTAGAGAATATTCTAAAAAAAAAAACTTGTGGCTCCTAATCCACTGTCTTCTTGGACTAATAAGGAATTATTATTATTATTTATTTAGCAAATTTACATTATTTTAAAAGATGCTTATTAGGTCTTGCAAATCCAACCCACATAGTGTTACCTACTTAATTTTCAATTAGCCTCAACAACTCAAAGCGTAATAGTATGGCAATCATTTCAGACTTATATCTATACAAAAGATAATATTAAAACCTTAATTAATTTCGTAATTTTACATCAAAACGTTTGAATATATCTAACATAGTTATCATCCATAAAACTATTGGTGTCCGAACGAAACATAATAAATACATTTAGTTTAAAATAAACTAAACTATATCAGTATATATAATAATATTAAGGAGGTTGAATGGAGAAAGTGAAACCAGCAACCTTGGTTCGTGGAATCATGACCTTTGGTTTTATTTTTGAGAATGTTTGGTACTATGATAATTTTCTCTATTTATAAAAATTTGACATCTAATCCAATAAAAAACAGTCTGAATTTCTATCCATATTAACAAATGTCAATAAATGAATTGAGAAATGTATAGGTTAAATGTTTATTTTAGTCCTCTATGTTTTACCCAAGTTTTAAATTAGTCCTTTATATTTCAAAAGTTTTAAATTGGTCTTTCAATTCCATTTAAGTCCGTCAATTTCTTAAGTTAACTGCTGATGTGGCACGCGTGCCGAGGTGGACACATATACTCTCCTACGTGTATCAGATAGCTGATGTGGCCTTAGACATGCCAAAAACACCTAAACGACGTCGTTTAAGCCAAAAATAAAAGCATGTTGAGAGGACCAATATGAAACTCTAATGAAATATAAAGGACTAATATATATAAAACTTTAATGAAACATAAAAGACCAATATAAAACTTCAATAAAACACAAAGGACCAATATAGAACTTCAATAAAACATAAATGACCAATATAAAACTTTAATGAAACCTGAAGGGCAAATATAAAACTTTTAGGAAACATAAAGTACCAATATAGAACTTTTAAAAGATAAAAGACCAATTTAAAACTTGAGTGAAACATAGAGGACCAAAATGGGCATTTGACCAAATATACAAAAAAATTCAATACTTCTTTTATAGTACTAGACTTTTATCTGATTTCATCATGTCCACTAACCATACCCTATTTTAGGGATGGCAAAAATTCTCACCCTGCGACGATTCCTTGTGCGAAGCCCCATATGCGGCGATTTTTTTTCCAAAGGGACGGGGATGGGAAAAAAATAATCTCAAAAGTTAGTTCGGGGATGGGGACCTCTATCCCAAGGAGTAATTATATAATTTTTTATATATATTCTTATTTTATTATTTTTAATATTTATATAATTATTTTTATATTTTAATATATCTAAAATATGTACTCTTTGATATATTTTAATTAGATTTATTTAATATGGTATATTTTTATCTAATTGTATGGGTTACTTTTTATTAAAATTAAGTCTACTCATAATTATATATTTTTTTTTAATTTTTTAAATATATATGTGGGATTCTTGCGGAGACCTGTTGGGAGGCGGAGAACGAGGATGGAGGAGAAACTTCCCCGCAGCGGGGATCGAGGACGGGGGAGGTTTGAGGTGGTGGGACGGGGACGGAGAGAGCACTCCCCACCCCCACATGTAGCGGTTGCCATCCCTATCCTATTTATTAAAAATGGTGTGTAAAACAAAAATTATGAGAGCATAAGAGTAAATTACACTCTTTTTTTTTTTAAAGATTTTTAAATTATACTCTCACTCTTTTATTTTCAAATTTTAAAATTCTCTTCTTTAAAAGACTAAAAAAATTTATAATTTCACTCTTTTTCACTCTAAAATACTCTTAGTAACAGTATTAATATTTTTTTAAAAAATAATTTATTATTAGAAAATATAATTTAAAATTATCATTATTGAATTTATATATTTTGAGTTAAAAATAATTATTTTCTTTATTTAAAATTTTTAAAAAAATTTATATGAGTCAAATTAATATTTAATTATATAAAATAATAAACATAAGATTATATATTTCAATTAAAATGAGTGAAATTGTATATTTTATAATTGCTAAAAAACAATATAAAATTTTAAAGTAAAATAAATAATAATAATATAAGTTAAAGATGTGGGAGGAAAATATAATTTTCTCTTGATGGAGAATCCAAGGTACCTAATCCAGCATGGCCCCATCCACGTCAGCAGGAAAGTAAGGAATTGGGACGTCGGTTTGGAAGAGGATCCAATGAAGTGTAAAATGTGTAAAGTATATAAAATGTATCATTCAGATCATTAAATAAAAATTGAGATTCGTATTCGTGCTGTAACAATTCATCCAACGGTTCATATTACGCACTTTGTGTACTTTTTCGAATCTGCATTTTAATAGATCTAGTTCCATAAGTTTGGGCCCACCACCTCCACAGACCAGAGACCACAAATGCATTACATTGGTCGGTGATTGTTGGCGCCTTCGCTTTCTCGCCAGCCACACAAAACATCACAATCTCCACGTGGCTTCACGGGAACAAACCGGAGGCCATCCTATTGTACTAAGACGTGCCAAACATCTAAAAACCAACTTCCTCTTTTACAATTCCCAGGAAATTAAAGATTCAATTCTTTTATATGTAATTTTTTTTTATCATAAATAATTTTGTTTGGTATTACCGAACATTAAATGTAATTTTATACGTCTTCTAAGGTCGAATGTTTATCTTGATCATTTATCTTTTATCCAAATTTTATATTTATCTTTTATCTTTCAGAAGTTTTAAATCGGTCATTTATCTTTTTCAGAAGTTTTATATTGATTCTTCTGTCCATTTCTTCCGTTAACTGTTGATGTGACATTCTAAAGTGGACACATAACCTCTCTTACGTGTCAATTTAAGCTGGCATGTCACTCCACTCATCGCTACGTCATCTTCTATTTCATTGCCTGTGATGATGTGACGATGACGTAGCGTGACACTTCAACTTAAATGGATACATATGAGAGATTATGTGCCCACCTCAGCATGCCACATCAGCAGTTCTCTTAAGAAATGGACAGAAATGGACGAAATGACCAATTCGAAACTTCTAGAAAAAATAAAAGACCAATTTAGAACTTCTGAAAGATAAATTGCAAATATAGAATTTGGATAAAAGATAAAGGACCAAAATAGACATTTGACCCGTCTTCTAATGATGATTCAAATCCTAGTTCATCCCACATCCTGAGGGATTAATCCATTTTATTAAACAAATAAAAGTACTAAACTTTTTAATACATTCCTCTATTAATTCAATGTCATTTGTTAACATTAATATTGATGAATTAGTCTCCCTCAGTCCAGCTCTTGCTCCCAGAACGCGACCTGCAATCAACCCACGGCGGGAGGGGGCTCCTGCAGTAGGACTCCAATGCTAAAGTTAGTGATCGGAAGTGAGAGTATATGGTGAGAGAGTAAGAATTCAGTACCTAAACCTGATGAAGCTACCTTTGTTTATATAGACTTCGCCAGGGGTAATCCTGACCTTTCCGGGGGGAGTCGTTTTGGCGCGAGTCCACGTCAACATAACTACCCGGAAAGTGCGGCGGCGTGAATGACACCCGTGATGTTGACAGGTGGTCCCTCAAGTTAGAGGGAGCCATATGGGTCCGGTGGCGGAGCCCAAATGGGCGTCTCGTGTCTTGAGCCGATCCTGAGGGCTCCGGAGGTTGGGCTCAGGCTGAAGGCTCATAAAGAAGGCTCTGCCGTATCAAATATAAACACATACTATGAATGAATTAGGGGTTAAATTTTTGTTAATATTAACAAATAACAAATAATAACTCAAGGGAGTACCAAATTTTAGTACTTCTCTAATAGTGAACATCCTCTCTTTCAACCCAAAACCCTAGCTAGTAAAGATTTAATTTTTTAAAATGTATATAATTAATCCAATTTGATTTTAATAGATAAACCAATAATTAACTTGATCCTTCAGTTAATGTGATGAATGAAAAATCATTTAAGAGTAATATTAATGAATGTTAACTTAATTATTAAATGATGAATTATATATTATGAATATTAATCAATAGGTGGTTGGTTGGAGAGGTAGGCACTCTATTTTCTTTAAGCAAGGTCTTGAGTTCGAGTCTTGTGTATAAAAAAATTTACAACTCTACTCTCGTTATGAGACCTCAACTAGCTCAAATAGGATTTAACTATCAAATGATATTTTTTTAGTCTGTGATTAAGGTATTCATCAGAGTGGGTCTGATGATTAATCTATAAGATATTGTGGGGTCATTACTTGAGGATTGCCTCCCACGTCCCAACAGATGACGCCCTATTCCCATCTTTTCAGTGACTGAACTTAGGAAGCGATAGTTAAGAGAACTCAAATCCCTTATCATCTATATTATACCCATGTTTTAAAAAACTTGAATGCATTTTTGCTTTTTATTAATAGGAGAAAAAAAAATTAAGAAATGATGTGTTAAAAATTAAATTAAATTATTTTATTTTTGAAAGATCCAATTGTGTGGACGTGGATCTTATTCACCTGTCTAATACTCTAATTATTTAACTCCAACAACTCAGGACTCCTGTGTATATATACCCAACAAGAAGGTAAGGTATAGCTACACATTAATTAACAACATCATAGCCTTCGCCCTCGAGAGCAAGCAAGCCTTCGAATCAAAAGCTTGCAATCTCAAAATTAATAATAAAAAGAAATGCCGATTTCTAGAATTGCGATCGGAAACGCGTCAGAGTTGAGCCAACCCGACGCCTTCAAGGCTGCACTGGCCGAGTTCATCTCAATGCTCATCTTTGTATTTGCAGGAGAAGGCTCCGGCATGGCTTTCAGTAAGTAGTCACTCTTCTACTTTTTCCATCATTAAATTTAAATATTGTTTCCAAACATAGGCTTAGGACACGTTTATTAAGTAGAAATAAAAATGGAAATGGAAACAGAAACAGAATATATTTTATGTATTTAGTAGTAAAAATTGGTAATGGAAATGAAATGGAAATGTATTAAAATGACTATTTTACCCCTTATATTAAAATAATAAAAAGAAAATAATGTTATAATTGTGTCAAATCAAAGGGGTATAATAGATATTTTTTTTTAAAAGTAGATAGAAATGAAAAAGTGAAAAAGTAAGTAGGACCCGATAGGCCACACTTACTTTTTGATTTTCATAGAATTGGTTTCTTGTACGTGAAAATGTCCGTTCCATGGAATGCAAAAGTAGTGGAGCCCACTGGGTCTCACTTACTTTTTCATTTTTTTTATTTTCATCAACTTAAAAAAAAATACAAAATATCTATTATATCCTTTTAATTTGACATGATTTAACACAATTATAACCTTCTTTTCTTTTTATTATTTTAATATAAGGGATAAAATTGTCATTAACACATTCCCATTCTATTTTCATTATCAAATTTATACTACTAAACACATCAAATACATTCCGTTTTCATTTCCCATTCTTAAAGTCTACATTGCCTATGAATGACCCCTATATTTCCAAGATGTTTAATAATTTGTGGGTGGCAGATAAGCTGACGGACAATGGTTCGACAACACCGGCTGGGCTGGTGGCGGCATCAATCGCTCACGCCTTTGGTCTGTTCGTGGCCGTGTCGGTGGGTGCGAACATCTCCGGTGGTCACGTCAATCCCGCCGTTACCTTCGGTGCCTTCATTGGTGGCCACATTTCGCTGCTTCGAAGCATTTTGTATTGGATTGCTCAGTTGCTTGGTTCTGTCGTTGCTTGCCTCCTCCTTAAATTTTCCACTGGTGGAATGGTAAGTACCAACAAAATTAGGTGAATATGTATCTATACTTGACAATAAATCAAAGGCTACAATTTATATACTCAATATTTCATGTATAAATATTTGGAAGTAGACTCAACGAAGTATTAATTTAATTTCAATCGTTCATTTTGATTGATGACTAAGATGAATGATCGACATCATTGAAATCATGATCTCTGACTCTCTGTCATGATTGAACCTTTGTTCATAACAAAATTTGTAATAAGAGAACTTAATATAAATTTCGCTCTATTCATAGATACAAAACTTATGACTTTTTAAATTTTGCATTCAATTCGTCACATCAGCATATTTCTACCTAATTGAAAAGTATTTTGATAAGTTATATTAGTTAGGCAGTGAGTTGATGGGTAAGGGTGGGTTATTGAGAGTTTTGTTTTTTTATTATTTTTAAATTAATCGAAATATCCTTCGATTATCAAATAGCTAAAATCAACAACATTAACATGGAGATGTTTATTAACAAAATTCATATGCTAAAAACAATAATAAACTTGTTCATTTAACTCCACATTTATGGATTTATAGAAGTCCAACAAATTACCCTTATTTATTATAGCCAAATCAATTTCAATTTTGTTTATGTTGATTACAGGAAACGTCAGCATTTTCACTATCTTCTGGTGTGGGTGTATGGAACGCCGTCGTATTTGAGATCGTGATGACTTTCGGCTTGGTTTACACAGTGTACGCAACGGCGGTGGACCCAAAGAAGGGCGACATCGGAATAATCGCTCCTATTGCTATTGGTTTCATAGTGGGCGCTAACATCTTGGCCGGTGGTGCGTTTGACGGTGCATCCATGAACCCCGCGGTGTCGTTTGGGCCCGCCGTGGTTAGCTGGACTTGGGCCAACCAATGGGTCTACTGGCTCGGCCCATTCGTTGGTGCTGCCATTGCTGCCATTGTCTACGAGGTTTTCTTCATCAACCAGAACACTCATGAACAACTCCCAACCACAGATTATTAGGGCTGGGCTGGGCCGGGCTTGGGCCTAATCCATGAGTCTTGCTGTTTGGGGTTTTGGTCCATACCCACTAAGTTTAATTTGAAAGTGGGCGTGGGTATGTTTGTTTAGCATTTTTGTATTTTGATGTTGTGTCGTTTTTGAGTTTTGTTGTTTTCAGTTGTTGCTTTGCTTCCAATTAGTTATGTCTTGTTCTATATATATAACGATTTAATCAATGTTCATTTTTGTTCAACCTTTGAACTTTTAATTAATGATTATTATCTTAATAGTTCAGGTGCTCTTAATTAATGATCATTAGAAAGAGTGAAGATTTATCATTATTAAATATATCCGTCGATGTAGGAATGGTCGAAGTGGTAAGTAGTTTAATATGACTTAAGCAAAGTCTTGTGTTCAAGACCTTGTAAATACAAGTGTTCTTGTTGGCCGCATGGGATAGACAAAATTATGTGAAGTAGACTTATTTTAGTTCATGATATTAACCAAGTTTAAATTTGGGTTCACTATCTATATATCTATATTTATATGGCTGTTGGGTTTTTTGGTTATTAGACTCACAAAATGTCTATTTTTTTAATTAAAAAAATACAATTAAAATGTATGATGGGAGAATGTGGGTAGAATTGTCAAAATGGGCCAGTCTGGTCTAGTCTGACCCAGACCAGCTTTGGCCCTATTTAATTAGGGATGGGCTGGTCCGTTATGATTTTTCTTTTAAAAAAACATTTTAATTTATTAAATAATTACATCATCTTTTGTAAAATCTTTTATAGAATAATATTTATCTTCATTTAACATTCAAAATATTAAGATATATTGATAAAATATGAATTAAAGTAAATGGGCTAGCTCAGCCCGGTCCGGCACGACCCTAGCCCGCTTTGGCCCTATTCTTTTTAAGGCTAGCCTGGCCCATTTTTTATAAGGGCCAAAAAATCTTCAGCCCCGGCCCTTTAAATTTTACAGGGCTAAACGGGCCGGCCCGTAGTAGGGTCTAGCCCATTTTAACAGCTCCAAATGTGGGGAAAGAAAGTAAATATGGTGGGTAGTTACTATAAAAATGGAGAAACAAATAACTTTTCATGATTTAATTTATTATTTTAAAATATAATAACTTTTTATTTTAAAAATTAAAAACTATTAAATATTTAATTTTTATTATTTTGAAAAGTAATACTAATTGTAACTACGGAATATTCCACCTTGGAACACGTGGCATTGTGCTTCCAGAAGTTCCACGGTATCCCGCACCAGCGACACGTGGCACCACTCAATTGCCCCCTACGTGGTAGGTGCCCACGTCTCTCCTCTCGGTCTCCTGTCCAAGAGACGTGGAGAATACCCCAAGCATCGTGGGACGACTCACGTCCCACGAGAACGTGGGTCGAGCACGTCCTCCCCGCACTCGGTATAAAAAGGCCCTCATCCGGGGGACTTAAGGAGGGATGAAAGGAGAACAAGAGGCAAGTAACACGCACTCTGAATGTTCTGATCAACACCCGAAGCTTAACCCACGGCACCACTAAGTTTCTGTCACCATCCGACCATCATCCGGTCAACAACCGGCATATCTCCGTCTCGGAGATTTCCATAGACAGAGTTCCCGACAGCTCTAAGAGACCATTGCTCTCTCACAATCTAAGGCAACCTCCTACGAGTGGCTTGCTCGCTCGGAGTACCTCACATACGTCTTAGCCGCACACGGCCCAATACAAATAACCACCTTGTCTAACGGCTCCTATAGACGTCACCGTGAGAACTACTTGGACTTTGATCCTTTCACGAGTGTGTATTGAGTTAACTGAATCCATTATGGGTCTCTGGATCTTCATAATGAAGGGCTATTTATAGCCTTTGTTGGGTGGAGGATGTTGGACAAGAATGTGGGCGACCCAAATCCTTACAGTTAGGAAAACCATGCTACACGTCTTCCTATAGAGAGAGTTTAAGGGAGATCATAGGATAATGACTTGCTGGATGCAATTGCGTGATGCCAAGTAATTATGGGCCAGACACCTAGCATGAGATAATGTCGTAGTGTGACATGTGACTAAGAGAGAATATTTAATAACTATATTTCCCGTATGCAATTGAGGAAGAACCAAACACTTGAGAGGTAAATAAATTCTGATTTGCATTTGTACATACATCGATAGTGTCCTGAAGCATTGATATCATATCTATCACTTGAACCATAATGACCATGACTATTTTCGAATCCTATTGCAAGTTGGTTTAAGTTACACTCCAGCTGCATAAGAAAGAAAGTTTGATTATTTATCTTTTCCCAACATTTTTGTCTCCTAGTGCCACATATATGTTTCTGTTTTTTTTTTTGGCTAATAGAGTTATCTATCTTTTTTCGGATAAATTCTGTTGCTTATATATGATATTTGAATGAATTCATAGAATGCCTTCTTTTCTTTTACCCTTTAATTTGAAAATCGAATTACCGAATTTTCTCTTTGATCAAGATAATAGTTTAATACTTTGTTAGAAGAGATTGTATTAGACGGAGAGAATCTCACCATATTAATTATAGGTCAAATTATTATTTTTGTCTTAATATTGGTCCTCAACGTTTTAAAAAGTTATTTTAGGTCCTTAACGTTTTTTTTTTGTCAAAATTGGTCCTCTAACATACTCCGTCTGGTTTTTCCGTTAAATATTGATGTGGAAGGCTTATGTGACACACTTTCTTTCCTACGTATCAAATTTAAATGACATAGAACCCTCTTTCACTCCAACTCAGCAAAACGACGTCGTTTCAATTAATCTTCTATTCCCTCACATATGACAAAAAAGCGTCGTTTTACTGAGTTGGAGTGATAAAGGGTGTCATGTCATTTAAATATGACACGTAGGAGAGATGGTGTGCCATATAAGCCTTTCACGTAAGCATTTAACGGCAAAACCAGACGGAGTTATGCTAGATGACTAATTTTGATAAAAAAAAAACGTTGAAGACCTAAAATAACTTTTTGAAACGTTGAGGACCAATATTAAACTTCGTACAAACGTTGATGACCAAAATAGTAATTTGGCCTTAATTTTATCATTCTCTCCTTCTTGAACAATATTTTGTGTACAGATTGTGGGACGACATAAAAGCTCAAAAATTCAGTACTACAATACACATTATAAGAATTCTAATTGTATCTCCTAAAATAATTTTAGTAAAAAGGTATATTATTATTAATTTATGGGTAAACTACAGTTTGCCCCCCTGTGGTTTGGCCTAATTCCAGTTTGCCCCCCTGTGGTTTAAAGTGCGACACTTAACTACCCTGTGGTTTGGCTTAAAATTAATGTGCCCCCCTGTGGTTTAGAGTGTGACACTTGACCCCCCTGTGGTTTGTTATGTTAGCACTTAACTACCTTCACTTACCTTCTATCCAAATTTTAGTCAAATTAATCATCATTTTTATACTTTTAATGTTTAAAATTTGTTATTCAACACTCTATAATTATAAAATAATTCAAAAAATATATAATTAATATAAAAAAAATTATAATTTTAAAAAATCAATAAAATAATTTAATATTTATTGTTTACTCTATTGATTATTTATATTTAGTTATTTATTCATTTTATTTTTATTTTTTATCTTTAATATTTTAGAATTATTAAATCAATCAAAATAAAATTGTAAGAGAATAATATAATATAAATATATAACTAAATTTAAGTTTTTTTTTATTGTTCAAGTTCGGAACATACATACCTGAATTGAATGTTAACGTTATTGAGCTTAGAAACTCTAACATTAAACAATAATTTTCTTAGAAAAGCATCCAATTTATCCAATCATATAACGTTAATAGTGTACCAAAATAAAGTGACAATCCAACTTCATATTAAGTATTAACATATTCAAATTATTGATTTTTTAAAATTATAATTTTTTTTATATTAAATATAATTTTTTTGAATTATTTTATAATTCTAGAGTGTTGAATAACAAATTTTAAACATTAAAAGTATAAAAATGATGATTAATTTGACTAAAATTTGGATAGAAGGTAGGTGAAGGTAGTTAAGTGATAACATAACAAACCACAGGGGGGTCAAGTGTCACACTCTAAACCACAGGGGGTCACATTAATTTTAAGCCAAACCACAGGGTAGTTAAGTGTCGCACTTTAAACCACAGGGGGGCAAACTGAAATTAGGCCAAACCACAGGGGGCAAACTGTAGTTTACCCTTTAATTTATTATTAATCAACATATGTGATGATGCAGAATGAGATGTACAATCCTTGTGTTATGTCATGTTTGCCAATTTTTGGAAAGGATTTGGGACACAATATAGCCAATACTTGCTTGAGTGTTTCTCAACTAAAAGGACATTTAACTGCATTGGTTCAATCAGTTGTCGCTCTTTTTGTGTCACTCTATGTGTCATTGGCCAAAGTTATTTGACTATGTTTTTAACGAGGAGATGTTCAGTAGTATAATAGTATTGAACTTCAGTACATTCTTCAAATCAATTAGTCCCTAAACCATTTAAGGTGGGTCCTTATTAGAGGTGTCAATATGGGCTTGGCCCAATGGGCCGGCCCTTAAAAAAATATAGGGCCGGGCTAACATATTTTGGGCCCGTTTTAAAAACGCCCGGCCCGGCCCAGCCCTAAAATAATTAGGGCCAAAGCGGGCTAGGGCCGGGTCGGGCTAGCCGGTTTTAAAAAAAATAATCAATTTAATTTGAGAAGCTATACTACAAAAATATCTAACATTTGATTTTCTTATTAATTAATTTACAAAAATATCATTTATTGTCCTTCTATAATTATGTCTATTACAATAAATTTATAAATAGAACAACAATAATCAGCGCAAACTTTTGTTCATGGTCCTAGTTTTCTTAAAAATAAAGGTGTCTAGTTAATTCCTCTCGTTCTTCCACAAAAAAAAAATATAGATATTAAATTAGTTCTTAAATAACTTATTAGATTTTAGTTAATAATAAAAATAAATTATAACACATCATTATTATTATTATTATTAAAAGACCAATTTTTTTTAAAAAAATTAAAATTTTAAAAAGGGCCAGCCCTAGGCCCTAATAGGGCCGGGCCGGGGTAGAGAAAGTTGGGCCCAAATTTAAAACGGCCCGGCCCTAAATAATTAGGGCCCAAAATGGGCTAGGGCCGGCCCGACCCGTTTTGACACCTCTAGTCTTTATTAATGTGAATTTCTATTAATATTAATAAATGACTTTGTATGATTGGAGGGATGTACTGAACTTTAGTAGTACCTCTAAACTTTTATCCATTTTTAACAAGTGTATTTACTTGCATGCATGCATGATGCTGTCAATAATTTAATTCAAATGAATAACTCATTTGAGGTAGTTATCATTAATTTTGCAGTTCCTACAAAGTATATTTTTTTGAGGATTATATTTGTCATTTTTATTTATCAGGGATTAAATTGAGATAAATTATATTTTTATAGACTAAATTGAATTAAATTATATTTTTTGGGACTAAATTTTTTATTTGCATTTATCAAGGACTAAATTTTGGACCAATTATATTTTTTAAGGATTAAATTTGTAATTTTCATCTATCATGGACTACAAATTATGTTTTTTGAGGACTAAATTTTTTCATTTCCATTTATCGAGGAGTAAATTGAGGTAAATTGAATTTTTAGAGACTAAATTTATCATGTCCATTTATTAGTTGAAATGACATCATATTATTTGACTAGGATGGAGAAAAATATAACTTGGCAAAGACTATCCTTTTACTTTATTATTTTAAAATACCACAATTTGAAGTATTTTAAGGGATTTTTTAAACTAATTTATTAAAATACCTTTCAACAACTTAACCCTATCTCTCGACACATTAGCCGCTTCTCACTCTCGCCGCTTCTCGCTCTCGCACTCTGGCTCTCGCTCGCGCGCTCATCAGGTTCTATTCATTATCTTTTGATGTTTGTTTTCATCGATCCGTTTACATTCTTCTCCTTTTATTTTCGTTTTCTTTTGTATGTTTCTATGAATCTCTGCTTCTTCCTTCATGTTTGAGGATTACAATAATTATTTATAGGGCCTTTTTCATTTCTGGATGATGCCATTGCCCATTCGTTGTCTTCAATGGCCGCAAAAGAAATTCAATAGCTTAAAATTTCAGATTAAACAAGTCCACCCATTAAATCAACTGCTAGAATATGATCTCTGTTTTATATTTTAATAACTTGTCCATTTCACCTCATAAGAAAATGGGGCCTCTTCAGGTGGGATCATCAATTTCTTTGGATTCCGATTCCTTCAGACCCATCTTCATCTTGTGGTTCATTTGATTTTGTTGGAAAAATAAATTGACAGAAAAAATGTAAAGTAAAGTAAGGAGCAAAGTAGAGGACAAAATTTGTATCAATCTGAATACTTCTCATATATTGAAAGGTGTGCACTAAATGAAGTAAAATGAAGCCTATATATAGGCGTACAGTGCAAACAGAAAAGACGAGAAACTAGGCATGTTGACTCACAACTTTATTGACTTGGTAAAATCATGACTCATGTCTAATTGAATAATAATAATAAATCAGAAAAAAATAATAAAGCAACTAAAAAATCCCTACAGACTCCGTCAATATTTGAATCACTAAATAACAGCTCAACAATTAACACTCCCCCTTGATTCAAATAGGCTAACTCCAAGTTGCTCCCTGAACTGCTTGTGTTTTGTTTGTGATAATGACTTTGACTTTGTAAATATATCTGCAATCTGCTCACTTGTATCACAATTCTTCAAAATAATTTCTTCAGTAGAGACAAGCTTTCGAATGAAATGATAGCGGATGTCGATATGTTTGGTTTACCATGAAATGCTGGATTTTTTGTCATTGCAATAGCTGATCTATTATCACAAAAGATCTCAGATGCACCAATCTGCTGCTGATTGAAATCTGCAAGTAATCTCCTTAGCCAAACAGCTTGACAAGCTGTAGAAGTTGCTGCGATATATTCAGCTTTTGAAGTTGATAGAGCCACCACTTCCTGTTTCGTTGAGCTCCAAGAAATTGCACCTGAACCAAGATTAAACACAAAACCAGAAGTACTTTTTCTATCATCAGTACTACATGGAGTTGGACAGAGTCCGACTGTCATTGTACTCTTTGATTTTGCAGTATTGTATTGCAATGGTGATTGCACCCCTAACATTTTCGTTCATAATTTGAGACAGTTGGTCTGCAAATTTACCCCATAAAGTGACTGACAGTTTGGACTTACTGGAAGTTAAACATAAAAAAGATAATGTTATTAACTGTTGAAAAGAGGATTAATAAAATAAGAAGTTATTGACCAATATATAGCATTTTTCAAGATGAAGAAGGTTGCGGAAAAAACGTTGGGTACATACGACTGATCCTCTAACTCAATGTTCACACGTCTGGACTTCGGATTGGATGATTGTGATTCATGAATGTTAGACATGTTGCAGAGACGACCAATCACGTCTATATAGAAGAAAATTTACAATTTAATCTCATGGCACAGAAATACATTAATGTGGTTTATGTCAAATATATACAAAAAAATTATGAAAAAAAGTGAAGAATAATAATTGAAACTATCGTTACCAACTAATGTATCCTGACTAAAGTCTGGACTCAATATCCTTTCCGCAAAGACAAATTCGAACCCATATTGGTGAATAGTATTGTCGTCGCAAGCCTCGGCAATCCTAGTACTCATTTGGAGGTTCAGTTTAAATTGATGATGTGATGCACGAAAGCTTCCAGTATTAGTGCCAACATTTAGCTCGGACATTATGCACACGGAACCTTCTTTCAGCACGTTGGTTAGCTTAGCAGTGAAGGGACTTTTAGCGAATGCAGCTATTTTGAAACCCTGCGTTTATAATCTGTTAATACTACTAAAGAATTTCACATTTCATTTCTTTTATTGAGAAATATGAATTAATGAAATATTGCTTGGTCTTGATTGAGAACTTGAGTAAAGAGTGGGCTTTTTAGGGGTTTTATAGAATTGGAAAATATAAGGAATATGTAAATTAATACATATGATCAAACAACAAAAAGTAGATAAATAGATATAGGTATGGAAAGAATAAAAAATAAGTGAACAAATAAATAGCGGGTGGAAAGAATAAAAGTAAGTGAAATATTAATTTTTTAAAAAAGAATAGTCATATATTATATACCTATTTCTATCACAAAAAAAAAAATAGCTGGTGGAAAGAAGAGAAAAAATACATAAAGTGTATTAAAAAAACTATGAATATGTAAGAATAATTATTATTATATTTCATATAATTTAGATTTTTAAAGGAAGTATAAGTGAAATATTAATTTTTAAAAAAATAAAAAAAAATATTATATACATATTTTAATTTATATGTAAAAAAAAATTTCCATACCGTAATCTAGTGAAGAGAATATAATGAAGTGGAAAATGTGTAAAGTGTATGAAATACATTATCCTTACACAAAAATTCCAGACAAAAATAAAAACTAACAACTACGTATTATTAAAAAGAAGTACTCAGTAAAAGAAGATTGGACCTCACGGTCACAAAGGACCATCTCCATTGAAGGATGAGGTGATGTTTTTGGTACTGGGGCATGGTCCACATCCTGACCACTCGAACCTTTATGGTCCAATTCTGATGCAGTGGATGGAGATGCCGAATGCTATCAAAAACAGTGTCCATGACGATGAGATAATAGGATGAACTGCAACGAAAAGGAGAAGAGAAAATAATATCAAAAAAATATAGAGAATAATGTTTCGAGAGTGCTGAAGAGTTTTACCTTTGAAATCTGAATGTATGAGAACCAATCTGAGTACTCAAATATTTGTTAGGATTGATAAGGAGATGTTTTTAAATGTAAGATCAATGTTTATTGGCAAAAATCCATGATTGACATCAATCACGTCTGTCAAGGATGGCAATGCATTTTATTTGTGAGAATTGGTAATCAAATGATAATTTAATTGAAATATTAGTAATTGTACAAATGGTATGATTTTCTATATTTACTCACAATAAAATGCATTGATAGTAGTGTCCAACTCTTCTGCATAATTTTTGGGATTCTGGATGATTAAAAGTTGTTGACCAAAAACACAATACTTCCGATATTTAAAATTATGAAATATTAATTACTATAATGAGCACTAAACATAACCGGAAAAAAAAAAGCACAAAGAGCAAAATGCAATATTACCATATCAAGATCAATGGTAATAAAAGCCTCATGCAAATGCTATAGGTAATAAAAGCCTTATGCCGGTAATAAAAGCCCATTAAACTAAATTATATTAGTGTTAAAAATACACAATTAAAATTACAATAATTAGTGGAAAATAGACATTTGGCAGTGCTTTGCTAGAATTGCATCCTGATGGTGACATGGCAACATTGCAAAGCATGTACTTTAAGACAAATGACAAGTTTTTACCCCATGTATGTTCCTTTAGTAATATATATATAGATAGATATATAGATATAGATTGTACGGTTTGATGCTCGATCTCTTTGGAGGTTGAGCTTTCCATACTACTACCCAACTTTTTTTACTTGGTCTTTCTCTTTTTCAAAGGAGAGAGAAAAACATACATTTTTTTTTAATCTAAGGGTACCTATTTTCCTTTTTTTTTTTAACAATTAGTAGATCCGTTTGACTTTGTTGACTCCCGTCTGCTAGGGTTCTAGCAGTCTGCAACTGAGTTGAACGCAGGTGGCTTCCGGCGACACCGTGTATTCCGACAAGGGCACCCCTTTGTCGCAGAAAGAGAGTGCAGGAACGAATTACATGATGGCGAGAGGGGAGGAAGATGACGAGCTGCTTGTGGTGTATGACGAGGAAGACGTGGTGCGAGGGATCGAAGAGGGCAGTTTCATGTTGTTGGGGAAGCTCGTTGCGGCGAAACCGACGAACAAACAGGCCTTGGAAAATGCGTTCCGAAATATTTGGAACCATCCTAAGGGTTTCAAAATTGAGGAACTTGATCAGAATACTTTTCTGATACACTTCTTGGAGGAATCGGAGATGCTGAAGATACTGGACGGAGGGCCGTGGATGTTCAGGAACCGGTGGTTCTTGCTGGCGAGATGGAGAAGAGGGATTAGTGAGGATGATGAGGAATTTTCGAAGGTCAAATTATGGGTTCAGTTGTGGGGTATGCCGCCGCAATGTCGAACCGAGAAGGTAGCAAGAAAACTGTGTGGGTTGATGAGCGAAGTCTTGGAGGTCGGTATGTTTGAAGACATGAATTCTGGAGGTTTGTTCATGAAAGGGTTAATATTCTTTGATCTAAAGAAGCCTTTTAGGAAAGGTGTGAACCTAGGGAATGAGAAGGATGGGATTTTTTGGGTCGACTTCCGTTTTGAAAGAATTCCAAAATACTGCAGCAAGTGTGGCTATTTTAAACATGATGATGATGACTGCGAGACAATCAAGAAAGCAAAAGAGAAGGGAGAAGAATTTATATCAAAGGAGCTTGGGCAATGGCTAAAGACAGGGAACGGTGGGAAGAGGGTGGCATGGTGGGGAGTGAACACATCAAGAGAGGGCAAGAAAGAGTCTTGTGGAGAGAGGAAGGTAGGGGTGGTGAGGAAAAATGAGACCGATGATTTACTGACTAAACTGGCACGTATGACAATGAATGATAAGAAAATAAAGGGACACACTAACCTAGTAGAAGGCATGAGTAAGGGAGACGCTAATGAAGAAGGAGGTGGAACTAGTGTGGAGCAAAATAATACACGTGAGGTGAGCATTATGGAGATAGTGGCAACGGAGGTGAGTAAAGAGGTTGGAGAAAAAAAGAGAAATTATGATGGAGTGGAAAACTCAAAGGTTGAAGAGGAAGAAACAAAGATAGACGTTACGAAGGGAATATCTAACATTGACCCAAAAATGAAAATGACAGGAATGAAAATGTGGAAAAGAATGGCGAGAGAGAATGGGGCGGTTCCAGGTCCAAATAAAGTTGAGATGACGGGTGAAAAAAGGAAAGTAACGACGAGCGATATGGTTGTGGAGGTTGAAGAGGAGGCGGTGAGTAGAAAGAAGTCAAGGTGTGTGGATGTAATGGTAGAAGACTCAATCAATATCTCGGCCGGTCTGTCTTCACAGGCCCGCCGAGAACAATGAAAATAATAGCGTGGAACTGCCGTGGTATGGGAAGCCCACGGGCAGTTATTTCCACAAAGCTTCTCATCCGACAAGCGAAACCGGATGTTTTATTCTTAAGCGAAACAAAATTAACAACCGGGGAAGCTGAAGGAAAAAGACGAGAGTTGGGGTTTGA
This sequence comes from Senna tora, assembly GCA_014851425.1. NCBI lineage: Eukaryota > Viridiplantae > Streptophyta > Magnoliopsida > Fabales > Fabaceae > Senna > Senna tora. Next base: position 9,132,294 of record CM026266.1, read on the forward strand.
GAACGGTGTCTGGTACCCGTGTGATGGACGCAGTGGAGGATTGATGTTAGTATGGAAGAATGAAGTCAAGGTCTCTTTACGCTCAATGTCAAAATATCACATTGGCGTTACTATTGGGGAAGAGAATGGTGAAGAGAATGAGAATTGGAGATTTACAGGTTTTTATGGAGAACCCGTAACGCACCTTCGACATCAAGGGTGGAGTATGCTAAGGCGGCTGAAAGAGAGAAGCGACACCCCATGATAAGTTATGGGGGATTTTAATGAGATTACTAATGGTGGAGAACAATTGGGGGATAATGATAGGCCAGAAAGACAGATGCAATAATTCAGGGATGCTATAGATGACTGTAACCTCACGGATATTGGGTACATCGGGTTCCCCTTTACCTGGTGTAACAATAGAGGTAGTGGACATGTGAAAGGGAGACTTGATCGAGGTTTGGCGAACGTAAGCTGGGAAACAAGGTTCCAACATGCCCAATTATTCAATCTGAAGAAGTTTGATTCTGATCACTTGCTAATTCTTTGCAGTTTGGAATGGCATAAGGATGGGGAGAATAGGGTACCTCACAGAGATAAGGGTTTCAGGTTTGAGCAATTATGGTGTGGATATGATGAATGTGGTGATATTATTAAGACTCACTGGAACAATTACGACACAGATACAAATATGAACAGGGTGTGCGGAAACTTGGACGTTATCCAAGGAAAATTAAACCAGTGGAGCAAACAAATATGAACAGGGTGTGCCGATGGTCACTCCATCCATCCTCACAAGGGCGAGCCATATTGAGATCGTAGAAGAGAGGGTTTGTGATTTGTTAAATGAGGAAGGCACGGATTGGGACGATGCGAAGCTTAGAGCGAGATTTGATGAAAGTACTTGTTTACGAATCAAGAGCATTCCACCCAACATCGATCAAGGTGAGGATAGGTGGATTTGGGAATATGACAATAAGGGGATTTACTCTGTAAAATCAGGGTACAGGAATGATATGGCGACGGTACGGAGCCAACTTGATCTTGGGTTGGACATTGATGAAGGAGAAACTTCAAAATTTTGGAAGAGACTATGGAAGCTTCCTATTATATCGAAGTACAAGGTGTTCTTATGGAGGGCATGTTTGGGAATAGTTCCGACAATTGAGATGCTTGAGCATAGAGGGATGAGCATCAATGAGTCTTGCGGCATGTGCAATGATGCACCTAAGGATGTGTACCATGCGTTAGTCGATTGCCCTGAAATTCAAATGATGTGGGTAATGGCAAAATTTGATTATAGCAGTAGATTGTTTCATGCAAATATCCTTGAATGGTTGGTGATTGAAGCTGCAGAGTGGGAGGAAGAGCAATTGGCAACGTTAGCAGTGGCGATGTACATTGCGTGGGAAAGGAGGAATATGAAGAAGTTTGCCAATGAGGTGTTAAAAGCGGAAGATCTGTGGCCACGAGTCGAGAGAATAATGGACGAGATGCAAGTCGCAACCTTCACGGATGATCAAAACAAATCGGAACCAACAAGCTTTGTGTGGGAGAAGCCTGAGTATCCATACAAGAAGCTAAACGTTGATGCCACGGTATGCAAGGATGGAGGAGGATCAATGGGAGGTCTGGTGAGAGACGAAACAGGGGTATGCTTGGGGGAGTTCATGTGCTCTGTTCTGTTCCCGAATGAATCCGTGCTCCTGGAGGCTATGGCTATTAAAAATGGATTGAAGTTGGCAAGAGACATTGGCTGCACGCACGTGATGGTTGAAAGTGATGCAAAACTTGTCATTGAGATGTTAAAAACACCATGTGATCACGCCTCAACACTAAATGCTATTTGCAAGGATATTTTGCGTTTTTGTGTTAGTTTTCAATATGTTAGTTTTAATTGGGTTCCATTTAGTAGCGGATTTTATCTCTAGGAAAGCTAGAGTAGAACGTAAAAACGCTGTTTGGACTGATTCGGTCCCTTTGTTCCTCTCTGAGATTTATTTTGCTGATCAATAAATTCTCCCAGGTACTGCCCTGGTTCCTCAAAAAAAAAACAATTACTTGATACACATTAATAAGCTTAATTAGTTGTTTTATGTAGTTAATTAGAAGGATTATTGTACAATAATAATTCTCCTAAATAAATGCTGAAAGGGCATGGCTAGCTATCTAATTTGCTTATATATTGCTAATTTGCTATGCATTTTGGCAGCACTGTTAAAACGGGTCGGAGCCCGCGGACTAGTCCAGCCTGCCTGCTAAATGGGTGGACTTGGGTAAGAAAAAAGGGCCCGTTTAAGCCCATGGGCCCTGCGGGCCGGCCCGCCATAAAATTTTTTTAAAAAATATATATTTGTTTAAAATGTGTATAAATATATATATTTTAGATAATTTTATGTGTTAAATAATAATTTTATTCTAATCAAGTATATAAATAATTTAAATAATAATTAAAATTAATAAAATATTAATTTAAAGTTAAAAAATTACTAATTTTTAAGTAAATATATAATTTTATAATTATTTTAAAAAAATAAAAAAATTAGCCCGCGGGCTAAAATAAACGGCCGGCCCGGCCCGTTTAATGCCGGCTCGTCACGGGCCGAGCTGATCCGTTTTGACAGTACTATATTTTGGCATGAAGCATGGAAAAGCAACACTGTTGCATTGAAACAGAGATTAATAAAGGTCAACTGCTCAAATCTATATACCTTTTGTAATATATATTATATTATATATGTCAAGTATACCCAGAAAGTGAGAATTGCACATTTTTTATTCATCCAAACTACGTAATTAGTTATAAAATCTATTGAAAATGAGTAAATTAGAGAAAAACTTATAATTCATTAGATGTTTTTTTTTGTTGCCCGCCTATCTCTAAGTCACTATTTTAACTAATTCGAATTTAATCCGCATTGTGTACTTAGATATGGTGAAATAGTCTCTCAACAGGTATAAACACATTTACAAATAATTGAACTCAAAACCTTATTTAAATTATACAAAACTGCTTACTATATGGATCAAGCCTTCATTAATACTCATTACATGTTATTTTGAAACTATTTATTTTGAAGTAGTCAAGCAATTTATAAAAATATTCTCAGAGGGTCCTATATATTACTTATTTCAAAGTTTCAAAATAATTTGACGGCAACTTAATTTCTATCTTCTTAAACTTCATATAAAAAGTTGTTTGGTTTATTAAGAGTGTTGTTTGTTTCAATTGTCTTGGTTCTGCACCACAAAGTCTCGCCTAATGGGAAAAAAAGGCAACATGAACTATAGAAAAAATAGTCACATAAAATTGCATCCATACCAAAAAACTGAGTTGCCAGTGCACTGGCCATCCCTAATTGACAATTAATATTGAATTTAAAATTTAAAGTATATATATATATATATAGAGTAAACAAATTAAAATTAATTTTAAGAATCCATACCAGAATACCATTAGCAAACCTATTAAGAACAGTGAAGACAAGAGAAGAGGCAGCGAGTTGGTTGGAGCCAATATGACCAACAAAAGCGAAAAGTGGATAATCTTGTGAAAGTCCAGCCACTTTCCACATCACTTTGCTCTGTGTCCATACCCTTTTCATTAGAACCAATTCTTCCTCTTCTTCTTTTCCACTTTTTTTCCTTAATCACCAGCTTTATAGCACATTCTTGCTATAATTAATTTTAATGCAGATTGTATTTTAATGCAGCTCACAGCTAATTTGTTTCATTCATAGTGCATAGGCTCAGATTTGTTCGGCCAATGATCCAATCTCAAAATATCCTAATTGATATGAATAAATTAAATGTAAATTACATTTTGATAAGAATTAACTTCATGATTTGAATAAGATTTAATTGATTAATAATAGGATACTCCTAAGTCAGTGACCAAGAATTAACTCAATGATTTGAAGGATGCAAAAGTCAATTATATAACAATTACTATGACTACTGCCTACTGCACCTCTCCATCCCAATTTACAAACGGTTATAATTATTCCCGTGATCAATGCTACCAGTAATAAATGGAAAATAATGTCCCTAATATCAAATTTTTTAAAACATATTACAAATTAGAATAAATGGAGAAAACATACATTTGGCATTGCTTGTCTATAATTTCATTCTCTTGCTAACATGCACGTTTGCAAAGCATGTTGTTTAGACCAAATGGCAAGAGATTATCCATGTATGTTACTTTAGTAATATACTAGTATTGAACCCGTGCAATGCACGGAATATGACTAAAGACTATATATTTTATAGTAGTTTAAATTATTTCGTACATTAAAAAAATTAAATACATATAATTTGAAGTATATGAGTTTTTTTGATGTTTTCGTAAACAAATAGAGTTTAATGCTTATTTGTCAATAATTATATACATGTACTAATATTATTGTTAAATACTCTGCATCCTACAAAGGGTAGGGTACCTTCTTACCCGTTCTCGGAGTCGTTAACTTTGTACCCGGACTCATACTTAGATTCACAGAGTATAATTTTAAGGTATCTATTGAGTATAGGTATTTTGATCATCCCTAATTATGATTGTCAACAGTAAGTAATTGATGATATGATTTTAATTATATTGATTTTTTACTATTTAGGAATTGAATATTGATTATTTTGTGGGTATTAATTAGAGGCCAATGTCAAAAGTGTTGTTTTTATTCTCACAATTAGATTTTGAATTCTATGGACACATGCATATGTCAAAATTATGGTTGGGAGAATTGTTTAAGAGTGTTATGGAATGCTTTGGGTTTATAAATTTTTTATTGGGTGTTTAAATGAGTAGAATGTGATGATTTAAGATGGTTTGAAAATCCTTCTAAATTATCCAACATTAAGAAACATTTGGCAAAATTTGCAGAATGAGGCTCGACTAAGATTTCGGACGAAGACAAAACTGAATCAAGCTGTGAGGTTTTGCTTAGCATCGGGTATGCTTGAATTCAAAAGATAATGATTAATAAATCAATTAATTGCTCGCTCTTGTTTTGCTCAGCCAAAATCTACATGGATGCTTAATAGATTAATAGATAATAGAAGATTAATAGATTAATAGAAAAAAGATTTGTTAAAAGAATTTTGTGATATTTTTCTTAATGTTTGTGAATAGTACTAATGTTTATTTACGTGTTATTATTTTTTATTAGAACATTTTGAATATTTTTTTTTAATTTACTTATAATATATATTTAAAAATTTTATTTATAACTTTTATTTTCTTCAATCCACTCATATTTGAGAACTTTTAATTGTAGTTATAATTTTTAAATTATAAAATATTTTTATCTAATTTTTTTATATTATGTTTATCTAAATTTTTTTTATTTTTAATTTTTGTATCTGCATATAAAAAATTAATTGAATATTAAAATTTGAACTAATATAAAATCATCTTTAAATTTTTTGAATATGATATTTGTTAGTTTAAATCAATTAGTGATGAGGTCAACCCAATTGAAATAAATGATACAAAACATTTATGATATGATTAATTACATACAATCTGCATTAATTAAAAAGACTATGCTAAGGAATGATCTCAACCGTCGGCTTGAAGGTATGCTAGATTTATCTGAAAGATGACGTGGCAGAATTGCAAAGCATGATGCTCTAGCCACGTGTCAAGAATTGGCTTCATGTCTTTGGCTTTTATATATTATATAGATATAGATTTTTTATATTATGTTTATCTAAATTTTTTAATTTTTATTTTTAATTTTTGTATCTACATATAAAAAATTAATTGAATATTAAAATTTGAACTAATATAAAATCATCCTTAAATTTTTGAATATGATATTTGTTAGTTTAAATAGGTCAACCCAATTGAAATAAATGATACAAAACATTTATGATATGATTAATTACATACAATCTGCATTAATTAAAAAGACTATACTAAGAAATTATCTCAGCCGTCGGCTTGGAAGTATGCTAGATTTTTCTGAAAGATGACGTGACAGAATTGCAAAGCATGATGCTCTAGCCACGTGACAAGAATTGGCTTCATGTATTTGGCTTTTATATATTATATAGAATATAGATTCGTAGCAAAGAAACAACAAATTTTCTCATTTTCTTTCAATTTGACCTTTACACAGACTAAATGCATTAATTATAATTAATTATCAAAGCAAGATATGCTTGCAAATCCTTCTCTACATACTCACAATCATGAAGTTTTGAGGATTATGTCCTGCTTGAAATAAAGAAATGAAAACATAAAGTAAAAGAAAATACCTGGTGACAATAGAGGTATCCACAGGGATGATCAAGGGTAGGGTTTGGGTAGGATATTATAATTTTCATATTCGAATCCGGACTTGAGCGGGTATCAAAATCAATTCCCATCCTCGGACCCTATGGGTAGTTAAATCCCCATACCCGAACCCAGATCCATAAAAATTTAAAATAAATTATTATTTTATTAATATAAAATTAATTTTTATAAAATTTTTTCAACTATAATCACAAAAAAAAATTAAATCATAAATATAAACGTACAATTAAATTACTTTAATATTTATAAGATATTTAACATTTTTTTTTAGAATTATATATTTTCTCAACATAAAAAATTTTAAAATAATACTTTATATATATAAAAATAAATAATTACTATTGCGAGTAGGGTACGAGTAGGATACCTCCTTACCCGAATCCGGACCCGTTTGATTGTGTACCGAATCCATACCCAGACTCACAGGATAAAATTTCAGAGTACCCATTAAAAATGTATCTTGTTCATGTCAACAGATGTTAAGTGAGGGAAGTGTGAAACAGATGCTTCACCCATGATTGCTTTTTGTTTTTGTTGTAATTCCCCAGTTATAATACATTCCATTTTTTTTGTGCATTCTCCTTGGAGTTTCTAAGCCAATCAAATATAGGTATTGTATAATCAGTACCAGACGGATCCCTCAAATCATTGCAGAATACATCCTACACAGGAGTGTCTTTCAATCAGATTCAACGAAAATAAAAACTTGATTGTAAGAGCAAGTGTAGGTGCTTACTTCAATGAGAAAATAACCAGAAGAATCGTCCAAGAACCAACAACTCTTGGGTCTATTCAGGAAACGAAAAAGAAGCTTACTTGTGGTAGTAACATAAAGGATATTAAGTAGAAATCAGATAATGAAGCTTAGTGTCAATAACATCAATTATGCATTAAAATACCTTGACATACTTTCGATTATTGTGGTAAACCTCCACAGTTAGCACCAGGGATGTGTTCCTGAAGACCCACTGATTTGACCTACCAAACATTAAATGACCAGAATGAAAGATGAGAGGAAAAAAAAAAAGCACTAGAAATTTCATTATAGTCTAAACATTTATCAATACTCAGCCAATCAACCATTTTTGGCCAAAATAAAGTAATCAATAATAGCTCCCAAAATGAATGTAACCCCCCTCCCCAACACACAAAACCTTTGCCAAGCCAAAACCAATAACGGTGAAAGTCTTTTTTTACTAAGTAGATCAAGTATCAACTATATATGTGAATCAAGCCTTTTCCTCTTTCACACGGAAAAAAGCGACAGCAAAAAGCTAGTGTTTCAAACACCAGACCAGTCATTGAACCGAAAACCTGTTGGGTCACTGACTGATCGACTCACTCAAACCGGATGACATCGTAAATTTAAAAATAATAAATAAATAATTTTAATATCAATAATATATCTTATATTACAAAAATTATAAGCATAAGTACTTTTGATACCCCTAAACTTTCAATTTGCAAGCAATTTTGCCTTTCACCCAAATTTTTTGTAAATAATTAATGGCAGACACAAATGTGACTGTCCTTGTGGCCTCTATGCTGACTATGTCAAATTATATATTTAGTTACAAGTTCTCGTCAATTTAGCCATGATAACACCCTTTATTTCGCAATGACGCAGTGATAATTGTAGTTTAATTGACGAAACAACGTTACTAAATATATGACTTGACATCACAATTAACATTAGAGGCAACGAGATAAGTCACATTTGAATATGCCTTTAATTATTTACAGGAATTTTGGGGAAGGAAAAAATTGCTTACAAATCGAAAGTTTAAGGACACAAATGACAACAAACAAAATTTAAGGACATAATTGATAGAGACCCTAAAATTTAAAGACATCAAAGGCACTTTTGCCAAAATTATATTTTGTACTTATGAATTTTAAATATAACGAATAATTTTTATACGATTCAACTATATATTTGAAAAATATATTGGCTCAAATCATAATAACTTGAGCATTTATATTATTTACACACCATATTAGTTACTTTATAATTATATAAAATTTAAAATTATAAGATACGTAATGCATATAGTCAAATCTAGCCCAAAATTTTCGTAGATGCAAAACAAATTAAAAAAATTTGTTTCTCTTCCCTCTCTGCTGGTGAACCCTAAACACACGCTCCTCTCTTACTCTCTTCCTCTCTCGCTGGAACAACGGCTCTTCTTGTCCATCCGCCATCGTTTCTCTTCCTCTTCTCTCCTCTGCTCGTCGCCTCTGCTCGTCGTCGAAGGCTTCTCTAACTCTGCTCGAAGCTTCTTCTCTTCCTCTGCTCGAACGGTCTCACGCTACTGGTGTCTTCTCTGCTCGAACGCTCTTCCATTGGTTAGTGTTTCTGTATTTTTTGGGGGTGGGTAATCTAAATCTCTGAACCAGTAGTTCAGTTCTAGATTGAAATAGCAAATGCGATGCATTTACTTTCTGTTATGGCTGGTGAAGGATGAATGACAAAGAATATCATAGATACCTTGATTTAGTTCTTTAGTGTTACGTCAAATATAGCTCCCAGCAATAAAGCAAAGCCCAAATGGTGCATGGTGGGTGAGTAGAGGGAAAGTAGTCACTGATAAAAAAATATTATTGCCACCAAACTCATGGCATCTTCATTTGAATTCCATTCTATACACACTTTAAATCTGACTATATATATGTGATGCAAATTTATCTTATTTTATATATATATATATATATATATATATATATATATATATATATATATATATATATATATATATCGTATCGTATCTTAAGATTTATAGAAATTGGTGTGTCTCCGTGTCCGGTCAGTGTCTGTGATTAATCATTGTAGCTCCATCTTCATCTGATTGTTGGACCACATTCACTCTCCTTTTGTTGCCATTAAACCCATCAGGACGCAACTTCTTAGAAACAGAGTGGTCAGTGCCGCCGCTGTGTTGCTGCCGCTCTTGATTTTGGAAGAGCGCCGCTGTACCGTTTGCACCTACTCGTCGAAGATTGCCTCCGCGCCGCGCCATTCTCACCGCCTCTCTCCTTATTCCTCTCTGTTTCTGAGTTCTAACGCCTCCTTCTCGCTCCTAAAGCAGGCAAGCTATTACTTACTTATACTACATACTTGCCCAGTTTCAAAAACCTGCGTATATTTTTCAATAAAAGCAGAGATGGGTAGAGCTAAAAAAGGCCCCAAATTTGCGGTCATGAAGAAGCTTGTCACCTCCAAAGCTATAAAACAGTGAGATATATATATTTAACTTCGTGCTCATTGCTTGTAGTTTCATAGTTACTTGTTATTCATGTTTTTTTTTTTTAAAACTTTTGACTACAATTTTTATTTTTATGTTGTATCAAATTTAGCTATAAAGAAGAGGTGTTGAACCCTAACAAGAAGGACCTTAGCAAGGAAAAGCTACCAAGAAATGTGTAAGCACCCATTTTGTCTCTTCTTTGAATACTAAGCTTTATAAGTTTTGTTTAGTTTTCGGTAACTTTTGGTTTTAATTGTGTAATGAAGCCCGTATTATCCTTCATCTCTCTTTTTTACACACAACACTGAATTGGGACCTCCTTATCGTGTTTTGGTGGACACCAACTTCATCAATTTCTCCATCCAGAATAAAGTGAGTCTGCTTTGTTTGGCTATCATTATATAAATAGTCTGTTTCTTCTTTTGATAATATGCATGTTATTTATACAGGCTTATCCTCAAAAGATTGGAATTGAAGATCAAACATGATCTCTCTCTATTCTTATTAACATATAAAGTATTCTAGTTTACTATGTAATGGCCTTAAAATTGCTAGTATAAACGGTATTATTATATAATTTGCTGAATCTTTGTGGTGTGGTGTCTGACATAAACATTTGTTTATTGCTATGTAGTTGGACTTGGAGAAGGGGATGATGGACTGCTTATATGCAAAATGTGAGTTTGAAGCAAATAGTTACCTTTGTTAATTTATTCAATTAGTGAAGTTTATGTATATTTGCTGAGTGATGTGTTCTTATCTACTCTCAAGACATTATGTTGCTAGTAATAACCTTTTTCAGGAGGTTAAAGATTCTATTGATGGTTGCTTCCATGAATAATGATTTTCTTGTTTCTATTATTATGACATAAAATATTTTGGTTTTCTAGGTACTCCTTGTATCACAGATTGTGTGATTGCAGAGCTTGAGAAATTAGGCCAGAAATATCGTGTAGCTCTCAGGTAGATATTTGTCTCTTGATTTTATATATCCATATAACATTATTTGATTGTTGGTTAATATTCTCATATATTTGGGCTGTATTAAGTATAAGATCAAAATTAGTATATGTATCCTATGCATGTCCAAGATTGTTGCATGCTTCTGTTTTGCTATTCCTATTGTAGTTTTAGATTGAGAAGAAAGATAAGATAATTCCTTGTAATTTGCCTTAGTTTCACTCTGTCTCTTGCAATTTGGAAATTGTCATTTTGTCCTCACATGGTTTAGTTTAGTCTTTGGTACATATTAATTGTCCGTCTATTTCACAATAGAAAATGCATGAGTTGAACGCAGTTGTGTCTTCCTATTTCCTTGTTTGAGGAATCCTAATTTTAAAACTGATGAGTGATGATAAATTAGACAGTTGTGGCTTCAAGTACTAATAAACTATATTAGACAAGGCAAAATGACATTTTTCAAACGGCAAAATGATAGATTGGCAATTTACTTGGTTTATCTATTTATTTATTCTTTCAGTTCAATATCATATTTGTTTGCCACGGCCACCATCCTTTTTCATTATTGACCATTTTTGTCATACAGGCCATCTCACCGTCCAGTAGTGAAAAGAAATTTCCTTAACCCTTATGTGCTACTTCACCTTTTGTGTATTTGATTTATTAAATATTCCTCTATCTACGTTTCAGGATTGCAAAGGATCCTCGATTTGTTAGGTTGCCCTGTACTCATAAAGGCACCTATGCTGATGATTGCATTGTTGAGAGAGTTACTGAGGTGTGGTTCATTCGTAATTTCTATTTAATTTTATTTTCAGAATCTTCCATGAGAAAACTTGATTATTATACTTTGCTTTCCTTGCGATGAAATGTCTTGTATATATTTCTGAAACTATTTGGTAATTTCAAGCATACGAGATCTAATATTCATATTACACAGAAATCAGATTACCTTTAAGTATAAGGTTGGCAAAAGTTGAGGGTTTCTTATTATCTCAGTTTAACTTTTGTATTGGGGATTTAGAGGAGGGTAAAGTGTTTGGCACCTCATGTTGGGTGTATTTATCAAACCAAGAGCTTGTTAAGAAAAGCAGTAAATTCCTCGGGTACCTAAATCTTTGTCAAGTGGTTATGAGGTAATTATTTTCCTATTATTATCCAGCTGACATGTTTCAGAAGTCTTAATTGTCTATGGTGTTCTTGATCAGAAGATTGATATTTGTCACTAAAGTAAGGGAAGTTTGGCTGGGCAGATGTATTGCATTCTGCTGCACATTTCATTGTTCTTTTCATTCTATTTACACAAACCATTTTGTGGCATGCAGCTTAGGTGTTACATTGTTGCAACATGTGATCGAGACTTGAAGCGAAGGATCCGTAAGGTAATGTGATTAATTGTTCTGTCCTCCATCCATTGTTGATATTGAACCTTAATGCCTGAATGTGGTTTTTAATTTCAGATTCCAGGTGTGCCAATTATGTATATCACCCAACACAAGTACTCAATTGAGCGGTTGCCTGAGGCTACAATTGGTGGAGGTAAATATATTTATACTTGTATATATTTAGAAGCCTGACTTACGAACTGACAAGGATACATTTTTGAAGCGATGAGTTGAAGATCATTTGATTAATGAGATGAACAAAGCCTAATATATATATATAGGACGCAGACACACTTTAGACGTGCTCGTTGCTTTTAACTATTATTCTCATCAATTTATTTTTCTGAGTATGATTTAAGCCTTGGTCTACTTGGAGTTTATTGGCGTTTTACATAATCTTAGTGTATGAATGTATGATTCTCATAGAAAATGAAGTTTCAGCCTTGAGTTGATATGAGCTAAATAATGTCTAGTTATACTCAAGGAAGAGAAGTTTTTGGTTATTGTGTACCTGGACTCTACTTGTTTAGCTCTCCTAAATGAAATATAAATATGTTAGTAGTTGATAATCATCAATCCTCTTGGCTAGTCTGATGTTGAGTAGTACGGTAGTACTGAACTTCAGTGCATCTTTCTAATCAGTTGGTCCCTAAACCATTTAAGGTAGGCCCTAATTAATGTGAGTTTTTATTAATATTAACAAATGACATTATATGATTGGAGGGATGCACTGAAGTTCAGTGGTACGATACCATTGAACTTTTATCCCTAGTCTAGATTGTTTTACACATTCTTTATTTATCCAAGTTCATTTCTTCTGCTTAACGGATTCACTTCTGCGGCTTTCAATGCAGCTCCAAGAATCTGATGCTGATGCCTGATGGACACAAGAAGAAACACTTGAATGCTTGATACGTGAAATCTCCCTCGTTTTTAGTGCTATAGTTTGATAGTGTCACCAAACTCACTCTCTTGTTACATGTGTCACCAATCCGTGTATACCCCTATGAATAATAATGTTTTAAATTATCATTGGGAAATGTGTAAAGCAAAGAATTTTGGGAAAATGTCAATTAATATATATTGTTAATCTTTTTTTTTGTTTTGAAAAGAAAAATAACATACTCTTGGGTAAACAATTTTTTACCGATTTAGCGAAGTTAATTTCTATTATTGCAGCTTGAAAAACAATGAAATATTGAAGGTTCAATTTCCTCAAATCGTATTAACTAGCTAGGTATATATATATATATATATATTAAAAGTTGAAGATTCTTATTAATTCTATTCTGAAATTTAAAAAAGTGACACCTAATCTAGATTTGTATAGATGTTTTAAAATTTTATGGAGCATTTTGATTAATTTGTCGAATGAATTAAGCAGCAGGAGATTGAAAAGACGACAGAATGTGAAAGCTTTTCGCTGTTTGGGTTTGGAGGAAGCTAAGTAGTGAAAACCCTTTAACAAGTTGCATATAATTAATTAATTAAGCAGCCCATAATAGAACTAAATTGAATGCGTTAATGCCATGTTTAGTGGCATGGTAAATATATATAGCAAAAAACAAATCAAAGAGAGAGAATTCCTTCCCCGTGAGAAAAAGTTTGGAACCATTTTATTTAATTTAAAAGAAGGGAACCCAAAACTGTTGGCATTTGCACGTGTATATACCAGAAACAAAAAAATTAAACACAAATTTAGTCACTTTTCAAAAGTATCTACAGATCTATATTACTTTTACTGTGCAGCCACAAAAACGCCATCCGTGACGGCGTTTTGCTGATTTCTAGAGTAGAAAAACGCCATCACGAAAGGCGTTTATAGGGTCAAATGGTCAACCTAGAAGCTTTGGCAGCCCCAATTGTGTATCAGAATCCATTTCAGTGCATGGATGTAAGATGTCTTAATTGTGTTTTACTCCGGTAATATAGCTTAGCTTTTGACAACGTGAAAGATAGAAATTGGAAAAAAAAAACTTTCCTTAGGATTTTAGCTGCTATGCTTGTCAAGCTTCTGTTTTCTCTGTCTTCTTGAAACTACTTTGAGGTGTAGCTGTAATTTTTTATATACTAGTGAATGTCATAAAAGAGTTAAGTAAAGAAATTGTTCTTGGATCAGGTTACATAGGTCATCTATTTTGATCACCTTATCCTTGTCAAATCATTTCTTCACCTGGTGGATTCATGGATGTGCAAAAAACTATTAAAGAAACATTAATGTGCCATTGTACCTAACATGTATTTGATGAACTATGTGATTATGAGTGATGTATGATTGTCTATTTGTAAATGGTCTTTCTATCCTATAAAAAGTTAAATGGTCTTAGTTTGTAAATGAAAACTATGATTAGTTTGTCCATAGTAGTTTCTATATTTAGTGCGATCTACAATATGATTAAATTTGCAGAGAGTATTAATAGGAAGATAAAGTAAACAGTTAACAATGGTGTTTTACATATGGACATTGAGAGGATAAGCATGATCACACCTGTAATTGCATGGACCACTTAGCTGTTGAAAAGTTCTTCCTGCTTTATAAAATGTTCCTGAAGCAACTTTCAGTCTTAAATAATTGTCATCAATATATTTATGTTTTATACATGTTATTTCTGTAACGACTAGCTAGGCATGTACTTTTGTTGATCTTAGTTATTTCTCACATCTTATATATACTTGATCAATTTCCAGAATGGTTGTGCAGTAAAGGTGGAAGAAGTTGTGAAAATTAAAAGAAAGCAGGAAGAAGACAAAGTAAGTGGTTGTCAGACTCCATTCATTCAAGTTTGTATTATGAATATTTATGTGATTATTCCATGTTCTGTGTAAGTTCTAACTTTCTTCTGTCTTTTGTCTAGTCCTGCTTGCAAGATCAATGAATCTGCTCCCAAATCAGCAAGAACTGAAAGGATGAGATCCCTTAGGTTCCCAAGTTCTTCCAAAAAGGTTTTTTTTTGAGATTCTATTCCTTACTATATGTATGCCTTTTCTTTGTCTTTCTCTGTCTTTTAAGTTTTGTGCAATGTTGTAAGACCCGGACGGGACGGGACAGTCCAACTAGTAACCACCAAGTGTCCAGTCCATTTCTCCCCATTGGCTCGGATGATCGGTTGGACCGGTCAAAATTGACCAAAACCAAATAACCTATAATAAAACTTGGAACCAACAGGGTCTTGAATGAACCGTACATTTTTTTTTCTTTTTTGATATTTTGGTTTGAAATTTTGGGCTAGATTTGACTATATGCATTGCGTATCTTATAATTTTGAATTTTATATAATTATAGAGTAACTAATATAGTGTGTAAATAATATAAATGCTCAAGTTATTATGATTTGAGCCTATATGTTTTTCAAATATATAGTTGAATCGTATAAATTATTCGTTATATTTAAAATTCATAAGTATAAAATATAATTTTGGCAAAAGTGCCTTTGATGTCTTTAAACTTTAGGGTCTCTATCAATTATGCCCTTAAACTTTGTTTGTTGTCATTTGTGTCCCTAAACTTTCGATTTGTAAGCAATTTTTCCCTTCCCCAAAATTCCTGTAAATAATTAAAGGCATATTCAAATGTGACTTATCTCGTTGCCTCTAATGTTGATTGTGATGTCAAATCATATATTTAGTAACGTTGTTTCGTCAATTAAACCACAATTATCACTGCGTTATTGCGAAATAAAGGGTGGTATATTGGTTAAATTGACGAAAAATTGTAACTAAATATATAATTTGACATCAGTCAGCATCAGAGGCCACAAGGACAATCACATTTGCGTCTGCCATTAATTATTTACATGAAATCTGGGTGAAAGGCAAAATTGCTTGAAAATTGAAAGTTTAAGGGTATCAAAAGTACTTGTGCTTATAATTTTTGTAATATAAAATATATTATTGATATTAAAATTATTTATTTATTATTTTTATATTTACGATGTCATCCGGTTTGAGTGAGCCGATCAGTCAGTGACCCAGCAGGTTTCCGGTTCAATGACTGGTCCGGTTTTTGAAACACTGACTTTTTGCTGTCGCTTTTTCCCCTGGGAAAGAGGAAAAGGCTTGATCCATATAGTTGATACTTGATCCACCTAGTAAGAAAAAACTTTAATTGTTGTTGGTTTTCGCTTGGCAAAGGTTTTGTGTGTTGGGGAGGGGGGGTTACATTTTGGGAGCTATTATTGATTACTTTATTTTGGCCAAAAATGGTTGATTGCTGAGTATTGATAAATGTTTAGACTATAATGAAATTTTTAGTGCTTTTTTTTCCCTCTCATCTTTCATTCTGGTCATTTAATGTTTGGTAGGTCAACTGAGTGGGTCTTCAGGAACACATCCCTGTGCTGTATCCTGAAGTGGTGCTAACTGTGGAGGTTTACCACAATAATTGAAAGTATGTCAAGGTTAGTTTAGGACTCATGCTATCCACTCAAAAAAAAAAAAATCCAAAATTAATCAAATATTGATATAGTATAGATATACTAATATTTGTTATATGTAATTATTTGAATGAGTGTGAATATTAACTTTGGGAATTTTCTACTCAAAATTCAAAGTTAATGTTGGCACTCGTATAGGTACTTATGACTATAGAGTATTTCAAACAAAAAATAATAATATCTCATGATTCCATCAGCCTTCTCTCTCCATCAAAATAGAGAGAGAAAGAGAGAGGAGTTCAACCTTTTCAAATATATACCCTAAATATTAAGGTTTCGTTTGGTTGGGTGAATGTTGGAAGGAATGAGAATGAAAATACTAATAGTAATTATAATGGGAATGTTGGAGGAAATATAAATGTGATTTGACTGTGATGTGAATGAAATAAATAACAACAACAATCAAAGTCTTTTCCCACTAGGTGTGGTCGGCTATATGGATCAAGCGACGCCAACATGTTTTCGTCTTTGTACATTTCTATGGTTATGTTATTTACGACTAGATTCCTCTTAATCGTTTTTCCTATTGTTTTCTTTGGTCTTCCTATACCTCTAGTTATTAAGTCAACTCTACGTAAAAAAAAATAAGAACAAAAATATAATTTTATCGAATTGCGAAAAGTACGATATATTTAGTATAAAAATGTTATATTACAATCAAAATTCCATCAAATATTCTTCCAACTAAGCGGGGCTAACAATTCAATCATATACCATTTTCTCTTGCGGTTTATGAAGTGGATAGGTGTGGTGACATGTTTTTGGTGGTGGGATTATTTGAGTCTTTTCTCAATTTATTTTAAGAAATGAATTTTTATTTGGGTGAGTCTATGATGCAATAGTTTGTTGTATGCATGTAATGTAATTTCGGTCGATAGGATTATGACATGTGGGTAGGATGACTTGAGATACAATGTAATTTTTCACGTGCCACAATCCTATCAGTTGAAAATTTGAAATTGCAACAAGTTGCATCTTAGACCAATCATTTTCCTTTACCATTTTGTTTGGGAATGAATTGTCCCTAAATAAAAGAGAGTTGCATTTTCAATCTTCTAACCAAACATAGGTAAGCTAAGCTTCTCTCATTCATATTTCTTACCCAATATTTTAATAACCAAACATGCCCTTAAACTTTATTATTCCGCGTGCCATTGAAAACTGAAAAAAAAAAAAAAATATTAACTACTTTTTGTTATGCTTCATTGATGCAATGACAAGTTCACCACCATTATAAGTTCAAGACTATAGTAAGAAAAATGTTATTGGTAGCACCTTATTTGATTGATTGTAATTTGTAAGTGGTGACTGCCATGTATTTTAAAGTCAGATTAATTTGGTGTGAAAATTTTTCCAACATTCTAGAACAAAACTTAAAAAGTATTAATTTTTTTTTTCTGGAAAACTATCATACCTTAACATTTGGTTAATGATAAATAAGTTATTTCAACTCAAAATATTTCCTAATATTATATTTGGTATAACTTTTTCAATTTTGTTTTATGATGATCTTGGTTTTTTATTATATTTGGACAAGTTTATCCTGAATCTCACAAGATTTCAATTTTACCATCTTATCTTCTCTTCTACACTTAGATTAAACAATCCTTTTACTAATTGCCAATTACTTCAGGGGAAGTGAATTGCTTGGGAAAGTAATTTCTTGTGGATGTAACAAAAAAGAAAATTTAATCTAACAAAATGTTTGACAACCGTTCCATATGTGTATTTAAATGTTAAGTATTTGACTATTTGCTTAGCTACATTAGAAAAATTCAAATGAATACTTACAAATTGCTCACACAAAAAAATTCTTACAAAAGGTTTATGATAAAGACTGACTAAATATATTTCTAAAAATGATAAAAATTGAAAGATAAAATTGTAAAGGCAAATTAATTTTGATGCCCTTAAACTTTAAAGTTTCTATCAATTATGTCCTTAAAATTTGTTTATTATTAATTGTGTTCCTAAATATTCAGTTTTCAAGCAATTTAGTCCGTCACCCAATTTTCATGTAAAATAATTAACGGCATTTCACATATGCAAATGTGACTCTCTTGTGGTCTTTAATGTTGATTGTACCTACGTGATATCAAATTATATATTTATTAGCAACATTGTTTTGTCAATTTAACCGCGATTATCACTGTGTCACTGTAAAATAAAGGATGTTGTCATGGCTAAATTGACGAAAAATTATAGTTAAATCAGTTGTCGCTTCTTTTGTATCACTCTTGTATGTGTCATTGGCCAAAGTTATATGACTATGTTTTTAACGAGGAGATGTTCAGTGTTATGGTAGTACTGAACTTCAGTACATCTCTCAAATTAGTTGGTCCCTAAACCATTCAAGGTGGGTCCTTATTAATGTGAATTTCTATTAATATTAATAAATGGCTCTGTATGATTGGAAGGATGTACTGAACTTCAGTAATACGGTACCACTGAACTTTTATCCATTTTTAACAAGTGTATTTACTTGCATGCATGCATAATTTAATTCAAATGAATAACTCATTTGAGGTAGTTATCATTAATTTTGCAATTCTTACAAAGTATATTTTTCTGGGATTATATTTCTTATTTCTATCTATCAAGGACTACATTGGGACAAATTGTATTTTTACGGACTAAATTTGTAATTTTCATTTATCATGGACTAAATTGAGATAAATTATATTTTTTGGGACTAAATTTGTTATTTGCATTTGTCAAGGACTAAATTGAGACTTTATATTTTTTTAGGCACTAAATTTGTAATTTTCATCTATCATGGAATACAAATTGTGTTTTTTGAGGACTAATTTTTTTCATTTTCATTTATTGTGGACTAAATTGAGATAAATTAAATATTTAAGGACTAAATTTATCATGTCCATTTATTAGGGACAAAATTGAAATGACGTCGTATTATTTGACTAGGATTTAGAGAAATATAACTTGGCAAACATTAAGTCCAGTTAGCTTAGTTTGCCACCTGATGCTATGTAAGCAAGAATCGTTAACTAATCCTACAAAAAAAAATCATTAACTATTTAACGACGTTAGTGAAAAGAACAACACTATAAAAAAATAAAACGTTGGGAATGCAATTGACACAAAAAAACGTTAGGACATAATAGACCGTGAAACGTTGGGTGTAACAAAAATATTTGTACCTAATAGTAATTTTTAAAATGATTTATCCAAGCAAAATTTAAATACAACCCATATTTACATAGAAGCTGCAGCCTGCAAGAGAAGGCAACAAAATCATAGAAAGAATTTAAATACAACTTGAAAGAATATTAGAAGAAAAGGAAATAAGAAAAGGAAAAAACTTAGGTCCATTTCCTTATGTCCATTTCATCAAGTTCCCCAATATAAATATGACACGTGGCAAAAAATGTTTAAATGACCAATCACAATATGATTGGTGGAACTTGATGAAATGGACATAAGGAAATAGACCTAAGTTTTTTCCATAAGAAAAAAGCATGACGGATATATTTTACTGATACCTTTGTCCTTCTAGATTTTATTAGGCCAAATTACTCTTTTGGTCATCAACGTTTGCACAAAGTTTAAAATTGGTCCTCAACGTTTCAAAAAGTTATTTTAGGTTCTCAACGTTTTTCTTTTTGTCAAAATTGGTTCTCCAGCGTAACTCCGTCTGGTTTTTTTTGTTAAATGCTGACGTGGAAGGCTTATGTGACACACCCTCTCTTCTACGTGTCATATTTTTGGATGATGTGACACCCTCTCTCACTCTAACTCAGCAAAACAACGATGTTTTTCTGAGTTGGAGTGAGAGAGAAGTGATGCAAAATGACATTATTTTGCTGAGTTGGAGTGAGAGAGGGTGTCATGTCATTTAAATATGACACGTAGGAGAGAGGGTGTGCCACATAAGTCTTCTACGTCAGCATTTAACCAAAAAATTAGACGGAGTTACGCTGCAGGACCAATTTTGACTAAAAGATAAACGTTGAAGACCTAAAATAACTTTTTGAAACATTGAGGACCAATATTAAACTTCGTACAAATGTTAAGGACCAAAAGAATAATTTGGCCATTTTATTATCTTCAAATTAGAAACTCTAGCAAAATCCATCTTTCTTTGTTTTTTTTTTTTTGCAAATGTTAAAACCCATTATAAACCAATTGGTAACAACGGTAGGGAATTGAAGTTATTATAACCCAATAAATTACTTAGAAAATGTTATGCAATTAGGAACACAAAAACCCTGGAGTTGTCTTCCACACAAAAAAACATCCTCGTTTTCCATTGGAAAAAAATGCAAATATCATCCTCTAACTATCATTCACTCGTAAAAAGCTCATGATATATTGAAAGAATTATGTTAAAACAAATTTTACAAAATAATTATTTTTATTAACATTATTATTAGTGTGATTGTAACATGTTAGATCAGATAATCAAATATATAAAATCAGATTATATTGTTATCATAATATATATATTTTTTTATGTAAAATCATATGATTTTTATGAATAAAATTACAAAATTATAAGATCATATTAAAAATATCAAATCCTCCTATCAAAAAAAAAAAATCAAATCAAATCGAATCCTAATAACTTTGTATCTTATATAGTTATGTCATTATTATTTTATACATCCAATTTCTATTTGGAAAAAACTTAGGTCTATTTCCTTATGTCCATTTCATCCAATTCTACCAATCATATATTGTATTTACACTCCTTCTTTTCTATGATTGATCATATAAAATGTGGTTTTTTATATTCTCTCTCTACTGTGATTGGTCATTTAAACACTTTTTGCCACGTGTCATAATTATATTGGGGAATTGAATGAAATGGACATAAGGAAATGGACCTAAATTTTTTCCTTTCTATTTTTGTCCATTTAGGAAAAGAACTCGTTAATTACATTTTAAAACTTTCATAATTAGGAAAAAGATTGGGGAAGGGAATTTGTATGATATTTCAATTTCATATTTGGATGCGCATTCGGATAAAGGAAAGAACCTATCATAATTCATGAAAGAGGCGATGGCGGGAAAGAAAAAGGAAGAAAAACTAAAACGCGTGCGGAAACGAAGGGTTCGCTTGATCCAAATCCGAATAGAATAGTGCCGCTTAGGGTAAGGATTTGATAATCGATAGAAAGCATCTTCAGAACTGAATTTGGAATCTTAGATGCAATGCTATTTCATGAATGCAGGTTCTGAATATTGATTTTCGTGATTTCGCTTATGCCAAAGGTTCTTCAAGCAATGTATTCTTCAATCCGGCGAGTCTTCTAATTTTGTAAGTGTAAATTTATAATTTGGTTCTGGAAAGATCTTACTTGAGTCAATTTAGTCTCTCAAAGATATAATTATCAAATTTGTTGTTTCATGAACCAAATTGTAAATTTACTCATTTTGTTATCTTGTATGTGGAGAATACTTGCTTATTTGAATCTTCCTGATACGAAGATATGAAGTTATTCCAGAATATTCTTTAATCTGAAACTACGATTGATTACTATCTGCATAAATTTGCCTTTAACTGCCAAAAATGAGAACTAGATGTATCAGAATTTGATAACAGAACCTGTTTTCGACCACATTTTCTTGCTTTGTCAATTTTGTTGTATCATATATGTTCTATAAATGTGTATATCTAGGAGTGCAAACTAGGTTTCTGGGTTGTGAAGCTAGGAGGAGTTTTCATGGCGGCAGCCGATTCCTAACCTTTTAGAGCAGAGTAGCAAGCACAACTAGACTTAATCGTCAGTACATTTTTGTTTTTTGGCCAAGTTATCATTACTTTTATCACTGTTAATTATCAATGATGACTTAATTATCAGTAGTATTGTTGATCCAACAAGAAGGAAGCCATTCCTAACAGAACGATTAGATTTAAATTGAGTTTATTCAAGCTAGTCTTATGTCAGTTTATGGAATCCATATTCTCTGGAAAGTGATGGAACATGAAAGATTAATGTGCCTAATTATTCCTATTTGCTAGTGAGGAAAAAACAAAACTGGATTAACTTACATACGTTTTGCTCAAGATTTAGTATAGTATGCATGACCGAGGATTAGCAGAACTTGCTTCTGTATGGGGCATAATGTGAAATTCGAGTCTTTCATGCATATCCGAGATATTTTGTCCTGTATATAATATTAAGACTTAAAGAAATTGTTTCTATAAAAAAAAAGACTTAAAGAAATTGTTCATCAAAGACAAGGTTAGGAGTGGGATTAAGGTAGGTAGAAACTCCTGCATGCTATCTAATTCTGATTGAAAAGTTGTTAATACGACAGCTATTATTAATCTATATAACGAAAGGTCTATTTTAACAGGTGTCTAGATCAAATTTAAACTTCATTAAACAAATACATGGTATTTTACATTCAGAACATATATATGACCCCCCCTATTGGAGGCTTCTTCACATTTTCCTTTTTCTTGGTAAAAGTAAAAGCACTGGACAAAGAGTACACGGTTATGCATAAGATGATCACAGCTGTTTCACACTATGGAGGACTATAATGGCTAAAAGCTTAAAGAAACTAACTATGCTACATAGGTTAGACTTCCCTTACAACAGGTAGTAGTACACATATGAACAAATTACGGATTAGCTAGCTAGCCAGTTAGAAATGCTTTGCCCTGTTCGTAACAGTTAAAAAAATGATCACTCGTGGTGGGGAGAAACATCTTACTTTCTTCTTCTTCCATCACCCACAGCGAGTCTGAAGAATACTCCCAAGAGGAGGGAGATGGCATATGAGGAGGAGGAGGAGGAGGACAAGAGAAGATTGGCTGCAGATTAATAATGTTCTCTTCTTCTGACACATCAATATCTTTCCATATGTCATCCATAGAGTAACCCTCTTGTTCTTCAATCATATTGTTAAAACCTCCTGTATCATAAAAGCTTTCTTCTCCATTCTCTTTGGAAGGATTTGATTCCACTGCATGGTTATTTGATGACAGTGAAGAAACACAGCTAGATATTGGTGATGATATTGGAGAGGCTGACCGCTTCTTTTCCTGTGCCTTCTTCCTCATGTAAGTCCTCCAGTAATTCTTAATCTCATTGTCCGTCCGCCCTGGTAACTTCCGAGCAATTTTTGACCATCTACATGTGTTAATCATCAAAGAAATTGAGTGATATATTAACTATTAAAAAAAGTTGAAGAATTGAGAGTAAATTATCATTTTGATACCTAAAAAATGCAATTTATCTCAATTTAGTCCCCTGAAAGATGGAATGGTCACATTAAGTTCTTGAAAGATGTAATTTGTCTCAGTTTAGTTCCCGGGAATCTCCATTAACATAAGTGACAGAAAAATTCTTAAGGACTGAGATGAGACAAGTATCTTACAAGAGCTAAATTGATGAAACAAACTGCTTCTTTCAGGGACCAATAAGTTAAGAGTAAATTATTATTTTAGTCCATGAAAGATGCATCAATCATATGAGTCCTTAAAAGATGTAATTTGTTTCAGTTTAGTCCCTAGAAATCTCGTGAAAATTTTGTAAAGACTAAATTGATACAAATTGCATATTTCAAGAACTAAATTTGACATTTTCATCTATCAAAGGACAAAATTGATGAGACAAACTGCATGCTTATGGACCAAAATGTTAATTTAGTCAAGAATGAATTAACAAAGGACATGTCTAGAAAAAAGATGTAGCTAGTTATAGCAGCTTTAATTTCTGCTTATATATATATATATATTCTGATCAAACCTATTTCCCCATTTGGCGTGAAGCTCCAGCACGAGGCGTTCTTCCTGTGGTGTCATCTTGCCTCGTTTGAGACCAGGATGCAGGTAATTAACCCATCGTAACCTGCAACTTTTACCTGTTCTATTCAAACCTACGACAACAAATTAAGTGAGCTGGTTAAAGGGCTGCTTCTTCCATAATCCAGCATGCCCACATAATCATTTATACCTATTATTACTGTCTCCCGCCACCTTCAAACCTGAAACTTTTGCTATAAAATCCCATCTCCGATCTCCAAATAAGCCCACAAAAGAGACCAACTTGAAGTCCTCCTGTTCTGTCCATGGACCTTTTCGGAATTCCTGCTGATGAACCATTTTTGTTTATCTCTTTTTCTTTTTTACCTTATAAGCCACCACTCGAATATTTTCTTCTTTTTCTCTTCTCGATGATCACTTATGGCCACACCTTTGTGTATGCACAAGCTTTATTTATATATGCCATGTCTCACGAATTCATGATCTATATGATTATTTTAATAATCAATTCTGCATATCCACCGCTCATGCATGTGTCATGTGGTGCACGCATGCTCATTTGCCTCGGTCAATTCACCGAGCTGTCGTCAGCCATTATAGATAGAGAAATAATAATCAGAGTAATAGATCAATCTGTCAACGTAAGTTTCAGGATTATTAGTTTTCTTAATTTGTAGCCTTATGAAGTGCATGAGTACTGTAATTGTTTAGTGTTTTGGCACTCATCAAAATAATGGTTGGATCCATTAATTAATAGTCACTTGAACATATAGATTTTCTAATTAATCAATGGTCAGTTCTACTTGAGGACTAGTTTCTCATTATAGGCAACTCATGTGTGAAAGAAAGAGTACGTCAGTCTTCCCAAAAAAAACATGATGTTAGTGTTAGTTATAAACAAATTTTACTGTTGGTTATGATATGATTAGCATCAATTTCATAAATAACGTCAATTATAACAATCAAATTAATAAATAATATTATTAACAAATAATGTTATTAATTATAATGATAGTTATTAACAAATCACGTTATTTTTTTTTTTTGTAGTGGTTAGAGATAATCACTATGGTGGCTGGACGAAACATAACAGGAAAAAGGTGAGAACATTTGCACAAACATGAATGGATGATGGGGATAAAAGTTCAGTACTGAACTTCGGTACATTCTTCTAATTATATAGTGTCATTTGTTAATATTAATAGAAGCTCACATTAATAAGGACTCACTTTAAATGGATTGGAGGTCAATTATTTGAAGGGATGTACTGAAATTTGGTACTATGTATTCGGATGATGGAAGGGAATTATAAGTTCATTAACGGAAGTTACTGGATCTTCTCCTTTCACACTATTTGAATAAATGATTGTTGCGTCCCTTGACTTTAGTAAAGGCCAGGATTTAAAGTAGAAGAGGACAAAATTCTAATAGTGGAGAATTGAAAGAAATCATTAAGACGTTTTACAGGTCATCTTTTCTCTCATAATATAATGAAAATGGAGATAGATATTCCTTTTGAAAACTATTTCTTAAATGCAAAGTTTATTGACATTCGTACTAAATAAATTATGCTAACAAAAGTTAACTAGTGTGGTGCCCTAAGCAGTATTAGGCTGGAATCATCGAGCAACTTTTGATTTTTACCTTTTGTTTCGAATCAAATTACTGCTGAAGTCGATACATGAATGAATCCAGCAAAAAGCAGGGTCATGAGTTGAGTTAATACTTAATAAACTATGAAGTTTTGGTATTGATTGATGATCAACAATGGATACGACAATACCTGAGAAATTAATTATTAAGTTCATTTTGATAGATATCTTGATCAAAATAAAAAAATAGTTTATTACGTGAAATTATTTCTTGATCGATTTAATTATCATCTTAACTCTTGATTGTTATCTAGTATTAGACATTGTTAAACACTGAAAATAAGACCAAAAATAAAATTGTAAAAGTATCTTTTATGTCCTTAAATTTAGGATCTTTATTAATTATGCTATTAGACTTTGTTTGCTGACAATTGTATCTTTCAATTTACTAACAATATTGTCCTTTATTCTAATTGTGTCTAAATAATTAACGACAGGTACAAATAGAATTGTTCACGTGGCGGCTAATACTGATTGGGTAAATATAGTTAATTAATTATGTTTGTCCCCAATTAATAATGTTTCTAATATTGTCAAATTTATACATTTTTATAGTTTAGTGATGCAGTTAAAATTATCCACAAATTTTTGTTTTTCATTAAAAAAAGGTCGTGTCAATGGGAACACAATTCCAAAATAACTGCAATTATAACCTTAGTTCAGAAACTAAAACGACAAGTAATATGACTTGCTTAACTTTGTAAACCCTAAAAAAATTATTTTTTTTCCCTCTTGCAGCGTCCATTTCTTCCAATTTTTAGTGATACAACATAATGTTGTAAGGTGTTATGACTTCTCAACCTTTAATGCCAACTAATGGAAGAAGACTTTTTTGCGATTTTGGAGGATATGTAGTTATAGTTACTTCTCGCATTCTCCAAAATCTAAGCCCAAAATTTTGGGCATGCAAAAATTATCTGGTATGTAGTTATGTACAGCCTATAATTGAGGACAAAATTGATAATATCTGCTAACTATATTTTCCTAATCAACATGGCTGCAATACGTAGATAGCCATGTTTGTACCTGCCGTTAACTATTGATGAGTTGGGGTAAAGAGAAGTATTACCAACAGATTTGAAATTTAAGGACACAATTGATAATAAATAAAGTTTTAAGTAATAATTGATAGAGACTTTAAAATTTAGGAACATAAAAACTACTTTTACCAAAAGCAGAGAGGTGGTTTTCCTGTGCATTTTGGTAATAACCTGTTCAAGTTATTAATAAATTTTTTATGCATGTATTTATCTAAAGTAATATGTTCGTAGAATATTGTGAAGTCTCTTAAATAAAATTTGTAGTATGATTAGTGGAGAATTGCTGACAGTGTTTAGAAGATACGAAAGTGGATGGAGTGGAAATAAATAATTTGAGAACAAGTAGAATATACCATCTTATACTTGATTGGGAAGGCAAAAACTAAATAGATAAATAAATAAAGGATGTATTGAAAATAGGAGTAGCTAACATTAGTAATTCACTCATTTATAATAATTTTTTTCTGAAACATAAAGTAATAAACATGTTTAACGAATTAATTATTCACACTCCACCTTCCTCCACCAAATTATAGGTAAACATTGTTTATTTTTCTGCTAGCAGGTAGCTTTCCTATGGGATGGGATCTTCTTAATTGCAAATTTTGTAGATGGTATAAAGTGCGTTGTTTTTGCATATTAACTTGCTTGCAGATTAATGTGCAAAATAAATTATTATTTTATACATTAACTTGTAAGAGAGTTAAAATATAAAATAAGTACACTATGACACTTCATGATATGCACACTTCAAAGAATCTTTTCTCATTTCCTACTACTAAATATATACTAGGGTGTGTTTGAATTAAGAAGAATGGAGGGGAATATAATTATAAAACCTTCCTCTTGTTGGATTTCTAAATTTTCAAGGAAAAAAAATTTAAGGATTTCGAATTAACCGTCTTTTAAGCTTCATCATACATTGAGAACTTTGGGAAATTTTGGAGAAACTCCAAACAAGGGAAAGAGAAACCAAAACTTCACCTTCCTTTACCTCTCCTCATTCCCAAACAAACCCTTACTCTTTCATCATCATGTTTTGCCTTTCCTTGAATTGATGTTAATTTAATTTGGTAAACATATTTCATTGATTAATATTTGTAGTACTCATAAAACTTTTGCCATATATATAAACCATATCCACCTTGTCTCCCAAGGTGCAGGGAGGACTGAGTAGTTGATAAGAGATCTCAAGTTTAAATTTTTGACTTGTCATGTATCAAACAAAAAACAGAGGATTCTATATAAAATAATTTGATTTCATCCAGTATGGGTTTTTTTGGTTGCCTGCCCGGTCTTCGAGACACTGCCTCAACTAATCCAGACTCGACCCACATCACACGTCTGGCTATGATGAGAGAGTAATCCAGTATAGTTTGAAATGGAGTGTACCTGAGGCAACAGATTAACTTCCTCTAGCATAATTTTTTTTTCAAAATATTTCCCAAATGAATGCTGCATCATTCTGCTTATCGTTTCATCTATTTGTTTCTCATATATATCTATTCTCACATTTTAGATCTCACAACAATAATATAATTGTTGCTATTACTATTATTTTTCCGTGTGGTTTAAATGAAAGTTTTCTAGAACAAATCTCTTTCCTCTTGCTTGCTATGAATACTTCTCTAGAAAAATCTAATATAGGTGGTATCCGGTGGAGTTAAAACCTATAGAGAGGCATCTACTGGATATAGATCAAACCAGATAAACTTGCTTCTATGTGATTTGATGACTCCAGATGCGAAGATGAGGTATAATCTGTAAATGAACTAGAAACAATATATGATAATTAATAAATAGAGATATGCAGAGTGGAATATTGCATCATTTGATGTTTAGTATAATGGGAGTATTGAAAATTTAGTATTTCCCCATTTATTATTTAACATTTGTTAATATTTAATAGAAAGTTGATCTTTAATCTATTTAAGATGTGTCTTTATTAGATGGGATATAGCTGAATGGCCCAACCCAGTATCCTGACCCAGACGGACGATCCTCCGACTGTCCTGACGTCACCATGTCAAATCCCAGTTGTATTTTCACAGCATTGTCTAACACTGTTCATTCCCTAATAATACTGTACATTTTTTATAATCTCTAGACGTCCAAACCTCAATCTTCAACCACTTCTTTATCCCCTGAAAAAGTCCTATATATACCCTTATCCACACATGGCATAATCACTGAGTTTTTTTTTTACCTTTGGAACTGCTTAGTTACCTTCAAGACCTCCTTTAGATTTGACTCAGGTGATCCGTGGTATTCTATCAGTAAAGAACTCACTACTATTAATATTAATAATTAATATTAAATAAATGGAGGATTAAAAAATTCAGTACTTCATTCTTAATTTTTTTTCCCCTGTTTCTATACTAACACTATATTTTGTGGCGGTGAAAAGTTATGTTAGGACTGTATCAAGCAGCGTACAAACTACACGAAAGAATATAACTGAAGTATGGAGTTGCGGGTGCTTTAATTTGAAGGCCTTGTTTCGTGGACAGAAGAATTGAAAAGGTAGATAGCTGAAATGGAATAGATGGTAAGAGGTTTGTGTTCTCTTAATTATTATTTTTTAGATTTAATCCTTGAAAGGATGAAAATAAAAGATCATTCAATAAGAGAATCGACCACAACAATGAATCCCTTAGTACTCGAAGAATTAGTCATTAAAACCACTACGATGAATACTTGGGTCATATATATATATATAAAAAAAAAAAAAAGGGTAGGATAGCAAGGAAAATAAAGATCGGTTAGTGACGTGGATGTCACCATTTAAATTGTGGGCAAACCACTTAATCTTATCTTATCAGCTCCTCCCTCCATTGGGTTTATTTAAAGGTAATGGTGGTCCCTTCAATTTCGTTCACATTAAACTAAGACTCACTAATGACATGCACATTGAAATTTGACCCTTTCTTCTTTTGCATTCCTCAATGCTCTTAATTAAGTGCAAGGATTAATGGTCTCACAAATCACAATGCTCTCAAGTTTTGGGATTCAAATCCAATAGAGCTATCACAACAGATCAGTTCCACTCCGCCCACAAAATTTCTAGATTGAATCGGATATTCACAACTTACTAGCTAGATTTAGTACTTTTAGAATTTCTAGATTTAATCAAAATTATAATGTAGGTAGGTTTATTAGTAATCATTGTAAGCCTCATAATGCACAAGTATGGTACTGCAATTAATTTTGTGCGGTATCCAAAAAAAAAAAAATCGGACTTATTCGTTTTTAATATGAATTACTTTTTACTAACACGGGGTTGGTAAAAAGTAAGGTTTCGGGTTCGAATTTTGTGTATGAAAAAATCTCTGTTGGGAGAGCTTTATTCTCGTTGTGGAACTTCAGCTAATTCGAACAGGATTGCCTCTAATAGGAAGATACCTGTGGAAAACAAAAAAAATATGAATTTTTTTTTAATTTACACTTGATTCATATAGCCGACCCCACCTAATGAAAAAAGGCTTTGTTTTTTATTGTTTATTTTTTAATTTAGAATCATCATTTACAAATTAAAATAGATTAGTTCAACTCTGCTCACTCTATCTTGATTCCATACTTTATCACTATCTTTTACAAAATTTTTAGAATATAATGTTCATCTTCATTTATAATTTTAAATAATAAGATATATTGATAAAATATGAATTAAATAAAAAGTCAACATAATTAATACTTATTCAATTAATTTATTGTATTGGTATTAAGATAAAAAATAAAAATAGAGTAGCTTCACTC
Organism: Senna tora; assembly: GCA_014851425.1. Taxonomy (NCBI): domain Eukaryota; kingdom Viridiplantae; phylum Streptophyta; class Magnoliopsida; order Fabales; family Fabaceae; genus Senna; species Senna tora. The sequence continues at coordinate 9,162,789 of CM026266.1, forward strand.
AGTTTGACGCTAATCCAATTTAGTCTTTTTTTCCAAGGGTTCAGTTGATTTATTTTTAACTAGGGCTAAGAATTTTTTAATCTTACCTTATAAATTTTAAACAGACCGACTCTGGCATATTTTAACACCTCTAATCTATACTTGAACCACTACATCAAGTGTGCACTTTAGATAATTTATTCTCCAAGTTTTTAAGGGTTGAGTTGATCTATATTTAATTAAGGTCAAAAATCTTTTAACTCGTCCTTAGAGCTAAACAAATCGATTATAAAAACTTAGCTTATTTTGACACCTCTTAACCACTGGACCAAGTGTGCACTTTAGATAATTCATTCTCCAAGTTTTATCTGTACTTGGGTGCCTGACCTGGATATTCCATATTACGTTGTGGTTTCAAAAGACAACAAAACATGACAATTTATTGATATATGTCTTCTACCATTTAAATGCCACGATAATGTAAAATATTCGCTATGATAATGTTATTTAGTGTTGGCTTTTTCTTACTAATCCCCATGAAGAAAATGACACAAATATTAGCCTTTCTACTCGTGCTACTATATACAATTTGCAGCTTGCACTAAAAAGCTAGTGGTGGCAGAAAATGCATACAAATTAAGGAAAGGCCCTTGACCTCTGAATGGAGCCATGTGCCTCTTTCATGAGAAAAATTATGAAATAGATGTGTTTTGTCATATTATTTGTACCTTAATTAATAATATTATAACTGTCATTTTTAGTTTAGACTATTCATAATGTGAAATAAAGATTGCAAGGAGTCGTAACCTTGAGGGACCTGTCCTTAGGTGATGATTTAGGTGCCTAATTACCCTTGGTAAGGGATCGAAGTCTACGTAGTTCGAAGAGGGGACATCTATAGGAGCCGTTAGGCAAGAGTGTTACCTGTAGTGACCGTGTGCGGCTAGGACGTGTATGATAGTCCGGACGGGCGAGCCACCTGTTGGAGGTACCTCGTGTAGAGGATGAGAGAACAAGAGTATCTAGACGATGCTTGGAGCAAGAGAACGAGTGAATCCTATGAAGGAATGAGTATGCTATAATATTTATTGGATAGACTTCAGGTAATAATGATCTATGTAATATCCGGGAAAATTTTTTCGAAGTTTAAAATAAAATAGAAGGGAAAGAAAAGAAGTAGATAATAAATTTTAAGATTTAATTCAGGATATACTGGGCTGAATTAAGCGAACCGTGGATTGCAGGTTAATTAGGCGGGCCACCAGTGAGGTGTGGGCGTGTGGCCACTATTATGTGGTATATATATTGATTGTATAGCAATGTAGTTATTTCTATGTTTTAAAGGGTAAGGCTTACGATTTTAGAGGTAAAAGTCTATTCCCGTGCCTGTCACGTACTCTCGGTTTGGGGTCGTGACAATCTCGTTGTATGTTGTTGTGTTGTGTTTGTCTGTCTCCTCAATCCCCCAGGTAAGGGATATTTATACTTAAGGTAGAGAGGAATGTGGTCGATCCACATTCCTGATCATGGGGCTCGACCCACGATCCTAGGGGTTCCCCACGTCTCTATTATGTGAGGGCTCGCGGGTGAACATGGAGGGAGACCATGTTCGTGGGCATCTAGCAGTGCCATATATCACTGATCCGTGGTCCGGTTAACCTTCTAAAAGACCAACGCCAAGTGTCCACAGGAGGGAATATTATGGAGTTTCAAATATATTAATTAATTTTTTTTTATCATATTGATCCTACTACCTGAAAAGTATATAAATATTATTGGTCAGTATACAAATGACTTAGTACAATACAAATCTGTAAGGCTCGTTTTTGATAGGCAGAATGAGAAAAGGAATGGAAATGAAAGTGGGTAAAATGACCATTTTATTTTATCCTTATATTAAAATATTAAAATAAAACAAGCAGGGACAAAAAGAACAATTAGCACAATAAAAATGGGAATGTTGAAAGGATGAGAATATAGAAAGCGTAACAAACATAAACATCATTTTGGCCCTCTATGTTTCAACCAAATTTTATTTTGATCCTCTGTGTTTCAAAAGTTAAAAATCAATCCTCTATGTTTCTTTTTTTTTTTTGATAAAAAAACATTAAAGCTTCATTATATTGTAAAAAAAGCCAAACGGCACTTACAATAATTTAGAAAACTCCAATCTAATAATACTGAAGAATAAACCCTAACAATTATTGAACTAAGTAAACAAAGTGTAAGCTCAGCTGATCCTATTTCTTCAAGATGAAAAATCTCACCGTCCTTGGTGTTGCCAACAGAGTTGTTACTCTTATACCTCCTGAAAATTAGATCTAAAGTAATCTTCAAAGTTGAAATTATCGTAGGCTCTTCCAACATCATGATGAACAAGTGAAAATTTTTTAACATAGATGATTCGTAGATTTAGATATCATTATAACAAATCTTGAATCCAGAATCACCTGATTGTCAAAAAAATCACAAAAGAAAATAAATACACACAAAAATAAAACACGATCCACTTACTAGATTTGAATCGATCTAATGGGAGACTACACTCTCACAAGAGAGGACTAAAAAACTCAGAAGTAAATCTGGAAGAAAATCACCACTAAAATTAGGGGAATTAATATCTACCTTATTTATGAAACGTAACGATGGTAACAAAAAAAGAAGAAAAATAGAGAGGGGTTGCCTCTGGTTAGATTTACATAAAGAAACTGGTTGAAGAACGAACGTTGAGAAAAGAGAGAAAGCCAATCCTCTATGTTTCTAAGTTAGTCCAAAATGGTGTTTTTGCCTCACACCGTTAGCCTCTTCTGTTAAATGCTGATCTGGAATGCTGACGTGGACCTGTAATATTGACGAGAATTTTGGTCTACATCAGCATTTCAGATTAACATTCAACGAAAGAGACTAACGGCATAAGACAAAAGGGCTATTTTGGACCAACTTGAAAACATAGAGAACTGATTGTGAACTTTTGAAACACAGAGGACTAAAACATAAACTGGAATAAAATACAGAGGACCAAAATGATATTTTATCCTATCTTAATCCCTCCAATATTCCCTATCAAATTCTTGTACTTAATATGCATGCCCTAAGTTTTTCTCTTTCCATGATTGATTGGTTTACCATAATTAGGCTGCCATTACTTTTTTGGGGAAGCAACACTAATAAATAACACACACTATTGCATTTGCTTGCCACTCCAAGCTAAATCTTTCTACTTTTTCTATTCAGTTCCTATATATGCATATTAATTAAACTCCGCCCAGCCATAATGATATAGAAGATTTGAAAATATAAAGTTGAAATTCTTTTTTCACTACTCTTATCTTTTGTTTATGGGAGGCCACAATTGATCAGTGGAAAGGCATATCAAGATTGATTATATATTGGTGATTATAATTAACGATTAAAATAAAACGATTAGTCTCTTAGACTTTAATTTTTTTATTTTTAAATACCCTTTAATCCATACTTGCTATATATGATACCACTATGTTATTTTTATGATGAATAACTTTTAACGATGAGTCGACGAGAACACGTCTTGAGATTTGGTGGTGAGTAGTGACATGTGGAACAAAAAATGGGATTATGATGTAATACGCAGAATACCTTTTATTTATTTATTTTTGTGTTAAATCTTTTGCGATCCAAAAGTTGTTTAATTAAAAAGTGGTACATGTATGGATTGGCTTTCTCATTTTGGATCAAATTTTCTGTAGAAAAAAACCTTATTGGTAATTCCAACAAAAAAAAAAGAGAGAGAAACATGTATGATTTATGATTAATATAATCTTATTTTTATGTTGGATTAAGGTATTCATTAGACTGAGACACAAATGGTCTATTTTTTAATATTATAGGACTTATTATTAAAGATGATTTTCTTAACAGATGATATTAAATTTATATTCTTTACAGAAATCAAACCTGAGAAGCGATGATTAAGTTTTATATAATTTATTACTCGAGTAATAATAAAGTGTACTTTTTTAGTATCTTATTTTGTGTTGAAAATATTAATAATTAAGATATAAATAATTATTTGATTTTTTTAGAATTGGGAATAAAATCTGGTAGATTGAAAAAGTCATTTCTAATAAAAAACCTCAAGATATTCAACGCGGATCCTCTACTGTTGTGTTGTTGTGCTGTTCAGTTTGCCACGGTTAAAACCGTGGCTAACCGATCACGTAACCGTGGCTAAAATGTTTGCCACGGTTGCGTGACTGGTTAGCCACGGTTTTAACCGTGGCAAACCGAACAGCACAACAACACAACTGTAGAGGATCCGGACTCCAAGATACTAAATGAATTGATCATCATATCTATTTTGATAAATACAAAAATTCAAATTGAAACAAAAAGTTATATAAAGAATTGTATTGAAGTCTACAATTAAATTAAGATAATGTTATATTATAGGCTAAAATATATAATTTAAAAAAAATTGATAAAGCTAGGGTAGAACTGTAGGGATAAAAGTTTAGTAATATGGTACTATTGAATTTCGAGGCATTCTTCTAAGCATGTAGTGCAATTTGTTAATATTAATAATAAAAACTCACATTAATAAGGACATACCTTAAATAGATTAGGACCAACTGATTGGAGGGATATAGTATTACCGTACTAACATCTTCTCAAATTATAGAAACTAGAAAGGACCTGAAAGACATAAGCCATAACCAAGTTCGCAAAGTTAAACTCGCGACAAAGCCCTCTTAAGGCAAAAAGAGGTCGACTCCCCCCGTTAGATACTTGGAAAACTGTCAAGATCGTGCAAAGATTCACCACGAGATGGAGCTACTCGCCCAAGTAACCTCTCGAAATCTGACAACTCCACATGGAGCTCTAAAAGAACGTTCATACACAAACTATGCTAGCAAAATTACACAACTCATACAAAACCATCTTGATCACATGGTGCTTGTATAACAATCTTTTTACCCATATGTAAAAGGAGAAAGCGAATAAATACAAGTCACGAAAAAATCATTAATGTATCAAGTAAGGCAAATGCCTATTACACTTGGCATAAAAAAAGAGAGACCTTAAAAATACACTATACTCTTGGGCATTCCCAAGGTTAATATCAATCGAGGGCTCCATCGGCTCGGGGTCACCAACATTCCCCGACGGCTCCTTTACCATGCTCTCAGCCACTTGCTGAGAAGTAGCTCCAATCTCAGGAACACGCCCAGTGGTCACAGAAAGAAGGTGATGGCTCAAAGGATGCACAACCAACTCACGAAAGCGAACAAAGTCGACGAGCGGATCAGTTGCAAGTCGACCCCTTAGCTTGCCATCAAATATCTCTAAAGAAGGATGCAGCAAGCTCACCCACTCAGCAGGGAACCTCTTCCCGTGAAGATGCGTGAGTTGCTCGACCGCCAGCAGCATCCCTTACATCCTTTCTGCCAACATCTCCACATGAGGATGGGCTGCATCCCCAATCCTACTCTCAGCATCCAGCCAGCTCGTCATGTTTTCATGAGCGTGGGCCTCGGCATTCCTCAAAGCCCCGCGAAGAGAACGTAGCTCCTGCAGACGCTTATCTGCATCCTCCTGACGGACACTTAGCTCCCTGCGAGCCCTCTCTAAGTCCGATCACAGAAGCTTGACCTCAACAAGCTGGCCACTTTTGGCCTGAAGGCAGGCGAACACGTGATCCATGCCCTCGCACTCTTTCTCCTTTACCCTCAAGAGTTCGCACACCTCTTTGATTTGTTGCCGCGAATGCTGAAGGGCACTGTCCCTGGAATCAAGAACTGCGATCAGGTTTTTCCGATCCGAGTCAAGCCCATTCTACACAAAGCAAAGAGTATTATTTTGAGAATAGAATACTAATGTTTTACGCTTAAAAGCAAAAATTCAAATACTCACCACTTGCGCGTGCCACATACTCCCAGCCTGATAGAAGTCAATCAAAGGGTTAGCGATGCCCTCAAAAGTTCTTAGCTTGATGCCAAAAGGAGTCATATCTATTGCTTTAACAGCCTCCTCATTTAGGTCTGCAGGGAAACGCCTACCAAGGGCTACTAGAGTAAAGGAGGGCACCTCCTCTCCTGGCGGCCCTTGCACAACTTGCGAAGGGTCCAAGTTAAAATTTTCTAGAGCCTCAACCTCAGAAGCAGTGGTGGCCATTTGACTCACCACTACATTCTCAACAATAGGCTCATTATGGGCGCCCACCTCCAAGACGACCAACCTCTCAATTAGAGCCTCAGCTCCACTTGCAACAACAATAGCATTAGCCTGCTCAACTGCCCCCTCCAATCAAGCCCTCTTACTCATCGGCTCCTCGATGCTCACAGCAGAACCCGAGACTATGGGCCTAGTAGAATGAGAAGAAGGAGAGCTCGACAAAATCACCCTCAAGGGCGAGCAGTGAGTTAGCTCCGGAGGCAGGAAAGTACCCTCCACCAAAGCAGCAACCTTGGTCTTCATGGGAGTAGCCCTCCTCTGCACCATCGAAGATGGTGGAGCCTAAAGAGAAGGTCGAGAATCTGCTTCAGAACGCTTCTTGGACCCCCTTCTTTCTCTTTAAGGTTTCCCCCTTCTTTCCTCCTTTCTTTCCCTTGGAGATCCTCTTTCTGCTGAAGACGACCCCCGGTGGTGTTACCCGAGCCTTGCCTCCCTTCAACTCTCCTACCTCCTTCAGATGTCCCAATATGAACTCTGATAACCCTCTCTTGGTTGGGAGAAGAACCTTGTCTTGGTCTCTTCTCCGTACCTAGGTTACTATCCTTAGTATGGTTAAGAGGAGGAGGAGGAGGAGAAGAGAGATCCTCCAAGTCAGTGAAGTCAAAGGGATACAGTGCTGAAAATCTAAAAACCCTAAAATCAAGAAAAAGGAGAACAATGCGCAGAAGAAAAGAAGCAAGAAGAGGAAGAAGACGACACTCTCATCTTCGTTGGCCATGACGAAATGCAGCTAGCAAACAAGAAGCTTCAAAAGCAAGGAGAGGAATAAAAAACTCTTGGTGAGAGAGGATTGAAACCAAAAAAAGTCGAAGGTAAACAGAGCTTTTTCCTTTTCAATCTTGGGAATATTTATAGGGACCTGGAGGCGTGATGATTCAAATCACAGCCACCCTTGAAACCCGCAACAGAAAAGAAGTAATTATCATGTGCACTTAATCGAAACTGAAGTTGTTCGATCCAAGCTAACACACATCAAGAAGAACGACCCAGATTCGAAGTCGTCAAGTCAGATCAGAGAAGACCTAAATACCCTCGGAAGCCCAAAAGTCATTCAAAAGACCCCAAGAGTAGACTGGGAAACTTCGAAACTACGGCTAATGATGACGTTCCTTGGAAACATGCAGGCATTAATAAAGAAAAACGGCTTTACAGGTGAATTACGAGACATTCGAAGCGACGACAGCTGACAAGATCCTGACACGTGACATCCTAGGTTAACCCCTTCTTTGAAGCAATCTCCAAAGAAACTCAATGGCAAGTTGTGGTGTGCTCAAATCAGTCAGGCCTAGTATCCTACGAGATTCCCACATGTGCCCATTTCGCCGCTAATAAAGGTGAATTGGGCACGTCAACAAGCCACGTAGGCTTGACTTTTCAAACATCTCAAATCGCCTTCCCTATCGACGAATTGGGGGTAGATTTCGTTGATCACCAACTCACCATTAGGGAGGGCAAGTTGGAGAAAAAAATTCCCCAACTTGCTATTGCTACTGGCAAATTGAAGGTTTCACAGTGAAAATAGTATAAATTGATCATTAAGATTTGAAAAGTCCTAAATCCAAAGATAAGAAAAAAAAAGATGATATATTGTTGCAAAAACCCAACTAAATGAAAACCATTACCAATGTCAATAATCTTATGGTTCCATTCTTCCGCCACACACTCTCAAGACGACCCTTGAGGAATCTTAATGCTATGTATTTGCCTAGAATCTAGACAATCAAGGATTTAATTTCTTCTATCCTTTGCAGATCTCATTGCATTCTTCCAGAGAGATACAGAGCGTAGGGCATAGGAGTTTGGATTCATCTTCTTTGATTTGGATTTCCTTCTCTTCCTCCGCGTCTTGTTCTATATCGTCTTCCATGTTATCACTCGGGATATCAGTTCTTCGCCCATTGAAATTTAGCAATTTCTCCTTGTAGGTTAGATCCTTTTCACTCTTGGAGTTCCATAAGACCTTCTCGCACATTTAGAGCTGAGCAAAGTGCGGATTGGTTCGGTTTTGACGATTTAGATAACCGAACCAATCCAATCCGATGACTAAAAAAGTCATCCAATCCAATCCGCTCTTTGTACATCAATCGAACCGAACCAAACCGATTATAGTCGGTTTGGTTCGGTTCGGTTTGCTCGGTTTTTTGACAAAATTTTTTTAAAAAATTTACTATTTTTTTCTCTTCAATTTAAACCCTAAAAAATAAAAATAGCTATTCCTAACCATGAAAACCAATAAACTAAAGTTATTAGTACAATATTTCAACATTACAAACTTAAAATTAGAATTCAACATCATAAAACCATAAAAATCAACATTAAAAAATATTTTTAATATATTTAAAAAATTATAATCGGTTGGTTTGATTCGGTTCGGTTGGGATTGGACCTCATTCATCAACCGAATCGAACCAAATCGGTTGTCAAAAAAATAAACCAATCCATCCGATTATGTAGTCGGTTTTGATCGATTTTGGTCGGTTTGGTTTGGATCAGATCGGTTGGTTCGGTTTGGATCGGTTTTGCACATCCTTAATTTAGAGTGTATTTGGGGGATGGGGTGGAGTATGTAATGTTGGATGTAATGGGAATGGGAATGAAATTGTCATGTCAATATGATGTAATGTGATGTGAATGAAATAAAAGTGGGTAAAATGACCATTTTACTCTTACATTAAAAGTGGGTAAAAAAGTAAGGACAAAAACATAATTTCTTCACATTACAAAAAGTGGAGTTTGTTTGGTAGAAAGAATGTTAGATATAATCTTGGATTACATCCAACATTACATTTTCAAAACTACCAACCAAACACACCCTTAGAGCTTGTGTCTACCTTCGAATCCAACAAAATCGCATCATCAGTGGCTAAATCCAATTCCAAAACCTGTTCTTCTGCAACAAGATTCGTGACAAAGACCCCCATTCTATCATCAGTCATGACTTTTTTTTGAAGCCCATCAAGCTTTGGTTTTTCAATTACTTTTTTAAATAAATCGATATTTTTTTTTGGTTTTTTACAGGTATTCTTCTATTAGAGGCAATTCTGTTCGAGTTAGCTGAGGTTCCACAACGGGGGTAGAACTCTTCTAATAAAGATTTTTCCATACACAAGACTCGAACCCAAGACTTTGCTTAAGGAAAATGAAGTACCAAAATGAAGTAAATAAATTGATTTTATAACAAACTAAAAAATATATAGTTTAACCTGTATATTTACGGTCCAAAGCAATCAAAGAGTGAACAATGAATTAATTTAGCGATTGAGCAAATACAAAATATTTCTTAAAATAAAAACACTTATTAAACATAAATTATTTATCTCTCTTAACACTTCTTTTAAACTATGTTTAATTAAGGTTTAAAAAAACCATGTTTAATTAAAAAAGAAAATCAAAAAATGAACTATAACAAACAGAGTATTAGATTTATAGGAGGCAACCAATTCTAGACAATTGTTTTTGTTTTGAATTTTTAAAATAGGTTTTGAAAAAAAATAGTTTTGAGAAAACAAAAATAAACTTGTTCAATTAATTTGTTTTAAAAATAATTGTTTTCAAAGTTACCATTAATAAAGAGAGAGATAAGATGTAAAATTACATTAAATTGGATTAGATAAAAGTGTTTGCAATTTAGACTTGTGTGGTAATCCTTTGATTTTGGGCTTTATTGATTTTTCTACCATGTCATTGTCGCTATGCCTGATAGTACTTGAGAGTATAAGTGTTCAAATGATTGGATTGAATCGGTTTAGACACTTCATCCAACCAATCCAATTTATCCGTGTAAGAGCTCCAACTGATCCAATCCAAACCTAAGTTTTCTATGTATAAAAATATGAAGATCACATTCATTTTTCATTAATATGAAACACACTTATAGTCTCAAATCCACTACAATCTAAATACAATACAAATCAAACTACAAAGGAAAATGGAGAGTAAAAACTAAAATTAACAATCCAAACACAATACTAATATTTATGACAAATTTAATATTGAAATTCAACCATAATAAAATTTATTGCTTTTCCGATCGAGAAAAATTTACAAGAATGATACTTCTAATCAACTAGAACAAAAAGTAAAGAAGATAACTTAATTACCCAGCATGAACATAAATTGATTGGATGAATATTCAATAAAATATTTTAATATATATATATATAATGTTATTAAATTAATTGAATATATTGGATTAGATCGGATGGCATCCAGAGACATTCATAAATCGATTCAATGATATTAATTTTCATCTTTGCTCAACCAAATTAATCCAATAGATTGTCGATTTTGATCGGATTTCGTTGGATCGGATTAGATCAGTTCGGTTGAAATTGAATTATATTGAATTTGAACACCTCCACTTGATAGTGTCTTCCCTTACTAACATTTTCTTTTAAAAACAATTATTTTAAAGTTGGTCTTGTGCTTTTTTTCAAACCAAACAATAGTTTAAAACAATTTTATTTGGTCTAAATGTGTAATTAATGTTCTGCCTTTCTCTCTTGTGGAAACCGGAAAGGTCATTCCTTTCTCATATTCTATCGTTTTTCCATATTCCGTGGAGAATGTTTTTGAAGTATTTAAAAAAAACCCAAATGTGTATTTGCAGCGTTGCAAACTTGCAATAAGAATCTGGCAGACATAATAAAAGGTTGGCACCAACGAGGTATTATTAAAAATGTTGTGCTCACATTAATTTGTTTTTGTTTTAATTAAATAAGGGTTGATAAATTGTTCATTAAAGTAAGTTCATGAGGTTAAAAAAATTTTGGCTATAGCACACATTAAATTAATTGTTTCATAAGTGGCTAGGTGTAGGCCTACAGGGTTTTATTGGAGCCCGTAATGGGAGGGCCCATGAAACATATATAAAGAGGCTAGGTCCTTCTCTAGCCCTAATCATTGTGAGCTACCATCTAAACCACTGCACTTTCAGGGAATAGAGAGGAAGACCTAGCCACCAACGTTTAGGTTTATCAGAGATGGCAAAATCAGGTACGCTCTATCTTTAATTCCTTCAATGTTCTAGCATTTCAATTGATCCGTACTTCTAATAGGTATAGCATAGATGGTAAGGGGTCTATGTTTTCTTAACTATCGCCTCTCGCGTTCGATCTTTGGAGGGATGGGAATGGAGCGTCATCCGTTGGGAGGCTCACCCCAATAATGAGCTCGCAATACTCGAGAAATTAATCAACAGGTCTGTTTTATGAATATCTCACTCATATACCAAAAAAACAAAAGGTTGGCACCAAGAACTATTCATGAACAATTTATATTCTTTGTTGGTAGTTGTTGTACATCAGCTTGTGGGGGCATGGGATTCCGAAGAAGCTTCTTCTTCGACTTGGACATTGGAAGGTAGGGAAGGATGGATCATAATTGGTGATCATATCATTACTAATAGTTGAGAGAAGAATTATTGTTTTGGTCACTGAAAAATATATTTTATTTTAATTTAATTTTTTTAAAATAAATATATTTAATTTAATTATTGAAAAATAAATTTCATTTCAATTTAGTTCTTCAAAAAATTTCTTCAATTAACTTGATAGAGATGGACAAATGAAATGCTAACATGGAAATTAAAATGCAAATCATTCGCCACATCATGCACAATTGAGAAAAAAAATAAAACACGAAAAGAAAATTGCGTTTCAGCCATCGTCTCAAATAGACCTAAATGTATAGAGATTAAATTATATTTTTGTCAGATATTTTAGACATTGTGGGGGCACTAGGACAAAATTGAGAGGATCTTATATAATTTGGGTCTCATTTACAATTAGATCCAATGTTGGTAAGATCAAGATCTTATAGAGGACCGGAAGGGGTACAAAGTAAATTGAATTGTGAGACGAATCGAGAATCGTAAAATTTTATTATTTTTATAAAATAATTAAAATACATATAATGATATAAAAATATCTTTAGAAGTACAAATTTATCAAAAAATTATCCTACTTTCATAAAATATGTCAAGATATATTAAGCAATTTACATTAAAATGACTTTTATAAAATAGTTCCTTTTATTAATGTGTACTCCTAGTGTGATATTAGACCATGGCCCGTTTACGTTTAGCTCATCAAATGAACGTGTTTGAATAAGAAAAATTAGGCTCATTTAAAAACAGACCTAAAACGGGTTGGTCTTTTTAACTCATGGGCTAAACGTGCTAAGGACATGCTACTTGCAAACCAACCTGTTAAAAAATGAAATAAATTTTTTTTTTAAAAAAAAAAAGAAAATTTAAATATTAATATAGATTAATCTAAAAAATATAAATATATATTTTTAGGATGATTGTAATTTTACTAAATATTTTATTCTTATAATGTAAATGGAAAAAATATTTAGACATATTATTTTATCATAATAAATTTAATTGCCTTTAGTTTGTCAAATAAAGTAAAAAAAATAGTAACATCACTCTTTTATTTTTGTTAAAAATAATTTAAAAATATTTAAAATATAAAATATTTCAAAAAAGAGTGGCTAGTGGGCTATCCTGGGCATCCCAAATGGAGATTGTTTAACAATACTAATGATATGGTAGATGATCTGTATTTTAATTCCCAATAAATCTATCGTGGGAAGATAGATTTGGAGGATGTTGGACTTGCTGTGGATGAACGCCTACGTGTTTACGTACCCTAAAAATGAAGTAAAGTCCACGTAATTCAAGAGTTGGGACATCCATGGTAGTCGTGAGTTACCTTAATAGGTGTACCGTGTGTGCCTAGGATGTGGTGGCTCTTTGTGATGTCATAAAGATGAAGGGAGCTGCAGAGGCTATGGAATCATGGAGTTTGAGAGCACCACGAAGTGAGGGAGTAACTCCTAAAGAAGATAGGGTTACATAGGGTTGAGCATGAGAGCTTCATTATGGGGTGAGAGATATCCTTTTTGTGTTGTAGCTAGGGTTAGGTGAAGGAGGTGTTTTTATAGGGATGTGGCAACCTTGGGGCGAGGGCCTAATAAGAGAGAAGCAAGGGGATTATGACACGTGTAACCCTTATTAGGTTAAGATCTATTGTGGTATTATCATTAGTCCCCCAACTCCATTGGTGTATGCACATGTGGACTTAGTTCAAGTGTGCTTCATTTCCTCTAAATTCGCTCGCCAAGTTCATTCGGGGCAAAATAGAGTGGGGGTGGGGGCAAGAGCCCTGTTTAAGGCAAGAATATGTAGTGGGCGATAAAGCCTTTGCCAAAGCGTGATAGGCGAGTGCCCTAGATCAAGCGCAACAGGCGTGTGCCCTTGGTCGTCTATGGTAGGCAAAGGCTTAGCTAGGAGGCCAATCACCCTAAACGAGTCGGGAGACAATAAGCGTGTTTGCCTACTGGCTGTCAGGTGGTGAACTTTGTTGGAAGGTTCTAAAAGAGTCTCCTGGTGTGAACTATTTTTGGATAGAAGTCCCCCACTACGTGTCACTGATCTAACGGCTGGATGTGAGCGTTGGGGCATCACTTGGTGCCCAAGATAAAGGGAGACTAGTCACGACGCCATGTTTGTTAGATAACTGTGAAGCTCAAAAAGTTGTCGTGATTGATGGTCTATGCACGTGTAGCTTGTGTTTGGAGACACGTGGGGATATTTAGGTCTTTTCTTGTATTGTGAACAATCATGTTTAAAGGAAATTGAGGGCTTTTTGGTAAATTTCCTCGCGCCTTTTGAGTTCTTGGATAACGATGTTATGTAAACATTGCTTTGTCTCTTTCTTCTCCATTTGCATTTTCAAAGTTTTAGAGAAAGCATTGTGCTAGGGAATTTTTTATCCTTCTTCTCATTACCAATTTCTCCTCCCCTTCCTTTTATCTAAACGATGTCGAGTAAGTTTTTTCCATTGTCTTGGAGTTTACTTGTGCTTCGTTCATCGTCTAATATTCGTTTTTATTGTAGGTTGCCTTTTGGGGATGTTGCTTATGGACAGAGATGCCCACCAGCGAAGTTATCTGTATTGGGCAGAGGGGGAGCTATTAGGTCCGCGACAATCATGCCATCAGACTTGGTGTGTGTTAGGGATCTTGAGGAGGTGAGTTTACACGGGATTCAAGACAATCGTTGTACTAAGGATCCACAAGCCTATGGTCATTAATGATGCTACAATGTGGCGAGGAGGTATAGTGCCCCTATGGAGGTGATGATGGATTCACCCTCTAGGGTTGCGGAAGTGTCATCTCGTCTAGTGAGCGACAAGGGGAAGCAAGTCGTCGATGCTTCTGTGGCTTATGGGTGTTCCTTATCCCAGATTGCCCGACACTGAAGTTGGACATCTTGCCCGACACTGAAGTTGGACATTAGCGAGCCAAAGAGCAAGCAGGCTCAGGTGGAAGAGAGAAGCTAGTTCACTGTGAAGGAAGTATATGTCGCTATAGGACTTTGTTAGGGGAGTATAAGTTGGTAAGTGGTCATGTGGAGGTGAGTGCTTCCTCTGGCTCTTTTCCATAGGTTTTTGAGTATTGGTGACAGACTGGTCATCCTTATTTTTTATAGCAGGCTATTGTTTCGCTTTAAGAAACTACAACATATGTTGTTGGGTGATATGGGCATTTTCCTCAATTATAAATTAGTCATCCTTCGCCATTAACTCAACCAAAGTGGTCACAAGAGTCTTTCTGAGGTCCTCGTAGAAATTAGAGGTCAGAGTCTCTTTTTGATCATAAATATGACAATCGAGTCATGGAGGTCTCCCAAAGAGTATAAAAGCACGTAGGGTTAAGTGAGGTTGAGCATGAGAGCTTCAGTATGGGGGGTGGGAGATATTCTCCTTGTTTTGTACCTAGGGTTAGGTGAAGGATATATAAGGGCGTTTTTATAGCCATGTGGCAGTCTTAGGTCGAAGCCTGAATAAGAGAGAAACAAAGGGCTAATGACACATGGAATGCTAATTAGGCTAAGGTCAGCCATGGTATTATCAATTTCCATGTCAGCATTCCATATGTGCATATGTTAAGTTAATTAACAAAAGTTTACCAAAGAGTAAATAGGAACGAAATGCATTTTTCAAAGACTAAATTAGACATTTTCATTTTTCAAGGGACTAAATTGAGACAAAATGAATTCTTTAGGTAACAAAATGGTAACTCCCACAAAATAGTTTCTTCTTCCAGTTGGTTGAAAAAGGAAAGAATAAATAACACTAATAATTTCTCTTCTATTTTGCAAACATGTGTTCCCCTCCTATGAAAAAGAAAAACTTACAATTTCATTATTTTTTACTAAATATTTTTAAAAGCATTTTTATTATTATTTATTTTGAGGTAAAAAAAATTTATATTATTCAAATACATATTCAATTAAATAATATTTTAGTCAAGATGCATAGAATTGTAAGTATTCTTATCTCTTAAATAAAGGAGAATATAATTTTTTAAAAAAAAATAAAAAGAAAGAAAAGCATAATTTAAAGATCTTTTATAGAAAAGAAATATAATTTACTCAAAAAAAATTATTTTAATTGATTGGTGATGTTTTTGTGAGTATAGGGCATTAGTCATTACTCACATAGAGAGGATTTGGTTGGAAAAAAGGATGTGGGGTGTGGTGAATAAGCACTTTGGCACCCACAAACGCAAGAGCAGATTACAGCCGCTTATAAGATTTATTTAAAGTCAAGCATTTCATAATTTTTTGTTAGCTACCTCCACCAAGTACAAGTGGCTTGCTTTGGTATTTGTTGTCTATTGAGATACTTTTCTAATCATCACAAATGTTCAGCACTACAGCACAATAGTACTGAATTTTAGTACATCTTTTTAATTAGTTGATCTTTAATTCATTCAAAGTGGGTCCTAATTAATATGAGTTTTTATTAATATTAATATATGTCACTACATGATTAGAGGGATAGACCGAAGTTCAGTAATACAGTACTACTGAATTTTTATCCCACAATGTGGTAGAAAGGGGTTATGGAGGGACTCACTAGAAAATGAATGCCAATTAAAAAAGTGGTAAATTTTTTTTTATATAAAAAAAAAGTGGTAAAGTGAAAATATAGAAAGAAAGAAAATAAATTTAGGAGAGAGAAAAATTTGAGACTCACTAGGAATAAATTAGGGCTTCTTTTTTTTTTTACATTTTACCTATCTCTTCTTTTTTTTTTTTTACATTGCTTTTAAATTTTATTTGTTGTATTTCTTAAAAAAAACTTTATTATTTTCAATTGTGACTAAATTGATAAACAATATTGCTAAAAATATTTGATAAGACAATCAAAGTTAAAGTTACAGAAAAGTCATATTTGCATATACTGTCAATTATTTATACGAAATTTGAATGAATGACAAATTATTTACAAATAAAATATTCATGAACATAATTGATAGAAACTCTAGGCTGTTTAAAAATTAAGAGGTGAAGGGAAGTGATTTAAAAAGAAGATGAAAAGTTTCCTTCTTCTTTTTTTCCTTTAAAAAAAGAAATATTAACCTTTTATATGTATCATCAACTTATTTAGAATTTAGATGTTGGTAAATGATCCTATAAAATACACCCCAATTTAGAGTATCTTATATTTTTGTGAAGGAAAGAATAATAGATGATTATTAATTTCCTCAAATTTTCAACTTACCCAATAAAAAAATATATATTTTAATTCCTTCTTGTTTCCATCCATTTTCCTATTTAATCCTCAACTCAAACATACTAGGGGTGTACACGTGTCGGATCGGGCCGAGTTTTGGCTGGACCCGAGACCCGGGCCGGGTCCCCCCGGGCTTTTTTAAAAAAATTTGAATTTGAATCATGGGAAATAGAGAGTAAGCATAGAAAATGAGGAGTAATTAATACATGTTGACATTTTGAATAGATTTTTTAAATTTTAAATTGATTTATTACCTAGTTTTTAGGAATAGATTAATAAAATATTAAATAATAGATATGATATCTTATTTTCAACTATCAATTTTATTCTTTTTTACATATAAAAAATACTTAAATAATAAAAATAACAAAAATTTTAAAAAGAATGAGGCTACCCCTGGTCGGGCCGGCTTTTGGGGAGCCCAACACGGGCCCGACCCGGTGACCCGGCTGACCTGCGCCCGATGGACCCGAATGGGCCCGGGCCGGGCAAGCTGGGTCCCTGTACAGCCCTAAAACATACTTTATCACAATGGGCCTATTTACAAAGGAAGATAAAAAAGTTTCAAACCATCGTTTGTGTTCCTCTACTTTATTGAGTCAAAAGTCCAATTCTTTGAACAAAGATAGACAATGGGCCTGCTGCATAAAATGTGTTGTGGGCTTTTCGGATTCTCTTATTATTTTCAGCCCAATATTGACCAAAACAAAAATTATTTTAGGCCCCAATAAATTTTCATATCTCAAGATTATTTTTCTATTTCTCTTTCATTTTTCGCTCACGTTGCTATTTTGCAGTATTCAGAATTGTCTATTGCTAGATCTTCTTCGTCGTTTTCAGGGGAATAGTAATTACTGTAACTCCTTCTTTTTTAATTAAATAAGTCAGATCTTTAGTCCCTTAAGTTTAGTGGTAGTTTTATTCAAATTTATTTTTGGTTTCAGTTTTTCTTTGTAAAAAAATTTATTTCAATTACTAGATTGACTCTGATTTTAACATTTATATCAGAAAGCTATCAATTTTTTATCAAATTGATAGAGAAGTCTCTAACATCTACATCTATAAAGAACACTATTTCTCTAAGGAAAAAACTAGGATGAAGTTACTTAGGTGTTTGCCATAAAGTTCCACCAATCACGTACTCTATTTATACTCTCTTTCTTCAATGATTGCTTATCATAATTTAATATTCTATATTTTCTCTCCCCCTATGATTGGTCATATAAGTTTTTTTTTTGTCACGTGTCTTATTTTTATTGGAGAACTTCACCGCAAAAACCTAAGTAACTTCACCTTAGTTTAGTCCATTCTCTAATATGCAGGAAGTGTAACGGTAAACATTTTGTTGGCAACACAAAAATCGGTAAGCATTTCATCCTAAAATTATCTTTATAAGGTCAGTTGTGCTATTATCTCAATTTTTTAGTTTAATAATACTTACAAATTATTATTCTTTTTTTTATAAGGTTACAAATTATTATTCTTATATATTATTAAGTTAGAATTTTTTAAACAATTATAAGTACCATTTAACTTTTTTATAATATAATTTGACTTTAATACTTCTAAAAAAATTCCATATCTCTATTACCCATAGGTGGTTCACATATCACCAACTTAACTATTGGGTATCCTTCCAAATTATTTAGAATAACTAAAGTTCATGCATATTAACAAACATCGGTCATGTTCTTTTACAAGAAAGAACAATGAAAATGAAGATGTTGGGTCCCACCTATTTTTTACTTTTTCATTTCCATCAACTTAAAAAAAGAAAAAAATACAAAATATCTATTATACCCCTCTGATTTGACATGATTTGACACAATTATAACCTTCTTTTCTTTTTATTATTTTAATATAAAGGGTAAAATGGTCATTTTAATACATTCCCTCTCCATTTCCATGATCAAACTTTTACTACTAAACACAGGAAACGCATTCCGTTTCCATTTCCGTTTCTGTTTCCATTTCTATTTCTGCGTAAAGAAAGTGCAAGAGAATTCTCAAAATCCAAATTTTTTTTCAAAATTCGTAGGTCGAGAATTCTAGAGTGGAAATCTCTATAGAACTTAATATTTGAGTGATCTCTATGCTCAAAAATGATTCTTAAGTCATATAACTCATATCTAACAAGAAACCTTTGGCTGTGTTTGGTTGCTCTTAAGTTTGGAATTGGAATTGTAATTGGTGAGAATTGAATTGAATTGATTTTTTGGAATTAAAAAATATGTTTGGTATGTAAAAATAGAATTGAAAGATTGGAATTGGAAATGAGGTAAAAAGACTAAAATGACTTTCATTAAATACTATTTTTTTAAAAAATTGAGAAGGATGTGATGGATGTTGAAAAAAGTTGGATGTGATGGGAGAAGAGAGAGAGAGACCGAGGAGAAAAAAGAGAGAGAGTGATGGGGTGCAGAGGTTAAAATTGTATTTTCATACCAAATTCCATATAACTTATCTCAATTCCATGAAAATACATGGAATTGGTCCAACAAGGCTGAAGCAAAAAAAATTGACTGAATTTTTGGAATTGAATTCCAAGGTATTGGAGTTGAATTCCAATCATTGGAATTGGTTGGAAAATGTGCAATTCCAAAGCCAATTTCAGTTTCAAGTTGAACCAAACATAACCTTTGATTTAAGTGATGGAGACAAGATTTTGGGGCTTACCTCTTACAAGTCCGAATTTGGAGTTTGTGAGAGATTTTCCAAGCTCCTTGATGCTCAACAACGGTGGAGGTGAGTTGGTGAGGTGAGTTGAAGCTTCCTAACTAAGTGGGAAGGTTGCTTCCTTAAAGAAGTGGAGGGAAGGTGAGGGAAGGTGAGGTGAGGTTTGGTTTAAAGATCAAAATGCCCTTAAAAAATTTGTGGCTTTTAAAAAAGTAAGGACAAAAAGGGTATTTCATACTTTTATCTTCTATTTTCCTATCTTCTTCCCACTCTACCAAACAATATTACTTTACATTCCACTTCCATTTCCCTGCATACCAAACATGCTTTTTATCACTTACTTCCACTTCCACTTCCATTTCCACTTCCACTTCCTACTAAAACACTCACGGATACCAAACGCCACCTTAGAGAGCCTTATGTTGGTGGTAGGAAGCAAGAAATCTAGTGGGAATGTGGAGATTTTGCAAAATCTCCCATTTCCTAAGAGAGAGTTGGGAGGAGGAAGAAGATGAAGGGAATGGAAGAGATGGCTTCTTCTGGATGGAGAAAAAAAAATCTTCTCATATATTGGATTTGAAATTTAAAGGTAATTTAAACATTTGATAACTTTTAGAGTATGATAAAATGAATTTTTTATGGGATTTTTTTATCTACATTTAATTGTGAGTAAAAATATGAAAGATTTGATTTTTTTTTTAGTCATATGCTTGTTAAAAATATCTAATAATGATGCTTCTAGCAGATAAGAAAATTTTACCGGGTAAAATTTTAATCTAAAAAAAATTTCCAAATTTAAACTATGAGCTCACAATAATTCATATGACCACTTTTTAACTAAACTATAATTTTTCTACCTAATTTTCATATTTATTTTAATTTCTAAAGTTTTACTTCAAAAATCCTAATATAGCCCAAAAATCATTTTTTTCAAAAAAAAAAAAATCATTTCTACTTTGGTCAAAGTGTCTATCCCCAATGTCACATATACATATATAGTTCATTTTATCTTATTAATTCCTATTTTAATTTGCATATATTATTACTATTTTTATGTGCTATTACACATCCAATAAACCCGCCTCAACTTGTTTATTGGCCAACCCGTGATAGGCTAGGTTGGACTGGCCCATTTGACAGTACGACATATCACTTCAACAATCAACCCCAAATAGGAAATGTTAATACCATCCTAATTTGACATATCTATAACTCTCTTCGAATCTCCTTTGTCACGACCCCTTTGTCATGACCCCAATTTGAGCTCATGATCGACATGGAGTTGAAAAATCCTCAATCCCATAAGCCCAAAAATTAGAATAATTTACTTGCACATTCAAATTTTAAAGAATTATTTAAACATTAATTACAAAATTTACTAAAACTGGGATTCTGACTGTAGAATCATGGAGCAACTTTTAAGAAAATTAACATAATGGAAACAAATTGATACTGTCCACGCACTCATGGCTTTGTTGATGATCCAGAGGTTGAGATATGAGAGTGCAGTAGTTAGTCTATGTGCAATTCCGTGTCTTTGTTTCTGTGTGAGTAGCTTTATATAGCCTTTGTGTTGCTAATCGTGGGCCAAACACGTTCCACTTAGTGGGAATATGGGGGATCGTGGGTATGTGGCATTTTGCGTAAACTATTTAAAAGAAAAAAAGGCAACGGGTAAATTTGTCATTTTGATTAAGCTAGGTCCGATCCGAGCCTCTTCTCTTGATAGTTGACGTCTTGTCGATAATGTGTATATAATATAACTTGATGAAACATATTTTTTATTTCTAAAATATTTGTAACTTGTTATTTAGTTTATAAATAATGAAAATAAATTATTTGGTCTCTAAATTTCTATCTCTGTCAACTATTTAATTTCTAGTACATTAGTCGTTATTTAGTTAGGGTGACGCCGTTAAATATTATCACTATATACTTGCAACCATTGTTGTCAAAATCACAATTTTAATCGTAAAAACGTATGCTTTTACGTTTCTACCCATGCCATTCTAGTCACGTTTCATACAGACTCAAAAAATGCTCAAACTCAGGTAGAAACGGGTAGAAACGTAAAATGATAAAAAAGAATTGATTTTAGGTTACAAAGATGGATAACAATTTAAATTTCATTCAAAAGCATTGATGTTGAGTAATCAACTATGTATTTAGTACTATGTTAATATTATTATCTCTTTTAAATTAATTATTTTATTTGAATTTTAAAGTTTTGATACATATATATTTTTATATATTATTTTTTTAGGTATGTAAACTCTTACAATTCTACGTTACGAGTTTACTCCCTCTCTGAGTTTATGTAAAAAAGCAAGTTTGGAAACCTTGCTTGCAACCAATAATGTCATTCATACTTCCACTTCTTGAACATCAAAATAAAAAAAAAACAAGAAAAGAGAAACGAAACATGGTTGGACAAAAACGTCTTATGAATTGTGATGCTACGATAACGTGTCGTGTCTCCAACATAACATTTGTGTACCTTCACCACCAACTGATTGATCTCTGCTGACATGATTAAAGCGATTGAATTACTAGATATTGAAATAAGTTGAACGGCAAAGATCAATTGGTGATAAAGGTTCACAAATATTATAGTGAAAACCCTAAATATCTAATTTGTATATTGACGTAGCATCACAATTCAAAAGTCATCTTTGTCCAACCATTTTTTGTTTTGTATTTTCTATTTTGATGTTCAAGATGACATGGAAGTGTGACATGGCAGCACTAGTGCACAAGTAAATGGTAATATATCAACATTTAACAGTTATTTCATCCGGTTAGATAACGTTTAATGTTCTAGGAATTAAATAGTTGACATAGGTAAAAACTTAGGGTCAAAATAATCTATTTCATTATTAGGAACTAAATAGTTAACAAAAGCGAAAATTTAGTGACCAAATAGTCTTTTTTTATTTGTAGGGACTAAATAATAAGTTGACCAACAATTCAGGAACAAAAAAGTAAGTTTCCTCTAATATAATTATCTATACAGGCGTACAGCTAAATTAATTTTTTGGCATCTAAAAATTACTTTAAGTTTTAGTTAATTAGGCCACAATAATTTTATTTTTTATATTTGGATCCTTATTATTAACTTTTATTTGTAATTAATTCTTTAATGTTATATTTTGGACAAAGGAATGTGTACGAGTTGAGTTGAGTTGAGTTTGGAGGATAAGTGGAACCAACCCAATCAAATGAGGGTGGGTTGGGTTAGTTCGAATTGAGAAGAATTAGGGTGTCCAACTCGAACCAATTAAACTTGGCTATTGATAGGTTGGGTTCAACCCAACTATTTTATTTTTAGTTTTTTTTTACATGTTTTTCTTCCTTTTTCTTGTAGACTTTTATAATTTGCATTAATTATTAGTTGTTAGCAACTTTTAGGCTAAATTTTAACATAATACAAAATTAAATGAGATAGTTATTTTTTTAATGAATTATAATGAATTTAAAACAACAAAAAAAGTTGAAGTTATAAAATAATCACATAATAAAAAATATGTAAATAATTAGTTAAGTATCTATTATATTTTATACATTAATTAAACAAAAATAAGACATGTTACAACTAATAAGTCTTAAGTAAATAACTAATTACATTATGTTTTTCCCTTTACAAATTTAAGGTATCCCAAATTGAGATATTTTGGAGGAGCTATAAGCACCTACATAAGAGGAGGACATTTAGAAAGTTAGTTCCCTTCTTTTTCCCTCTTGATTTTCAAACAACCTCTAAATATCATTAAACATAACAAAATTTTCTTTTGGGTAAAGTACTATTTTGGTCTTCAATGTTTACATGAAGTTTAATGTTGGTCCTCAAAGTTTTTTTTTTTGGGTCGATTTTGGTCCTCGAACATAACACCGTTAACTTTTTGTCGTTTAATGATGACGTGGCATGCTTGTGTGGCACACCCTCTCTCCTACGTGTCATATTTTAATGATGTGGCATGACACATCACTGCCACGTCACCCCATATTGCCGCATCATCATCTTCTCTCCTTCGTCATCATCATTATCATCATCGTCTGAGGTGACGTGGCAGTGATCTGTCATGCCATGTCATTAAAATATGACACGTAGGAGAGAGGGTATGCCATATAAGCATGCCACGTCATCATTTAACGGCAAAAAGTTAACGGTGTTACACTCGAGGACCAAAATCGACCCAAAAAAAAACTTTGAGGACCAACATCAAACTTTTGAAACATTGAGGACCAACATTAAACTTCATGTAAACATTAAGGACCAAAATAATACTTTAGCCTTTTCTTTTTAGAAGAAGTGTTAGGTTGGTGTGTTGGTTAGGGTTGAACGACTTAAAAATTCTCAAACCTATTACCTAAATCAATAACACAAGTTGAAAACTGTAAACTGAACCAACCTAACTCAATATGAAGGGTTGGTTCGAATTGAACGAGATGGCCGGTTCACCCAACTTAATGCGGTCCCCTAATGGTACCATTATTGCCTCCTTTAATCAATCAAAAGTAAATTATCATTTTGGTTTCTAAAAAAAACGCATTCTATCTTAATTAAGCTTTTAAAGGATGAAAATGTTAATTTTTTCAATTTAGTCTCTGAAAGATGAAAATGTTAAATTTATTTTTTAAAAGATGTAATTTGTCTTAGTTTAGTCTTTGAGAATCTCTGACTAAATTAAGTCAAACTGCACGTTTCATAGATTAAATGCGATATTTTCATTTTTAGGGATTAAATTGAGATAAATTGAATCTTTCAAAAATTAAATTTGATATTTTCTTCTTTCAAAAATTAAATTAAGATAAAATATATATTTTAGGAACTAAAATAATAATTTAGTCATAAATCAATGAAGTCCACCCAATTCAATTCTTGGCCTCGTAAAATCTAAGTATTATGTTGATTATTTAAGTGATGTTAGATTAGATCCATTTAAACAGATATTTTAATTACAAATGATAGATAAATATAATAATTTAATCACAAATAATAGATATTTATATATAGGGACCTAACTATAAAAATTAAAATTATAAGAATTCCATTGAAAATTAGAATAACTAAAAGTAGAATTAATTAATTTAACACACACGTATATATACTAGAGGCTTCGCATGCACCATGGTGCATGCAATCTTTTTTTAAAAAAATTTACTATAAAAATATTTTTATTATTAATAAATAATTCAATAACTACTTATATTTCTAACTTTTTTTTCACCACTTTTATTAACTACCTTACCCATGATCTCTTTTGCTCTTATATCTCATTCAATCATATTTTATTCCATATTTTTTAATTATAAAATATAGTTATTTTGTGACCACAATGACCAGAGTCCAAAACTATATATATATATATATACTAGAGACTTCGCATGCACATAAGTGCATGTAATTTGTTCTTTAATTTTTTTTTGATAATTGTTCTTTAATTTTTTTAAATATAATATAAAATAATTATTACTATATTTTTAAATAATAATATTGGATATTTGATATATATTTTTTGAATTTTTAAAATACAATATAAAAATTATGATTATATTTTAAAAAATAAATTAAATATTATGAAATTATTTATTCTTCTATTTTTTTAATAACTACCTATCACATCTATTTTCTCTCTCTCACATTCTCCCACCATCATATATTTTTTTAATATTTTTTAATTAAAAAATGTCTATTTTGTGACCCTAATGACCAGAAAGAGTCACAGCCATATTAATATAGATATATATATTTTTTATATATATTCTTCTATTGGAGACAATCATGTTCAAGCCATAAGTAGAGATTTTTTTATACACAAGATTCGAACCTATATCTATATATGTGTGTGTCATGGTCATCCTATTTATTTATCCCAATAAAAAAATATGTATATTGTTGTTGGCAAAATATATGATATCATAATATCATATATACTTGAATGTGTTTAATTTTGTGAGGGGAAATCAAATCAATCTTCAACTAAATTAGGCAAACATCTAAAAAGCTCTTATATATGCATCTCTATCCCTCACTGTGAGTCTCTGAAATCTATGATGTACTCATACAGTGAGACTCTTTTCTCAAGTATCGGTTTCCATTTCCATGTCCTTCACTTCTCTACCCACATTGTCTCCCACCAAAACCACCCAACCCAATTCCTCTTACCAACATTCTCTATCATCAATCATCAAAGCCAATCCCTCCACTCTTCAATTTCTTGCATGCTAGCTTCTTCCTACAACGTCTTCCCATAATATTATTATTATTATTCTGTGAGGTTTAATGGTAAGTAAGTGTCATTCTCTTGATAATAAATGTTGCTTTCGTTTTTTGCTCTTGTCTTCTCTTTCCCTGTGAATTCTACTAGATTTCACTCCACTCCGCCTTGTGTGTATATATATATATGTAGGTTTTCGGTGATTGATTCGATTGACTTTCTTGTGGCGGATGGGTCCTGTGAGAGGATTGAAGAAGAGAAGAAATCCTGAGAAGAATCATGACGAGAATGGTTCTGCTTCTCTGGTTCCGTCGAAAGAGGGCCCGTTGGATTGGTGGATAGAGTTCTCCAAGAGGATTAACGGTAAATTTTCTTCTCACTTCTCATGCTTTTACTCTCTTCCAATTTTGCCTTCATGTTATTTTTGCTTTTGCTCATAAATCATGGTAGGATTGATTGCCTTGGATTTTGCTTGCTTAACGTCTCTGTGGTATATAATAAAATTGTTGCTACTGGCCTACTGCTGCTTCTTTCGTTACTCAAGTTCAGTGCTCAGTTACGCACGCTGCTGATAAATTTTGATACAGAAGCTGAGGATCCCTAATTTGACTTTAGAGTTGCTTCTCATTCTGATCGTTTAATCACATTATGTTATATCACTAGCTTTATGATGAAAGCCTATACGGTTTCGCATATGGTATAGTACATTATTGGTGTGTATAGAAAATCCAAGGGAGAATGGTACTTTATTTTTGTTTTACGTGAAGTTTAATCGTAGTTGGGTTAGTATTTCTCGAGGCTCCTGCTTGTATGTAGATGGGGAAACTTAAACAAGTTAGTGGTTCTTTGTAGAGATTTCTGTGTGCAAGTCAATTCTTAAGTAATTTGATATATTTAATGGCTTAAATTTGAAATAAGTGTTTTGGATCTTAAAGTTTATTCTTAACCTATAAATTTAAATATTTTGCTGTTCAACTCAAGTGGGGTTGCAATCTTCATGAGTATGGCAGTCAGAATAACTGCATAGTTGGAGTATTAGAGTAAGAATAGGCCCAGGGAAAGTAAAGGACTAAAAAGGAGGATGAGGGGCTTGTGGAAGAATAACAAAATCAGAAAAGACATGTTGCTGATATTATATCCAACTTGCTTTTAGTTCATTTTTGAGGAATATTTTTCAGTCATTATCAAATGTTTTAGAGATGATCCCATCTTGAATTTCTTCATATAGATTAAAATAAGGGGCAGCTATGATCATTAGACTGTTCAGGCAAAGACCTGTTTCTATGAGGGTTTCAATTTTTTTTCCTGAATCCAAGAGGATGGAGCCAGCTACAACAAGTTGTGAAAAGCTTAATTAAGCTTAATAAGTAATATTTATAATATAGTAGTGAAGCTGCATTCCATACTATCAATATATTGTTCAAAACTTCAAATGAACTTGACTTATTATATTATTCCAGATGCTGGTCATAGAACAAACATATTTAAATAAGTTTTGGGCAACAAGCAATGAATTATTTTCATTCTGTTTCCATTATCGAAGCCTTGATTTCATTGGCTAGTCTCAAGTTGTAGTGGTTATCG
This sequence comes from Senna tora, assembly GCA_014851425.1. NCBI lineage: Eukaryota > Viridiplantae > Streptophyta > Magnoliopsida > Fabales > Fabaceae > Senna > Senna tora. The sequence goes on from CM026266.1 coordinate 9,190,048, forward strand.
TTGTTATTCAGTAAGATGCCTAGTGCTGTGAATGCTGCTTAATTTTATTATTATAAGCAGCTACCTGTGAAAAGTTCATTTGTGTTGTTTTCATGTGTTTATGCTACAGTTACTTATAAACTTCTTGCTACCATTCTGTAGCTGGAGAGCAACTGTTCCTGACATGCTTTGTGTTTGCCATCTGCTGATAAATAGTACCTTTACTATGTTCTTTCTACAAGTTTATATAACACTCTTTGATAAACTAAATCTGTACGGCCTGTTCATATTTCAAAACCGTTCATCTCAGCTATGTATAATCAGCATACAGGGTTTATCAAATGCTTTCTTTAATTTACCAGACCACATGTCCTGAAACCCTCTATATAATAGAAGATAACTTGATATTCATTTCAATCTCTGCTTTTTGAGCTAGTTGCAACCAGCTTTAAATTTACAAAATTTAGTTTTTTTCTTTTTGTAACTTTTTTTGAATTTTAAACAACATTAAGTGCAATTTTACATCAAGCGCAAACTCAGATGGTTAGATTTATGTTTCCGATTGGCATTCTATTTTTTTTTGTAAATACTCACTAATTGCTTAAAGAGACAACTGCAAATTAAGACTGAAGAAATTTTAAGGAATCTTTCAGTTTTTGAAGTGACATGTTTTCTTCTTGAATGGTATAGTCCTTCAAATTATGAATAATCAAGGGTTTCTTATTAAGCAGCATCATTCTGATGAATTGAATGATACAAAAGGCATAATGCACTATATTTGCAGGTCTATAAAAAATTAGGTTCTTACTAAGCAGCATCATTATGGAATCTCATCAAGGAGATAATCTTTTAGAACTGTTTATGTACCCTAAGTCTAGGGTAACCAAAAAAACAAATCCCTAGCTACCAATTTTTCAAAACTAAAAAGGGGAAAAAAAAAAAGCAACCCATTTTTCTACTGGTCAATGAAGAGAAGCCATTTTCTAACTTGTAAAAGCAGATTTCTTAATATTTTGGCATTTTCATCTGTGTGATCTTCGGTGATATCAATTTGCCATGCTCTTGGTTTAGTTGACATCTCAGAAGACATCCTTACAGTTCAGGTTTTCCAAAATGCAGAACAGAGTTGGAATGGCTTGCTTTAAATTTTACATTATTTAGGTGGTAGAACACGACGGGGAAATGCAATTCTACTTATATAACTTTAGGATAAAACATGTTTTCCCACAGCTAGTCTCTAATCATCTTCTCTAATTTATGATTTTAGTATCATTATATTACTTAGTTGGACCTGTAACATAGGAACATTATTACTTAGTGGTAAGTTGTTATAGTGTGATTCAATTTCTGGCATTTCTTGCTGGACATTACAAGAGTGTAACATAAATCTGTCACCTTTGCAAAATGTGGAATTTGTGTTCATGTGCAGCATGCGCGAGTTTCATTTCATTTATTGAGTTAGATCATGTCTGAATATAATTTGCTTGACTAAATGGCTACATCCTTCTCAACGAATTGTATTTTTAATTTTTCTGGAAATGTTTGCATTTTGGTTATCAAATGATTTTCACTGCTTTGACAAATAAATTTAAGGCTTACAAATTTTCTCAAATAAGATTAGATCTTAAGGAGATTAGCCATGCTTTGGTACTTCAATCCAGCTTCAACAGAAATATGATTAAAAATATATTTGAAAGTTAAATCTTTGTTATTCACATTAACTTGTGTTGCTTAGCAGGTCATCAACAGTCTCCACCAAAGGAGTTGGATAACTTCGAATCTGTTTTTAGGATATCCAGAAGGACTTTTGAGTACATATGTTCACTGGTTAAGGATGATATGATGGCGAAATCTGCACATTTTGTGTTCACTAATGGCAAGCCAATGTCTATATATGATCAAGTAGCCGTGGCATTAAGAAGACTGGGATCTGGCGAGTCACTAGTCACAATTGGCGACTCATTCGGGCTGAACCACTCAACGGTTTCACAAGTTACTTGGCGATTCGTGGAATCCATGGAAGAAAGGGGGCTTCAGCATCTGCAGTGGCCTTCAACAGAAGCAGAAATTATCTCAATCAAATCAAAATTTGAGAAAGTACGGGGCCTCCCTAATTGCTGCGGCGTAATCGATGTTACTCACATCACGATGTGTTTGCCTGCCTCAGAACCCACTAGTAATGTGTGGCTTGATCATGAGCAGAATCACAGCATGATCCTGCAGGCAATAGTGGATCCTGACATGAGGTTCAGGGACATAGTCACCGGCTGGCCAGGCAAAATGAAGGACTGGTTAGTCTTTGAGAGTTCCAATTTCTACAAACTTTGTGATAAAGGAGAGAGGTTGAATGGAAGGAAATTGAAGCTTTCTGGAGGATCAGAAATAAGGGAATACATAGTTGGGGATTCGGGCTATCCTCTGCTGCCATATCTGGTAGTCCCTTATGATGGGAAAGAGCTGTCCGAGCCGAAAATGGAGTTCAATAAGCGGCATTTTGCGACACGGATGATAGCGCAGAGGGCTCTGACAAGGCTGAAGGAGATGTGGAGAATCATTCAAGGAGTGATGTGGAGACCTGATAAACATAAATTGCCAAGGATTATTCTGGTTTGCTGCTTGCTTCATAATATTGTGATTGATATGGAAGATGAAGTGCAAGATGAACTATCTTTGTCTCACAACCATGATAATGGTTACCATCAACTCATCTGTGGAGCTGTTGATGTAAATGGAGCATCACTAAGAGATAACTTATCTCTCTTACTCGCAGGAAGGTTACCTCCCTGAGATTTTTTATCTTCAAAATTGATTGAGTTTCCAAGAAGAGTTAATTTCTCCTCCCTAATTTTTGAACTGTACCTAATTCAGATAGTCCGGAAATAGCCTCTCTACTTGCAAAGATAAGGTTGCATACATCTGATTCACCTGAGACCCCACCTGATGAGAGTCTCATGCACTGCGCCGCCCTACCTAATTCAGACAGTGCTGCTGCATTGCTGCATTACTCAGTGAATATTGGATGTCTATCATATTATGATTGAGAATGCCAGCACAAATCATCATTTTGTTGCTTAGACTTCATACATATCAACCAGCGACCTTTTTTGAATTCTTTTTGTTAAATTTGATTTGGTTTGATTTGTTCTTTCTTGAAAGAAAATATTACTTCTCTTCTTCCAGTGCCATATCTATATTACTATGGCCGTTATATTTTTTTTAGTGACACAAAATAGTTATTTAATAATTAAAAGTATAAAATAAAATATAAAATATAAAATAAAAGAATGTTAAAATAGTTATTAGAATTAAACAATTACCAAACATTAAATTTATTTTTAAAATATCATTACTTTTTAATATTTTTTTAAAAAATTAAAACAAATTATATGCACGTATATACATGCGAAACCTATTAAAAGTGGAGTGAAGTATTGATTTAGTATCTAAAATATTTTATTTGTCTCAATTTAATCATTAAATCATAAATGTATCACATTTTGTCTATGAAAAATACTTTCTATCATAACTTTGTCTCTACATTTTATGTTTTGCTTTTTCAGGCATATTTTTATATATATAATAAATATTTTTAATTTGACTCATCAAATGCATGGTATTTATTAGTCACTTGTACTTTCGTCAATGACTAGTATTCAAATCTATCTTAATGGGTGGCAATCATAAAGTATCGATAAAATTGTAACACAAAGTATCTTTTATATATTAAATTTAATATTTTCATTATTTAAAGGCTAAATTGATATAAATAGAATCTTTTAGAGACTAAATTTAATATTTTGATAATTTAAAAACAAAATTGAGACTGGTGAAAATTTTGTGACCAAAAGAGTAATTTAATTTATTACTCTTTTCGGGGACTAAATTTTTCATGATTTGCCTCCCAAATTGAAATTCATTGTAGCTGTAGAGTAATTAAGGGGCGTTCTCATGCGCTTCACATAATCACATACTATCAATGTTTTTTAAAATTCCATCCGTCATTGAATTGGTCGAGGTACTGGTTCACGAGGTACTGGTTCACGGTTCAATGGTTTAAACGTGGTCGAATCGGTGACAATTCAAATTTATTTTTAATTAAATATACTAAAATATATCATACAAAAATTATATACTTCATAATTATATGTCTCCATCTCCATCTAAACATGATAAAAAATAGAACAAGTTGCAAACTACCACAATATCATATTAAACTCTTCAAATAAGTTCAAGGATCAACATATTTAAGTCTCAAGTCTTATCACAAATCAAACTATAAATACTGAAATAGAACAATCCTTACAAGTCACAACAAATTCTCAATAAATACTAAATCATAAACAACACAAATTGACAACCGGCCAAACCGTCTAAATCACTGGTTTGAACGGTTCTTAACCGGTTTTATATCTGACCGGCTTTTTGGTTATTCCGGACCGGACTGATAGATAGTTTACCGATTTTTTGGTCCGACCGGCCGGTCCGGTTCGATTTTGATAATACAGCATACTATAATTATTTAATAATAGTAATAATAATAATAAGTTTAACATCAGAAAATGGTTGGAACTTGGAAGTAAGCATGGGTGTTTGCCAAAACTTGCCGCTTATTTTATTTTCAGAGTTTGACAACCTTGTCTACCGTAAATGGTTTATGGACTATCTTTATTAGGGACTAAAAAAGTTAGTCCCTAATACATTCATAGTACATTTTAATTTATGCGGAGTTTTAAATTTTTTTATATCTATATATTTCATACTTTAGATATTCTATAGAAAAATTTACAATATCTCAAATTTAAATAAAAAGAAATGAAGAAAACTACCAAAAAAAAGACAACCTAGCATAGTAATGCACATAAGAGCCAAGCATTAGATCCGTTCTCAAATAAAACATATCTATTTATATAAATTCCTTAACCTCTCCTCACAAAAACCTATCGATGTGTGCTTAAAATGAACACTATCAAATTCTCCCTTCATTAATAGTCCCACTTCGATTCACTCTATGAAAATCCGAGTTCTCCTCTCAACTTTCTGATCCCTGCTACTACAACGATTCTCCCTTGCTGTAGAATCCTCTAACCAACAGTCAAGTCATCTTCATACTAGGAGGTCATCTCCAAAATTGACTACATTTGTAGAAAAAGCTCCCTTTGATCTGTCACTTTTCTCCTTCAAGCTTTGCGAGTCCTTCTTGAATTCTGGGCATCTCATCTATATGTGACCCAACTGTCCACTATAATGACCCTCAACAGTGCTCATGTTTCTCGGCCGAGATTTTCTCCCAAGTTGGTCACCCTTCTTCTTCCTCTCACTGTCCACTGCTAGTATATGATTATCTCCGAAAAACTCTTCACCACCCATCATCCTCTAACGCTCCTTCATTGTGTTCATCACCTCACTTAGTTGCAATGTGCTCTTCCCCGCTAACATTGACTGCATTAGCGGCTTGAAGGATTTTGGTAGTGCAGTCAAGAGAAGCAACGCTTGCTCTACATCCTTAATAATCTCCCATGCATTCAATAGTATAGATACCATCTCATTACATTTATTAATGTGCATCTTCCGTGAGTACAAGTCCATGATCTTCATGATAAATCGGTTGGTCAATGTCTTCGATGCGAATTTGCTCTCTAACGTGTCCCACAACTTTTTCAGTGACGTCTCCTTCAACACGATCACTTTAATCTGTGGGGCTAGTGCCAACCGAATTGTGCTAACAACCTTTTTCTAAATTATACTCCAATCTGCATCTTGCATTCCACTCGGCATCTCATCCTGTAATGCTGATTCAAGACCTTACTAGACCAAACAATCCTAAATCGTGCATTACCACAACATGAAGTTCGTTCTTCCATCAAATAACGAAACTTTAAACCTCAAGGTGGTCATTGTCTCTAACCTAACTCTTGGCTAGATACTTTCACTCAAACAACCAACAACTAGCACCACAAACATTCCAAATTCAAAAAAGCTTACTTAAAAATGAAACTAGAGCATCAAAATTGATTAGAACCAACATCTCTCCAAAATCATTGATGTGGGTTGACTAGATTTTGATGTGGCACTCCCTCCTTTTACTCCTTCTCCCTTTTTCCTCCTAGGCTAGAACCACACCTCTAAAACCACTTGTTGGTTCCCTCTAAAAAATAAAAAGAAAGAGAAAGAGGAACATATAAAAATTTTTAACATGGTTTCGGTGCTTCAAGACTTACTATCATGGTCCCATATGGACAAACTTTACTACTTGCAATTTTTACATGAATAAATTGCAAAGCCTCCTTAATACAAATTTTTGAACGAAAAAATTGAAAATCCTCTCTCACAACTAACCCAAATCCCAATATCGATATACCTAAAGGTTATAGGCTAGTTGTGTGAATGTATAGAAACATATATAACTCATACCTATTTAAATAAGTTCCTTACCCTTTCCAAAAACTGCATGTGGGCTTAAAATGAACACTCAATAGAGCCAACTACTAGTATGTTAGGAAGACGAACAGAGACCCAACCCAAATAATTATTACTTATACCTAAATTTAGTACTGTCAAACGGACTTTGGCTCACAGGCTAACCTGGACCGCTCGTTAAATGGGCGAGCTTGGAGACGAGAAAATAGGCCCGTTTTAAACGGGCCTAAACAGGTTGGCCACTTAGCCCGTGGCACGCCCAGCCCACAAAAAAATTGAAAAAAAAGGGAAAAAATTAATATATATTAGTTTATAATATATATATATATATATATATATATATATATATATATATATATATATATGGCTGTGACCCCTTCTGGTCATTGGGGTCACAAAATAGGCATTTTCTAATTAAAAAAATATAAGAAAAATATATGATGGTGGGAGAATGTGGGAGAGAGAAATTAGATATGATAGGTAGTTATTAAAAAAAGTAGGAGAATAAATAATTTCCTAATATTTAATTTATTATTTAAAATATAATCATAATTTTATATTGTATTTTAAAATTTCCAAAAATATATATCAAATATCCAATATGTTATTATTTAAAAATAAATAATAATTATTTTATATTATATTTTAAAAAAAATTAAAGAATTAATTACATGCACGTACGTGCATGTGAAGCCTGTACATATATATATGTTTTAGATAATTTTATATGTTAAATGATAATTTTATTACAATATGTATAGGTATGTATGTTTTAGATAATAAATTTTATTGGCATTTATTTATTAAATTAATAAGAAAGTAAAAATTATAATATTATTAATTTTAAATTTCTAATAAAACTTTTTTAAAAATAAAAAGGTGGCCTGCGAGCAAAACGGACTAGCCTGCGGGCCAATTATTACTGTCAAAACGAGCTCGAGCTCGCGGGCTAGCCCGGCCCGCCCGCTAAATGGGCGGGCTTGGGCATGAAAAATAGGACCGTTTAAAAACGGACATAAACGGGTTGGTCCGTTTAAGCCTGCGAGTTAAACGAGCTAGCCTGCGGGCCCTGTGAGTCGGCCCGTTAAAAATAAAAAAATATTATTTGTTTAAAATATGTATAAATATATATATTTTATGTGTTAAATTATAATTTTATTCTAATAATGTGTATAAATAATTTAAATAAAAAAACACTAATTTTTAAGTAAATATATAATTTTATAATTATTTTTTTAAAATATTTTAAAAAAATATAAAAAAGTGGTATGTGGGCTAGTCCGTTTAGCCCGCGAGCCAATATGGGCAGGCAGGCTTGGGCATCACTTCCCAAGCCCGCCAAGTAAACGGACCGGCCCGTCATGGGCATAACTCCCCAAACCCGTTTCATAAATGGGCCAGTCTAAACCAACCCGTTTAATGTCGGCCTGTCGCAAGTCGATGCGGGCCATGTCGCCCTGTTTTAAGAGTGCTACCTAAATTGTATGCAATTTCATCCAGTTGCAACACTCAACTAGCCCTCAACGTCAAGGGATCTCATTAAGGAAGATGCCCATCAAACAATATTTAGATGACTTTAGAGAATTCGAACTCTCGTACATTGGTAAAGTAAGAGTTTTTGTCTGTATATATAATCATTTGAACTAATCCATGCATGTTGACAAACAATGTAGTTTTCATGTTAGCTACAATAATTCTTCATTGATTAAATATTAATCTAGTGCAAATGTTAATAATGCGAGGGTGAAATACCAAATGTGAAGTCAAATTAATTTTAAAAAATTTTAAGAAATGCAATTTGCAATGTCGTCTTATGTCTAAATCGTAATTTTGCTCTTTTAATCACTCTTTCTTTCTGAAGCATCTCTTTCATATGTTTTAAGTTACAACAGCGCACCGTCAGGAAACAATAAAAGGAGTTAAAGTTTACTTATTGGCCTACATAAATGTAGTTAGTGGTGGGTCCTTAACACAGAAAAACCATGCGTAATATATATATATATATATATATATATATCGAATCACTTAACTCTAACCATTGAATCATAAAACCAATTACTTCACTAATTCAATAACTAGTTCAATTTTCAATACAATAAGTAAAATAGAATATATCCTTCTTGTCAAACAAGTTAAGCAAGTAGACTAGAAACCTCGAATCACTTAACTCTAACCATTGAATCATAAAACCAGTTACTTCACTGATTCAATAACTAGTTCAATTTTCAATACAATAAGTAAAATAGAATATATGCTTCTTGTCAAACAAATTAAGGAAGAAGACTAGAAACGTGAAAAATTATTTTTGATAATTGATAAAAATATTTTTCAACTCAAATTGATAAATACAAGCCGCTTCTCTCTTATAGCACTTTTCCTCAAATTCTATTAGAAAAGATATCATTTAAAAATAAACATTTTTAAAAAGAGGGTTGCCAAATGGTAGGGATGATCAAAATACTCATATCCAATGGGTACCCTGAAAATTTACCCTGTGAATCTGGGTATGGGTCCGGGTACAAAGTCAACGGATCCGGGTCCGAGTAAGGAGGTACCCTACCCGTACCCTACCCGCAATAGTAATTATTTATTTTTATATATATAAAGTATTATTTTTAAATTTTTTTGTGTGAGAAAATATATAATTCTAAAAAAAATGTTAAATATCTTATAGATATTAAATTAATTTAATTGTACATTTATATTTATGATTTTTTTTTTAATTTTTGTGATTATAGATGAAAAAATTGATAAAAATAAATTTTATATTAATAAATAATAATTTATTTCAAATTTTTTATGGGTCTGGGTCCGGGTATGGGGATTTAACTACCCGTAGGGTCCGGGGATGGGGATTGATTTTGATACCCGTTCATGTCCGGGTCCGAGTCTGGGAATTATAGTACCCTACCCATACCCTACCCATGATCATCCCTACCAAATGGGCATAATATTATACATAATTGCAAAAATGAAAAGTCCCACTTTCTATATGGGAAGGAGACACTTAGAGAATTTAAATACATGTTACATCATCCTATTTATTTATTTTTATACAAAAATCAGCTTATTTATGAATATAGTAATATTTAACTATTGTTATTTTATATTAAAACACCTAAAAGATAGATAAAACATTAAAATTAAATTTTATTCAACAATAAACAAGAACAATTCTTCCTACGCGTTGGTTTTGATGGAAACAATTAAGGAAAGAACACCTACTTTTACTTTCTTTCTTTTTTTCTTTGTCAGATTTTTAAAAAAAAATACAAAATACAAAATTAAATGTCTATTATATCCTTTGATTCGACACAATCCTAACCTTTTTTTTATTATTTTAATATAAGAGGAAAAATGATAATTTTAATACATTCACATTCCATTTCCATTCCAAATTTTTACTACCAAACACATCAAACCTATTCACATTCCCTTTCTCCTAAAACACGTGCCCTTCTTCTCCTAGTAGTAAGTGGCTAAGTGCTGACCTGCTTTTTTTTTTCTTTGCTTCTTTGCTTCTTTGCTTTCTTCCAAACTTGCCAAATTTAATTATTTTAGTAGTAAAATTAGGTAAAGTTCTAAGATAAATGTTTGTTATGACCAATCATAGTAGAGAGAATATATAAGACAATAAATTATATAATCAATTATAAAAGAAAGAGAATATAAAAAGTATATGATTGAAGAACTTCATAACAATTACCTAAGGAACTTTATTTTAATTTTTTTCATTATTTTATACACCCACATGCTATATCCTAATCCCAAGTAAGAATGGCAAGAGAAAAAAACACTAGGGAATGAGAATGAGAAAGGGAATATTGGAAGGAATGAAAATATCATATCAATGTGATGTGATGATTTAATGTGCCTTGAATAAAAGTGAGTAAAATGATCATTTTACCCTTATATTAAAAGTAAGAATGGCTGGCCAAAAACAAAGTAAGAATGGAATAAAAATGGGTAAAAAGTAAGGACAAAAACATAATTTCATCACATTACAAAAGTAAGGTATGTTTGATAGGAAGAACGTCGGAGAGAATATTAGATTACATAACAGATTACGACATCTTTTCTACTAACCAAATGGCCCCTAGTATTTACCCACTTGTATACATTAGTTTTCAATTTAAAAACTACCATGAGAGCTTTTAAGGATATGGATAATTAAAGTAATATTTACACATCATTTAAATTATGTTAAATTTATTTTAAAATATTTTACTTTTTAATTATGATTTTATATATGTAAATGTAAACCTTATGTAAACAAATTTTAATTTAGTCTAAATAATTTATATTAAGTCTTTTAATATAACTTGAAAGCTTAGTTTTAAAAAAAAAAAAAAAAACTTAAGGCCTATTACTACAGTCCCATTGGGACAAATTTTATTACTTGCAATTTATGGTAAATTGCAAACCCTCCTCAAAATCATTTTTTAATCAAAAACTTGAAAACCTTCTCTCACAACTACCTAAATCCCAATCCCAATCCCAATCGCGACACACTCAAATGTTATAAGCTAGTAGTGTGAGTGTGTAGAAACCTATATAAAACACATTTATTTATATAAATTACTCAACCTCTCATCACACAAACTGACCGATGTGGGCTTAAAATGAACACTATCAAATCCTCCCTTCATTTATAGTCCCACTTCGATTCACTCTATAAAAAAAAACTGAATTCTCCTCTCAACTTTATGATCTCCTCTGCTTCTACAATGATCCTCCATTGGTGTAGAATCGTCTAACCAATAGTCCACTCATCTTCAAACTAGGAGGTTATCTCCAAAAGTGAATACATTTGTAGAAAAAGCTCCCTTTTATCTGCCACTTTTCTCCTTTAAGCTTTGCGAGACCTCCTTGAACTCTGAGCATCTCATCTGCATGTGACTCAACTGTCTACAGTAATGGCCCTCAACAGTCCTCATGTCTCTCGGCCAAGATTTTCTCCCAAGTTGGTCACCCTTCTTCTTCCTCTCACTGTCCAGTGCTAGTATATGACTATCTCCGAAAGACTCTTCACCACCCATCATCCTTTAACGCTCCTTCATTGTGTTCATCACCTCACTTAGTTGCAATGTGCTCTTCCCCGCTAACACTGACTGCACTAGCAGCTTGAAGGATTTTGGTAGTGAAGTCAAGAGAAGCAGCGCTTGCTCTTCATCTTTAATAATCTCCCCTGCATTCAATAGTATAAATACCATCTCATTAAATTTATTAATGTACATCTTCTGTGAGTACAAGTCCATGATTTTCATGGTCAATCGGTTGGTCAACGTCTTCGACGCAAACTTGCTCTCCAACATATCCCACAACTTTTTGGGTGACGTCTCCTTCAACATTATCACTTTAATCTATGGGGCTAGTGCCAACCGAATTTTGCTAACAGCCATCTTCTAAATTGTACTCCAATCTAGATCTTGCATTCTACTCAGGTTTTCATCCTGCAATGCTGATTCAAAACCTTGCTGAACCAAATAATCTTGAATCGTGCATTAACGAAGTCCGTTCTTCCATCAAATAACGAAACTTCAAACCTCAAGGTGGTCATTGTATCTAACTTAACTCTTGGCTAGATACTTTCACTCAAACAGCCAATAACTAGCACCACAAAAAATCCAAATTCAAAAAAACTTACTTAAAAAATGGAACTAGAGCATCAAAATTGATTAGAACCAACATCTCTCCAAAATCGTTGATGTTGCGTCAACTGGATGATGATGTAGCACTCCCTCCCTCTTGCTCCTTCTCCCTTATTCCTCCTAGGCTAGAACCACATACCTCTAATACCACTTGTTGGTTCCCACTAAAAAATAAAAAAACAAGAGAAAGAAGAACACACAAAAATTTTAATATGGTTTCGGTGCCTCAAGACTTACTACCATGGTCCCACATGGACAAACTTTACTACTTGCAATTTTTGCATGAATAAATTGTAAACACTCCTTAATACAATTTTTGAACAAAAAATATTGAAAATCCTGTCTCACAACTACCCAAATCCCAATACCAATATACCCAAAGATTATAGGCTAGTAGTGTGAATGTTTAAAAATCTATATAACTCATACTTATTTATATAAGTTCCTCACCCTTTCCTCACAAAAACTACATGTAGGCTTAAAACGAACACTCAACAGAGCCAACCTAGTATGTTGGAAAGACGAACAAAGACCCAACCCAAATAATTACTACCTATACCTAAATTTAATACTGTCAAATGGGCTTTGGCTCGCAGGCTAACCTGGACCGCCCGCTAAATGGACAGGTTTGTTGACGGGAAAATAAGACGGGTTGGACCATTTAGCCCGTGACACGCCCGACCTGCAAAAAAAATTGAAAAAATAAAATAAAATAAGAAATTAATATATATTTGTTTAAAATTTGTATACGTATATATATTTTAAATAATTTTATTTGTTAAATGATAATTTTATTATAACAATGTGTATAAATAATTTAAATAATAATTGAAATTCAATAAAATATTAATTTAAAGTGAAAATAATACAAATTTTTAAAATAAATACATGTTTTTAAATAAATATTTTTGTCATAATAAATTTTATTGGCTTTTATTTAATAAATTAAAAAAATTAAAAATTATAATATTATTAATTTTACATTTTTTAAATATATTTTAAAAACTAAAAAAGTGGCCTGCGAGCTAAACGAGCTAGCCCGCGGGCCAATGCAGACGAGCTTGTGCATTACTCTCCAAGTATGTTTCATAACTGGGCTGGCCCGAACCAGCTTGTTTAATGCCGGCTCATCACTGGTCGGTGCAGATCGGGCCGGCCCATTTTAAGAGTGATACCTAATTGTATGTAATTTTATCCAGTCGCAACACTCAACTAGCCCTCAGTATCAGGGGATCTCATTAGGGAAGATGCCCACCAAACAAGATTTTAGATGACTTTAGGGACTGAACTCTCACACATTGGTAAAGTAAGAGTTTTTGTCTGTATCTTTAATCATTTGTACTAATCCATGTTGACAAACAATGTAGTTTTCATGTTAGCTACATTAATTCTTCATTGATCAAATATTAATCTAGTGCAATTGTTAATAATGCGAGGGTTAAATACCGTCAAATAAATTTAAAAAATTTTAATTAAAAATTTTTACGAAATGCAATTCGCATTGTTGTCTTATGTCTAAATTGTAATTTTGCTTTTTCAATCACTCTCTTTCATGAAGCATCTCTCTCATACGTTTTAAGTTACAACAGCGCATCGTCAGGAAATAATAAAAGGAGTTAAAGTTTATTTATTGGCCTGCTTAAATGTGGTTAGTGGTGGGTCCTTAACACGAAAAAACCATGCGTAATCTATGTATATATATATATATATATATTGAAAAAATTGTTCAATCACGATCGAATCACTTAACTCTAACAATTAAACCGTAAAACCAGTTACTTCACTGATTCAATAACTAGTTCAATTTTCAAAACAATAAGTAAAATAGACTATATCCCTCTTTTCAAACAAGTTAAGGAAGTAGACTAGAAACGCCAAAAATTATTTGAGTATTTTATTTTCACCGGTATTCTTCTATTGGAATTAATAAAAAGTTTAAAATTATAATATTAATAATTTTAAATTTCTAATAAAAATTTTAAAAAAATAAAAAAGGTGGCTTGCAACAAAATGGACTAGCCTGCGGGCCAATGCAGACGAGCTTGGGCATAACTCTCCATGCCCGTTTCATAAATGGGCCAATTTAAACCAACCCATTTAATGTCGGCTTGTCAGAAGTTGATGCAGACCGTGTCAGCCTGTTTTGAGAGTGCTACCTAAATTGTATGCAATTTTATCCAATCGCAACACTCAACTAACCCTCAATGTCAAGGGATCTCATTAAGAAAGATGCCCACCAAACAATATTTTAGATGACTTTAGAGAATTCAAACTCTCACACATTGGTAAAGTAAGAGTTTTTGTCTGTATATATAATCATTTGTACTAATCCATGTTGACAAACAATGTAGTTTTCATGTTAGATACATTAATTCTTCATTGATTAAATATTAATCTAGTGCAATTGTTAATAAGCGAGGGTGAAATACAAAGTCAAATTAATTTTAAAAAATTTTAAGAAATGCAATTTGCAATGTCGTCTTATGTCTAAATCGTAATTTTGCTTTTTCAATCACTCTTTCTTTCATGAACCATCTCTCTCATATGTTTTAAGTTACAACAACGCACCGTCAGGAAACAATAAAAGAAGTTAAAGTTTGCTTATCGGCCTACATAAATGTGGTTAGTGGTGGGTCCTTAACACAGAAAAACCATGTGTAATATATATATATATATATATATATATATTGAAAAGACTATTCAATCACGATCGAATCACTTAACTCTAACCATTTAATCGTAAAACCAATTACTTCACTGATTCAATAACTAGTTCAATTTTCAATACAATAAGTAAAATAGAATATGTCATTCTTGTCAAACAAGTTAAGGAAGTAGACTAGAAATGTCGAATCACTTAACTCTAACCATTGAATCGTAGAACCAGTTACTTCACTGATTCAATAACTAGTTCAATTTTCAATACAATAAGTAAAATAGAATATATCCTTCTTGTCAAACAAGTTAAGGAAGTAGACTAGAAACGCGAAAAATTATTTCTGATATTGATAAAAATACTTTTCAACACTCAAATTGACAAATACAAATTACTTCTCTCTTATAACACTTTTTCTCAAATTCTATTAGAGAATATATCATTTAAAAATAAACATTTTTAAAAAGAGGGTTGCCAAACGGGCCATAATATTATATATAATTGCAAAAATGAAAAGTCCCACTTTCTCTATGGGAAGGAGACACTTAGAGAATTTAAATACATATGTTATATCATATTTATTTATTTTTATACAAAAATCAACTTATTTATGAATATAGTAATATTTAACTCATTTTATTTTATATTAAAATACCTAAAAGACAGATAAAACATTAAAATTAAATTTTATTCAACAATGAACAAGAACAATTCTTCTTCTCCTGAAGCTATCCAAAATCCTGGTTTTGTGGGCATCCCTCCTCAGGGAGCTCCCCTGGCACCCAAGGGCTAGTTGAGTAGCTGCGACTGGGTAAAACTGCTTGCGGTTTAGGCCTGTGCAGTAATCCTTTGGGTTGGGCCTCTGTTGGTCTCCCCAACATGCCACAGGCGCCCTGACCGATAGTACTTGGGAGTGCCTTCCCTTACTATCATCTTTTGTACCAAAAAAAAAAGCTTAGTTTAAAAAAAAACTTAAGGCCTATTACTACAGTCCCATTGGGACAAATTTTATTACTTGCAATTTATGGTAAATTGCAAACCCTCTTCAAAATCATTTTTGAATCGAAAAATTGAAAACCCTCTCTCACGACTACCTAAATACCAATTCCAATCGCGACACACTCAAATGTTATAAGCTAGTAGTGTGAATGTGTAGAAACCTATATAAAACACATTTATTTATATAAATTCCTCAACATCTCATCACAAAAATTGATCGATGTGGGCTTAAAATGAACACTATCAAATCCTCCCTTCACTTATAGTCCCACTTTGATTCACTCTATCAAAAAACCGAATTCTCCTCTCAACTTTATAATCTCCTCTGCTTCTACAATGATCCTCCCTTGGTGTAGAATCCTCTAACCAGCAGTCCACTCATCTTTAAACTAGAAGGTTATCTCCAAAAGTGAATACATTTGTAGAAAAATCTCCATTCGATCTCCCACTTTTCTCCTTCAAGCTTTGCGAGTCCTCCTTGAACTCTGAGCATCTCATCTGCATGTGACTCAACTGTCTACAGTAATGGCCCTCAATAGTCCTCATGTCTCTCGGTCGAGATTTTCTCCCAAGTTGGTCTCTCTTCCTCTTCCTCTCACTGTCCACTGCTAGTATATGACTATCTCCAGAAGACTCTTCACCACCCATCATCCTCTGACGCTCCTTCAATGTATTCATCACCTCACTTAGTTGCAATGTGCTCTTCCCCGCTAACACTGACTGCACTAGCAGCTTGAAGGATTTTGGTAGTGAAGTCAAGAGAAGCGGCGCTTGCTCTTCATCCTTAATAATCTCCCCTGCATTTAATAGTATAAATACCATCTCATTAAATTTATTAATGTGCATCTTCTGTGAGTACAAGCCCATGATCTTCATGATCAATCAGTTAGTCAACGTCTTCGACGCAAACTTGCTCTCCAACGTATCCCAGAACTTTTTGGGTGGCGTCTCCTTTAACATGATCACTTTAATCTATGGGGCTAGTGCCAATCGAATTGTACTAACAGTCGTCTTCTAAATTGTACTCCAATATAAATCTTGCATTCCGCTCAGCTTCTCATCCTGCAATGCTGATTCAAAACCTTGGTGGACCAAATAATCCTGAATCGTGCATTACCAAAGTCCGTTCTTCCATCAAATAATGAAACTTCAAACCTCAAGGTAGTCATTGTATCTAAGATACTTTCACTCAAACAGCCAACAACTAGCACCAAAAAAAATCCAAATTCAAAAAAATTTACTTAAAAAATGGAACTAGATCATCAAATTTGATTAGAACCATCATCTCTCTCCAAAATCGTTGATGTGGCATCAACTGGATGATGATGTAGCACTCCCTCCCTCTTGCTCCTTCTCCCTTATTCCTCCTAGGCTAGAACCACACCTCTAATATCACTTGTTGGTTCCCACTAAAAAATAAAAAGAAAGAGAAAGAGAAACACACAAAAAGTTTAATATGGTTTCGGTGCCTCAAGACTTACTACCATAGTCCCACATGGACAAACTTTACTACTTGCAATTTTTGCTTGAATAAATTGCAAACCCTCCTTAATACAATTTTTGAACAAAAAATATTGAAAATCCTGTCACAACTACCCAAATTCCAATACCAATATACCCAAACGTTATAGGCTAGTAGTGTCAATATGTAGAAATCTATATAACTCATATTTATATAAGTTCCTCACCCTTTCCTCACAAAAATTACATGTAGGCTTAAAATGAACACTCAACAGAGCCAACCACTAGTATGTTGGAAAGACGAACAAAGACCCAACCCAAATAATTACTACCTATACCTAAATTTAGTCCTGTCAAACGGGCTTTGGCTCGCAGGCTAACCTGGATCGCTCGCTAAATGGACAGGTTTGGTGACGGAAAAATTAGACGGGTTGGACCGTTTAGCCCGTGGCGCGCCCAGCCTGCAAAAAAATTAAAATAAAAATTAATAAACTTTTTGTTTAAAATATGTATACGTATATATATTTTAGATAATTTTATTTGTTAAATGATAATGTTATTATAACAATGTGTATAAATAATTAAAATTTAATAAAATATTAATTAAAGGTAAAATAATAGTAATTTTTAAAATAAATACATGTTTTTTTAATAAATATTTTTGTCATAATAAATTTTATTGGCTTTTATTTATTAAATTAATAAGAAAGTAAATATTATAATATTATTAATTTACATTTTTAATTAAATTTTTAAAAAATAAAAAGGTGGCGTGCGAGCTAAACGGGCTAGCCCACGGGCCAATGCAAACGAGCTTGTGCATTACTCCCCAAGTCTATTTCATAACCGGGTTGGCCCGAACCAGCTTGTTTAATGCCGGCTCATCAAGGATTTGTGCGGATCGAGCCGGTCCATTTTGAGAGTCCTACCTAATTGTATGTAATTTTATCCAGTTGCAACACTCAACTAGCCCTCAGTGTCAGGGGATCTCATTAGGGAAGATGCCCATCAAACAAGATTTTTAGATGACTTTAGGGATTGAACTCTCACACATTGGTAAAGTAAGAGTTTTTGCTTGTATCTTTAATCATTTGTACACTAATCCATGTTGACAAACAATGTAGTTTTCATGTTAGCTACATTAATTTTTCATTGATCAAATATTAATATAGTGCAATTGTTAATAATGCGAGGGTGAAATACCAAATGTGAAGTCAAATTAATTTTAAAATTTTTAATTAAAAAATTTTACGAAATGCAATTCGCATTGTTGTCTTATGTCTAGATCGTAATTTTGCTTCTTCAATCACTCTTTCTTTCATGAAGCATCTCTCTCATACGTTTTAAGTTACAACAGCGCACCGTCAGGAAACAATAAAAGGAGTTAAAGTTTACTTATCAGCCTGCTTAAATGTGGTTAGTGGTGGGTCCTTAACACGGAAAAACCATGTGTAATCAATATATATATATATTGAAAAAACTATTCAATCACGATCGAATCACTTAACTCTAACCATTGAACCGTAAAACCAGTTACTTCACTGATTCAGTAACTAGTTCAATTTTCAAAACAATAAGCAAAATAGAATATATCCCTCTTGTCAAACAAGTTAAGGAAGTAGACTAGAAACGCCAAAAATTATTTGAGTATTTTTTTTTCACAGGTATTCTTTTATTGGAGCTAATCTTGTTTGAGCTAGCTGAGGTCTCATAACGGGGTAGAGCTCTCCCAATAGAGGTTTTTCCATACGCAAGACTCGAACTCGAGACTTTGCTTAAGGGGAATAGATTATTTACCACTCCAACCAATCACCAATCACCTGTTGGTAAAAATTATTCGAGTATTTCGAAGATGAGTAATTGGAAAAAGAAAAGAGAAAATAAAAAAAATAGAAGATGGTGTATATCTGACGCGCCCCTAACTGCGCCTGGCTTTCAGCAGCAATCCAGATTTGGAAGAGTTTGCGCAATCACTTGACACAGGACATCCTCACCTGGTTTTCACATGAAACAACGCACTCACGCAAACATGAGGAAACTCAATTTCTTCCCTCACATAAATTATACCACCTAATCACTCTCTCTCACACACATACACACACACACACACATATATATATATAGCAATACTCTCCTTCCATTCTCACTTCATTCCACAAAACAAAAACAAAACCTCAGCCATGAAGAGAACCAGAGAAGAAATAGAAGAGCGTCGCCATCATGGTGAGAGAGAGACAATACTACTTTCCAAAGTTGTCGAAGCGACGTCGTCTAGGAGGCCACCCTATTCTTCCACCACCTCACAGCTGGTAAAGGGTGGTGGGCTTCATGAGTGCAAGACTTGCTTTAAGAGGTTCTCTTCATTTCAGGCTCTTGGAGGGCACAGAGCTAGCCACAAGAAGCCCAAGCTCGTGCCTTCTTCTGAAGATCCGAATCAGATGACGGAGATGCCCAGAAGAATGCACACATGCCATGTCTGTGGGGCAGAGTTCGGGACTGGACAAGCCCTGGGTGGGCACATGAGGAAGCATAGGGCTAAAACTACTGTTGTTGCAGCTGCAGCACCCACCACCAACAATAATAGCTTTGGTTTGTGCTGGGCCTTGGGCTTGGGCTTGGGCTTTAACGTGGACCTGAACCTGACGCCGTTCGAGAACGGTCTCGGGTACCTCAACCTGTTCGGGACTACATCGTCTCTTATTAAGTTTTGTTTCTTCGATCAAATATGATCGTCCTCTTTTATGAGGTTGTCAGGGCAACAGTATAATTGCTGCTATGTAATCTGGAGGTTATTTGCAGGGATAAGACTGACTGCGTAGATCTTATTCTTCTCCTCCAGACCTCACCTGCGTTTAAGATCTGTTCTTCAATTTTTCTTTTTCTGTTTTTGTTTTAGTGCTTGTGACATTGTTTCATCTTCTGGGTCTATATATGTATTATGATGTTGAATAATGAATATATTTGAATAATAATTTATATACTTGCAATCTTGCATAGTGAAATATGATTTCTGATCGACCCCTAGAAAAAAAATTTTCCTTTACTTGTTCAAAAGGAAGAGAACAAGATAGAATTCCCAAGAAAAGTTGAATGAGAATTGCGCATAATTAAGCTAATAAAGATTTCATGCTTATCACCTGATAGCATTTCATTCTTTAATTTGGAGTAAAATAGTGTTTTGTTCTTAAAGATATAATGCTTAATGACCTTAATTTAGTACTCCATGAAAGATTAGAATGATTAATTTTGTTCTCCAAGGAATATTTCTCAAACAATTTAGTACTGGTGATGATTTAATAGTGTGTGACTGAAATATATACCAAATGTGATGTCTAATCAATTTTTAAGAAGTAATTCTAATTAAAAGTAGCGGTGGTCTATGACTAAACACTAGTTGTGCCTTTGCACGTAGTTTTCTTTCCATGGACCATCTCTATTTATACGTTTTGAGGTTACAACAGCGTACTGTCAGGAAACTATAAATAGAATCAACGTTATTTATTAGCTAACTCAAATCCAATTAGTGGTGGGTCCCTGATGCGGTTAGTGATGGATTTATCATGTGAAAAAGTCTTGCGTAATCGATGATCACTTTATATATTTATAAAAAAATTATTAAATTAATTTTAAACAAAATTTACAAATAAAATTAAATTCGCATGCAACCAACATTTTATCAGCCTTTCTTTGCTATAAAAATAAAAAAGTGCAAATATCTGACTCTAAATCTAATTTGATAGAAATTTCATACATTGGATCACACACCACCCATTAAGAGGTTTTAGCTGCTTTATAGCTACATAAATAATATCGATTAGTCAGTTCTCCAATTTCATCTTTTTATCTATCTTTACTATGTGTTGGTTATTTTTGAAACTATAGCAAATTTTGTTCACTACATATAATAATCATCTGGGTTTATATATACAGTTTTTTGAAGTTTGATTTTTGACCAAAAACAAAAGTCTGATCCTTTACGTACCCAAAAACATAAGTGAATTAAGAAGATGGAATTGAACTCCCAAGCAAGTTGAATGAATGAGGTATAGTTATAAGTTTTACATACCTTAAAATATGCACTAATTAATATATATGGTTTTCATTATTTTAATTAGGGGTGTACATGTGACAAGTAAGGTCATGTGTTTTGCTCGATCCGAGACCTGACCTGGGAAAGCTCGGGCCAGTAAAACATACTCGATGGAGGGAGAGACCCTTGTCACAACCGCCGTCCAAGGGCACGTGATCGACACATACCAAGGGTGGAACTCCCAGTCTGTAAGCCTACTATTCTAATTCAAGTATTGAATAATCCTGCAGAAATCAATATCTTTTACAAATAAAAAAATTTTAAACCTTGTACAAAACGCATGAATCTTGCCTCTAGACTAATGGAGATGACATCTAGACGTTTATAATAACTATTACAAAACAATAAGCTACACCCACAAGAACAATATGCAGGTCTTGTAGGTTCACTCTCCACTGGATCGAATCTGTTGCCTATATATGGAAAAATTTTCCTAATATCTAATTGTAATTGTCGTTTTTGGTTCAGACAATTCATAATGTAAATAAGGACCGCAAGGGGTCATAACCTTGGGGGACTTGTCCTTAGGTGATGACCTAGGTGTCTAAGTACCCTTGTTGAGGGATCAAAGTCCACGTAGTTCGATGAGGGGACGTCCATGGGAGCCGTTTGGCAAGAGTGTTACCTGTAGTGGCCGTGTGCGGCTAAGACGTGTGTGTTGTTACTCTGGGCGAGCGAACCACCTGTTGGAGGTATCTCGTAAGTAGAGGGTGAGAGAGCAATAGTCTCTAAGTAGTGCTTAGAGCAAGAGGATGTGTGAATCCTGTGATGGAATGAGTATGTACTGATGTTTGTTAAGTAGACTTCAAGTAATGAGGATCTCTTGATATGCTATTGCGTTGCGAGTGTTGTATTGTTCGATTAACCCAAGTCCCCCAGGTGAGGGATATTTATACTTGAGGTAGAGGAGAACGTGGTCGACCCACGTTCTGTTGCCTGGGGCTCGACCCATTATTTGGAGAGTTCACCCACGATCTCTAATGCGGGAGAGTACGCGGGTGATTGTAGGGAGAGGTCACGTTTGGGGCCATCGAGCGGTGTCATGTGTCACTGATCCGTGGTCCGGTTAAACTTCTAGAAGGCCAGTGGCACGTGTTCATAGGATGGTATAATATGAAATTACGTAAGTCCCCCAAGTTTATTGGTCCTGGGCACCCGTGGACTTAAGTTGATTTTTTTTCTTGTAGAATATTGGGAGCAAGGTCGCCCGCCATGAATTGTTTGTGGAACGAGATCGACCGCTAATTATCAGAGTTGGGATGGTCGAACGTACATTTGGGAGAGCTTACTTTTCTCTAGAGAATGTCTCGAAGGAGTGGGTAGCCAAGGATGCCACGTGTCCGGATCTAGATGGTTATCATTAGCAAGTTTTTTCGAGCCACCTCTACAAAAACGCTCGCATCTTTCTGAGCATACGTCATCATTGCATAGAAGACGAATTTTCGGAGATGCCCTTTGGAAGGCTTCGAAGGGATTTGAAAGGTCGGAAGCTTTCTGGACTTTTTCCTAGGCGCAAGGGTTGACACGTGGAACAAGCTCCGCCTCGTTAGAGTAAGATCGACCGCTACTCGTCGGGACAACGGCGGTCGAGCGTGCATTCAGGAGGACTTTCATTTCTCTGGAGATTACCTTAAATGGGTGGTTGGCCTAGGGTGTCATGTGTCAGGATCCTGTCGGCTGTCGTCGCTTCAGATGTTTCGTAATGTCACCTGTGAAGTCATTTTTCTCCTTTAATGTCCGCGTGTTTCTAAGAGATGCCATCATTATCCACTACTTCGGAGTTTCGTGTTTACCCTTGGAGCCTTTTGGATGACTTTTGGGCTTCCGAGAGTATTTAGGTCTTTCTGATTGTGATTCGATGACTTTGAATTTGGGATGTTCCTCTTGGGGAGCCTTTTCTTGGATCGAACGGCTTCAACCTTTATTTAGTGTAGGTGATAATTACTTCTTTTCCATTGCAAGTTTCGAGGGAGCCTGTGATTTGAATCGTTGCGCCTCTAGGTCCATATAAATACTCCCAGGATTGAAAAGAAAAGGCTTTGTTTACCTTCAAATTTCTGATCTTCGACCCTTTTTCTCCGAGAGTTCCTTCATCTCTGAGAGTCCTTTACTCCTCTCTTTGCTTCCGAAGCTTCTTGCTCGTTCGTTTGCTTTTTGCCATGGCCAACGAAGATGAAAGTGAGTGTTATCTCCCTCTGATTCCTCTTTCTTTGCATTTTCTTCTCTTTTTTTCCTGACTTGGGGTTTTGCCAATTACAGAGTTGTGTCTCTTCGATTTCACTGACTTGGAGGATATCTCCTCTCCTCCTCCTCTTAGTCGTTCTCATGATAGTAACCTAGGTAGAGAGATGAGGCCAAGACAGGGTTCTTCTTCCCACCGAGAGAGGGTTATCGGATTTTGTATTGGGACGTTTAGAGGAGGTAAGAGGGCTGAGGGGAGGCAAGGCTCGGGTAACACCGCCAGAGGTGAAGGGAGTCAAGGCTTGGGTTCCACCACCGGAAGTCGTTATCAGCGGAAAGAGGATCTCCAAGGGAAAGAAAGTAGGAAAGAAATGACGAAAGAATGAGGGAATCCAAAAGAAGGGGGTCCAAGAAGACGGATTCTCAAGTTCCTCCGTCTTCGATGGTGCACCAGAGGACTACTCCGGCGAAGACTAGAGTTGCTGCTTCGGTGGGTGGTACTTTTTCGCCTTCAGAGCAGACTCATCGCTCGCCCTTGAGGGTGATTTTTTCGAGCTCTTCCTCTCCACGTTCTACTGGGGGTGTCGAGGAGCCGGAGAGCAAGAGGCTTCGGGTGGAAGGAGCGGTTGGAGAGGACGTCGTCGTTGCTCCTGAGGCTCCTACCGAAAGGTTTGTTGCCGTGGAGGAGAGTGCTTCAGTGGTGGCAGGTGGCCATAGTGCGCCTATTGTTAAGAATGTAGTGGTGAGTTAAAAGGCTTCCACTGCTTCTGGAGATGTGGCTCCGGAAGGTTTTGCTTTGGAGGATCCTTCACAAGCTGTGCAAGGGTTGTCGAGGGAGGAGGTGCCCCCCTTGCTCTAGTAGCCCTTGGGACGCAATTTCCCGTGGATTTAGAGGAAAGGGCTACTAGGGCAATGGACTTGAATCCTCTTATCGTTGCTCGGCGAGCTTTTAACGATGCGGCCAACTCTTTGGCTGACTTCCATCAAGCCAGCAGCATGTGGGAGAAGTAAGCGGTAAGTTTTTTACTTTGAGTGTCTAATTTTTGTCAGCATAGAACTTATGGATAACATAAAGGACCAATTTAAAACTTGTGGTAAAGATAAAGGACCATAATGGGATTTTGACCTATTATTTCAAGTTGTTGTGGTGTGGGAAGTGCCGAGGCGTCTGTCAAGTGATAGGTCACCAGGCCTTTCTCTATAGGGGCATCAGTACCCAAAGCATAATACCCACTGTTTTTAGTCACTAGGGATGAAGAGGGATCTTGCAAGGCTAAGTGTCGTCCATCAATCACATGCCATCTTCACCCGAAGGAGAAAATGGTGGGGATGAGGGAGACAAAGATGGAGGATCATTGGTGCATGATTCCTCCGTTGCTTTTTCATAGGTAGGCACGATTACACCTTTAGTCACCACTATGATTTCCTCTACGACTGAGTTTTCCTTCTACTGTACACCTTTACCTACATCACAATTAAACATGAAATTTATAGGGTAGTTTAAGGTGTTAGAAGGAATAAATATATCAGAAGAGTTAGAAATTAATTTCCCCATATTAAGCTTTTCAGGACAAAGGTCCTCTTGGGGCTCGTTATTTTCTACCTCTTCTTTTTCTGTAGGAACTCCAGGTTCATGTACACTGTTCAGGGCAATGAATTTTGAATCCATTCTCTGTTGAGCGAATTCTAATTTCTCATTTAAGCTGGCCTCTTTACCTAATAGGATTGGTGCTAGTCCTTTTAATTTGTCATCGCTTAGATGAGAAATTTCCTGATTCAATGTTTCAGGGCTCACTTCCTGTTCCTGTAAGGGAATAAGTGGATACCCTTGTTTGCTACTAGATGTTCCTTCAGCCTTGTCCTTTTGGAACAATTCTACTTCCAAGGGGCAAAGTGCCTTAGGAGTGAATGGAGGATTCTGACTTATATTCATATCCTTATTAGCACTGTGGACAGTGCATGTGGGTACGAATTCTCTTGGCTCAAATTGTCGATCACTTTGCCCACAGCACAAGTGAAACGCTTTTTTAAGGCAGGTTTTGTTCAATTTATTTCCTTTTAATTATGGAAACCACATCGAAGTCATTGTCTTGTTTTTGAACAATACGGTTCCAATTAAGACGTGTCTCGATTTCGCAAAACTTTTGCCTATTTTCCTCAATATCTCATTGTATTTAGGCGCGCAATCCTTCAAAAACTTGTGTTAATTTTTGCACTTCTTTTTTGAGGATTTTGTCCAATAGATTGAGAGCTATTTGTTGTGGTTGTCAAATAGAAATCATCATGTTGAGGGGTTCATGTGTTAAAAATTGATTTGAGGGTACCCACTGAAAGTTAGGGTTCCCTTGAATATTATTCTCCCCCAACTGAAATTGGTTTGATGATTCTTATTGAAAGTATCATTAGGCTGGTAGGTATAGGGATCACAATAGTTGTGAGAATAGTAATATGGGTTCATTGAAGCTCAGAAAAAAAATTTCTCACAAAATCCAAACAACTTGAATTTTTTTTAAAGAAAATTTAAAAAAAAAAACAAAAACTTCCTTGAAGTTTGTCGTGGCGAATGGGGTATTGCTCGTTGCGGTGAACGAAGGTGAGGACTACAGTTAGTGTATTTTCGAGCTTGCTGCAATGAGAAACAATGTTCCCTATGGCGAGCGGTTGCAATCTGCATCTAAAAAATAAAACAAAAACAAAATGCGTTAATCTAAACAAAAATCAAATTTGAAAATACTCTCTGGTACTGTCGCGAGTCACGACACGATTCGACCAGCACAGTTACCACAAAACTAAAAAGGTTACCCAACAATGGCGCCAATTTGATGAAGGCATTTTTAATCGAACAACGCCCACTCACTCATCGCAAATCAGGATCAAATAATTACCTAAACAATGCAGTATAGTGCACTGCCCAATGTCGAATCTCTCATGGAACCTTCAGTTGTTCCAGAGTAACTATGCTTATATGTAATCGAATCAACAAAAAAATGATCAAAAGGTATTTCTGAAAAAAAGCAAGTAAATATTTATATAAGAAAATATGAATATAAAAGAGTAGCTAAAGAAAATAGATCTTTTTTCGGGGTCTGTGTAATTTGCTATCCCTGCTAGTTTTCGAAAGATAAGTAGGTAAGATATTTAGAAAACACCTTATCGGGCCTTTTTATCGAAGGTGGTCCTAGCGAGCGCCTCACAGGACCTAGGTACACACAAAACGAGGATGTCGCACCCGCATTGAAATGGTGTATGCAAACTAGAGGAACACTTTTAATTTCGAAAAATCAAATTATATTTACGAATACAAATACAAAAAGGATGTATCTAGTTTGAATCAATCAACCCAGACCTGCGACCGCTAGGTCTATCAACCGATGGGATCTAGAACCATGATCAGAGGTTAATAAATTATAAACATCCTAAATAAATTCCCTAAAGATAAAAGCACATAGCTCAAACCAATTACATAAACGACCTTTAATTAGGATAACCAAGTAGGCTCAGCTATTCATATTCTAAGAACATAAGGTTAAGTCTAGAAACTATAATGAAACCTATGATACATAAGTATGAATTATTGCCTCCTTTTTATAGACGCTACTTGGAGAATACTAGTCTAATTACAAATAAAAAAATAATAATATTATCTATATAAAGATAATGTTATTTTTTATAAAATAATATTATTTCTTAATTTATTTGAAATATGAATTTGAATTTTCAAATCCACTCTATCTGGATTCTACAAGTTGGCTCTGACTTGAATTTAAATTTAAAAAATCCTGCATGCGTTTTGACTTGCTCGCCCGCCGCAACAAGCTGTTTGGTTGACTACGTTGACGTACTTTCTCAACTTCTTTGTCTATTTAGTCCCTATTGCACTTCCTGTCTTCTCAATTTAGTCCCTTGCTCGAATTCCAAGTGATTGAATGACTTAGTTTGACCTAAAATCATCCAAAGATATTCGTTATAATACCTGATATATAATAAATAATAATTATTATTATCTAATAAACACAATTTTACCACAAAATATATATTAAATATCCATTTTTATCACTTTTCACATATTGACACTCATGTACACAAATTATCGTCTTTTACTGTAATATTACTAATTATTATTAACAATATTACATAAAATGACACCGCGTGTCTAATTTTGGTGTTGTCATCAGTACCATTTCTCTCTATTTGATCTGGGAGGCTAGAAATGCGGAACGGTTCTCTAATCTGAGCTTCAACACTGATCAATTTTGGTGTAAGGTGGCAGCTCTATGGGATGAAGTTCAAGATTCCCGTTCTTGGCGTGAGTGGAACGATATGTTTGGCAATAATCAGAGGAGGCCAAAACCGGAGAGAGGCATGCGTGAAGATGAATTCATGTGCAGGCACTTTACCAGATGGAGGTGGAGTGGATTAGGCCAATTGATAACAGACTAGATGGTGTGCTTAGGCATACCACCACGCCAGTTCTATGGCATGTCGGCGTGTCGGATACACGGACACGTGTCCGACACATTGACACGCTTGCTCTCTACTCTTCTTTTAAAGATATACTCTATTAATATATATGACATCATAAATATTGTAATTTTTAAAATTTATATATATATATATATATGCCGTGTCTATCCTGTAAGTTTAAGAATTGACGTATCGAGGTGTCCGTGTCCCATGTCCGTATGTGCTTCATAAATGGGCGCATTCTAGGAGAGAGTAAACCACAGGAGCAACCCAACCGTACGTGCTTGAGGCAGAAGCTATTCGAAGAGGTATGGACTACGGAGGTTGCAGCGAGCACTAGTGTGACTTTCGAAACTGATGTCAAGATAGTATCCTCTAAAATAATTCTCTATATTTTTTGGTGGAGTTATGAGACAGATAGAGAGAACAAAAATTGGGAGGGAAAAAAATCAAAAAAGAAAATATTTTCTTTATCTCTATCTCTCTCATAACTCCACAAAAAAATGTATAAAATTACTTTAGAGGATCCTATCTCGTCTTGGAACAACTAATGAAGATGGATGCGCCTTTGTTCCCTCTGCAGGAGTTTTGCACACAGATAAACCTTCTTAGGAATTCTTTTCAGAATGTGTCCTTTTGCCGAGATGTTGCAACAAGGCATCCCATTATATAGTTTCATTTGCAAAAGATTATACTTGGAATAACTTGTGGGATCATCATTTACCAAGTTTCCTCTATTAAGTTTTGATCTTTGATTAATGAAATTTTCAGTCGGTTTTCAAAAAATAAATAAATTAAAGTTGAATTGTAATTTAATTTGTCACTGAAAATTAGTGCCATTAAAATGAGTTAGGTCTTACGTACTAGTCCATTGGACGCTATAAAATTTATAGGATCGAATTGAAAAATTTATGTCTCTAATAAAAAATGGCCCAGCCTAGCTCAGTCCTAAAAAGAATAGGGCTAAAGCGGACTAGAGCTAATAAATTAATTGTTGTAATATTTTTTGTTGTAATATTTAGATAATAAATTAATTGTATAATTTATATTTTAATTCAAATTGTTTTAGTTATTTTAGCATTTTTAATTATTTTAATTCATATTTTATTAATATATCTTAATATTTTAAATTTTAAATGATTCTAAAAAATATTTTAAATTTTAAATGAAGATAAATATTATTTTATAAAAGATTTTACAAAAAATGATACAATTATTTAATAAATTAAAATATTTTTAAAAAGAAAAAAAATGACCCTAATAGAGTCGAATTAGACTAAAAAAATTTTAGTCCTAATTAAAAATAGGCTAATCCAACCTAATCCTAATTAAATAAGGCCACAGCGAACTCCGGTCCAGCTCCACTTATACCCAATGTTGTAAGAATCGAACCGAACAAAAACTCGAACAAGTGTTCGGTTCATGGTCTGATCGGTTTAACCGGTCGAACCGGTTGACGCAATAAATAATAAATATTAATTATTCTTAATATATAAAATGACATCACTCAAATTTTAGGTTTCAACATACATAATTGTGAATTTTTAAATTACATGACTTCTCAAAGTTT
Source organism: Senna tora (assembly GCA_014851425.1). Lineage (NCBI taxonomy): Eukaryota > Viridiplantae > Streptophyta > Magnoliopsida > Fabales > Fabaceae > Senna > Senna tora. The sequence goes on from CM026266.1 coordinate 9,219,516, forward strand.
TAATTTTCAAAACTTATCAAACTCTGAAAAAACTTGATCAAACCAAATATGAAATTCTTGATAATTATGACTTCTTAAATTTTAATTTTCAAGACTTTTTTAATTTTAATTTTTAAGATTTTTTTAATTTTTTTTTATGTTTTTTTTATTTTATTTTTTAAAAAAATAAAATTCTATCGGTTGGACCACCGGTTGGACGGTCCAACCCGATTGACGGGTTGGACTCCGATTAAATCCGGTCTAATTAAAAAAAAAGAATTTTTTGATCCAATTAACTTAATTTTATATCCGATTAACGGTTGGACCGTCCGATTCGATCTGGTCTGCGGAAACAATAGTGCTTATACCGCAGGGCTAATTTGAATATTTTAGGTCGTGAATATATATACGGCAACGTGCAGCAAAGTCCTTGTCTGGAAAAGAAAAAGAGAGAACTCATTGATTTTTTATATACATATACTGTCCACCCAAAACATGACACGTGTTGAGGCGTTTGGCTCTTCGTAGCCACCCCCGTTTCTGATTCCCTTACCTCATGAAACCGAAAAGACCAATTTGGACATCCCTGAAAATAGCCTTTGGCAATCTACGGTCCAAATTCACTTTCCATAGTACACGTGTACGTGGATAACAAACGGAACCGTGAGTTATGCTCAAATCAGGCTCATCCTATCTTCGTTCCTTCACCGAGAAAAGATCGAGTGCTATTCGGACACCGTAGCAAAACCTCTCCTCTCGTCGCTTTCTCCCTCCGAGAGCGGTCTTCGTTCACCGGCGCTGCGGCGTCGCCGGGAGCCTCACAATACACACACACTTGCCTGAGAAAGACCGTCTGGTTACGTTTTCTGGACAACCTTGATGGTGCAGATCATATAATTTCAAGGTAATCGCTTGCTCGCCATTCGAGAGCTCGGTTATTGGCGTTAATTTGTTGAATTATTAACTTTTTCTGACGAAGATGAGCCTCTTTTCTTCGAAAATTTGTGTTCGGAAAATCTCTTATGTTATAGGTTAGTGGAGTATTACATGTATTTTTCTTCTCTTTTTTTAGCGTTCATTCTTGTTAATTCTTGATGATTGTCATTTGCCATTTCATTTTTCTTTATATTCTCTGGTTCCTTGTCGAGCTTATGTAGGGCTTTCTCTTGATGCAGGAGTTGTTAGAACTTTGGAGGTCCCGTGAACAGTACTTTAGGAACTAAATAGTTATAGTATCGGCTGGAGTTGAGCAAAAAGTCACTGTGGATTCAGGCATATTTATCACCTGAAGAAGTAGAAACAGATGGTATTTACTGGATTCATCTTTTATCACTCTTATCTACAACGTTTAATTGTATGCTTTCCTTTCCTTTTATAAGGAGCTGATACCACACAAAAATAGATATTGAGGGAGTAGATGTTGCGTAGTGCTCCATTTGCATTTTTCTTCTAGGACTTGGGGAGCTTCTGTGCTTCTTTTCTTTGGAGGGAATGTTAGGGGGCTATGAAGCATAAGCGACATGGCACAGGTTAAGAGATGGACAGAGCACGATCTAAAGTAATATGGTGCAACAAGTTTATGCATAATGCTTAAGTATTGATATATAACATAAGCTAGAAAAGTACCAACAAGTTTATGAAAATAGATTTGCACGAATTTTAAATCTATTAGAAATTTGAAAGCTAAAGCATTTAAGAAGTGCCAAATATTAAATTACTGTTCAGAGATGTGCTGTTGGAGTGTTGTATTAAGTATCACCTGCTACTATCTTGAAGGATCTGTATTTCACAGTTGAGTGGCATGGATCACGGCTAAATTGATAAATCTAGACTTGTATACAGTATGCACGGGTATAGGTAGTTGTTATGGACCTCCAAAGTTACTTTATAAATAAAAAAAGCAGTCAGGGTTAAATTTTAGTTCATTTGAAACCTAAAGGTAGCTTTACTTTGATTTGAATTTGGAAGATTCTACAAAGGTTAAGGAAGACCATGGAAGACAGTTTATCTGTCATTCTTGGTTGGTTAAGATAAATTTTTCTTAATTGTTTGCCGGTTGGTAGAAATGAGGAGTCAGACTTCATTTTTGGATCTTTGGTTAATAACCTCGTTTAAAAAGAAAAAAAAAAATTGGTGTAGTTTTTATATATTTGCTATTAGATTCTCTAATCACAAACCCACTTGTGTATGGTTTACAAAACTCATTTCTATATGATTGGTTCTTTTTAAAACATTTTTCAACATACTTTATTTTGATTGATGACAAATATATAAGGAAACATATAAAGTCTAGTCGAAAAGAAAAAGAAAAATTAAAATTCTATTAATACTTTCCTTTCTTCCCCCTACCCAAAAAAAAACTTTTAATCCCTTCTAAAATTTTTAGACTATTCTACTCCATATATCTACCAAGTCTGCCATTTCTTTGTTATGTGAATTTGATTATTTTCTGCTGCAGTCTTTCCAGAACAAGGGATTTTGGACAGTAAAGGGTACTGGACATATTAATGACAGAGAGACAAAATTTGATAATCCATCAAAAATTGAACCAAAGCGACCCCACCAATGGTTTGTTGATGCTGCTGAAGTAGACTTTTTTCCAAACAAGAAACAAGCAGTACAAGACGCAAATGGAAAATCAGGTTCAGGAATCTCCAATGTAACTTGGGAGAACAATTCTACTTTTAATTCAGTCCCAAACCAATTTATTGGCCGACTGTTTGGATCTGAATCTAGGCCTGCCAATTTCTCCGAAAAGGATAGTTATGTCGTAGCTGATGATTCTAATGTGAGGGCAAAAATGATAAGCAACCAATACAGAGAAGATGCATCTTTTGGCTTGTCTATATCTCCTGTTGAAGATACTGAAGCATGTCTAAGTTTTGGTGGAATTAAAAAAGTCAAAGTTAGTCAGGTTAAGGATTCTGATGGTGTACAGGCTCCAGCAGGACAGGGTTTTAACAGGCAGAATAACAGTGATCTACATCAAGCCTATAGTGGTGAAGTTGAGACAGGTCCTGTACCAATAGGGCAAGCTTTTGATAAAGATAGCAATGTCACTCTAATGGGACTAAACTACAATAGGGTGGATGCCAATGCTAGATCACTGAGTGGGGCATATGGTAAAGGTCATGACAATATTGTCTCAATTGATAATTCCTATAATAAAGAGGACACAAATATAATATCTTTTGGTGGGTTCCCAAATGAACAGGATATTATCCCTGTGGGCAGGCCTACTGGTGACTATGGTCCTTTTTATAATCAATCTTCAGTTCAAGTATCAACAACAGCTCATGTGAAAGAGTTGGATGCATCAGATTCCAATGCAGTTGTAAATACTCCTCAAGTAGATAAACTAAAGCCTGAACCTATGTCCAAGAATAAACAAGAGTTCAAAGCAGCAAAAAAAGAAGCTCCAAACAGCTTCCCTACTAATGTCAGAAGCTTGATATCCACTGGTATGCTTGATGGCGTTCCTGTAAAGTATGTCTCAGTGGCTCGGGAGGTAATTTCTGGTCTGTAACTCTTCATTGTCTATTCAATTTGAAGTGCTATTTGATAAATTATGGTTATGTTCCTTCTTGGATGAAGGAACTAAGGGGCATTATAAAGGGATCTGGCTATCTTTGTGGGTGTCAATCATGTAATTATTCCAAGGTTAGTAAACCACTGGTTCACAACCTCACCTAACATCTTATTAATTGTTTTCCAGCTTGTAGAAATCTGATTGCTCACTACTCATTTGATGATTTATATATTCAGGTTCTGAATGCTTATGAGTTTGAGAGACATGCTGGTTGCAAAACAAAACATCCAAACAATCACATTTATTTTGAGAATGGGAAGACCATCTATCAGATTGTACAGGAGCTGAGGAGTACCCCTGAAAGTCTGTTGTTTGATACAATTCAAACGGTTTTTGGTGCACCCATTAATCAGAAAGCATTTCGTAATTGGAAAGGTAAACAAATTCCTCGTGTTTGTTTTACTAAAAAAATACATGTACAAAAGATTTTAAATTTTGTGTTTTGTTTAATACATCATTTATCTAATTCTTTTACACTTGCCAACTCTATTCAGAGTCTTTCCAAGCTGCCACACGTGAGCTTCAACGTATTTATGGAAAGGAAGAACTGAACCTATAAGTCACAATCCATGACGAACTGTTACTATGGTTAACTTTCTAGTGTTCATAGGAAAATATATCAATCTACAGTTTTTTTTTCTTTTATTCTCGTTTCATGGCTCAGCAACCTTAAGTAAATTGTGTAATATTTATGGCCTAGTTCAATAAATTGTCTTTTGTTAGTTTCTGTACAAATCAGTAAGATGACGTACTTTGAGCCTTGAGGGCGGAGAATTATCAAGAGCGCCATCGATGATGCTCATTTTCTTTTCAAATGGAAAAAGTGCTTGATTTGTTATCATCGGGAACCTGTTTTGGATTAATACTTAAGTAAAGGTCATTCAACTATTTTGATAGTTTAGTTTATGTGGGCAAAATTCTACAAACTATAGAATCAGGTAGATAGTTGGGTTACCAAAAGGTGGTTGGTTGTAATAGTAGGTACTCTATTTCTTTAAACAGATCTTGTTTTCGAGTCTTGTGTATAAAACAATCTTTGCTGGAAGAGTTTTATTCCTGTTATGGGACTTTAGTGAACTCAAACAAGATTGCCTCTAATAGAAGGATAACTCTAGAAAAAAAAAGAAAAAGATAGATAGTTGGATTGTGATGGAGAACGGAGCATTTTTCTTTTATGGGGATCAAGGGAGAGATTGGCTTGCTTCTATTCTTGACTGGGTAAGTTAATTTTTTTTTTTTTTTCCTTTTACTGCCTTCAATTCACTTTCTGAGAATTTACTCAGAGGCAACGTAATATGATATTCTTGCGGAGTCATTATACTACTAGTGAGTTCTGCTTCGGCCTTCACAGCTGAACATCATCCAGTCTCACTTGTTAGTTGGAATATCTTCTTGAAATTCTTAGCATTTCATTGAAGATAGATAGGGAGATAGGAAGAAAAAATGTTGCTATCTAATTGATTGAGGAAGAGTTCTTATCAGTGAGTTTCTTTTTTTTTTTCCTTATCTTTCTGTTACCTTACAAAGAATTCAAAATTCTTTATAACTCTAAACTCTGCTAATTGGTGCGATAAATTTAACGTGAAGCAGAATTTTACTAATGAATTTCAGTAAATAATTGAAACTCAATTAAGTATATCTTAAAGCTATAGATTAGCGCGAGTGCGAGACAAAGAAAATTTTATTTTCATTGCTCTTAGATTTTCTAAGCGACGGATCCAAAACGTCAAAAATGCGTATTTACTTACTACAAGCCATCATCAGCGAGTTTATACATCACCACAAATTAATAATCACCTTCTAATTAAACAAAGCAAAGGGCGGTTTAGACATGCATTTTGTTAGAAACTACTTTCAAGATTGAATTTGAAAATTATAAAAAGAAAATGACAATAAAATGCCTTAAAACACAAAATATCAGCCTCGTCCAAGTGGGTTTTGCTCCAATTAGAATTACTTTGAACTCAAGCACAACAACCCGATTTTGCTGCAGCCTGATCACCCCCTGCGTCTTGCTGGGTAATTTTGATTGTTGCTGGCTGCAATGAATAAATAACAAGACAATCAACATTAGAAATCAATTACCAGATTAGAATTGTCCACCATCGATATGTGGTATGGATGATAAAGGAGTACGTGTTTTTCTTTTTCTTAACCATCGCCTCTGGAGTGTGATTCCTAGAGGGACGAGAATGAAACGCCTTCCGGTGAAAGAGTCACCTCCAGTAATTGGCCCGGCAGTACTCGAAGTATTAGTTTCCACTTTCCAGGCCAGTTCTAGTGAATACCTGGTTCAAGATAGCAAATAAAAAATAGTTGTCCAGGGAGAGGAAATCAAATACCTCTGTTCTAGAGTCAGTATCCGCGAGCCTTTGTTTTATATCTCTTGCCATTGAGAAGAAAACTTCCTCCACATTTAGATTTGTCTTTGCACTCTGCAATAGAAGAACTTTCAGTGCATTTATAACACAATTCAAGGAGCTTACACCTTCGAAAGCATGCAGCACTTACAGTTTCAAAGAATTTAATCCCGTACTCATCGGCCAGTGCTTGACCCTTGGAGGTAGGCACAGCCTATAAAAAGAAGGAAGTGTATATTATAAAATCACAAACAGGGCAAATCTGACTCACCAAATTGAAAGAGAAAGAAGAGGGAGTCTCGCAGATGCATCAACTTATGGCCAGACACATGGATTAAGCATCCATAAATAATGCAACTCAACTATAAGTAAAATTTGCATAAAAATTATGAAGACAGTACATTACTACATTTGATTACTATAAGAGTTCCTCTAAGCGACTTGGAGACAGCTCTGCAACCCTGTTGGTCAAAAACTCAAAATTGACATTCAAGAGAACTTTAGATAACCTAGAAAGCACGAACACTTCAATTTGTAGATGTGTCGGTATGTCGCACTCCCATGACACATTGATGAAATGTGTTTGACACACATCTATACTTGTCCAAATAAAAAAAATAATGATTTTGGCTCCAACACATATTGGACACAGAAAATTGAAATTTTATTAATATATATATAGATATATATTCTGTGTTAATGTCTGTGCTTCATAAGATAAAAGTCTAGGCATTAACTCTTGGTTCTTACACCGTGACTCAAAGGAGAATGTGAGGCAGGAGGGAAGCAAAATGGGTATTAGTATCATAGACATTGCCAACATAGTTTTCCTACCCTTTTGCTTTCATCCATATCAGCTTTGTTTCCCACAAGTACTTTGTTGACATTGTCTGAAGCATGCTGTTCAATGTTCCGGATCCAGTTCCTAATATCTGAAATTAGCAGAAGTGGGTGAATAATCCATATGAAAAGTCTTACAAGAGAAGATCTTAGATATCCCAATTATAATTTGAAGCAAGAGTAGGGAATTTTACTGTTAAATGATGATTCATCTGTAACATCATAGACTAGCAATATGCCCATAGCTCCCCGGTAGTAAGCTGGAAAAACATTAGAATTTAGTAAAATGATTTGTAATGCAAGATGACAAAACAACAACAACAATCAAAGCCTTTTCTTATCAGGTGGGGTCGGCTATATGAATCAAGCGACACCAATGTGTTCTATTTTTACTCATTTCTATGGCAAGATGATAGAGTGGTAAAATACTGAATTTGATATAAAATGTCAAACTAAAAAGAAGAAAGAACTAGAGAAACATAAATAAACAGCACCCACAAGCCACAATAACACCCTTCAATTGCGAGGAAAAATATATCCGGAACATAACTCACAAATCACAATATGCCAAGGCTATAGCCTATAGGTACCTCCATTCGCTAGGGACCGATCTAATACAAGTATACAACAACATCAAGCAACGACAACATGTTTTATCTTTACTCATTTTTGTGGTTAAATTATTAATAATTAACGTCATCTAATAGTTTCTCCTATTGTTTTCTATATTCTTCCTCTACCTCTCGTTATTAGACTATCTTCCTTCCATTGGTCGACTTTTCGTACATGAGCTTCTAATACATAACCAAACCACTTATTGCACATTTCTACTAACTTTTCTATGGTAGGTGTTACCTCGACTTTATCTCTAATGCAATCTTTTCTAATCCTATTCTTCCTAGCGGAAACACTCATCCAACACAACATTTTCATATTGATCTAATATTAAACCAAATAAAAATCCACAAGAAAGATGCTGCTAAAACTCTCATCTTGTTAATCTACATAGAAGGCACTGGAAATGGTGGAAAAGTAAACAGACATAGAAAGATCAAATTCTTTTAAGCTTAAGCATTGGACACATTTTTAGGGATTCAATTTAGTTCTAATACCAGGTGTACAGAATTGTCTTTGAATTAGACTAGAGAACTGCCTGTTACAGGCACATCAGTACTGACAATGAATAAGAATCAGGAACCTTACCAGTAGTAATTGTTCGGAATCGCTCCTGACCTGCAGTATCCCATATTTGGAGCTTGATCCGTTTGCCATCAAGCTCAATGGTTCTTATTTTGAAATCAATTCTGCATCAGGAAGATAGAACTTGTGATATTAGAGAAACTTCCAAGTTCTAACAAACAATATTGGACAACTTTATTCCATTTTGCAAGAACGCACCCTATGGTTGTGATAAAACTAGTAGTGAAAGAACCATCTGAGAAACGCAGAAGAAGGCAACTCTTGCCAACACCTGCAAAAGTTAACAACAGAAGAGATTTATACTAAAATCAGATGCGTTATATCGCAGAGCATCATCGCTATCCTATTGTGATTTCCCGAACATTCTAATATTATCGTTATTCTTTGATCGCCCTAACAAATAACAATAGCCACTAACACATGGAAATGATGAAAGCATAACATTTGACATTTGTCATGTGAATAACAATTACACAGTCCAATCATTTCCATTAGAACAATCACACATAATTGAACCAGATACCCCAAAACTTTATACGATCAAAAACTTGCCAGACATTGTCAGATCAAGATCAAAACGAACATTCAATTCCAACATCCTCACACTACAACCGCATTACAACTGGAAACAACCGTTCAAATGCTCGCTCAAACTAGATCATAAAAATATGCAACACACATCATATTCTGTAAATAGTAAAACACTAGTTATATACTTTTATCACATTCATCATCTGAAACTCCAAATCACAACATTTTTTTTCTGAAAACCTTAGATGGATGAGAGAGGGGAAGGATTCCCTTACCACTATCGCCAATCAAGAGGAGCTTTATGAGGTAATCGTAATCGGCACGAGCCCTTGCCGGTGGAGTAGCCATCAAGGTCGAATCAATCAATATCAATCGATCAATCAACGAATAAAATCGACGAAGATGAAAAATCCTCTCTGCAAAAAGCGATGATTTTCATGTTAATTCGTGAAGGAAATGCGAGAGGGAGAGAATGAGGGGGAAAGTAGGAATAGCATATACCGGATCAGAAAACGGAAAGGCAGATAAGGAATAGGAGATCAGAGGGTTCTCCAAAGCTCACAACTGAAGGAACATGGGAGATTTGGAGAGAAGAGAAAGGAATGCGAATTATTTTGATTTTGTTTTTCGCAATTTTCTATTTTAATTGAAAATTTTGTAAAGTAGGAGTTGTTTACGACCTTGAACTTCTGAAGTTGCTCCGAGTCTGGTGGGCTGCTAAAGTGCGCACTGCTTGTCTCTTTTCAGTTGCGATGCGCATGCTAGCATCTCTTCCAAACTGAAATTTTCATGTTATAATAATGAGCTGAAATGTCTATTTTGGTCATTTATGTTTTACTCAAGTTTTAAATTGGTCCTTTATTTTTTAAAAGTTTTATATTGGTCCTTTATCTTTTAAAAGTTTTATATTGGTCCTTTATATTTCTCAAAAGTTTTATATTTGTCTTTTATGTTTCATTCAAGTTCCATATTGGTCATAGGGGTGAGCAATCTTGCAGATTGGTTCAGTTTAGATGATTTAGATAACCGAAACAATCCAATCGATGACTAAAAAATTCATCCAATCCAATCCGCTCATTGGACATCAACCAAACCGATCATAGTCGGTTTGGTTCGGTTCGGTTTGATCGGTTTTTTGACAAAATTTTTTAAAAAAATTTACTATTTTTTTCTCTTCAATTTAAACTCTAAAAAATAAAAATAGCTATTCCTAATCATGAAAACCAACAAACTAAAGTTATTAATGCAATATTCCAACATTACAAACTTAAAATTACAATCCAACATCATAAAATCATAAAAACCAACATCATAAAATATTTTTAAAAAATTATAATCGGTTGGTTTGGTTTGGTTCGGTTGGGATTGGACCTCATTCATCAACCAAACCAAACCAAATCGGTTGTCAAAAAATAAACCAATTCATCCGATTATGTAGTCGGTTTGGTTTGGTTTTGATCGGTTTTGCATACCCCTAATTGGTCCTTTATGTTTCATTCAAGTTCTATATTGGTCCTTTATGTTTCATTAGAGTTTCATATTGGTCCTTTCAGCATTGTTTTATTTTTTGCTTAAACGACGTCGTTTGAGTATTTTTGGTGTGTCTAATGTCACATCAGCTATTTAAAACACGTAAAAGAGATTATGTGTCCACCTCAACACGTCACGTCAGTAATTAACTTAAGAAATTGACGGACTTGAATGGAAGAACCAATTTAGAACTTCTAGAAAAGATATAGGACAAATTTAAAACTTTTGAAACATAAAGAACTAATTTAAAACTTGAGTGAAACATAGAGGACCAAAATGAACCTTTGACTTAATAATAATAATTCCTTGTTTTTTTGTAGAAATTTTATGGATTAACGTTAATTTATGTATTAGATTAATATTTATTTTAGCTGAATAACAATAAATTTAATTGTTGATCTGATTACAATTAGGACATGTTTGATTTGTTGTTTTGTCTATATAATGTAAACTATAATCCCAAACATTCTTCCTACCAAACATTCTTACTTTTTGTAATATGATAAAATTATATTTTTGTCTTTACTTTTTTACCCACTTTTATTCCATTCTCATTTTTAATATAAGGGTAAAATGGTCATTTTATCCACTTTTATTTCATTCACATCACATTACTTTCATATTAATATTCTTATTCCCTTCTGCATTCTCATTCTTATTACATCCAACATTCATATACCAAGTTTGGTATAAATGCACGAATATAAAGTACTATAAAGAAAGTACTGTAGAGAAAAGTGAGAAGAGAAATAGAGAAAAAATTAGGAGAGAGAAAAAGTATAATAAAAATGTGTTTGATATATATAAAATATGATGTACAATTTTTTGAGAATTATGAAACACCATAATTTTACTGTGCACAATTCTTACCAAACGAACCCTTAAATTTGGAGTTTGTAGTCTAATTGTGATAATTCTTGATGTGTTGAATTATTCACAAACCTGTCAAGCATCCCAACTAATCACAACCAAAAAATTTTAATAATTATCTCATAAATTACTAAAATATATAATACTTAAAAAGGCAGGATGTTTGTAATAAATCATTTATTTATTAAAAAATAATATATATATATATATATATATATATATATATATATATATATATATATATATATATATATATTATATTGAAATAATTGATTAACTTTGTTTTAAATATTTTTATTTTAATCTATTAATATTTTAAGAAGTCTAACTCACCTCAAAAGAGCCCTTAAGGGGAAAGGATTACCTTAGCTTATATATAGCTTATTAGCCCTTTAACTAAGCAATGTGGGACTTCAACACGCCCCCCTCATGCCCGATATAGGAGCGTGAAGCCACCGGGTTATCTACAGGGCAGTCCATAGTAAGGCTCATCCATCCACACATATCCAAGCCCGCTCTGATACCATCTTAAGAGGCCTAACTCACCCCAAAAGAACTCTCAAGGGGAGATGATTACCTTAGCTTATATATACAACTTATTAACCCTTTAACTAAGCAATATGAGACTTCAACATAATATTATTTATTAATATTGATTTAATAAAAAACACATAAGTTATGTCATTAGTGGGGAATAAGTGGGAGAGTTACTTTTTATTATTATGGCTAGATGTCTTGCTCTTTCAAATTCTACATTCTCTCCTCTCAAGCTATGGTAAGTTTCTTGATATTCTGTCCGCCTTGCTCTCTTTTCCAAGTTCTTTGATGATGTGAGTTGTTTGGTCATTGCATTCCTACAACACATTATTTATCATTGCATATGGACTTCCAAGTTAGTATATTTTAATCTATGTTCAAGTTCTTATTTGTTTGAATTTTTCAATTTTCGGTTAGGAAAATTATTTGATTATTAGATCCCTAATTATCTAGTAATTGATATCAGAATCTGGTTGTACTCATCTAAATTGTTTGCTGGAACATAGATTTACATTATTTTAGACCAAATTGTGAAATATAAAATTTTTTGTGTGAACCCTGAAATTTTCAAACAATGAATTTCTTATGATATAGGATTTATGTCAAAATATAACAATAGGGTTGTGTTTAGAATACTTTTTTTATTATTATGGTATAAATTTGTTTGGTAAAAAAACCTCTGAAATTGAAATCTTCCATGAAAGCCGCCTTCAAGACAAACCCCAATTTTTGAATTGAACTTTTTTCATTAGAATGAGTTTTGTGTAATGTCCGCTAAATTCTAGAATTTAATTAAATTAATTATAGTGATGATTGTTACTATTATTTAATTTAAATGTTTGTGTATGACATTGATTGGTGCATTAGTTTTTCATATAGTTGCACTAAATTAAAAATGAGGATTTAATTGATAGGAAAGACGGAAGTTGAGGACTAAAGCGAAAAGCAAAATTATAAGTTAGGGAATGAGTTAAAATTCATGACAAAGAAGAAAACTGGAGACTCTAGTAAAAAGGAAATTTTCAAGGTGGGATGAGAAAATAAATTGGCAAGGGAGATAGAAATTAATACTTTAATAAAAAGAGAATTTTTGAAAAGTCTTGTCACTATACACCTTCACGCCACACACACATTTGAGAATTTGAGAAGGAGAAAACCCTTCAGGTGATTGGATTCTGCGATTCAGGACCGGAGGAACACTTCAGGAGTTCTCCGAAGCTTCATTTACGCACACAAACTCTCATTCAATGTAAGCAAGCAATCTAATCCCCCAATTTTTCTTGCACTATTCTTCGTCTATATTAATATGGGTTTGCAGATTTTTGGTGTCACAAAAACAAAGTGTGACACCAAAAAAATAACTTCTCAACTTCATAAGTGTTCCCAATAAATAACCAACTTTCCAGTAAATAACTAAAAAATTCTTTCCCTTATAGATTTTTTGTGTCACAAAAAAATATGACACCAAAAAAATAAGTTCCCAAGTGTAACTTTCCAATATATATATAGTAATAACAATTTTATAATAAATTTTAAAAATTTTAAAATAAATATCATGCACATATGTGCATGTGCAACCTCTAGTATTTATTATGTTCTTATTGTTCATGATGCTTTTCTTAAGTTTAATGTTGATGGAGGCCGTAAAACTCACATTCTTTACTTTCTAAACTTCCACTAGATATTTTTAACCGATTAGATGTAGTTATCTTTGCTTATTCATGGATTGGATATGTATTAACCCAGGATATTATTGGCTCTAGAGAATTTATTGAGTATAAATTAAGTAGCATGAGTAAATGTTTTTAAGGTTTAAATTATTTTAGGAGCTATTGTTATTCTTATAAAAATTTGTGGAGGACTACTTTTATATATCCAAAATAATTTAATATGTACTTTTTTGGCTAATTTATTAATATATAATTTTAAAATAAAATACATAACATTTTATTTCCCTACATACTATAAATTTTAAAAAAAAAATTATTATTACTTTAATATGATTGTGGAGCCCTCATGATGAAGGTCCCTTTAAAATTTTTTTGTTAGGGCCCCACATCATATATATATATATATATATATATTATTTTAAATTAATATATATATAATTTAAATTAAAATTGTATTTTATTATTTTACATATAATATAAATTTTAAGTATTTTATTTTTTATATATTAAATATAATTTGTGTACCTATTATTTTTTGTTTAGACAATTTATTATTAAAAATAAGGACCAAGGTGGGTCATAACTTTGGGGGGCTTGTCTTTAGGTGATGATTTGAGTGACTATGTACCCTTGTATAACATAAAAAACTTGACCTAAATTGTTTAACCCACTAATTTGGAAAGGGTTTGAAAAGAATGATATTAAAATGATTTCCAAACCATCTTAAAATACTCCACATCATTAATTTATTAAACTTTTAATTAAGGATATAAATCAATGTCTTAAAAATCAGACCGATCATTGAACCAAATAACCTTCCGGGTCACGGGCTAACCGGTTGAATCGGTGGTCGAATTGGTTGACATTATAAATAAAAAAACAATAAGCTCAAATAATATTAATTAAAATATTTATGTCATTTACACACTATATTAGTTATTTCATAATTATACAAGATTTAAAATTGTAAAACATACGATGTATATAGTCAAGTTTGGCCCAAAATATCAAGCCCAACCTTTAAAAAAGTTTTTTAAAAAAGGGGACCAACCATCAAAATCCGGTTCGGTACCGGTTAAATTATCGGGTCACTGGTTTTGAACGGTCCAACTAAAAAACGGGTTTATAACTAAATTCGGACCGATTGTATATATTTGTATTGGGATATCTTATAGCAAATATATTAGAAACTTTATCTAAGTATAGTCCTAAGGTCACTGATGAAGATTTCTTTTTCAATTAATTAGAAAATCTAAAAAATCATTCATTATACAAGGGTACGTAGCTATCTAGGTCATTACTGAAGGACAAGTCCTTTAAAGTTACAACCCACCGCAGTTCTTATTTTCAATGATAAATTGTCTGAACAAAAAATGACAATTATACAAATTATATTTAATAAATATAAAATAAAATACTTAAAATTTATATATTAAATATTTTTATTTATTAAATTAATAAAAATTTATATTATATATAAAATAAAATAAAATTTTAATTTTAATTATATATATTATTTAATTTATATATATAATTAATATATATATCAATATATATATGGCTTTGGAGTTTTTGGTGTCACAAAAGCAAAGTTGTGACACCAAAAAAATAACTACTCTAACATACATGCATTATGGATAGTTACTAAAAAAATGAAGAAGTGCATAACTTCTCATTACTTCATTTAAAATTATAACAATTTTATTTAAAAATTAAAAAAATATCAAATATTATAATTTAATATTATTTTGAAATATCATTATTATTTTATATAAAATTCTTAAAAAACAAAGAATAAATTGCATGCACGTACGTACATGCGAAGCCTCTAGTATATATGATGGACGTCCATCATATATATAAATATATGATGAGGGGGCGAAGGCCCTAACAACAAAATTTTAAAGGGTCCTTCGTCATGCAAGAGGGCGAAGGTCCCACAATCATATTAAAATAATAATAAAAAAATTTTTTGTTTGAATTTGTAGTATGTAGGGAAATAAAATTTTATGTATTTTATTTTAATAAATATTTTATTTTAAAATTATATGTTTAATTAATTAGCCTACTTTTCTTCTAATTTTCTTTTCTTTTTTTTCACACTTTTTCTTTTTTATTTGTCTTTCTCATTTTTTTCTTTCTTTCTTTTATTCTCTTTTTCCAGATTCTAAACCCTAAACCCTAAACTGCAACATCTTCTCACCAGTCAACAATTGGCAGATTTCTTCACGAAATCTCTTGCATATTCGCAGTTTGATATTTTTAGGTCCAAGTTGGGTATGCGTTCTTCACGCATTACCAACTTGAAGGGGGTGAAGACTTAGATGGTTTTATATGTATTTTATTCATTCTGTATTTTATAAGTTTTTGTAATAGGATAGTTTTTGTATAGGTTAGTTTGCTTTGTTATTGTATTTGTTTTAGCTCATTAATGAAGCACATGGGTATCACGTGCTTTATGCTTCAAGAAGTTAGGATTAGACTTCCATTTTTAGCTTTTGTTAGGCAGCTCAGCTTTATCGCTTTGTTTACTTTTTTGTATATTAGGACCTTGCGTGATGAATGAGAAGTCAGAAAGCATTACTCAATTTTTTGATCCATGTTTTCTGATGGTATCAGAGCAAAAAAGAAAGAATCAAGATCTGAATTTAATCTTGGTTCAAGAAGATCCTTGGAGACAAAACTTTTTAAGAAGACCGATTATTGATTGAAGCAGATTTCAACCGAAAGAACAGACATGGAAACTCCATCGACAGTAACACCAGCTGAGAACGAGAGGAACAATCAATCATCACTGTAGTCATCTTGCCATCACTTCCTGTGTCGGCCATCTCTGCTTATGACTTTTGAGAGTCAGTTCAGTTCAAATCATTAGGTTGAGGAGAGAAATCTCGTATGATCTCGTCTTCAACCTTCGCAAGAATCACCTCGTGATTCTCCTAGATCGTTGCAACTAGGAGAAGCTGCTTCAATCCATAAGATCAATGAAAGAAATACTTCTTCCTCGATCTCCACCTGAATCAATTGTCGTTTGCTCTCTTCGATTTTCTTCCTTCAAGAGCGTAAGTTTCAGATCTCAATTTTTCCCTTGGATCGTTACTCCCTCTGATACCATGAGAAAGTACGCACAATTTGTATAATGCACTGAATTACTTTATTAATCTACAGGCAACCTAAATAAGCCAAAAATGAGATACATCAGAGAAAGAAATACAACGTAAACAAAAGCTAGAGCCCAGTAGGTGACAAACACATGTCAACAAAAACAGAAGAAAAGGATTAGCAAAATTACAACTCTAACCCCTAATACAAACTAAAACTACTTAGTAACTAAATTAGTTAGTATCTAACCTACCTAACTATATATTTCACAACTCTTTCTCCTATAAGATTAGTCATGTAAAATTATCAAAAAAAAAAAAGATTGTCATGTAAAAAGTGATTTTTTATTTTCTTTCTACTGTGATTGATTATTTAAATACTTTTTACCATATATCTTATCTATATTAAAAAATCTTATAACAAAGATATAAAAAATCTTACTTAAATTTAGAGCTGGTTTATGCATGCTTATTTTTATAGAAGAAGAACTTATTTTTTTAATAATCACTTATTTTAAAAAAGTGTGTTGTTTGTGCATGCTTATTTCATAAAATAAGTTATTATTAGTTGTAGCAAAATACACTTTTTAGCTTTAAGCAGAAGTTAGAAATTAGAATTTCTTTTTCGAGCTAGTAGCGGAAGCTAAAATTTAAATAATTTAGGACAAAATACCCTTAATAAAATTTAATATTTCTCATTTTATCCTTTATTATTTTAAACATAACTGCACTTTACAATTAGTTCAAGTTCTTCAACATTGCTCCTCCTCTTCCTTCATCTTTTTCCTTTACCGTCTAACTTCATCTTGTGATGTTCTTTGTATTTTTTTAATAAAAAGTTATACAAAATAATAATTTTTTATGATTATTTTTTATTTAAATAACATTAATAGATATCTATATAATATGTAAAAAGAAGAGGCGTTGAACCTAATGCTGCCACATCATACTATTTCAAAATCCTATGTGGCGTCTAGGTGGCGCCAACTAAGCTCCACCATGAAAAAAACACAGCAAATCAATTAAATCTTCTTAAATCTTGCTATAACAACATATTAATAAAATAATTATTTATTCAATCCTATAATTATATTTGGAATATCAATCCTATAATTATTTATTCAATCCTATAAAATAATTGTTTTTTTCGGTGGCAATTCATTCATCCAATGAAGACGAATTGAATAATGAATTAATGTTGATTTATTGTATTTGATTCTATCATATCCGGTTTTTTTCCAATAATAATGTGATGATGAAATTGATTTATTGGCAGCCTCTTTAATATACATTTTTCATTATTATTTACAATATGTAATGAATGGTGCAGTATTAGACCCATGGCTGTAAAGAATGCTTACTATACAAAATGTCAACTAATTCCTCAATTGGAAATCCCATAAATATGCTATTTAATGAATTTATATGTAATCAATATGCTATTTAATGGATGGAAAATGCATAACCAGAGTCAACGTTGCATTAGTGCAAAAACAAATGGATCATGGCTCATCATGAGACTTCTCGAGCGGCTACACCGTTCGAGCTCCTATATCCTTAATTGATTCAATTTGATCACGTAATAAATGCATTTCATGGTCAAATTCCTATACCTTTACTCAAATCACCATATCTCTCAATCTATGCGTGTAAGGTAGAATAATTTTTTTGTGCTTATAGATGAAAATTTGATAAAAATAAAATTTACATTAATAAAATACTAATTTATTTTAAAAGTTTTACGGGTCTGAATTTGGGTATGGAGATTCGTCTATTTGTAGGACTTGGAGATAATTTCAAATATTAATTTGACTGATAATTGTTAAAAGTATTAAATATAATTTTTAAATTAAAAAATATAAGATTAGCTTAAATTTTAAAATATGGACTTTTTGATACGTTAATTTTTTTTGCTTAGTTTTTTTGAAAATTTATTTATTTAATTAATTATTGTTATTTATTAACATGCTTTGAATCTATTAAATAGTTATAAATGATTTATTAATTAATTTTATATATAATTTATTTACGGTTTAAAACTTTTTGTGTTTTGGGAAGAAAAATTATATTTAATGCATTTTTGAATTCTCTCGTAATCTCATTCATGATTCCCCTCATAATATCAAATCAAATAAGTATTCTCTTGCATTTTATTAATATCAAATTTTAAATCAAATTAAAATTCCACTCTCTCTTAATATTAATTCAAAAATTCACACACACAATCTCTTTGTGTTGGTTTGGTAGTTCCGACATCTCGCTTTCCCTTCATCATTAATTGGATCAAACTAGCTATTTTTTGTCAAGCTAGAGCCTTCTTCCCTCACTATCACTCTACTGTTATTGCATCCTCATGATTCTAATGAAGGTTCATTTTCATCTCTCTCTTTTCATATAATTGGTTTTGATTCTAATTGGGTTTCATTTCTTACGTTCATCTTTTGAAGTGATCGTTGGTGATTGAATGGGAAGTAGCGCAACTCCAGGTGACATGTGTGATTGTTCAATTTTTCCACCAAATTATATTACATATGGTGATTAATTTCTGATCAGAACAATCATAACCTAATTTGTTTTTCTATTTTCTTTCATTATTTCTTTTATATGAATTTCTCAAACATAATGTTTATCTTTTGTATAAATTTGAAGCCAAAAGCATTTGATAATCAAGGCTATGTACGGTTTTCACAATAATTATATTTTCACTTTTGATGCAAAATGGAAATCTTTAGTTCGTAAAAATATTATGTTACAATTCTAATCTTCATTTTCTTAAGGCATATTACTTATTCACATTGTGTTGGAATATTTTGGTCAAAATCTCAAATTGGTCCTCTATGTTTCACCCAAGTTCCATATTGGTCCTTTATGTTTCAAAAAGTTTAAATTGGTCCTTTATGTTTGCAAGAAGTTCCAAATTGGTCCTTCCGTCCAATTCCATCTAGTTTTGCCGTTAAGTGATGACGTGTCCGGCTGATGTGTCGCCCCCTCTCTCCTACGTGTACTGTTTGGCTGATGTGTCCTAAGTTACCTTAAAATCAGGGACTCAAATGAAACAAAATAACTTTTGACAAATCAAAAATATAATTTTCTCACTTTTCCATCTTCTTCTACTTCATCGCTGCCAACCTCCATGGAAGAGAAAGAAGAACTTTCTGAAAGTAAAACCCTAACTCATGAACAACCTATAAATCTGAAACACACAACAGCTCATTTATGACGGAATTCATGGTACTCCTATCGATTTGGTTTTGAATTCGGAACTTCAGTTGAGATCGCTTCCCCTAATTTGGTGAATGATTAGGTTGTTTTAGTTTCTCTTTACCTGCGCCAATGTAAATAGGAGGTTCCAATAGTGAATTTGGCTTCCGAATCTTCTATGACTTTCTCTTGTTTAGACGATTAGAATTTAGAAGGGTCCTCTCTGAGGTGAACGAAGCTGCTTCTAGGGTCCATGGCTGAAGGGGTATGAAAAGTGAGAAAATTGCATTTTTATCTTATGAAAATTTATTTTGTTTCATTTTACTCCCTGATTTTAGTTTAACTAAGGCCACATCAGCTAAGTAGTACACATAGGAGAGAGAGTGTGACACCTCAGCACGCCACGTCAGCACTTAACAGAAAAAATAGACGGAATTGGACGGAAGGACCAATTTAGAACTTCTTGCAAACATAAAGGACCAATTTAGACTTTTGAAACATAAAGGACCAATATGAAACTTCGTGCAAACATAAAGGACCAATTTGGGGTTTTGACCGAATATTTTTAAATTGAAGAGATGTATTAATTGAAGAGTCATGTATTTATGTTTATTTGAAGAGTTGTATCATAAATTAATTAATTATTATGTTTATTTATTTGAAGAGTTGTATCATTAATTAATTAATTTATTTATTTATTTATATGAAAAGACAAGACTCTTCATTTAAATGAATAGTTGTGACTTTTCAAAGGCATCACTTCATGGTCTATATAAACCCCTCATCATTCCATAACACAACATATCAAATTCATTGCCTTTGTCTTTGAGTGCACACAAAGATTAAGACAAACTATCACTTTGTAAATACTATTGTTGTCTTGGCTTGCGTATTGGAAGTACTATCCATACTCAAGGGTCTTCATTGTATCCTAAAGGAAATTTGCCGATCTACCCAACTAGCACTCTAAATAAAATAGGAATAGGTGGGGGCAAATTAAGCCTAAAGGAAAGTGCTGTCCACGCCTTGAAGACATTGTGCATCACTTTCTTTTCTTCTTCTTCTTCTTAATTTCTTCTTATTATATTCTTCAAAGAGTCAATCCCTCCAACACATTGTGCGTTGAATTCACTAATAATCAATGATCGGGATGATTTTTTTCCTTTGATAAAATCAAGTTGAAATTTGAAAAAATAAATATTTTAATCTTTTTATATTCACAAATTAACTTTGTAGTTGTGAATGACAATGTGACTACTCCATTTAAAGTAAATCATCATATGTCAACAAGATTAGTGCACGTTGTATGTCTTTTCCATATATGGCTATTATTTTTTGATAGTGAGACTCAAAACAATTATAGACAGAGTTCTTCAAAAGCATCCGAAGTTGGAGTCGATTCAATTGATGATTTGTATTGGGGTTGTGCAATGTAGATGGTATTCTTTGTTTGATTTTCTTAATTATATCTCCATTATTTTTAGCTTCTCTATGTTCTCACGATTAAGACTTTTAATTTTAATAAACACTAATAAATTGTTAAATGTGGGTAGTTATTATATTATACCTCAAATTAAGTAAATAATTTTAGAGTTCATTATGATTATAAGATCATAAGAAATAAATGTTGGTAGTTATATTTTGACATTCTAAAAATTTTACTATTTAACTTTGCTAAATTTTAATATTTTAATATATAATATGAAATACATTTCTAATTTATTGTGTAAATAAAGGTATGTTTTTTATAATATAATATTTTAAAATATAAAATTGTTTAGCTATTTTTCATAAATATTAAAGTAATAATTCAACAACCATATTGAAGGAATTGCACGGAAACGAATAAAACACAATGAATAGTTTGAGAATTTTTAACTCTCAACTCGAATCTTCCCACCATATTTGTTTTTTAATAAAAAATATATTGTGTTGAATGATATTAAAGTTAATTTTTATTCCTTAATTAGTTATTTGCTGAGATGGCTTTTTCTTTTGGTTAAGTTTATAAATAAAACACAATGAATACTTATGTAATCATTAATGTGTTCTTGAGATTTTTTTATTGTATTAAATTAAATTAGAACTGTAATTATTATTTTTTATTTAGATTTTTTTGTTTAAAATATATTATAATCAATTAATAAGAACAATTATCTAATATAATTTTGTATTGTATACAATGTTTGGCTTAAAAGCCACAAGATGACTAATACAAATATTAAAATTAAAAAAAAAAAAGAAAATAAAGTGGGTTGAGTTGGTTCGGATTTGAAATTCTATTCTCCCTCAACTCGAGTCAATCTCACCCGCCATTGGATTGGTTGCACTCATCATCTTAATTCGATCCAATCCAACGCGTGTGCACCCTTATTGATTCGTTTGGGTTCTCACAAATTTCTAATTTTTTTTATTATAATCATTAGTCGTATATCCATGTTTTTTTTAGCCTGAATATGTTTACGTTTTTTATTATAAATAATTTTAAACATATTCCGTGTATCGCACGGGTCGATCACTTATCAAAACATTTTAACTTCAAATCTTCGATTAATATGTAGGTGGGTCTACTATTGCAGAGAATCTAAATTGCTTATACAATGTCATAGATATTTATTCAGATTTTAAGGGCATGCATCAAGAAAATAGTTGCATACTTTTAATATTTATAAAGAAATAGACGTTTGTTGCTTTGATACTTTCCAAGATAATTTGAATCATTCTAATTTAGTAATAATTATTCTCTTAAATAAATCCCGTGCACGGGTCGCAACCTAGTTAATTAATAAAATACTAATCATAGATAATAAAATTGCATTAATTATTTAATTAACATTTTAATATATTAATAAACAACTTAACATTTTATTTTTATTTATTTAATAATAATAAACAAATTAAGTATTGATATCCATTTATCAATTTAATAGCATTAATAACATTATAATATATACATGTCCTTCTTGGTAATTTTACAGTTATAAGCACTTATTTATAGAATTTTACCAAACAAATAATTTTTCAGCTACTGAGAAAAGCACTTCTTAACTCAATTTGCTAAACACAAATTGTTACTTTTTCACAATACTTTTAAAGAAACTCCATTTATTAAAAAAAGTCATTTAAAAATCAATAATTTTTATAAGTATGCACAAACGGACCTTTAGTCCAAAGAGATATGGGGACCAGATTAACATTTGGCTTAATTTGGTGCAATGGCACTAAAACGCAAATTATTAAACAGTTGCGAAAATATTACTCGGAAAGTACAATCATTTCATATATAATTTTTGGGTTTATCCAGCACTTATTAAGTTTTTTTTGATTGGTTGAAAATGAATATATTTTTTTAAATTCGGTGAAACATCAACCAACCCAATTTTTTTATATCTTCTCATAAATTGAAAAGAATTATTAAAGAGTATTCTTAAGAGACTAGTTAATAAAACTTATAATTTTTTGGCCCTAATTATTTCATATATATGTATATATATTTGGCCTTAAACATTTCATATATTTGTTGGTGAGTCCTAAGTGAATCAATTTTGGCCGTTCATCTACGTGTACAAACCAGCGCTATCAACGGACAAGGTGACAGCCGAATTCTTCGATCCGCACCCACGACACGTCATCAACGAGTCACTACCGTTGATCAGCACATTCGCTTTAAGAAATCGGACGGAGGGAAACAAGATCCAAGTCACCCATCCGCACGAAACCCAAACAACCAATAAGAACGCAGCAATACTTTTATATATTAACCACTCCAAGTTCCACCCCAAGAAACACATTACGCCATTCCAATCTGCAATAGCAATCTTCTTCTTCTCAGATTTCTCAAACCCTAGCTTTCTTCACAGAACCTAATGGCACCCAAGGCCGAGAAGAAGCCCGCGGAGAAGAAACCGGCGGAGGAGAAGAAGTCCACGGTGGCCGAGAAGGCACCGCCGGCGGAGAAGAAGCCGAAGGCCGGGAAGAAGCTCCCGAAGGAAGGCGCAGCGGCGTCCGGCGACAAGAAGAAGAAGAGAAGCAAGAAGAGCGTCGAGACCTACAAGATCTACATCTTCAAGGTCCTCAAGCAAGTCCATCCTGACATTGGAATCTCCAGCAAGGCCATGGGGATCATGAACAGCTTCATCAACGACATCTTCGAGAAGCTCGCTCAGGAGGCGTCTCGGCTCGCTCGCTACAACAAGAAGCCGACGATCACTTCCAGGGAGATCCAAACCGCCGTGAGACTCGTGCTGCCCGGAGAATTGGCCAAGCACGCCGTTTCGGAAGGGACGAAGGCGGTGACCAAATTCACTAGCTCTTGAAGGATCGGAGAAATTGATTTGGGGGAAATTCGTAACCCTAGATTGGGATTTGTAAGCGTAGGTGGGTTTTGGATGTATACAGAATTTCTGTGTATTGTAGGATTTGTGGTATAGAGCCGTATATGGTTTAGTGTTTCTGTGGTATGGTTATCGTATATGGGTTACTTTTCTCTTGTTTCTTAATGTTGAAAGCGTTTATCTGACTAAAGCTCGTGACTTGACTGTTTTATTTTTATTTTTTATAATTTCTTTTGTCGTTTAGCCACTTTTCCCAAGTTCATTTCCGAGGGGTTTGGGATTTGACTCTTCTCCACTGACATGAAATTCTTCATTTTTATAGTTTCGTGACTTCTAACTCGTACACTTTTTTATAAAAAAGGAAAAACCAAAATTATTGCTTTATTTTTTATATTAAAATAATAAAAAATTAAAATTATGTCAAATCAATCTATAATAGATATTTTATACAAGAAATCTCTAACAACTTTTTCCTTTCTTTTCCTTCCATTATTGTCAATCGAACGGACCTTAAGATTAATATTAGGTTGATGCAAAAAATGGAACAAAGATATTAAGTAATGTAAAATAAAAAATAAAAAATAAAAAATAAATTTGACATGTACGTAAAGTTTATAAAATAAAATATTAAAAAGATTAACATACTTTTAGTTTATAATATAGTGTTTTTTTAGACAGAAATTAAAAAGAAAGTATTAAGAGAGATATTTTGGATATTTTATTTTATTACATTTTACTCCTTTCAACTATGCCTATATAATACATTACCCCCTTTAACTTTAGTTTGTAACAAATGACCCCTCTAAACTTAAGAAAAAGTTGAAACTGTTAAATTTGAAGTTAAATTTAACAGATTACGGGCATTGCACATATTTATTATTATAATTTTTTTCCCTTATACAGATAAGCGCTCTGAAACCTCGAGAACAAAGCAAAAAGGAATAAAATTGATTAGATATGAACGATCAAAAAGATCTAAGATCCAATCAAATATGGTTGGATTGTCATTCACTGTTTCTTCTTCTCTAGTTGTTTGTTATTTCTTGCTATGTTCCTCTCCATCAAGTGCTACTCTTTGTATTCTCTTGGCAAAAATATCATCATCATCTGGGCCTTCTAACCCCTCAAGCATCCAAGGCTTTATAGTTAAAATTGGCTCCACATCATTATCACTATTGTTTCCCTCATTTTCATTTTCATATCCCCCATTCATCCTTTTTGTTTTGTTCTTGAGGTTGCAGAGCGCTTATCCGTATAAGGCGCAGAAAAAAATTATAATAATAAACATCTGCAATGCACATAATCTTAATCTGTTAAATTTAACAGTTTCAACTTTTTCTTAAGTTTAGGGGGGGTCATTTGTTACAAACTAAAGTTGAGGGGGGTAATGTGTTATATAGGCATAGTTGAGGGGGATAAAATGTACTTTCCCCTAAAAAAATGAATAGATAAACAATAAAATATATATAATAATTGAAATTTTTGGAATCTTTCCTCATTTATGAACTTGTTCATTACAAATAGCATTTTCATGGAATTTAAAAAGTAGTGGTCCTACTTACTTTTTATTTTTTCATTTCTATCAAATTTTTTTTAAAAATATAAAATATCTATTATACTCATTTTATTTGATATGATTTGACACAATTATAATTTTCTTTTTTTATTATTTTAATATAAGGGATAAAATGATCATTTTAATACATTCTCATTTCATTTCTATTACCAAATATTTACTATTAAACACATTAAATATATTCCGTTTCCATTTCTATTTTCATTTTTATTTCTACCTAATAAACTTATATATCTACCAAACACAGCTTAATTGTGTTTTTTTTTAAGTAAATGGAAGTTAGAGATTGGGCCGTTGAGATTGGATGTCTTTATTTGTGTTCGTTGCCAAACATTATAAAACAGTCAATGAGAGACCAAAAGGCTGCCATGCAGTATAAAAAACCAACTAAAGGAAAGCTATTCCATTTGAGATTGGATCCGGTGCAATTTCCTTCCGTGCAATTTCAATGCAATTCCTTTAAAATGCACATTTTTACTTCATCTTTGAAGTACTAATATGGGCTCATACTAATAATAATCTACCATGAATAGATTAGAGACCAAATTATTATCAATATTGGCAAATATCATCACCTTAAATGAATTAGGAACCAAATTGTTATTGATATTGAAAAATAGTCTCATAAGGCTATTTAGTGATGATATTTGTCAAAATTGATAATAATTCCGTCCCTAATCCATTCATAGTGGGTTATTGTTAGAATAAATCCGTATTAGTGCTTGAAAAATAAAGTAAAAATATACATTTTGAAGGAATTGCACCGGAATTGCACGGAAGGAAATTGCGCTGTATCCAATTTCCTTCCTTTTACTATCTCCATCTATATTTTTTTGGTTTAGTTTACTAGATTGGATTTTATTAATAACAAAATATTTGACTTTTATAAAAAAAATGGAGTAAGGGAATTTAATTGGCTTTTCACTTGTTTTTTCTTATATTTTTGGAATAAATTTTAAAATAGTTCAATAGTGTTGTTTCCTTCATGTTTTTTTGATAATTTCCGTCAATTTTTTTTGGCTGAATGTTTTCCCTCAATTTTAAAAATGTTTTTTATCATGTTTAAATTTTAGTGTATCAACAAAATTACAGACACGGAGTATTTTAGTTATATAATTATATATTTAGAAGATTAAATTGAAGAAATTTGTTTTTTAACATGTAAATTATATAACAAAAATGGTGATATTTCAAATCATTAATTTATTATATTTAATTATTTCAATCTCAGGGCCTAACTCTGCTCCTTAAAAATTTATAGGATTGAATTTGAGAAAATTTTCTTCTAATTAAAAAAAGTTCGATCTAGTTGTAAATTAAATATGGCCAAATTAGGGATTTACACGTTAAAAACATTTATCAAATCTTTAAAAGAGAAATAGAATTCGAATGGGTGGAAATAGAATGAAATTGAATTTTTAAGTATGTTTAGTATGTAAGAAATAGAATGAAAATTTTGTTAAAAGACCAAATTGCTCTTCAAATATTTTTAATAAACATTTTCGTGGCCATTTCTCTTTTAATGCATGTGAGGGACAATCAAATATTTTCACCTTAAATTTCAATTCTAAGAATTGAGGAACTTGATAGCAAAAAGATAAGAAACTTGACATAAATTTTTACCATCAAAGAATTGCTATTCCATATCGATTTTACTCATACTAAACATAAGTTTTTTTTTTAAATGTGCAATTCCAATTCTAAGTATAGATTAGCTACCAAAAACTAAGTTAAAAAAATTGGCAAAATCATTATTTTGATCTTCTATATTTGATCAAAGTTTAGTTTTGGTCCTTGTGTTTCAAAATGTTATTATATTAAATGGACATATAAGAGAGAAACTCGAGCCACATAAGCGATCTACGTTAGCATTTAACGGAGAAAGCTGACTATATTAAGCAAAAGATAAAATTCAAAATATAGAAAACTTAGGGTAAAGTACCCTTGCCGCCCCCAAACTTTGCTGCAATTTTCATACCTGTCCCCAAACATTTTTTTTGTTCATGCCTACCCTCAAGCTTTCAATTTTGTTCATGCCTACCCTTTTTGCTAACACCGTTAACTTGTTTGACGGAATTTGCTGATACGAACGATGAATGTATATTTCTTTTGCCACGTTATTGTCCACCTCACATTTAACTTTTTACTTTTATTAAAAAAAATAATTTAATTCAAATAAAAAACAATTTAGGATGAAAGTTTGGTTTTTTTTATTTGGATTAGGTTATTTTTTTTAATAAAAGTAAAAAGTCAAATGGGAGATGGAAAATGAGGTGGATAGTGAGGTGACAAAACAAATGCACATTCATCGTCCACGTTAGCAAATTCCGTCAAGCAAGTTAACAGTGTTAGCAAAAAGGACAGGTCTGAACGAAATTGAAAGTTTAAAAATAGGGTAAAGTACCCTTGCCGCCCTCAAACTTTGCTGCAATGTTCATTCCTGCCCCCAAACTTTTTTTTGGTTCATGCCTACCCCCAAACTTTCAATTTTGTTCATGCCTGCCCTTTTTGCTAACACCGTTAACTTGCTTGACGGAATTTGTTGACGTGGACTATGAATGTGTATCTCTTTTGCCACCTCACTTTACATCTCATATTTAACTTTTTACTTTTATTTTAAAAAAATTAACCTAATCCAAATTTTTTTTAAAAAAATCAAACTTTTATCCTAAAATATTTTTGGTCAAAGGTTCATTTTGGTCCTCTATGTTTCACTCAAGTTTCAAATTAGTCCTTTATGTTTCAGAAGTTTTAAATTAGTCCTTTATGTTTCCCAGAAGTTCTAAATTGGTCCTTCCGTCCAAATCCGTCAATTTCTTAAGTTAACTCCTGACGTGGCATGCCGAGGTGGACACATAATCTCTCCTACGTGTATCAAATAGCTGACGTGGCCTTAGATAAACCAAAAACACCCAAACGACGTCGTTTAAGTAAAAAATAAAATCATGCTGAGAGGACCAATATGAAACTCTAATGAAACATACAGGACTAATATAAAACTTTAATGAAATATAAAGGACCAATATAGAACTTCAATGAAAAATAAAGGACCAATATAGAACTTGAATGAAACATAAAGGACCAATATAGAACTTGAATGAAACATGAAGGACAAATATAAAACTTTTGGAAAACATAAAGGACTAATATAAAACTTTTGAAACATAAAGGACCAATTTAAAACTTGGGTGAAACATAGAGGACCAAAATGGGTATTTGACCAATATTTTTTTATTTAGATTAGGTTAATCATTTTAATAAAAGTAAAAAAGTTAAAGGTGAGATGGACAATGACGTGGTAAAAAAAATACACATTCATCATTTACCTGTAAGTTAACGGTGTTAGCAAAAAGACACGCATGAACAAAACTGAAAGTTTGGGAGTAGACATAAATCAGAAAAAAGTTTGGAGGCAAAAATGAATATTACAATAAAATTTGGAGACAGCAAGAGCACTTTGGCTTTAAAAATAAGCATAAACCAAAAAAAAAATTAAAAAAAAAAAAACATTAAAACAAAGTTTATGGACAGTACTTTACCCAAAAACTTATAATCACATCTTGAAAAACTAAAACTGACTTCAGTGAAACCAGGACCAAAATAAAACCGGAGCCGGCGGACATTTGGGTTCTTCAATTTTGTGCAACAAGACAGTTCGAGATGGCACAAAGAATCGGCACGAGACTCTTCATCAGCAGTTCGTTCTCTCTTCCCTCTTTCTCGGCTAAACTTGAATTAATCTGAATTTTCCCAAAACCCTAATTTTTGAATGCTTTGTTTGCTAGGATTATCATTTTACACATCAGAGCGCCACCTCAGAGATCTGTTTTCTCCGTATGGAATGGTTAAAGAAGGTTCTGTTCGCTCGGTTTTTTTTGTTATCTCTTACTGAATAATTTTCTTTCCCTCATTTTGCTGCTAACTTTCTCTGTTTTTCGCCTGCTCAATGCTGAATTTGCAGCTTTTCTTGTGAAGGACCCAAAAACTCTAAGGCCAAAAGGGTTTGGATTTGTCTCATTTGACTCAGAAATTGAAGCGGAGAAGGCTAGGAAAGCCATGAATGGCAGGGTAAAACTCTATGATAAGCTTTAATATGTTATGACAAGTGGAATTTGTTTTCATAATCTTGGTTGAAGGGGAATTTGTTTATTGGTATGATTGGTTTTAACTTCACAAGTGATATAATGGTTTTGCACAGACGACGTTAAAAACTTGATTTGGTGGTTGAAGATAATAAAGTAATGTCGTTCATATAGGTTTAAAATCAATCAGCTTTATTGTTTAACTTCTCAGAGTTGAACTTGAGTCTGTATGATTCTAGTAAGAAGTGTGCCCTTCTCAGGTTTTGGAAAAGGAAAAAACTTAAGTGCAGTTTTTACATGTTTGCCAATTGGCATAAGGTTCTCAAATTAGAGACGGACAAATGTATGGTTTATACGACTCATCTCTCCCATGATTGTTTCCTCTTAAAACAAAAGGAAGGAAAGTGCGTGAAAACAAAAGATGGTAGAGAACAAACATATTGTTTTAATTCTGCTATACTAAGCAGATGGTGGCCTTCCAAATCTTAATGAAAACATTGATAATATTCTCATTGGATCATAAGCTTACAACTACAACAACAACAATCAAAGCCTTTTTCCACTAGGTGGGGTCAGCTATATAGATCAAACGACGCCAATGTTTTATGTCTTTACTCATTTCTAATAGGTTATTAATAGCTAAATCTATCCTGATAGTTTTTCCTATTGTTTTCTTTGGCCTTCATCTACTTCTAGTTATGGGGCTATATTCCATCTGGTTAACTCTACATGTAGGAGTTTTAACGGCCTTCTTTGTACATCACCAAATCACCTTAGGCGTGGACGCGTGGTTCAATTAATTTTTCTACAATAGGTGCTAACTGCTACACCAACCTTCTCTCTAGTGTAATCATTCTTAATCCTATTCATTCTAGTATGAACACTCATCCAACGCAACATTTTCATTTTTGCCACATTAAATTTATACTCATGCTAGCTTTTTATCGTCAAACATTCAGTATCATACAATAAAGTAGGTCATATAGCTGTGCGATAAAATTCCCCTTAAGCTTAAGTGATACTTTTCTATCACAACTCACAAGTAACACCTGAAGCATTCCTCCATTTCATCCATCTTGCTTGGATCTTATGGTTTACGCCCTCCTCTATTTCTCCATTATTTTGTATTATTGTTCCCAAATACTTCAAACTTGTGACTTCTTGTATGGAATGATCTCCAAGTTTCACCTCATTCCTAGAATCAGCTTCCTTACCACTAAATTTACATTCCATATACTTCGTTTTGCTTAGACTTATACGAAATCCATATGTCTCCATAGCTTGTCTTCACGTCTCTAATTTTCCGCTTACTTCTTCTTTGGGATCTCCAACCAGGACTATATCATTAGCAAAAAGCATACACCTTGTAATAGATATATTACCTTTATCATACATGTCTTGATCGCTCGGATATAAACCACACGTACTCCTTTCTTTTTCAAAGCCTTCCATAATACTTCTCTCTGGTATCTCTCTGTCAATCTTAATAGATATATTGCCTCTATGGTTGACCTTCCTGACATGAAATCCAAATTGTTCTCTGTAATTCGCATCTCAAACCTCAACCTTTGCTCAATAACCTTCTCCCATAACTTCATGGTATGGCTCATGAGTTTGATCGCTCTATAATTTGCACAATTTTGTATATCCCCCTTGTTCTTATACACTAGGATGAAAGTACTTTTCCACCATTCATCCGGCACTTTCTTGGATCTCAATATCACATTAAAAAGCTTTGTTAACCAATTGGATCACAAGTTTATTATTGAAAAATTCATCAGTTAATTTCTTCCATTTGGGAGCTTCGTAGGTAGACCTCTACACAATGACATAACTTATTGGTAACAACATAGAAATTCTTGTTTAGGATGGAATTCTTTATGATATTTCTTGTATATTGTCATGTTTCAAATCTTGGCTTATATATGTCTAATAGTCAGTTAAATGTTCAGGATTAGAATATTTAAAGCATTTTTTTTATAGTATTTGACGTGGTTATTTGGGACCATTCTCACATCCCTTTTCTCTTGCACAACATCTCATCCCCATAAAATGCGCAGCTGTTATGGAAACGTGTGTGTTTTACCAAAATGAAAACAGACTAGTCCAACCTTTTATGTCATTTTTATCTTCTATACGCTCTATACCTTATGTTATTGGATCTGAAAATGTATATTAGCATAACATGTTTGTTGTTCTGCACAGCCGATTTTTAAACAGCTTCCACTGTATTAATCTTCTTTGGTGGCCGATGCAGATAGTTGATGGAAGGCTGATTTTTGTTGAACTTGCAAAAGCTGAAAGACTTGATTCCTCTTGATTTATAGGACTTTTTGTTCGTTACATAGATTGATTTGTGAGGGTTTTTGTCTTTCCATGCAAGGGAACTGAAAGATTCATAAGTATACTGGAGTTTATGAATTAGGTATCTAAATCAGGTCACATTTCTCCAACCATCTAAATTTGATTTGTGAGTGTGTTTGCTGATGGAGAGAGGTTGAGACACCACCTTATGGCTAGATATAGAATGAGAATGCTCAGAAATCGAAGTTTCTCATATATATTTTGAATGACAATTTAACATTATTGTAGTATGTTTAGATATATATTTGGTTGGAAGTGATGGATAGTGCAGTTAGTATGAACTGTTAAACTGTAATAGCATGGTAATGTTTACGTATTCAGTCACAGATAAATGCTTCAAGATGTATATGACCACATCTAGATATAGCAACGTTGAAGCTGCTCCGATCAATAAAAGCAGTTCACTTGTTACCTATACATCTCTTAACTGTTTTGTGCATGTAATTTATACCCTTGATGTAAAATATTTTCACCTTTCAGTTCTCTGTTTGCGATGGGTGACAACCTAATAAATAATTGGCTAAATTACTATTTTGGTTCTCAATGTTTGCATGAAGTTTAATATTGGTCATCAAAGTTTTTTTTGTCGATTTTGGTCCTCGAGCGTAACAACGTTAATTTTTTGCTATTAAATGATGACGTGGCATGTTTATGTGGCACATCCTCTTTCCTACGTGTCATATTTTAATGACGTGGCATGACACATCATTGTCACGTCACCCCAGATGATGATGATAATGATGTTGATGAAGGAGAGAAGATGATGATGTGGCAATGTGGGGTGACGAGGCAGTGATGTGTCATGTCATGTCATTAAAATATGACACGTAAGAAAGAGGGTGTGCCACATAAGCATGCCATGTCATCATTTAACGGCAAAAAGTGAACGGTGTTCCGCTCGAGGACCAAAATCGACAAAAAAAAAACTTTGAGGACCAACATTAAATTTTTGAAACATTGAGGACCAACATTAAACTTCATGCAAATATTGAGGACAAAAATAGTACTTTAGCCTAAATAAACAATAAATAGCTGAGTAAATTGCTGTTTTGATCTCTCAAAGATACATCTTGTTTCAATTTAGTCCCAAAAATTTACAAAAATCTCTTACAAATTCAAATTTAGTATATGAAAAATTGGTTGCATTTTAGTCCTTAAAGGTCTCGTACAATAAAAAGATCCAACCAAAGATGAGACAAACACCGATTTGTCTTATGATAGAAATACACACGCAATACTATGCTTTATGTTTCAAGAATTCCTCCATGTCGGATAACATAGATAAACACTGATTCATCAGTGCTATTCCCTGTTTCAAGAATTCCTCCATCGAGGACGAATTTGCAATTACCAAAAGAATGAAAATTTTCGTTACGTTCTTTATGCAGAAACAGAAAGGGAATGTATTTATTGTATTTGTTAGTAAAAGTTGAGAATAAAAATAGAATGAGAATGTATTAAAATTATCATTTTACCCCTTATATTAAAATAATGAAAAGAAAAGAAAGTTATGATTATGACAAATCAAAAGGTATAATAAATATTTTTATTTTGTATTTTCTTTTTTTTTAATTATACACACTTTTTAAGATAAAAATAAAAAAGTAGGTAACATGTGAGACTTACATATTTTTTTTCCCTTTAACTTTCCCTAACTAAGACAACCATAGTTTATCAATATCTCATGTCGGATAACTTAGATAATTTATAGGATCCTCAACCTGTTAGGTGGGTTTGGAAATCCAATAGTCATCCACTTTTTTATTTGGATGTGTTACAATAATGGCTTACCAACAAAGCCGAACCTGTTAAAGAGAAAAATCATTACTAACTCCTCTAACTCTTTATGTGATAGAGGAAACTGCTGCCCATCTCTTTGTGGAATGCCCCTTCACCCAAACCATTTGGCAATTATCTAAATGCAACATCAATTTTCAAAATTTGGGCTGGTTTGAATATTGGTTAAAGCATAATTGTTTTGGATTCCAAGGCGGGATACTTGGATATTCCACACAAGTCTCTTTTCATTTATACTATGTGGCAAATTTGGATCGCTAGGAATGAGGATATTTTTAAGTCTAAAACCCCCTCCCCTTCTAATATTGCAAAAAGGAGTTCAGCTTCAGCTGCCGAGTTTCATCATATAGCCTGTTCTAGATCAAATCATAGCACAAATTATAAGTGTATTTCTGTTAAATGGATTCCTCCTACAGTAGGATGGTGGAAACTTACTTGTGATGGTGCGTGCTTGGGTAACCTTGATCCTTTTGTTGTGGGAGGAATCCTTAGAGATCATATTGGTAACTAGATTAAGGGGTATTCGGGATTCATTCGTTATGGGACAGCCCTCAAAGCGAAACTTTGGACCATAATAGTGGGGATTAAACTTGCAATCAATCTTAATTGCAACCACCTTTGGATAGAAACCGATTCTCTCCTTGCCTTTAATTTATTGCTTCATAATTCTGTGAATAATCTTCATGAATACTGGAACCTTATCTCTTCTTGCAAGTTTGCCCTTCAGAACTTTTTTGAGTGCCAGATTTCACATTCGTTCAGAGAAAGAAACTAGTGTGCTGATCAACTTGTTAAGCTTTTCCTTTTGAATCGTGAAGCTTATACTGTTTACCAGAATCTTCCTTCCTTCCTGAAAATATATTTTTTGGTTGACCTCTATGGGTCACTTTTGATAGAATTACCAATAGTTGTAATTCCTTCAATTCGCGAAATTTGTTTCTTGTAATGTTGTGATTTCGAACAGTTGCATGAGAGTGTTGCAGTGCGGACGTAGATCTCGATTTTTATTTGACAGTTCAGATCATGCACTTTAGCTACAATGTACTTTAGCGGATCCATGTACGTCCATTTAATCTCGTGAAATTAGTGAAAGTCGGAATAATATACCCAAAAGGGGGTGAATTGAGGAATCATATCCTCTTCCATGCAAACCTCAAGTGCTATCCGCCGCGCAGTCAAACGGCATCGTTTTGGACAACTTAAATACTATTTAGTCCTTGAATTGTTGGTCAAACTACTATTTAGTCCCCGAATTTATCAAAAATACTATTTAGTCTCCGAAATATTTAACTATGTCAACTATTTAGTCCCAAAATTTGGCAAAAATACTATTTAATCATCGAATTTGTAACTCTGTCAACTATTTAGTCTCCTAACTGTTACCCGTTATAGTTGACAGAGTTGCAAATTCGATGATTAAATAGTATTTTTGCCAAATTTTGGGACTAAATAGTTGACGTAGTTACAAATTCGGGGACTAAATAGTATTTTTGATAAATTCAGGGACTAAATAGTATTTTTGATAAATTCAGGGACTAAATAGTAATTTGACCAACAATTCAGGGACTAAATAGTATTTTGACTCTTCTTTTTTCTAACGTAGGATTCAACAGAATCAGAAGCAACGCACAAACGACACCACGCTATGAGACATATTTCTTCTCCATACAATATCATTTTTTGGGTCTGCCCTATGCTCTCCTTGCTTTCATCATCTCCCGCCCTTTTTTCTTTCCTAAAACATGCTCTGTTCTTGACT
Source organism: Senna tora (assembly GCA_014851425.1). Classification (NCBI taxonomy): domain Eukaryota; kingdom Viridiplantae; phylum Streptophyta; class Magnoliopsida; order Fabales; family Fabaceae; genus Senna; species Senna tora. The sequence goes on from CM026266.1 coordinate 9,254,836, forward strand.
CATTTCTTCATCTCCATCTTGCTATTTTCCACCTTCATCATAAGAACTTCGGTTGAAATGTTCTTCACCTGCTTATTTTACTGATATACTGTTTTGAATCTCTTTCATGAGCTTAAAGTGTGAAAATGGAAATGAAAATGCTATTTTCCACCTTCATCATAAGAACTTGGGCTTTTTCTAATGTTGTAAGAATCAGATCGGACGGTCCGACCGCCAACCGAATAAAAAGACAAGTCGGTTGGACAAAAAAAGTCATTTTCCTGGTTGAACTGGATTAGATCGGATGTAACCGTGGTCCAACCGGTCCAATTTTATTTAAAAAATAAAAAATAAAAAATAAAAAAATGAAAAAAAAAACATAAAAAAGAAATTAGAGAAATCTTAAAAATTAAAATTAGAAAAGTCTTGAAAATTAAAATTTAAAAGTCATAATTATCAAGAATTTCATGTTTGTTTTGATTAAGTTCTTTCAGAGTTTGACAAATCTTAAAATTTAAAACTTTGAGAAGTCATGTAATTTTTTTTTGGCCTGAGAGAAGTCATGTAATTTAGAACTTCAAAATTATGTATATTGAAACCTAAAATTTGAGTGATGTCATTTTATATATTAAGAATAATTAATATTTATTATTTATTGCGTTATTCGGTTCGACCGACGATTCAACCGGTTAAACCGATCTGACCATAAACCGAACACTTGTCCGAGTCTTTGTCCGATTGGGTTCTTACAACATTGACTTTTTCTTTCAAGCTTCGTGCTCTGCTTCTCAGAGATAAATTGTCTCTGGAGCCTTGTATCTTGAGAGTTCTTTGTGTGTTATTTTGAACTCCTTTTTTGGTTCCTTCGTTTGTATGTTTTTCTTTAGAGATGCAGGCTTGTGCATTATATTGCCTTATGTTCTACCTTGTTTAGCCTCTACGTTTCCAGCCTGGGTGCTTGTATTGATGTTGATGGAGGTAAAATTTTATTTGGCCTTGAAAGAATAAAAATAAGGAGGGAGAGTTTTAATATATTGGCTTTTCTTTTGCTATTTTTTTTATCTACATGTAAACAGTTAAAATTGTACTGATTTCCAGCAAATGAAAATGTAAGGAAGTTTTAGAAAATATCTAGAACCCTTAAGTTATATATTAATCTTTTTCATTGACAAAATTAGCCATAGTATTAGTAGGAAATAAAAATTAAAGCATCATGCCATATATTTTATTTTCGGGAACGAGGCTAAACTCTAAAGCATGCCACAAAACATTACTATTTAATTCACTTTAACTGGTATATATATATATATATATATATATATATGTTTGTTGTTCCAATCTTGCATTTCTTAGTGTACATGTTGAGCATGTTGGACACAAGTTTACAAAAGATAAAACTTTTTTTGTTAGGTTGAACCGATTTTTATAATGGTCTAATTAAGCATTCAACTTACACTCGTGTTTATGTTAAGTTTAACAGAATTGGAGGATTGTTTTGTGATAGTCGAGTACTAATTTAAAACTTCGACAAACCTTTATGAATATCGATTAGCTTCGAACATAAACTTAAATATTAATAATTCTAATCTACTGCTTGTTCATTAATTTTATTTAAAGAAAATGTATTCATCTTTGTACATTATCTATATTAATATGGCTGTGGGGTCTTCCCGTCAACGATCTCCTAAAATAGTCAATTAGTTAATTAAAAAAAAATATATATGATGTGAGAATATCATGGGTGAGAGAAAATAAGAATAGTAATAACTTCTTAGGATTCCATTTATTATTTTAAATATAATAAATATTTTATTTTATATTTTAAAATTTTGAAATAATTTAATATTTAATTTTTTATTAATTCAAAATATAATAATCACAATTTTATAATATATTTTTAAAAAAAAATTAAAAAATAAATGACATGCACGATACGTGCATGCGAAGCCTCTAATATATATATATATATTTGTGTGTGTGTGTGTGTGGATTTCATAAGCTAATTAATTAAAGCTTAAACTCCAAAAGTCCAACCTAATTAATTATATATCACGATCTTAATAATTTTGGTTTATAAAAGTTAAAATAACTTAAGAACATCTCTCAGCATCTGAAAGCTATTATTGAGCCGCTGCAACTTAATTAAATTGTTTACAATTTAGGGTCTCTTTGGATAAACTTTAATTAAAAGTACTTTTTTTACAAAGCTTTACAAAAATAGAGCTTTAAAAATGTAAAAATTATTTTAGGTTTGGATGTCATAATTAAAAAGTACTTTTGAAAAATACTAAATGTTTGAATGTAAAATTAAAAATTATTTTTTAATAATAAAAATTACTAAAATAAACATTTGAAAGTATTTATTAATATTATTATTTAGATTTTAGACATGTCTAATAATCTTTTAAATTGGACCTAAAATTAATTGAGTAACTTCAACATATTATTGACGGTACATTTAATAATACTTGAAAGTATTTTTTTTAGTATTATGTTTCTTTAAAATATAATTTTATTTTTTTAGTACTTCTAATTAAGACTCCATTCAATTACTTTTTGTTTTGTAATACGGGAAAATTCTAATGTACAAATTGATGGGGCACCATTGGACGATCCCAAATATATTAGCTAGACGATTGGTCTATAGTCGACCGTCCAACCATCACTCTGTCCCATCGCTCTATACGGACACGCCACCGCCTGATATTGCACACTGCTCGATTACATCGTGCACTCTCTAATGACACTACATAGACTTTCAGCCTCCAACACGTCCATCACTGCCACTTTGCCTCTTTTGACACCCCTATATTAAACACATAGGAAAAGTAGACAACACGCACGGTAAAAATATTTTTTATACGCGCACATATTTAAAGAAGTAGATTACACACATAGAAAAAGCAGACAACACGCATAGGAGTGCGTGTTGGATGCTAGTATATATTAAGCATTTCAGAAATTTAAAATAAATTAAAGAGTATAATAATACTATTAATTTCTTTTTGAAAAACTCGCTATTTGGTGAATCTTTTAAGTGTACTTCTTTTAGGGATTACTTGGGGAATTAGAAGGAATCCCCAATGAAATCTCTAACAATCAACTTAATCCGATTTTCATAAGAATAATAATCACAAAAGGTTAAATAAGTAGTGTGTTATATATCTTTTATAAAAAAAAAGTTGTGTTATATATCTGACTATGAGTGGTATTTATAGAAGGATATACGATGGAAAAGGAGTGCTACAGTACTACTAAACTTTGATATATCTCTTCAATTGTGTAGTGCCATTTGTTAATATTAATAGAAGCTCACATTAATAAAGACCCACATTGAATAGATTAGGGATCAACTGATTGGAGGAATGTACTGAAGTTCAGTACTACCGTACTAATGAACATCTTCTCCATGAAAAAAAAGGGATGCATGTCTATCACAAGTGAATAACAATTAATTATTTTGCATACGGAAAAAGGTTAGTGGATGGATACGGAAAAAGGTTAGTGGATGGATGTATGACAGTGCTATGATAGTGACATTCAACTGACTTCTAATGGGACAAGATAGCTTACTTATTAAAATGGATTTAGTGTTGTACACTATACTGTTGTCCAAGAGAGAAAAAGACATAGGTGACCGGTACCACTTGAACAGAGAGATAGGTAACCTGACCCCACTTGAACAACATCATCACACATAACAGAGGATCCATTCTCCTAATTTGTTTGTACGTACTCCTTGTTAATATATGATCAAATAAATATTAATTTGGGTAAGAAACCAACATTTGATTGTATATTAGATATATATATACCAAGACCAACCTTTGGTTTTGAGTTTTGACCTTTAAAGAGGTAGAAATAAATATTTACAAATTGTTAAGCGCCATGCATATATAACAAAGTCTAAAAGTTTTCTCAAAGTCAAACTAAAAACAGAAAATAGAAAGAAAGACATAGATGTTCTGAAGCTAGCAGAAGATCATAAAAGGCCAAGCTCATTCCCAACGATCACATTTGACTTCACTTGATTCAACCCCCTGATTAGATCACTGCATAATTAGAATTAATTAATTAAATTAAAGAAGCTTAAGATATATAAAACAAAATATTTATTTTACATTAAGCATATACCTTTTTAATTTGGGGGAGGGAAGTCGTAGGGAAGTTGAGGATGAGGAGGCACAATGGATGGATCCATGGTGAAGGCTTCAATATACTTCTGGCTACTTTCAGCTTGCTGGTCCTTTCAAATTAATTAACCAATTAAAACCATTAATTAATTTCTCATTCAAATTAGTTTAATTAATTACACAAATAAAATTAATTAGTGTTTAATTAATTGATACTCACAGTCACATTAATCTCCATATTCATCAAACTCTCATCAACAATTGGAGCAGCATAATTAGGATTTTCTGCAGCTTGTCTAGAATGCTCTTCCTGACAATTAATTAATTAATTAAAATTATCATATATATAAAAATGTTCTAATAATCTAGGAGCTAGGATCATCAATTAATTAATTAATTAATTAACCTAGGAAATTAAAAAGAAATAAATAAAAATGACCTGAGGTTGAGGTTGAGGTGGAGGCGCGAGAGATGGATGACCACCTTGGTATTGCAATGGAATAACATCAGTTAAGAAGTCATAGAGTTTAATTTCATGAATAGATTCAGCAACGTCATGATGTTGAATAGTACGTCTCTTGTTCTCGTCAGTTCGCATCCAAGCACGAAGGCTCATTTCTTGAATGAACATCTCACATGCTTTTGATAGTAATATTGGAGTTTCCGCACTGATCATCTGTATTTAACCAATAAACAAAAGGTTATAATAATTAATGACACCAAAATCTTTAATTAATAACTAACTCTTAATTATCATAATCCAACTAATTAAATATGCATATTTACTTAAGTACTTTTGTTGGTACACGACTATATGTGATTCGAATATCTAATTATGAATAAGATTGGTAATTACGCGGATTAATGGGACAAAATCATTAGATGGGTAGTTAATTTGTTGTTAAACAACTAAAATTTAAATTTAACTTGTCGTTACACAAAACGATAGGCACGTGACAATAATCCGAAAAAAATATTAATTAATAACTCTATCTTCGTTATTTTGTACCAATTTAACCTAAAATTTGTATGGATCCGCAAATTTTTCGTTACGCAAAATGGCAGCTGAATCTATAATTATTATGAAACGGCTATTTAATTTCAGTAAAATGGAATCTTGTTCTAGTAGTTGTAAGCTTTGTATGTTAAAATGATCTCAATTCAAAATTAATGATGCATATTAATTAATGTTAAAAATAAATGAGAAAGAAACATGGATGAAAAAATTTTGCAAACCTTTACATCAGAATCAGACATCATAATTCTCTTGATTCGAGCCAGAGGCAATTGATTTTGGCCCCTAATTGCTGACACAAGTACACATAGATAGAGAGTGAAACAAGTCATAGATATATAATTTATAAAATTGAGTGGTTTTGGTAAGTTTTTTCCTCATTTTGGGAAAGATGAAAATGAAAAATTAAACCTTCAGCATTCTGTATCTCATACAATTGTTGTTGCCAAAACATTTCTAATGCTTGGTTCTGCACTCCCATGAAATAACGAAAATGTATTAGATTTTTCAAGAAACTATTGTAGAATATAGCATACACATACACACAAGAGAGAGAGAGAGACAAAAAAAAGTTATTATGCTTGAGTCTTCTTCAAAACTGATGAATTTTGAGAGGGAGAAAAAAAAACTCTTCTCAAAGAAATTAACCCCTTCAATTTTTAAAGAAATCGAGGGAATCCATATTCAAAGAGAAAGAGGACATAAAGAGAGAGAGATAAAGAAAGAGAAAACTAGTTATTCTGAAGTGATCATCGAGAATTGAAAGGTTGAAGTCACTGTCAAAAGAAGATCAATGGGGAAAAAGACAAAAGTAGTTGGAAAAAAAATTGCTTGTACTACCATCTTCAAAACTAAATCTTTTTCCCAATTTCTATATAAGAAATGGTGGAGAATATTCAGTTAAAAAAAGTGATGATTCATATAAAATGGCCATCAATTTTCCTTCATATCAATTATTCAATAATAAAGGTGAAGGTGGGAATGAGAGAAAAAACTCCTCTCACAGAAATTAACCTTTTCAATTTCTAAGGATCTAAGGAAATTGAGGGAATCCAAATTCAAAGTGAAAGAAGAGATAAGGAGAGAGCAACAAATAAAGAGAAATTTAGTTATTTTGAAGTGAACCTCAAAAATTGAAAAGGTTGAAGTTCCTGAGAAAAAAAACACAAAAGTACTTGGGAAGAAAATTGCTTGTACTATCATCTTCAAAACTAAAACTTTTCTTCAATTTCTATATGAGAAAATGGTGGAGGAGAAAATCTATAGTAAAAAGAATGAAATAAAAGAGAAGAGGGTGAGGGATGAGAAATTGAAAACAAGAAGTAATAAAGTAGTTAAAAAGTGAAAAGGCCTTTTGCTCTTCTTGACGATACTGAGCAAGCATATAAGGTGGAATTGTCATGAATTCCGGAACCTGTTGGAAAGGAGGTTGATTGATGATGTTGCTGAGATCTGTTAATGGCTGCTGGTTGAAGTTTTCAGTGCTTCCAAAATCCTACAAAACGTTTTGGCTTGCATGCTGATCAGAAGTGTTGCCTTCATTTTCCAGTTCTCTCTCTCTCTCTCTCTCTCTAACTCTTTCTCTCCTTTGGCTCTTTTTCCCCTTCTAGGTAGATTCTGGGGTCTATTTATATTGGGGAAAAAGTAGTACTTGTATGGAATAAGGAACCAAAGTGGGTGTGACAATGAAAATGAGTTAGCATTAAATAAAAAGGCTAATCACTAATGCTTAATTAAACTTGGTGATAAATGTATTGATTAATTAGTATCAATGACCATTTATGTGGGATCAACGAGAATTAATTGATCCAATGAAATATGTCTTTATTAGAAGATACCAATAGAATACAAAAAATAAGAGTGTAAAACTAACAGGGTTAGGTATTGTGGAAGGGACTAATTTATCAAATCGTGATAAATTCGAGTTTGAATCTGTATTGGAAAAGGTGTCCAAATTTAGTGATCGAGTCTTACGAATCCCATATCGGGGGTTAACTTCACGAAAGGGCCTTATACAGTTATACGACATGGGGCTCTCTAACAGCTAGTTTTTGGATGTGAATCTTCCAAGGACTTGTGCTCGATCAATTGGTGCTTTCATTAAGAGCCAACTAATCATAAAGGATTCTCTGCAAAAGGTTCTAACCAGTGAAAAGGTTGATTGTGATCGATTGAATTATGCAATGTATTTACCATCAGGACGCTAGCTTTCAAAGGGGTAGGAATATTACGAGTCTCATATTAAGGAGGTTATCTTTAAGGGATGGCCTTATAAAGTCGTGAACTCTTTAACTCTAACAAGAATTTTTTAGATGTATTTTTTTTCAAGAACTTGCCCTCAGGAACCTTCTAGATTATTCTTGAGATGTTAATAAAAATATATATGGATATGCATGTGATTGGTAGAGAAAAGGTTACCTTTAATTAAAGGTCTTATAAAGCTTTAGGCTCTTCAACGTCAATAACTAATTTTTTGGGTGTGATTCTCCCAAGGACATATGCTCGTTATGGCTAGGGAACAGATTAAAACCTTGAAGACAGACACATTAATTCGACTCAATTGCTTATAATTATAAATATAAATTTGGGTCTGAGAGACCAACATTTGATTAGATTACATAGATAGCATAACACCATTATGACCAACCTGTGGTACTTTTGGCCTTGAAGACAGACACATAGATTGAAATAGATATAATGTAATTCCAAACATAATCCAACTCAATCGAACTAAAAACACAGACAACAGAAATAAAGATAAGACACATGAAATTAAACTAATGCTAATTTCATTTTATTTCATTCCCAACACACGATGGCTTGACTTCATTCAACTTCCTCAGATCGAATGCGTTTCTCTGGGTTCACTACAATGACAAAACAAACAAGATTAGTTAAAATGTATATATATGTAGCAAATTCTATATGAAATAATATATACACAAGAAAAATAAATAAATGAATGAATGTGAGAAATAATAGAATAAAGGTTTTTTCACCTTAATCGATGGTTTGCTTGTTGCAGTTTCAGCTTCCTGATGGTCCTTTAAAGTTATAAAAACATACAAAATAATGAGTTAGAGAATTGAATTAATAGCATATTAATCGTAATAATTAAACTACTTATTACACTAATACAATTTAATAGTGTTTAATTGATACTCATATTGCCGACATTAATCACAGGGGCCTCAGCAGAATTAGTAAATTCTTCAGCAGTTATTATTCCACAATGTTCTTCTTGATAATTATTGAAAATACCATAACTAATTTAACTATCAATTATCTTGGAAATTAAAATGATAAAAATTAAAAAAGAAAAAGAAAAAGAAAAAATAGATGAGACCTTGACGTTGGAGGGATGGTCATTGGGATCCATTGGAACAATATCAACTAAGAAGTCATAGACTTTGTTTTCATTAATTTCCTCAGCAAAATCATTTCTCTCAAGAGTGTTCTTGTTCTTCTCTCCAGTTCGAACCCACGCACGAAGGCTGAGTTCTTCAATGAAGATCTCCGTTGCTTTTTTTAGCACAACTCGACTTTCTTCGGTACTATTCAATATCTACTCAACCACATACACGCATATACGTCAAACAATTAACATTGTGAAGACACAAAAAGAAATCAATGGATCGAATCGAGATGTTGAGGGCAAAAAAAATTGCGTACCTCCAAGTCATCAAAATCGACTCCCATGCGAGTTGGAGAGATTGAAAGACCTAGCTCTGAGGTAAGTACACGTCATCATGAAAAAAATGTTATATTGAAATCATATTCGGTATTAAAAAAACCCTAAATTCTAAATTCTTATCAAAAGATGAGATAGCAAAAAAGCTGAGAGAATAGTGCTTAGGGATAAAATTGATTGCGCTATCGTCTTCAAAACTAAAACTTTCCACCTCCCCCTTTTTTTGTATGAGTGAATGATGTGGCGAAAAGCCGAAAATCTAGTTAAAAGAGCGATAAAAAAAAAAAAATAAAGTGGTTAAATTAGAGTGCATCCTTGACCCTCTAAGACCTGTACCTGGTGATGATGGGGCAGAAATTGAAGAAGCATTCATCTTTTGGTTTTCCATATCTCTCAATATTCTCTAGCACTCTCTCTTTCTCTCCTTTCTTCTTTTTGCCTTCTTTTGGGTAGACTTCACCCTAAATTTATAGGGAGGGGGGATGTGTTTTGTATGTAATCTATAGAAATAAAGTGAATGCTATAAACCAGGGGTGTGAATGGGGAAATATTTAAGTGTCTATTTTACAAGAAAGGTAATTCACTTATAATACTCATTAAATTTTGTTATTTAATGTATTAATTTATTAATATAATAATAATAAAATAAATGACCAATGGTATATATATCAGTTTAGTGAAACAGACTAATCTCTAGTCAACCATATTCAAATTACTCCATACTATCAAGTTTTCCCTCCAAAAGAGTTTTAATATATTGGCTTTTCTTTGACTATTTTTGTTATCTACATGTAGGGATAAAAGTTCAATGGTACCGTACCACTGAACTTCAGTGCATCTCTCCAATTATGTAGTGCCATTTGTTAATATTAATAAAAACTCACATTAATTAAGGTCCACCTTAAATGGTTTAGGGACCAACTGATTGGAGGGATGTACTGAAGTTCAGTACTACCGTACCATTGAACATCTACTCCTACATGTAGACAGTTAAAATTGTACTCATTTCCAGCAAATGAATATGTAAGGAATTTTTAGAAAATATCTAGAACCCTGAATTTATATATTAATCTTTTTCATTGACAAAATTAGCCATAGAAGGAAATAAAAATTAAAGCATCATGCCATATATTTTATTTTTGGGAATGAGAGTAAACTTAAAGCATGCCAGAAAACTTTACTATTTAATTCACTTTAACTAGTGTGTGTATATATATATATAAAATATTTTCACAAACTCAAGTAGTCGATCAAATTATATATATATATTTGTTTGTTGTTCCAATCATGAATTTCTTAGTGTTGAGCGTGTTGGACACGGGTTTACAACAAACAAAACTTTTTTTGTTACGTTAGGTTGAATCGGTTTTCACTATGGTCTAATTAAGCATTCAACTTACACTCCTGTTTATGTTAAGTTTAACAGAATTGGAGGATTGTTCTGTGATAGTCGAGTACTAATTTAAAACTTCGACAAACCTTTATTTATGAATATGGATTAGCTTCGGACACAAACTTAAATATTAATAATTCTAAACTAGTCCATGTTCATTAATTTTATTTATAGAAAATATATTCACTTTTGTCCATTATATATATTAAGCTTTTCAGAAATTTAAAATAAATTAAAGAGTATACTAATACTTTTTCTTTTTGAAAGTCATACAAAAAAACCCGCTTTTTGATGAATCTTTAAGTGTACTTTTTTTAGGGATTACTTGGGGAATTAGAAGGAATCCCCAATGAAATCTCTAACAATCAACTTAATCTGATCTTCATAAGAATAATAATCACAAAAGGTTAAATATGAAGTGTGTTATATATCTTTTATAAAAAAAAAAAATTACTGTTATATATCTAGCTACGAGTGGTATTTATAGATGGATACGAGGGATGCAGTAATCGTTTCCAAAGTGATAACTAGTATCATGGAAAAGGAGTGCTACAGTACTACTAAACTTTGATACATTTCTTCAATCATGTAGTGCCATTTGTTAATTTTAATAGAAGCTCACATTAATAATAAAGACCGACCTTGAATGGATTAGGGATCAATTGATTGGAGGGATGTACTGAAGTTCAGTACTACCATACTACTGAACATCTTCTCCATGAAAAAAAGGGATGCATGTCTGTCACAAGTGAATAACAATTAATTATTTTGTATACGGAGAAGGTTAGTGGCCGGATGTACGGCGGTGTTATGACAGTGACATTCAACTGACCTCTAATGGGACAAGATAGGTTACTTCTCAAAATGGATTTAGTGTAGTACACTATACTGTTGTCCAAGAGAGAAAAAGACATAGGTGACGGGTCCCACTTGAACAGAGAGATAGGTAATTGGGCACCACTTGAACAGCATCATCGCACATAACAGAGAATCCATTCTCCTAATTTGTTTGTATCTACTCGTTAATATATGATGAAATAAATATTAATTTGGGTAAGAAAGCAGGATTTGATTGTATATTATATATATATACCAAGACCAACCTTTGGTTTTGAGTTTCGACCTTTAAAGAGGCAGAAATAAATATTTACAAATTATTAAGCGCCATGCATATATAATAAAGTCTAAAAGTTTTCTTAAATAAAGTCGAACTAAAAACATAAAATAGAAAGAAAGACATGGATGTTCTGAAGCTAGCAGAAGATCATAAAAGGCCAAGCTCGTTCCCAACGATCACATTTGACTTCACTTGATTCAACCCCTTGATCAGATCACTGCATAATTATAATTAATTAATTAAATTAAAGAAGCTTAAGATATAAAAAAATATGTATTTTACATTAAGTATATACCTTTTTAATTTGGGGGAGGGAAATTGTAGGGAAACTGAGGATGAGGCGACACAATGGATGGATCCATGGTGAAGGCTTCAGTATGCTTCTGACTACTTTCAGCTTGCTGGTCCTTTAAAATTAGTTAACAAATTAAAATCATTAATTAATTTCTCATTCAAATTAGTTTAATTAATTACTCAAATAAAATTAATTAGTGTTTAATTAATTGATACTCACAGTCACATTAATCCCCATATTCATCAAACTCTCATCAACAATTGGAGCAGCGTAATTAGGATTTTCTGCAGCTTGTCCAGATTGCTCTTCCTGACAATTAATTAATTAAAATTAGCATATATATATATATATATATATATATATATATATATATATATATAATGTTCTAATAATCTAGGAGCTAGGATCATCAATTAATTAATTAACGTAGGAAACTAAAAAGAAACAAATAAAAATGACCTGAGGTTGAGGTTGAGGTGGAGGCACGAGAGATGAATGGCCACCTTGGTATTGCAATGGAATAACATCAGTTAAGAAGTCATAGAGTTTAGTTTCATGAATAGATTCAGCAACGTCATGACGTTGAATAGTACGTCTCTTGTTCTCTTCAGTTCGCATCCAAGCACGAAGGCTCATTTCTTGAATGAACATCTCACATGCTTTTGATAATAATATTGGAGTTTCAGCACTGATCATCTGTAATTAACCAATAAACAAAAAAGTTATAATAATTAATGACACCAAAATCTTCAATTAATAACTAATTCTTAATTATCATAATAATCCAACTAATTAAATATGCATATATACTTGAGTACTTTTGTCGCTACACAACTATATATATATATATATATATATATATATATATATATATATATATATATGATTCTTCGAATATCTAACTCGGTCGTTATGAATAATATTTGGTCATTACGACAGGCGGATTAATGGGATAAAATCATTAGTCGGGTAGTTAATTTATCGTTAAACAACTAAAATTTAAATGAATTGATAATCTAATTTGTCATTACACAAAACGGCAGGAACGCGACAATAACCCGAAAAAATTATTAATTAAAAACTCTATCTTTGTTATTTTGTGTGCCAATTTAACCTAAAATTTGTATGGATCTACAACTTTGTCGTTACGCAAAATAGCGGCCGGATGTATAATTATTATGAAACGGCTATTTAATTTCAGTAAAATGGAATCTTGTTCTATTTAATTTTGATCTCAATTCAAAATTAATGATGCATATTAATTAATGTTAAAAATAAAAGAGAAAGAAACAAGGAAGATGAGGCCAAACAAAAAAAGGATGAAAAATTTGCAAACCTTAACATCAGAATCAGACTTCACGATTCTCTTAATTCGAGCCAGAGGCAATTGATTTTGGCCCCTAATTGCTGACACAAGTACATATATACACATAGAGATTGAAACAAGTCATATATATATATATATATAAAATTTATAAAATTGAGTGGTTTTGGTAAATTTTTTCCTGATTTTGGGAAAGATGGAAATGAAAAATTAAACCTTCGGCATTCTGTATCTCATACAATTGTTGTTGCCAAAACATTTCTAATGCTTGGTTCTGCACTCCCATGAAATAACGAAAATGTATTAGTTTTTTCAAGAAAATGTTGTAGAATATAGCATACACATACAGAAAGAGAGAGAGAGAGAGAGAGAGAGAGAGACGAAAAAAAGTAATTATGCTTGAGTCTTCTTCAAAACAGATGAATTTTGAGAGGGAGGAAAAAAACTCTTCTCAAAGAAATTAACCCCTTCAATTTTTAAATAAATCGAAGGAATCCATATTCAAAGAGAAAGAGGACATAAAGAGAGAGTGATAAAGAAAGAGAAAACTAGTTATTTTGAAGCGATCATCGAGAATTGAAAAGGTTGATGTCCTTGTCAAAAGAAGATCAATAGGGAAAAAAACAAAAGTAGTTCGAAAAAAAAATTACTTGTACTACCATCTTCAAAACTAAATCTTTTTTCCCAATTTCTATATGAGAAATGGTGGAGAATATTCCGTTAAAAAAAAGTGATGATTCATATAAAATGGCCATCAATTTTCCTTCATATCAATTATTCAATAATAAAGGTGAAGGTTGGAATGAGAGAAAAAAAACTCCTCTCAGATAAATTAAACTCTTCAATTTCTAAGGATCTAAGGAAATTGAGGGAATCCAAATTCAAAGTGAAAGAAGAGATAAGGAGAGAGAGCAACAAATAAAGAGAAATTTAGTTATTTTGAAGTGAATCTCAAAAATTGAAAAGGTTGAAGTTCCTGTCAAAAGAAGAGAAAAAAACACACAAAAGTAATTGGGAAGAAAATTGCGTGTACTATCATCTTCAAAACTAAAACTTTTCTCTAATTTCTATATGAGAAAATGGTGGAGGAGAATATCTATAGTATAAATAATGAAATAAGAGAGAAGAGGGTGAGGGTGAGGGATGAGAAATTGAAAAAAAGAAGTAATAAAGTAGTTAAAGAGTGAAAATACCTTTTGCTCTTCTTGACGATACTGAGCAAGCATATAAGGTGGAATTGTCATGAATTCCGGAACCTGTTGGAAAGGAGGTTGATTGATGATGTTGCTGAAATCTGTTAATGGCTGCTGGTTGAAGTTTTTAGTGCTTCCAAAATCCCCCAAAACGTTTTGGCTTGCGTGCTGATCAGAATTGTTGCCTTCATTTTCCAGTTCTCTCTCTCTCTCTCTCTAACTCTTTCTCTCCTTTGGCTCTTTTTCCCCTTCTAGGTAGATTTTGGGGTCTATTTATATTGGGGAAAAGTAGTACTTGTATGGTATAAGGAACCAGGTGGGTGTGACAAGGGAAATGAGTTAGCATTAAATAAAAAGGCTATTCACTAATGCTTAATTAATTAAACTTGGTGATAAATGTATTGATTAATTAGTATCAATGACCATTTATGTGGGATCAACGGGAATTAATTGATCCAACGAAATATGTCTTCATTAGAAGATACCAATAGAATACAAAAAATAAGAGTGTAAAACTAACAGGGTTAGGTATTGTGGAAAGGACTAATTTATCAAATCGTGATAAATTCGAGTTTGAATCTCTATTGGAAAAGGTGTCCAAATTTAGTGATCGAGTCTTACGAATCCCATATCGGGGGTTAACTTCAAGAAAGGGCCTTATACAGTTATACGACATTGGGCTCTCTAACAGCTAGTTTGTGGATGTTAATCTTCCAAGGACTTGTGCTTGATCAGTTGGTGCTTTCATTAAGAGCCAACTAATCATAAAGGACTCTCTGCAAAAGGTTCTAACCAGTGAAAAGGTTGATTGTGATCAATTGAATTATGCAATGTATTTACCGTCAGGACGCTAGCTTTCAAAGGGGTAGTAATATTACGAGTCTCATATTAAGGAGGTTATCTTTAAGGGATTGCCTTATAAAGTCTTGAACTCTTTAACTCTAACAAGAATTTTTTAGATGTATTTTTTTCAAGAACTTGCCTTCAGGAACCTTCTAGATTATTCTTGAGATGTTAATAAAAATATATATGGATATGCATGTGATTGGTAGAGAAAAGGTTACCTTTAATTAAAGGTCTTATAAAGCTTTAGGCTCTTCAACGTCAATAACTAATTTTTTGGGTGTGATTCTCCCAAGGACATATGCTCGTTATGGCTAGGGAACAGATTAAAACCTAGAAGACAAACACATTAATTCGACTCAATTGCTTATAATTATAAATATAAATTTGGGTCTGAGAGACCAACATTTGATTAGATTACATAGATAGCATAACACCATTATGACCAACCTGTGGTACTTTTGGCCTTGAAGACAGGCACATAGATTGAAATAGATATAATGTAATTCCAAACATATAATCCAACTCAATCGAACTAAAAACATAGACAACAGAAATAAAGATAAGACACATGAAATTAAACTAATGCTAATTTCATTTTATTTTATTCCCAACACACGATGGCTTGACTTCATTCAACTTCCTCAGATCAAATGCATTTCTCTGGGTTCACTACAATGACAAAACAAACAAGATTAAATTAAAATGTATATATGTAGGAAATTCTATATATGAAATAATATATACACACAAGAAAAATAAATAAATGAACGAATGTGAGAAATAATAGCATAAAGGTTTTTTCACCTTAATCGATGGTTCGCTTGTTGCAGTTTCAGCTTCCTGATTGTCCTTTAAAGTTATAAAAGTATACAAAATAATGAGTTAGAGAATTGAATAATAACATATTAATCGTAATAATTAAACTACTTATTACACTAATAAAATTTAATAGTGTTTAATTGATACTCACATTGCCCACATTAATCACAGGGGCCTCAGCAGAATTAGTAACTTCTTTAGCAGTTATTATTCCACAATGTTCTTCCTGATAATTATTGAAAATACCATAACTAATTTAACTAATTATCTTGGAAATTAAAATGATAAAAATTAAAAAAAAAAAGAAAAAGAAAAAATAGATGAGACCTTGACGTTGGAGGGATGGTCATTAGGATCCATTGGAAGAATATCAGCTAAGAAGTCATAGACTTTGTTTTCATTAATTTCTTCAACAAAATCATTTCTCTCAAGAGTGTTCTTGTTCTTCTCTCCAGTTCGAACCCACGCACGAAGGCTGAGTTCTTCGATGAAGATCTCCGCTGCTTTTTTTAGCACAACTCGACTTTCTTCGGTACTATTCAATATCTACTCAACCACATACACGCATATATGTCAAACAATTAACATTGTGAAGACACAAAAAGAAATCAATGGATCGAATCGAGATGTTGAGGGCAAAAAAAATTGCAAACCTCCAAGTCATCAAAATCGACTCCCATGCGAGTTGGAGAGATTAAAAGACCTAGCGCTGAGGCAAGTACACATCATCAAGAAAAAAAATATTATATCGAAATCATATTCGGTATTAAAACTGAAACCCTAAAGCCTAAATTCTAAATTCTTATCAAAAGATGAGATAGCAAAAAAGCTGAGAGAATAGTGCTTAGGGATAAAATTGATTGTGCTATCGTCTTCAAAACTAAAACTTTCCACCTCCCCCTTTTTTGTATGAGTGAATGATGTGGCGAAAAGCCGAAAATCTAGTTAAAAGAGCGATAAAAAAAAAATAAAGTGGTTAAATTAAGAGTGCATCCTTCACCCTCTAAGACCTGTACCTGGTGATGATGGGGCAGAAATTGAAGAAGTATTCATCTTTTGGTTTTCCATATCTCTCAATATTCTCTAGCACTCTCTCTTTCTCTCCTTTCTTCTTTTTGCCTTCTTTTGGGTAGACTTCACCCTAAATTTATAGGGAGAGGGGATGTGTTTTGTATGTACTCTATAGAAACAAAGTGAATGCTATAAACCAGGGGTGTGAATGGGGAAATATTTAAGTGTCTATTTTACAAGAAAGGTAATTCACTTATAATACTCATTAAATTTTGTTATTTAATGTATTAATTTATTAATATAATAATAATAAAATAAATGACCAATGGTATATATATTAGAGCTGTCAAAACGGGTTCAACCCACCGGGTTGGCCCGTTTAACCCACCAATTTGGTGGGTTGGGTTTCAAAATCCCAACCCGTTCATTAAACGGGTTGGAAGAACCCGACCCACCTAACCCACCGGGTTAGGTGGGTTGACTCGCGGGTTAGGTGGGTTGGCCCGTAACCCACCTAACTTAAAAAAAATTAAAAAAAAAACATAATTCCTAATCATGTTTCTTTCTTTTTTTTGATATTTTCATTTTTCACCATATTTGCAGAAGCCAGGAGGAAAATAAATGAGTAATGTTCTGATATTTTGACTATGTTTCATACTTTCATTGTTTTATTTTTAACTATTTGTGAGTGACATGATGAATGATAAATCTTTTATTTTATTTTATCATATTAAATTTCTTAGTTCATAAAAAAATGTAAAAAAAAAAGTATAGATTTTCTTTTTTAAAAAAAAGTTAAAATTCAAAAAAAAAAAAGGTGGGTTGGCCCGACCCACCACCTTGGTGGGTCGGGTTGGGATTCCCAACCCGAGTGGGCCAACCCGTCACGGGTTCAACCCGTGTGGGCCGGGTTGGCCCACTTTGACACCTCTAATATATATCAGTTTAGTGAAACGGACTAATCTCTAGTCAACCATATTCAAATTACTCCATACTATCAAGTTTTCCCTCCAAAAGAGTTTTAATATATTGGCTTTTCTTTGACTATTTTTGTTATCTACATGTAGACAGTTAAAATTGCACTCATTTCCAGCAAATGAATATGTAAGGAATTTTTAGAAAATATCTAGAACCCTTAATTTATATATTAATATTTTTCATTGACAAAATTAGCCATAGAAGGAAATAAAAATTAAAGCATCACGCCATATATTTTATTTTTGGGAATGAGAGTAAACTCTAAAGCATGCCATGAAACTTTACTATTTAATTCACTTTAACTAGTGTGTGTATATATATATAAAATATTTTCACAAACTCAAGTAGTCGATCAAATTATATATATATATATATTTGTTTGTTGTTCCAATCATGAATTTCTTAATGTTGAGCGTGTTGGACACCAGTTTACAACAAACAAAACTTTTTTTGTTAGGTTGAATCGGTTTTCACTATGGTCTAATTAAGCATTCAACTTACACTCCTGTTTATGTTAAGTTTAACAGAATTGGAGGATTGTTCTGTGATAGTCGAGTACTAATTTAAAACTTCAACAAACCTTTATTTATGAATATGGATTAGCTTCGGACACAAACTTAAATATCAATAATTCTAAACTAGTCCATGTTCATTAATTTTATTTATAGAAAATATATTCACTTTGTCCATTATATATATTAAGCATTTCAAAAATTTTAAAATAAATTAAAGAGTATACTAATACTATTTCTTTTTGAAAGTCATACAAAAAAAAACCCGCTATTTGATGAATCTTTAAGTGTACTTTTTTTAGGGATTACTTGGGGAATTAGAAGGAATCCCCAATAAAATCTCTAACAATCAACTTAATCTGATCTTCATAAGAATAATAATCACAAAAGGTTAAATAAGAAGTGTGTTATATATCTTTTATCAAAAAAAAAAATTACTGTTATATATCTGGCTACGAGTGGTATTTATAGATGGATACGAGGGATGCAGTAATCGTTTCCAAAGTGATAACTAGTATCATGGAAAAGGAGTGCTACAGTACTACTAAACTTTGATACATTTCTTCAATCATGTAGTGCCATTTGTTAATTTTAATAGAAGCTCACATTAATAATAAAGACCGACCTTGAATGGATTAGGGATCAATTGATTGGAGGGATGTACTGAAGTTCAGTACTACCGTACTACTGAACATCTTCTCCATGAAAAAAAGTGATGCATGTCTGTCACAAGTGAATAACAATTAATTATTTTGTATACGGAGAAGGTTAGTGGACGGATGTACGGCAGTGTTATGACAGTGACATTCAACTGACCTCTAATAGGAGAAGATATCTTACTTCTCAAAATGGATTTAGTGTTGAACACTATACTGTTGTCCAAGAGAGAAAAAGACATAGGTGACCGGTCTCACTTAAACAGAGAGATAGGTAATCGGGCCCCACTTGAACAACATCATCGCACATAACAGAGAATCCATTCTCCTAATTTGTTTGTATCTACTCGTTAATATATGATGAAATAAATATTAATTTGGGTAAGAAAGCAGGATTTGATTGTATATTATATATATATATACCAAGACCAACCTTTGGTTTTTAGTTTTGACCTTTAAAGAGGCAGAAATAAATATTTACAAATTATTAAGCGCCATGCATATATAATAAAGTCTAAAAGTTTTCTTAAATAAAGTCGAACTAAAAACATAAAATAAAAAGAAAGACATGGACATTCTGAAGCTAGGAGAAGATCATAAAAGGCCAAGCTCGTTCCCAACAATCACATTTGACTTCACTTGATTCAACCCCTGAATCAGATCACTGCATAATTATAAGAGTAAATGTCTAAGTTGGTCCCTGAAAGATTGAGATTGTTCCAATTTAATCCTTGAAAGATATAAATGTCTAATGTAGTCCCTGAAAGATGATTTTTGTCCCAATTTGGCCCTTTTTTTTTCTCCGTCAGTTAACTTAACTGCTGGTGACACATGGACGACACCTGGACTGCTGACATGAAATTTTTTAACACATAATGTCCACCTAATTTCCACATCATTTTTACAACTCTAATTAAAAAAAAAAGGTTAGATGTTAGGGCTTCTCTCCGTTCCTATCTCCACATCGCCGTTTCAAATAATCAAACACGAACACATGCTTCTCTTCTATGCTCTCCACCAAATCCCGTTCATCCTAGCAACGGCGTTGTTTGTCAAAGAACACCGTCGTCGCAGCATACTCATCGTCGGAGCACACTCATCATCGGAGCACACTTGTCGTCGCAGCAACACCGCTTTTTCTCGTTTCGTTTTTGCGTACTAGTAAGTTCTCCCACTTTTCCGTTCTGATTCTTGTTTGATTTTTTATTGGCTAATTGTTGCTCTCACTTGACATGGTATGCGTTTTGCAATGGTGATTTCACTCTGCCACCTACCATATATATATATAAAGAACTGGTCCCAAGGTCAACATTTTTTTAAACAAAATGGAATCTCATTGTTGACCCACCACTATGTATTAGGCGACAAACACAGTTGAAGGACCATAAAAAATGAACTTATCCTTTCAGAACAACATGTGATTGATGCAGTAAAGGAAAACTCACAGTCTACAGTATAAGATAAATTACTTTAATAAAGATGAACTCTTGTATATTGACATAAAAGCATTAAACATAAGCTCCAACACTTACTTTAATAAAGATTAACTCTATTTTTCTTCCTTGTTTCTATTTGCAATATTACCTTGGAGACACCTCACAAATCCTACTGTCCCACACTTGAAAAAAATCTCATTTTATACTTTTTATTTTAACAGAGCCCACTACAATTTTGATGCTTTGGTAAATAGACATTTTTTGCTTCAATCTTGTCCATTAAATATTAATTAACTCCTTCTATGATGATGCTGTGAGAGAATATTTGTCCTTCTATATATGGTATTTTACATATGGTATTTTATATATTTGTTAAATATTAGGTATTTTATATATTTCTTGTATTAACATGAAAATTAATTATTTGTTAGACAATTACCAATTTTGAATGCTAAAGCCATTATATTTACTCTTGCAGGAGGAGTAAATCAATGGCTAGTAATGAGCTCATGCTTGTAGATGTTGATGCTGAATATTATACTGATGAGAATTGTGATAGTGATGTGGATTACCATGTTAAGGTAGAGGCTATCATGTTGGATGATGATGTTGATGATCCACAACGAAGATCTATGAGGTAACGTTTAATACTTTTTAATTACATAAAATATTGATCTCAAAAACATTTTTGTCTAATGATTTACTTGTTTTAGGCCTTATTCTTTAATTAACGAAGATAACCCCTTTGAGGGGGAGGACAAGTACGAATCAGAGGGCATGGAAAACCTAGATGAATTAGAAGAAGATGATAATCATGAGAGTTCTAATAAAAAGCGGTCCAGCAAAGGAAAGAGGCCAATATATCCAAAGCATGATCCTAAAACTCCATTTGACCAAGTAATGTTTGAATTAGGCATGGAGTTCACGAATTTGGACACTTTTAGACAAGCTATAAGGGACTATGCCGTTGCAGGGTCATATGATTTGAAATTTGTGAAGAATGACAAGTTAAGAATTCGTGTGAAGTGCAGTGGAAAGTGTCCCTTTTTAATGTATTGTGCCCGAGACAATGAGACAAACACTTTCCAAGTCAAAACACTAGTGGACATTCATAAGTGTTGTCGGTCTTTCCGGAACAAGCATGCGAGTACTAAATGGCTTGCTAAGAAGATTGTGGAAAAATTGAGGGAGCAACCTGACATATCTGGCATAGACATGTATGATCACATTAAGAAGAATTACCAAGTTCAAGTTGGTAGAGGGAAAGTGTACAGAGTAATACATGCAGCTCGAGAAGAGATTGAAGGTAAGGAGAAAGACCAATATGCCCGTATTCGAGACTATTGTGCTGAGCTTAGGAGGAGCAATCCTGGGTCCTCAGTATATCTTGGTGTAAACAGACCTCATTTGACTCTTCCACCTATATTCAGCAGATTTTATGTGTGTTTAGAGGCATGCAAACTTGGGTTTCAAAGTGGTTGTAGGCCATTGGTGGGTTTGGATGGAACTTTCATGAAGGGTTATTATGGAGGAGAAGTGCTTACGGCTGTGTCACAAGATGGGAATGATGGGTTTTATGTCATTGCATATGCTATTGTTGATGTCGAGTCTAGAGACACATGGTCATGGTTCATCACCCAACTATTAGAAGATCTTGGTCCAGGTTCAGAAAGTGGGATTACTTTTGTTTCTGATCAACAAAAGGTAATGTAATTTATAGCTCTTTATCAAGTGTTGTTTTATTTTAGTCTTACATAGATGTGATGAAGTTTTAACCAAATGTTGTCCATCACCTATGTAGGGACTTGTACCTAGCTTGATGGAGTTATGTCTTAGAGCCGAGCATCGATCTTGCATGCGGCACTTATGGGTAAACTTTAGCAAGCAACACAAAGGTTTGGAGCTAAAGAAGGCTATGTGGGATTGTGCATATGCCACTAATGTACAACAATTTCAGAGGTGTATGCAGAATGTGAAGGCAATATCAGAAAGTGCATGGAGTTGGCTTGATCGACTAGATCCCAAAGTGTGGTCTCGACATGCATTTAGGACATTCCCCAAGAATTGGGCACTCACTAGCAACATGTGTGAGCAATTCAATAGTAAAATTGCCAGGTATAGATCAAAACCCATCCTAACATTAGCAGAGGAGATTCGATGTAAGATAATGAGAAAGATATGCAAGGAGCGGGAAAAAATGCTAAGGTATCATGGCCCAATAACACCCAAAGTACAAGACAAGTTAGAGCGTGACAAGAAAGCAAGCCGATTTTGGACACCACAATGGGCTGGTGACCCTGAAGGAGTGAGGTACGAGGTGCAATGCTCGCCTAATAAGTATGATGTGAACCTAGTAGCGAGGACTTGTTCATGCATGGAGTTTGATTTAACAGGGATACCATGTGTCCATGCTATTGCTGCAATTGGATGGAACAATCTCAAGCCTGAGGACTTTGTCCATCCATACTATACCAAAGAAACTTATCTTAGGGTATATGAGCCATATGTGAAACCAGCAAATGGTGTTGCTATGTGGCCACAAGCTGGGGGTGACCCTGTAATGCCTCCACCCTTGAAACGGCCCCCTGGTCGGCCTAAGAAACAACGAAAGAAAGAGCATAATGAAACTTCTAAGCCAAACAATGTGAAGAGGAGATATGGTGAGGTGAGATGCACGAAATGCCAGTTGGTTGGCCACAACAGGAGAACATGCAAAGGGCCTCCCTCAAAGAAAAACAAAGTAATGCTATTTCTAACCTTAAATTTCTATTATGTTTTTTGTTATCAAGTATGTTTTTTTCTCTTGACAAAACCATGAACATATTCTTGTGATGTTGGTTAGAATTCTCAAGCAGGTCAAGCTAGTCAGAGCACACCAACAACTAACCATGAAGATATCCCCCTTCCTGAGATGTCACAATCACAGGTAAAATATAAGGTATTTTTAATATTTTTCGTTGTTATGTGTGCTTTTAATAGTTTTTTTATCAAGTATTACCAAAACAATTTTTCTAACTGGCTTTATGAAATTTGACAGAATACACCTACCATTTCTAGAGAGACACTACAAGCAGCATGTGTTGGAAGTGGGAGAAGGATAGCAAATCTATTTAACGGGACCCAAGAATCTTTCACAGCACCGTAGAGGTCCAAGAGTAGAATATTTTGGAAGTTGGAATGGGATATTGCTATTTTGGAAGCACTAATGGGAGATGGCATAGCATATCTATTTATATGTAGTATCTTTTTTTAAAAAAAACATGTAAAAGACCCATCTTTTGTTGGAATGAGCTATGAATTAATTTCTTTTGTTGGAATGAATTACTGCACTTTTGCAGTGCTGATTTTTAGTATTGTGATTGTGGCTTAGCAGCTGTGATTTTGGTACTATGATCTTTAGCAGATGTGATTTTGTTCTATATACTTATGGGCAGGTGTGTTTATATGTAGTATCTTTTTTTAAAAAAAAAATATGTAAAAGACCCATCTTTTGTTGGAATGAGCTATGAATTAATTTCTTTTGTTGGAATGAATTACTGCACTTTTGCAGTGCTGATTTTTGGTATTGTGATTGTGGCTTAGCAACTGTGATTTTTAGTAGCTGTTATTTTGGTACTATGATCTTTAGCAGATGTGATTTTGTTCTATATACTTATGGGCAGGTGTGTTTATAGAAGAATTAAAATGCACTTAATATGAATTACTGTACTGTTCCATTCTAACACAAAAATCATCTTAAAAGCATACATCTATGTCATAAAACAAGAATGATTAAAAGAGGCTTAAAACGAGAACTTCTAAACAAAATTCAGAGGTATCTTTCTCATCAAATAGTGCTTAAACAAATAAAAGTGATCCATTACATTTGAAATATTACAAAAGTTCATTCTGCTTGTGTTACATAACTATTTCGATCTAAATCAACAACTTACATATCTAACTTCACTTACATATAATAAAACATACAAACTATATCCAACTGACAACCATGACAACAATAAAAATAGACACATAAATTTCCATTTGTTGCGGGACTTCTCTAGCATATTTTGCTTCTTTAAGCAAGCTCTATTAACATTCTTTGCTTGTACATCCATCTCTTGATTATACCATCTCGTGCATCTATCTCTTGATCATATCATTCTTTGCTTCCATCTATAACTTGTGATGGGGTATGAGATTTGGGTTCATCTTCTTGGTATAAAATTCAGCCCCACTACAATAAAGAAAAACAATTCATTACATCAGCAAAAAACCATCACAGACACCTTTTTTTTCTCCAAAATAATAGCAACCTATAGATATGAGGCTGAAATCAAGCAAACACAATGAAACAACCCAAACATTTTCCTACAAAATAAACATTATAATTTAAAACAAAAGCCACAATAGATAAGGGATGACTCTAGCATATTTTGCTTCTTTAAGCAAGCTCTATTAACATTCTTTGCTTGTACATCCATCTCTTGATTATACCATCTCGTGCATCTATCTCTTGATCATACCATTCTTTGCTGCCATCTATAACTTGTGATGGGGTATGAGATTTGGGTTCATCTTCTTAGTATAAAATTCAGTCCCACTACAATACAAAAACAACTCATTACATCAGCAAAAAAACCATCACATACACTTTTTTTCTCCAAAATAATAGCAATCTATAGATATAAGGCTGAAATCAAGCAAACACAATGAAACAACCCAAACATTTTTCTACACAATAAACATTATAATTTAAAACAAAATCCACAATAGATAAGAGATGAAAATTAATTAAAACCCCCAATCAAAGAGGGTACAGAGCAATTTTGGTTAACCAACTTTTTAGCTAAGAGAAAGAACAAATGTAAGAGTAAGATTCTTGATAAAACAAAATAGGAGATACAATTAGAACGGAAAAGTGAGAGAACTTACCAGTAGGTGAAAACGAAGCGAGGAAACGCGATGTTGCTGCGACGATGGGTTGCCGCGACGACGGGTGTTGCTGCGATGATGAGTGTGCTCCGACGATGGTGTTCTTCGAAAAACAGCGTTGATAGGAAGAACGGGATTCCGACGATGAGTGTGCTGCGATGATGGTGTTCTTCGACAAACAGTGTTGCTAGGACGAACGGGATTTAGTGGGGAGCATAGAAGAGAAGCGTGCTTGTGTTTGATGATGTGAAACGGCGATGTGGAGATCGTAATGGAGAGAAGCCCTAACATCTAACCTTTTTTTAAAAAAAATAGTTGTAAAAATGATGTGGAAATTAGGTGGATATTATGTGTTAAAAAATTCCATATCAGCATTCCACGTGTCTCCGTCAGCTAACTTAAACGGATGGAAAAAAAAAAGAATCAAATTGGGACAAAAAATATCTTTCAGGGACTACAATGGATATTTGTATTTTTCAAGGACTAAATTGGAACAATCTCAATCTTTCAGGGACTAACTTGGACATTTACTCTAATTATAATTAATTAATTAAATTAAAGAAGCTTAAGATATATATAAAAAATATTTCTTTTACATTAAGTATATACCTTTTTAATTTGGGGGAGGGAAATTGCAGGGAAACTGAGGATGAGGCGGCACAATGGATGGATCCATGGTGAAGTCTTCAATATACTTCTAGCTACTTTCAACTTGCTGGTCCTTTAAAATTAGTTAACAAATTAAAATCATTAATTAATTTCCCATTCAAATTAGTTTAATTAATTACACAAATAAAATTAATTAGTTTTTAATTAATTGATACTCACAGTCACATTAATCCCCATATTCATCAAACTCTCATCAACATTTGGACAACATAATTAAGAATTTCTGCAGCTTGTCGAGATTGCTCTTCCTGACAATTAATTAATTAAAATTAGCATACATATATATATATATATATATATATATATATATATATATATAATGTTCTAATAATCTAGGAGCTAGGATCATCAATTAATTAATTAACGTAGGAAACTAAAAAGAAATAAATAAAAATGACCTGAGGTTGAGGTTGAGGTGGAGGCACGAGAGATGGATGGCCACCTTGGTATTGCAATGGAATAACATCAGTTAAGAAGTCATAGAGTTTAGTTTCATGAATAGATTCAACAACGTCATGACGTTGAATAGTACGTCTCTTGTTCTCTTCAGTTCGCATCCTAGCACGAAGGCTCATTTCTTGAATGAATATCTCACATGCTTTTGATAATAATATTGGAGTTTCCGCACTGATCATCTGTAATGAACCAATAAACAAAAAAGTTATAATAATTAATGACACCAAAATCTTTAATTAATAACTAATTCTTAATTATCATAATCCAACTAATTAAATATGCATATATACTTAAGTACTTTTGTCGCTACACAACTATATATCTATATATATATATATATATATGATTCTTCGAATATCTAACTCGGTCGTTATGAATAATATTTGGTTATTACGACAAGCGGATTAATGGGACAAAATCATTAGTTGGGTAGTTAATTTATCGTTAAACAACTAAAATTTAAATGAATTGATAATCTAATTTGTCGTTACACAAAACGGCAGGAACGCGACAATGATCCGACAAAATCATTAATTAAAAACTCTATCTTTGTTAATTTGTGTGCCAATTTAACCTAAAATTTGTATGGATCTGCAACTTTGTCGTTACGTAAAATAGCGGCCGGATGCATAATTATTATGAAACGGCTATTTAATTTCAGTAAAATGGAATCTTGTTCTATTTAATTTTGATCTCAATTTAAAATTAATGATGCATATTAATTAATGTTAAAAATAAATGAGAAAGAAACAAGGAAGATGAGGCCAAACAAAAAAAAGGATGAAAAATTTGCAAACCTTAACATCAGAATCAGACTTCATGATTCTCTTGATTCGAGCTAGAGGCAATTGATTTTGGCCCCTAATTGCTGACACAAGTACATATATACACATAGAGATTGAAACAAGTCATATATATATAATTTATAAAATTGAGTGGTTTTGGTAAATTTTTTCTTGATTTTGGGAAAGATGGAAATGAAAAATTAAACCTTCAGCATTCTGTATCTCATACAATTTTTGTAGCCAAAATATTTCTAATGCTTGGTTCTGCACTCCCATGAAATAACGAAAATGTATTAGATTTTTCAAGAAACTGTTGTAGAATATAGCATACACATACACAAAGAGAGAGAGAGAGAGAGAGAGAGAGAGAATGTTTTAGAGAGACGAAAAAAAGTATTTATGCTTGAGTCTTGTTCAAAACAGATGATTTGAGAGGGAGAAAAAAAACTCTTCTCAAAGAAATTAACCCCTTCAAGTTTTAAAGAAATCGAAGGAATCCATATTCAAAGAGAAAGAGGACATAAAGAGTGATAAAGAAAGAGAAAACTAGTTATTTTGAAGCGATCATCGAGAATTGAAAAGGTTGAAGTCCTTGTCAAAAGAAGATCAATAGGGAAAAAGACAAAAGTAGTTCGAAAAAAAATTACTTGTACTACCATCTTCAAAACTAAATCTTTTTTCCCAATTTCTATATGGGAAATTGTGGAGAATATTCCGTTTAAAAAAAGTGATGATTCATATAAAATGGCCATCAATTTTCCTTCATATCAATTATTCAATAATAAAGGTGAAGGTGGGAATGAGAGAATAAAAACTCCTCTCAGATAAATTAACCTCTTCAATTTCTAAGGATCTAAGGAAATTGAGGGAATCCAAATTCAAAGTGAAAGAAGAGATAAGGAGAGAGCAACAAATAAAGAGAAAATTAGTTATTCTGAAGTAAACCTCAAAAATTGAAAAGGTTGAAGTTCCTGTCAAAATAAGAGAAAAAAAGACACAAAAGTAATCGGGAAGAAAATTGCTTGTACTATCATCTTCAAAACTAAAACTTTTCTCTAATTTCTATATGAGAAAATGGTGGAGGAGAATATCTATAGTATAAAGAATGAAATAAGAGAGAAGAGGGTGAGGGATGAGAAATTGAAAAAAAGAAGTAATAAAGTAGTTAAAGAGTGAAAGACCTTTTGCTCTTCTTGTCGATACTGAGCAAGCATACAAGGTGGAATTGTCATGAATTCCGGAACCTGTTGGAACGGAGGTTGATTGATGATGTTGCTGAAATCTGTTAATGGCTGCTGGTTGAAGTTTTCAGTGGTTCCAAAATCCCCCAAAACGTTTTGGCTTGCATGCTGATCAGAAGTGTTGCCTTCATTTTCCATTTCCCTCTCTCTCTCTCTCTCTCTCTCTCTCTCTCTAACTCTTTCTCTCCTTTGGCTCTTTTTCCCCTTCTAGGTAGATTTTGGGGTCTATTTATATTGGGGAAAAGTAGTACTTGTATGGAATAAGGAACCAAAGTGGGTGTGACAAGGAAAATGAGTTAGCATTAAATAAAAAGGCTATTCACTAATGCTTAATTAAACTTGGTGATAAATGTATTGATTAATTAGTATCAATGACCATTTATGTGGGATCAACGGGAATTAATTGATCCAATGAAATATGTCTTTATTAGAAGATACCAATAGAATACCAAAAATAAAAGTGTAAAACCAAGGGTTGGGTCTAGCGGAAGGGACTAATTTATCCAATTGTGATAAATTTGAGTTCAAATTTATGCTGAAAAAGGTGTCAAAATTTAGTGTTCGACTGCTACAAAACTTATATCAGGGCGGTTACTTTTAAGGAAGGACCTTATAAGGCCTTGGGCTCTCCATCAACTAGTTTTTGGGTTGAGAATCTCCCAAAGATTTGTGCTCGATCAATTGGTGCTTTCATTGAGAACTAACTGATCGAAAAGGACTATCTGCGGAGGGTTCTGACTAGTGAAAGGGTTTACAGTGATCTATCGAGTGAAGTATCGCAATGTGTTAACCAACAAAACACTAGCTTTCAAAGGCTTCATAATATTACGAGTCTCACAAGTAATTTTTAGGATGTGGTTTTTTCAGGAACTTGGACATCAAGAACCTTCCACGACAAAATGGTTAGTTGCCCATGACAAAATCTTGCATCTAACACTTGCAAATACTAAAAGAAAATAGGAACAAAGGAAAGAAGGATAGGAATAAAGACTGTGATGGTAAAAATGACATCGAGCTCAAGTCTGTAAGAAAATCACACTCTAAAAGTTACTTGTTAGAGTTGAGAGTCGTCCAAGGTCTTATAAGACCTTTCTTTAAAAGTAACCTCCATGATATGTAACTTGTAACATCAACGTGTCTTAAATAGAATTGTTTCTAATAGAAGGATACATATAAAAAAAATATAAGTATAAAATAAAATTAAAGTAACAATATATACATTACTTTTAATAAAAACTTGGTCATTTTTCAGATCTATTAACTAAATGAGTTTCAAATTTTTATATTTATATAATTTTAAATTTAAAACAGTTTTTTTTAAAACGAAATCGAAAAACAATTGTACTAGTGTGTTTGGAATTGTTTTCTTATAATTAAGGATTTTATTTAACATCAATCGGTGTTGAGTCTAGTAGAAGAGACATGTTCCTCACAAACATGACAACTCATAGTTCAAATCCCCATTACAAGAGCTATTCATCTGACACTACCTCCAGCTTCTGGAAAATTATAGCTCCTCCTAAACTCCTGTTATTTATTTGGAAGCTAAAAAATAATGCAATTCCTAACCTGATAAATCTTAGAAGACATCATCTTCAAATTGATGCTGAATGTCAAATGTGTGAAGAGGATTTGGAGGAGTCTCTTGATCATTTGTTTCTCAATTGTCCGTTTGCAAGGGCAGTTTGGTTTGGTATGTCTGTTAGAATTGATTTGCTCGAGGATCAATCTTTCGGCAGTTTTCTTGACCGTAACTTCAACAATACTCTGTTCGGGTCTCTTTTGATAAACATAAAGGGGATTATCATAGGAACTTGCTAGAGAACCTTCGTTGTCTTCTTTCTTAAAAATTCTAGAAAGAATCAACAGATCCTTCACCAAGACTTCTATAAACTCATGATTAGAGGGGTCAAGCAAATTAAGCTAAATGGAGATAGGGGTACTAGCATTTATCAGGATGTCCTAGGTTGTATTCCTGAGTTAATCTTCCAGTTGAGATCCAATTTTTCTTTATGTTTCAATGATTAATGTAACGGTTTTTTCATAATAAAAAAAAGTATATGTATATGTATATTATTAATTAATTAAAATGAACTAAAGAATAGGAAGTGTTAAAAGTAGTACAAAATATAATGATTTGGATGAAGAGTAAAGAGATTTAAGTATAATTGAACTCATTGAATTTTTATATTTTATTATACATATAATAAGTAATACTTTATTCAATGTGAAAATAAAAATACTAACTTATTAATGTTTTCATGCTTTTTAGTTGTTCAAAAATTTTAAATCATATGTATTTTCGTAATTTTTATTTTTTTAAAATATATTTTGACTTTTCAAATAAACACATTTTTCAAATTTTAAAAATTAAAATCATTTTCAAGAATGTTTCCTAAACCAAACGGACAAACGTACTTTAATTAAAGGCAAAAGTATTTTTTTATCTCCGACGTTTGGAGGTCCTGTCAGTTTTGTCTCTAATATTTTTTCGCTGTCAATTGTACCCCTAACGTTTTACGTTTCTGCCAATGTCACCCTTTTCACTAACACCGTCAAATATTTAACAATTTTTGCTGACGTGGCATCCTATGTGGCAAAACGTTTTTTTTTCTGTCAATTATACCCCTAACATTTTACATTTCTACCAATGTCACCCTTTTCACTAGCACCATCAAATATTTAATAGTTTTTGCTTATGTGGCATCCTATGCGGCAAAAATATCTGACTTCGCATATTTTTTTCCACACCAGATTTTTTATTCATCTTTTTCCCATCAAAACCGTGTCGTTTTAGCTTCACCATATTTCTTTTAAAATATAACTCAAATGTATGTGCCATTTTGTAGACAAAAACATCGGAGACGTTATCCATTCTCTACTTTGTCGG
This sequence comes from Senna tora, assembly GCA_014851425.1. Taxonomy (NCBI): domain Eukaryota; kingdom Viridiplantae; phylum Streptophyta; class Magnoliopsida; order Fabales; family Fabaceae; genus Senna; species Senna tora. Next base: position 9,286,189 of record CM026266.1, read on the forward strand.
AGACGTTATCTATTCTCTACTTTGTCGGAGACGTTACCTAAAATAGATAATGGATAACGTCTCCGATGTTTTTATGAGCAAAATAGCGCGTGCGTTTGAGTTATATTTTAGAAGGAATAGGTCGAGGTCAAAACGACACAACTTTGATGGGGAAAAGATGTGTAGGAAATCTGATGTGAAAAAAAATATACCAAGTCAGATATTTTTGCCACATAGGATGCCACGTAAGCAAAAACTATTAAATATTTGATGGTGCTAGTGAAAAGGGTGACATTGACAGAAATGTAAAATGTTAGAGGTACAATTGATAAAAAAAAAAACGTTTTGTCACATAGGATGCCACGTCTGCAAAAACTGTTAAATATTTGACGGTGTTAGTGAAAAGGGTGACATTAGCAGAAACGTAAAACGTTAGGGGTACAATTGACAGCAAAAAAACGTTAGGGGCGAAACTGACAGGACCCTAAACATTGGGGGGTAAGAAAGGTACTTTTGCCTTAATTTAATTTTGAGCTTTTGTTTTTTTTATAACAGCTTTTGTTTTCTTTAAGAAGCAAAAGTTTCATTTTTAATTTCTATTTTTAAGTTAAAAAGTACTTCTAGAGTTCTAGTACCACCTAAAATAATTTAAATTAGGCAACTATCTTAATTACTTAAAATAAGTGGGTTTTTCTGGCCAAAAAAATAAAAAAAAATAAGTGGGTTTTTAAAAAATAATTAAACAACTTCTACCAGAAAGCTTGGTCAAACACCTAAATGTTAGAATTATTATTAATAAAGTAATGTGAACCTCACAGACTCGTTAAACACGAAATCAAACCTAAGATCTCTCAAAGAAGATTTTAAATGGTATGAATATATTGACATGTTAACTACAGAAAATTAAGAATCAATATTATAAAAAGATTTGGACATAGCATGTAATTATACTTGGACTCCACAAGTTTTGTTGAAGACAGGAAGGACAAAACTCTCACAACTGTTTAATACCAAAATAATCCAATATGATCTATGGAAGTTCTACTAAAATTAAGTGTAACCTAAGGTTTCTTAAGGTTATTTAGCTGGACTAAATGGGTGGATTGGGTGGGTTTGGGTTGTGTCACAAATAGGTTGAGTTATAAATGGATTAAATTTTTAATGGGTTATAATGGCTCATGACCATTAATTATAGGTCAAACCAATGTTTAAAAACTTGGACCGGTCATTAACCCGGTCAAGAACTCAAGTCGCTGGCTCAACCGTTGGGTCATTAAAAAATCGGTTAGCCCGATCAAATTTTAAAAAAAATTTAAAATATATATACATATGCATACATTAACCAAATAAATATGAAAAACACATAATAAGTTATTATAACTCAAATTCAAAGCTGAAATTAAATATCACAAGTCTAAAATATAAAAATAATAACACATATTAAGTCTTAAACACTTAACTTTTGATCCCACAAAAATGAAATTTAAATAAAAAATCAACACATCAATTAGTTCGTAACTCTAACACTTTAAACAATACAAAAGTTTACCAATTTAGTTGATTAAGAAAATAAAATATTAATACTATCAAACAATCCTATATTTTTCAATTTTTTTTCAAAAAAAAAAAAGGGTCGTGGGTCACCGGGTCATTAGGTTTGCGTAAAATCCGCCGGGTCAATTGGGGTCGTTCCCGGGTCAATTATAAAACGGTCCATAGGGACCACCCGGATCGGCTTGGTGCCCGAGTCATTGGGATCCGAGTCAACCCGGCCGAGTCGGTCCGGGTTTTCAAACACTAGGTCAAACCCACCAATCTATTAATTTTTTGTTACTTTATTTAATTTATTTAGCTAACCTACCAATCATTCTACTTTATGTTTATATCAAGAAAGATAATAAAAATCAAATCCATCTTACAAAGAGTATAAAGTTCAACATTGATACAATCTCCACAAGACATAGGAAACAATAAAAATCAAGTCCTACAACTACTTGTCAACAATTACAGATTTTTCTTGAAAATTTAACTCCAACATTGTTAGCATGAAAACATATTTTCAAAAAACCAAACAAATCATAAGCATAATCAAACACTCGAACACTTAAAAGAATGAAATATTGTAAGAGAAGAGGAAAACTCAAAATGTTTGTATTGGTTAATAAAACTCTAAACAAAAATAAAGTTTACTTTTTTTAAATAACATTAAATTAAATTACATTTTTTTTATTTTAAAAATCTGTATTACTCTTCTTTTAGAGAGAAAAAAAATGTAGTATGCATGTATACAATTACATATATATTTAACTAATATAAAATTTAAAATAAAAGATTGTGTAATTTTTATATTTCTTGTAAAACTTAAATGTAATTTACCAAAACAATGAATACATTTTTTTAAGATATGAGAGTATTTTTTTACCTTTATTTCTCGGTGTCATCTACATTTTTATGGAAAAAAAAAATTTGACCATAAAGAGTGACTCAAATGATAATGATTTAGAGATTTTTACAAGATGAATAGTCTCGGAGGAACGAGCAAATTAGGAGTGATACACATGTGCACAATGCAATATTGTAAGAGAAGAGGAAAACCAAAAATGAAATACTTACCGGATAGTCGAATACTAAGTGAAGAATGCAAAAGCGATAAATACAATAGAGGGAAGATGGCATTGCTTGAACACAAAGCAGAGAAGAAGTCGAACGATTTGAATTTTGGAGTATTAGATGGGTTATTGGGTCAACCATGAGTTTTACCTAACCCAACCCATATTTATATGATTAATTTTTTACCCGACCCACATGACTCATTTATTAATTGGGTTGAGTTGAGACAAAATACAATTTGGTTGAATTGGGTTAATGGATTTGGGTCAAAATTACCACCTCTAACTGAACTCAATGAATATTTAAGTTAATTACTCATAGTAACTGGTGTTAAGAATTACTTGCTAACTACTCACGAGTAAACAAAGTCCACCATATAAGATATAATTTAACTCTTATATCCTTAAAATTTACATTAATTTTTAAATTTTTTTATGGTTAATTTTATCCTGAAAGTTTTGAGTAGTGGTCGATTTCATACCCATAATTTCAAATTTTATCCTAACATCTAACATCGTTCAAATTATTAACTGAAAATGATAACATTATTCATGTAATATTAATACTAATTCATCACTCAAAATAATGTCACTTATTCATATTAATGTTAGCTCATCATTTAAAAAGAACAAAAGTACCTTTGGTATCCTTAAGTCCTTAACGTTTGAAGTCACTGTCAATTATGCTCATTGCTGTTAATTATACCCCAGTATTTTTTTCCTATCAATAACAACTCTGTTGTTTTCTTCTTTTAGGTCTCCTTTGACTCTACTTTTTGGATCGGTGGTCAATTTAAATTTCATATCTTACAGAAAAAATATTAAAAAAAATATAAAGAACTCAATTAACTTGAATTTTTTTCTTTAAACCTCTTTATATTCAATTCTAGGAACACAACCAATCAATCAGAAAAATGAAATTGTTTGAGTCAAAAACGAGGAATTTATAGATCACTTAAAGGGAATCACTATTAATAAAGTTACTAAGTATCTTTTATTTATTTTTTATGAAAAGCAACAGCAGGATTAACCGTTTAGACCAAGAAGAAGCAATCTCACTGGTGAACGAGTTTAGACCCTCTAAAGTTAAAAGTTTATGAAGTTAATTCAATATTCATTTTTTATTGGTTCAAAATTTAAAAAATAAACAAATTAAAAATTAATAAAAAAACATGTAAGAGACAACTTCATGAAATTTTAAATTTAGAGAATCTGTTCTCAACATGAGTGGAATTCCACCTTCCAGCCAACTAGTGAAATTTAGCATACTGTAGAATAGCACTGAGAGGTTTGTTTGGGAAGCAGAACCCACTCTCGTTAACAAGCCCGTTTCTCCAATCCCAGAGGCGATCACAAATAATTGGAAAGAGAGTAGACCAAGGAATTATGTTACAGAATTCTTTTTTCAAGTTTCAGGAAACCCAATCCTTTGTTGAAAGAGTGTAGAAGATAAGAGATGGTGAAATGGTGAATGGAAGAATGCTTGTGAGATTCCAATAGAGAGAATGGAAAATACAACACAAGAAATCCTCTTCGAGTCAAGGTGAAACTCCTCAATATCTCACAACTACAAAGCTTCCTTCACTGGTTCAACTCAGATGCATTTATTAATACAATATCAACTAACAAACTCTTAACAAACTAATCACGTGCAAAGCACTTGTTACATTTCTTCATAACAAAGTCACTTGTCCAAGCTGCCTTCTTTCTCATCCTTCCTGACTTTAGTTGGCATTTCTTCATTTCATTTACATAATCTTCCACAGTATCACTCCTAACTAAATTGTCAACATTAGGATCAAGAGTTTGGATCCTTTAAAATTAAAATTTCATGAAGTTTTTTAAGTTGATTCAATACTTATTTTTTATTTGTTCAAAGTTTAAAAAATAAAAAAACTAAAAAATAAACAAAAACATACAAGAAACAATTCCAGAAACTTTAAAAAAATCTCAAAATCCATTCACAAGGCTGGTACTGAGAAATTTATCTTTTGGGAGCCAATGATCATCCCATAAGCTAACATCAGACCCATTGCCAATTTCCCAGAGAACCATCTCTCTGAACATAGGGAGATTTTTTGAATCTTCTATCCTTAAAAATGCAAGCAAGGCCGCAAGGGCGCAAGGGAGTATAATTAATAAATAAAGGAGATTGAGGCAGCGAAAATGCTCAAAATTGGGCTTGAATCATTTTGAACCTTGAAATTATTTGAAAACAATTAACAAAAACAATTGTTAATTTGGCTTGTATAATACAAATGACTGACATTTTAAAAACCATCTTCAACATAATATCCCCTAAAATTTTAAAAAACACAATCATTGTTGCTTCAACATTTTATAGAAACAAACCTAAACGCAAAACAAGAGATACTATAGAATCAATGAGGTTAACAAATTTGCCAGCTAAAGTCTATTTGGATCTTCATTAATTTTTCAAGGATGGATGCGAAAGCAAGATATTACAAGTCAAAATAAGCTATAACCACTGGTAAGAAAATCAAAGAGATGAGAATTACACTGCAGGATACAGCATCAAAAGTTCCTTTTCATTACACTACAGCCCTAGACGCAAAATATACATCAAAACAAAAGGGAATCATCATCTAAGACTAACTTCTTCATCATCAATCTTCAAGCTTTCTTTGGAGATTTAGTGGCCTTGGAAGGAGACTTAGGCTCTTTGGGCGCCTTATCAGCCTTCTTTGGCAATAGCACAGGGTTGATATTTGGAATAACACCACCATGAGCAATTGTGACACCAGCCAGCAATTTCCCAAGCTCTTCATCGTTCCTCACAGCAAGCAAAACATGCCTTGGGATTATCCTATTCTTCTTGTTATCACGAGCCGCATTTCCAGCCAACTCCAGAACCTGCATAGATCAATTATACGTTATGAATTAAATAACGGTTAAAATCAAGAAAAATCAACAAATTAGGGATTCTAGGTCAAACAGGAAATTAGGTTTCTCATTGCAAAATTGAAAATAGATTGAAATCTATGCCTCAGAAACCACGCATTCTCACAAAATCTTTCAGATTTTCGCGCCATTGGAAGATCTATGAGAAGAAATGGAAAGCGAAAGAGGAAACCTACCTCTGCAGCTAGGTACTCTAAGACGGCGGCCAAGTAGACCGGAGCACCAGATCCAACACGCTGGGCGTACCTTCCTTTCTTCAAGTATCGTCCAATCCTTCCGACGGGAAATTGGAGGCCGGCCTTCATAGACCTAGACACAGGCTTCTTCTTCGGTCCTCCTCCCTTCCTTCCTCCGGCGCCCTTCTTCACTTTTCCGGTAGCGTCCATCGGAACCCTAGTTCGATCGCCGGCGATACGCTCTCGATTTTCTTCTCTGAATCTGGTGTGGAACTAGAAGGCCTATGGCGAAGCAAGATGATGAAACAGGAAGCTTTGGTGCGACTTTATGAATTTTGGATACGGAGAAGCGTTGGTGTGAAGATATGAAATTGACTGTACTGTGGGCGTTGAATTGGATCTTATCAACGGCTGTGGTTGATTTGAGTGGAAATCTGTGTGATTTGAAATGGACCAATGGAGAATGAAAGCGTTCCGTGTACAAGGAAAGTTTTTTTTTTTTGGCCAACCAAAGGAAAGTTTGTTTAAACGCGCTCATAGGCGGTCAATTTAAATTTTCTTTAATTTCCCGCTCCAAACTATTTTGAAAAGTGATCTATATTCTATAACATTTTGTAGAGGAGTTAAAATATTTTTATTTTTTAAAATAACTTTTTATTTTTAAGGTCTTAATATTTTTAAAATATAATTGTTATGTAAAATTAAAATTTTGGTCATATTTTTTTTTAGGGTGTATTTTGTAAGGAGAAAAGAGGAGAGAATGAGAATGGGAATGGAAATGGAAATGTTGGAGGGAATGAAAATATTATGTCAATGTGATGTGATGTAATATGAATAGAATAAAAGTAGGTAAAATGACCATTCATTTTACCCTTACATTAAAAGTGGGAATGAAATAAAAATGGGTAAAAAAGTAAAGGCAAAAACATAATTTCATCACATTGCAAAAACTGAAGTTTGTTTAGTAGGAAGAAAAGAGGAGGGAGAAGTCTTCTCGATCTCCCTTTCTTGCTTCCAAACAAAGCCTTATGGCTTGTTTGGTACATGGGAAGTTATGGGTAGGGAAGTTTTCTCACCATTTGTATTGTGTTTGGTAGATGGTGAACAAACTTTCTAGGTGAGGAAGGTTCCATCTAATGTGGGAAGTAAGGTGCCATCTCACATAGGAGGGATGTTGATTTTGGTACCTAGGAAGTGACTATAAAAAGACTTATTTGCCCTTAATAATTTATCTTTATTGTGATCATATCTAAGACATATCAATTAACAAAGTAATTAATTTATTTGATAAAAAATGCTTCAACATAATTTTATTTTGAACTGTAAATTTTATAATTTTTTATTTTTAAATAATTTTAAAAATATTTTTTAAAGAATATTTTGGAAATTAATGTGATTTCTATTAATTTTCTTAGGCGCCGTTTGGTAGCCGATGAGTGTTGTAGAGGGAAGTGGAAGTGGAAGTAGAAGTATGTGATAAAAAGTATGTTTGGGATGCAGGGAAATGGAAGTGAAATATAAAAGTAATATTGTTTGGTATGGTGGGAAGAAGATAGGAAAATAGAAGATAAAAGTATGAAATATCTTTTTTGTCCTTACTTTTTTAAAAATCACAAATTTTTTAAGGGCATTTTGGTCTTTAAACCAAACCTCACCTCACTTTCCCTCCACTTCCCTCCACATCATGAGGGAAGCTTTCTTAAAGCTTCCCTCTGCAGAGGGAAGCTTCACCTCACCTTCCCTGTACTGAAGGCGTAACATGCAGTAAGTTCACCTCACCTCACTTTCCCTGTGAGGAAGGCATATCAAACGGGGTGTTAGTTTAGTTAGCTTTCACTCTTAATTTCATTAATTTTAATTTAAAAAAATTCTTGTGTTTATGATATCATTTAATCATTTAATTGATGCAGAGTAATTAAAGTATTAGATAAAAACACTTTAACTTAATTTTATTCTTAAACTTTTAAACACTCATATAAAAAATAGGGGTAAATATGACATTTTACCCTTTTATTTTTCATTTTCCTATCTTCTTTCCATCATACCAAACAACTTTACTTTCTTGTTTCTACTTTTCTTTCCCTCATACCAAACACACTTTTTATCATTTATTTTCACTTCCATTTCCATTTCCACTTCCACTTCCTTTTCCCACCAAAACACTCACCTCCTACCAAACGTCACCTTAGGGTGTGTTTGATTAGCGGGGTGGATGTAATGCAACATTACATCCAGCATTCTTCCTACCAAACATACTTTACTTTTTTGTAATGTGATGAAATTATGTTTCTGTCCTTACTTTTTTATCCACTTTTGTTCCATTCTCACTTTTAATCTAAGGGTAAAATAGTCATTTTACCTACTTTTATTCCATTCACATCACATCACATTGACATGACATATCTATTTCTTCCAATATTCCCATTCCCTCACTCATTCTCCCTACCAAACAAACCTTTAAAATTTTGCTAACTAGTACTATAGTAACACTGATTAAGGATTCTTTTTATCCCATAAATAAATTTATAACATTATTCTTGTTAATTTTTTATCAAGTTAAAAGAAAAAAATTTTCCTCTAAACTAATAAAATAATTAACTAATGCATTGGCATAGTTGTTAGATACATCTTTATTTATAAGTTAAAGATTTATCTAACATGTATCAATAGGATACATATTAAAATTTTTTATTAGTGAATAAAGTATTTAATGAATTGAAATATGTGAAATTTTAATTAAAAGATAGTTTTTTATATTTGAAAAGTCTATTAATTATGTGAAACATTAACATATGTTCTAATGGTACATGATGAATGAAAGTTAAAGATTTATCTAAAATGTGCCATTTGCCCGTTAGAGATTATGTTAAGGTTTCTTCCAATTGATAAATGAAATATTTAATGACTTAAAGTTTATGACAATTCAACTAAAAAAATAATTGTTAATGTTTAAAAAGTCTATTAATCAATTCGGTGAAATCTGAACATATGTTTTAAGAATGCATATTAGATGAACCCTTAAATTAAACAATATGGTTGAACTGGTAGGATGGAAAGAGAATTAGTACAATTCTCAATAAATTTCCTTGTTTGGTATGGAGAAGGTCTGAAGAAATCCAATATTTTGGAAGGTAATTGCTTCATTTATTTGAATGGTGATTCTTTCAATATCATAATGGAAAATTTGCTTTTCCATAGAATTGCTGCATATGAATAAAATTGTCCATCTTGTCTTTTATTTTAAAAATAACATTAAGGGTATTGTACTTTTTTTTTTTTAAATATAGATTTTACCTACCAACTTTTTATTTTTGTATATTAAACATATTTTTTATTTTTAAATTTCATTCTCTTCCTTTTCCTTTCATTCCATCACTCAAAACATACCAAACATTAACGTTTTAAAAATCGAATCAATAAAATTGTTGGTTCAAGGTTTAATGGTTTAAAACTGTGGTCGAGCCGATATTGATATTATATATTAATTTTATATTATAATTGATTATGATAATGAATATTTTATATAATTTTATTGTATAAAAATAAGATATGTATGAGATAAATTAACTACTTATTATTATATTGTTTACACTACATATGAAATTTATATAGAGTAAAACACTGTTTTGGTCCTCCACAGATGTTTTTTTTGTCAATTTGGTCCCCTACAGATCGGTGTTATCAATTTGGTCCCCCGTAGATCAAATTGTTAGCAATGTGGTCCTTCCGTTAATTAACTTGATGACATGTCAAGTTAAGTTGTGACTCAGCAATTTTTTTATCTGATTAGGCATATTTTTTTTAAGTCTTTCTGACTAAGCATAAATTAATTTATTTTTATTTAAAAAAATCTTTGAAATTAATTTTTTTATCTAAAACAAGACTCTTTTGAAATCTCTAATTAACATCAAGCATCGAAGGAGAAGAAAAAGCTTCGTGTTCCCTTCACTTGTTGCCGCCGAGAGTCATCGTTCGTCATTGCTCCATGTCAATTGTCAAGTGTTGCCATCACAATTCGGTGAGTTCAGTTGCGTTTTGTTATTTCTACCGGTTCTTTTTTTCAGCTTTGCTATTTCAGTGAGTTCTGGTTTTGCGTTTTGCTATTTCGGTGAGTTTTGGTTCATGCTATTTCTATTGTGTTCTATTGTTGCAATTTGTTATTTTTACCGGTTCGTTTTTTTGAGGTTTGCTATTTTCAGTGAGTTCTGGTTTAGCGTTTTGCTATTTCATTGTCATCACTACCTTGTGCTTTGCTATTTCAGTGATGTTAATGTAGGTATGAATTTTCCCAAGAGGGACACTAATGATGACTCAAAATATGATCCTGTAGAGATACCTGAATCCATTACTAGCCCTCTGCATTTCCAACCACATGATAGAATTGTGTGGAAGGAGAGATGTGATGATGAAGTTCAGGATGACTCGTGCACAACATCCTCTGACACTGGAGTTACTTCACAGGAGAATAAGAAGACTGAGAATGGTGATCACTACTCTTGTAACCTTAATGGTGTAAGCAATGGGTGTAGCCAAGGATATGTTACAGAGCCTTGTGATGCCAAAGTTTGGGATTCTGGTTTTGTGTCTTGCTCAAAAAATCAAATCGACTTCTTACCTACATGCAACATGATTGAAGAGGTTTTTGGAGATGGGCTGAGGCATGAAATGAGGAGAGCTTGAGCTAGTATTTTGCTAGCTTGGATTCATTAATCGCAATTTTGGGAATAATAATATCTGTCTGAGGCTTTTTCTTTTAACTTTTTTTTTGTTTTATTGTTGACTCAATCTCAATTGGCCAAAGTATGAGAGTGAGTTCGACTTTTATTTTGTATATTGACTTGAAATTGGAAATGTAACCTTTTATTGTATAAATAGTATTTGGAAGATGAGTTGGTTATCAAGTTGGGTTTCAATAATTCTTCTTTCAGGTCCCCTTTTAGGAAATGTAGAATTCCTTATTTCTTAATTTTGCTGGTAGTACTGTAGTAGTGTACACTGTAAGGTGGGAAGGGGAAACAAAGATAGTTGGTAGAAATCAAACCATCATGGATGTAATATTGTATTATTAAATACATAATGATAATTCTTACAGACAGTTTGCTTTCATATTTTGTTAATAACCAATTGATCATTCTTTCTTTCCTTACTTATCCTCTCTGAAATAGTAAAAGAGTGAATTGATATATGATGAACAATCTTATTTGAGTCATTTATTTATCTTCAACAATACCTGTCCTGGTTTTCAGGTCATCCTATTTCTTGGCCTTCTTCACCTTTCCTATGGATAGTATATTACTTGGTTCCGTTCTTGTTTAAATTCTCTATTATATTAATTTTGGAATAATTACTAGTCGTAAGTGATTATTATGAGGCTTTGAATTAGACCAGAATTAGGCCAGGCAATTTCAAAGGCATTACGTGAATATTAACTCTGCAAGTTTTATTTTATTTTCCACTGTGTCTAATTTTGATTATTATTTTTCTTCCATCTGGACAAAATTTACTTTAGCCTTAAAAAATGATTGACTGAAACTTATTAGCGTGATTATTATTTATTATTAAAATCAAGAGATTTTTGTAAGAGGAAAAAGAAATTCTATCAAGGACAACAAATACTACTTTTAGCCAAACTAGTAATTTTCTTCTCATGTATGGTAAGAAAGCACCAAAAGCACGCTACTACAAGGACAACAAACTACTTCCAGCAATTATATATCTACCTTACAAAACATTGCACCAAAAGCACCAATCACACTTTTCTTTCTTAGCACTTTGAAAATAAGAGTTATAGTATTGTATAAATAATTCAGAATTCTTACTTACCCATAATTCATCCCAATTGATCTCAACAACTGTCATTTTGCAACAACATAAACAAGTGACGGAAATAGCAGAAAATTAAAGGCCATTACAAAATACTTGGCCTAAAAAATAACTAGAAAATTATGGCAGTCATACAAAAATAACTTGGCCTTCTAAAATATCATTAAACACACATTAGTTCCATTAATTTGCAATTGATTCTTGGGTCTCCATTATATGAAATGGCAGCATTACACTTTATCTCTCTTGGGTCTCCAAACCCGATTCATTTGTTGGTTCTAAGCCACCATGCGTCTGAGCAAAGATGAAAAAAAATTAAACATGGCAAATTGAATAGAACATAGCATATTAAATAAAATACTAGTAAATGAAATAAATTAAAATTAACATATTACATGGCAACTCCTCTTATTGTGGCCAGTGCCACCACAATTCCTACATGTTGGAATAAGCCTCTTCTTTAGTTTGATAGTTTTTGCAGTCTTTTCCTTCTCAGAAGCATCCTTCTTCCTCTGTGTCTTGGGTAGATGTGTCAAAATGGACCGGCCCGGGCCTAATTATTTAGGGCCGGGCCGGGCCGTTTTTAAAACGAGCCAGGTTTTTCCTAGCCTGGCCCGGCCCTAAAAAGGGCCGGGCCGGGCTAGCCCTTTTTTCTTTTTCTTTTTTTAAAAAAATTGATTTTTTAATAATAATTATTATTATGATGTCTTTTATTTTATTTTTATTATTTTGTAAATTAATTAATACAAAAATTAAATGTTAGATATTATGTAAAAGTTTATGCCAAAAATGTTGAAAAGAAATTTTAGAATATCTTTTCATTCTTTTTAAAATATCTCTAATCAAAATTAATTTAGTTGCGTAAATAATGTTTTTCAACATATTGTTGTTATGTGTTTTGTATTTCTTCCTTTTTAATATGTATATATATATGTATATATATATGTATATATATATATATATGTATATATATAATCTATATCTATACATACTATGTTATCATTAAAAAAAATTTCCTATTTGAGTTTTATGTAAACTAAGACAATCTCAAGTTCTCAACTAACTTGATTCATAATAGCTAGTTAGAACTTAGAAACTAATATGCTTTCAAATACAAATGATTTCAAAGTAATGTGCAATGTTTAATGTCATATAGGAAAAACAATAAAAACATAAATCAAACCTTTAAGTGTCTATACCTTCCTAATAGGATACTATATATGTTTACAACTTGATAAAAAAAACTTGATACAATTAAGATGTAGTAGTGACTTAAACAAATTAAAGTCTCATATTCACGTCTTATATATATAAGAAATTAATACTTTAGTTAAGACCTGATAGAATCAAGAGCTAGCGGAGCTAATTAAAGTGATCGATCATGCTCACCACAGGCAGGGTTATTTCAAGAGTTTCTACGCAAGTGCACAGTTTCAAGAAGTCTTGAAGTGATTGCCTCTCAAGCCAATCATTCAGATTCATATCCAGTGAAAATTTTGTCAAAGTTAAGAAAATGTTGCTCTTTAGAGGATCCTGCCAAGTAAAAACAAAGATATATATATATATATATATATATATATATATATATATAGTGTGAACATATTTGTACAAAGGGAAAGAAATCACATAACTCGCTATGTATTATTTGATTAATTAAACTTTAATTTGAGATCAAACAACTTACCAAATAGTCAATATAAGATAAAAGAAGGTCGTCAGTAAAAAGAAGATGTTTTCCTTCATCGATTGCAAGCATGTCTCCAAGTATTGAGTAAGTATAAGACTTGAAAACCTTAAGTCTTGGGGAATAAATTTTGAACCTGTCGGGTGGATAATTTAGATTATCCAAACACAACTCCTCCAGCTTCTCACAAGAAATAACTATGTGAGTCGCTTGCAAAGATTAAGTTGCAAAAACTTCAAGTTAAGGTTCTCGATTTGGATTTTTTGGAACCCAAGAGACTCAAGCAGACTGAAACTCTCTAATCCTTAACAAAATTTCAAAATCCCTTCTAGGGTTTCATCAACCACCCAGACAAATTTTAGAACTAAGGTTTTGAGATCTTTGGTGCATCCCTCAAATGGGGACGAACTTCCCAAAGTGTAGTTCACAAATTGGAGTGAATTCAAACCTGAGAAAACCCCAGCAGCAAAATGAGGTCCATTTAAGTTCTCTTTCGCAGTTAACTTATTAACTGCGGTTTCACGGTTCCTCCCGATGTCGAAAAACTCGCACTCCAAGCTCATTGTCTTCAAACCTTTCTTGTTCTTCATTAGATATTTCACCAATGAAGTCACTTCCTCACAAGCTATACTATATGGGAAGTGAGTTAAGCCACAACTATCCAAGTCTCCCCTATGGCGAGCCAAAAGAAGGAGCGCCATTAAGCCAGAGGTAGTGAGCTTTCTGTTCATTTCTTGCCCTAAAGCAGATCCAGGATCTCTAGCACCAAGGGGGTTGTTCTTTTGAGATAAAGGCATTATCATTCGGTTCATATTTATCTCAAGGTGACGATTGTATCGCCATAAACCTCTCCATCGATGCAAGAGAACAGTGGTTCGTATCGCTTCGTATATGGGAAGCTTGGAAATGATGAGGGATAAGAGTTCATCTGGTAGGTTGCTGAGCCGATCTGGCATCTTCATCTTCTCTTCAAGCTTAGCAGCTTTGGTTCTTGATCTAGTCATAATCTTTTGATGAGAGGAAACTCAGCTTCAATTCTCAGATTCAAAAATGAGAGTAGTGAGATTTGAGAAGTGAGAAATGAGACAAAGATAAAGAGAGTGATTTAAGGTAGTAACGGGTGAGGTTGTTTCAGAGAAACGTTAGAATGGTGCATGAATGACACATGAGGTGGCACGTTGGAGGCACCACCTTATATTATACCTTAGATATTATTTTACTATTTGGCTTTATCATTATTGTTATTTTAAATGCCCTGCCATGCTTGTTTTGCATTATTTCTGGTTTTTTCTATTTTATTTTATTTTTTGCAACTTCCATATTGGCGAGTGTACGTTAATTGGTGGGTATTTAATCAGGATAATATAAAAAATTGACCAAAATTTCAAAATATTTAATTGAAAGTATTATTCTAATTAATGATAAATTTGTTTCTAAAAGCGAGTGATCATATCATATGTAGTGCGTGAGCATTCATGAGTCTCTAAAATTGTGTGAATAGTTAATAATATGTCTCAAATTGAAAATTTTGTTCATTGTGTGTGATATGGCAGAGCCATCAGCCTCGGTCCGACCTTCCACGCCATCAGGCTCGGCTCCGTCACGACCCATCCAACCTGGCTCCGACATCAGACCCATCCGGCTCCCTCCGACCTAAGGGACCATTTGTCAACATCACATGCGTTATCCACGCCTCCGCACTTTTCGGGGTGGTTATGATGACGTTGGTTCCCGCCAAACGACTCCCCCTGGAAAGGTCCAAATTGCCCTTGGCGAAGCCTATATAAATAGAGGTAGCTTCCTCAGGTTCAGTGCTGAATTCTTACTCTCTTACTATATACTCTCTACTTCCGATCCCTGACTTTGTCATCGGAGTCCTACCGCGGGAGCCTCCTCCCGTCGTGGGTTGTTTGCAGGTCACATTCAGGAAGCTGGAGCTGTAGGAAGGGAGACTAATTCACCATTGGCGCCGTTTGTGGGGAACGTTTTTACACCCGAAAACACCACGTACTTTTTTATTTTCAGGAACGGAGTTCTGCATGGCGTCGAGAAGGGGAGAAGAAGACGTAGTTGAGGAACCTTCGGTGGACCGGACCACTGCCTTGATAGTAGCCCTGACAGCAAGTAGAACTACGCAGGAAAAGGCGCGGGAGCCTGGCATGGGGAGCATACTGGAGCAGGTTTCGGTGAATTTACCCCCAAACCCGAGGGACGACATGATAATAGCGTTGCTCGAACAGCAAAAGCTACTCCAAGAGGAGCTAAAGGAGATGCGACAAAGGATTGGAAACAAGGAGATTCAGGAGGAGAATTTGTAGAAACAGTAGGAGACACACAAGACGTCTCAGAACCAGAAATCCAGATCTTGGAGGATAGCGGAGGAGCAAATCTAGTAGGCGGCAAAGGAGGGATGAGGAGTCTGGCAGAAGCTCATCGGAGTCTACATTGGGAGAATCCAGCTCCTCCTCAGAATCCACTGATTTTACGCCACCACAGAAGAAGAAGAAGAAGAGATACCCGTTCACAAACAACATTATGGAGGTAGCAATGCCCAAGCTTAGGACCCCGACGCAGTTAAAGCATTATGATGGAGCCTCTGATCATGTCACGACCCCATTTCTAGGAGTCCGTGACCGGCATGGGAGTAGGATTTCACCCCTAAACCCGTAAGCCTTCCCTATTACCATTTAAAATAATTACCCTGCTATACAGACAACATGCAATATTCACATAATAAATATTGGCCACGTCATTCATGGTGGCCTAAATAACCTGCAATCCACGGCGCTCATTGCCGCTTCAGCCCAATTCAAGTATATATATACATCCATTCACATAAGCAATCACACGTAAATATGTATATACGTAGTGATCAAACCACAAGGGAATGACCTATCCTATTCACACACAATATATATAACCTGTTCGATCACCTGTATATAAGCATCCACACTCGCATTTAAATGTACATATTGATCACACGCCTCAATGCGTGTAATCTATCCTATTCACATGCAGGTTTATATATTTGCAAACAAACACATACCAACCACACACACATATATATATATATATATATAATTTACATATTGATCACACCCCATAGGGGGTGACCTATCCTATTCACATGCGGAAGCAATTCATACTCATCATAATATTCATATATCCTATATTCCCATCCATGACCTAATCTTTAAACAGTATGAAGCCGACAAGTCTAGATTTGTACATATATTTATACATATAGCAATTGCCTATACATCAAAGGCTATACTCAAAATAATGTATACATCAATGGAATATAACAAAAGAATGTATACATCAAAAGATGAACCTCTCACGCGAACAATGCGTGAGGTCCCTAGGAATGTCCGCCTCCTTGAGAGGAAGTAGACGCGTGTCCGGTGCCCGCTACACCTGTATCTGTAACATGTAAAATTGGGGGGTGAGTCAAACGGACTCAGTGAGAGGCTCTCCCATCCTTGGTGTAGTAGCGGGTACCACTACAACTGGGGGAAGGGAGCCAGTCACATCCACATGCACATATAATAGTTCTTTTAACCTTTAATGTTTAGGTGATCATACATTTAGCATATATAACACATACATTGTCAAACTTAGGCATATATATAGCATGTTCAATATCAACCAATACTTTTCGATTTCATATATCATTTTGCGATAACATAAACTGGCCCGAAGGCATGTCTCCCTTTTGGGGAGAGGACTGGCCCGAAGGCATATCTCCGTTAGGAGAGAATTTGGCCCGAAGGCATAACTCACGTGAGTGGCATCCGTTATGAGGTAAACTGGCCCGAAGGCATAGCTCGCGTGAGTGGTTAGGAACCTAGTTGATCATTCTAGGAACCCCTGGCCCCAAGACTTTACTTGAGACATATCTGGCACCAAGACTTTACTTGGTACATAGCCGGCGACTCGTGTGACTTTGGCCTAACCAAAGCTTTAACCACAAAGTGGCAAACTCATAGACTTTGGACTCTTGGGTGTCCGACTTCACGAGGACATACTCGATCTACCCGGTTTATTTAAAATGGACACCTCTTTTATCATAGACTCCACATGACTCCTATGAACCCCTACTAGTTCGGTTTCACCTTTCTTGGAAAAAAAAACTTTTCCCAAGTTCGAAAATAGTTTCAAGGACGAACATCCTAAGTTCGATTATTTCAAAAATTTCAAGATCAACCAACAGGTTTCCAACTTCATTTAACTTGTGAGTTTCTAGGACCATGGAATTTAGACACCGAAAATAGACTCGATCCTACCCCCGATATCGTTCTAGGTTCCAAGAACCCTTTTTCCATATAAGGCTTCCCAAGCCATCATGATGTTTCACATGTATCAAATGCACATATAACATGTAATTTCATATAATAACATTTAGGAATAACAATAGCATGTTTCTAGCATACATATCCTAACAAAGAGGCAAGTAATACAAACCATATTTTTCCACATCCTTATACAACCCACAAGAGGGCAAGGATGGGAAAGCCCCTCACCTCTTTGCTTTCCTTGATCGGCCCTCGGCGTACCCGAAGCTCCAACCAGTTCGTGATGTCCTACACACCCATAGTGAGTAGTTTTAGACACTTGAACTTTACTATAACTTGTACACATCATACAATGTCCATATAACTATAAATCCCATAAACTAGTTAATTAACTTAGAGTTACATTAACTAGTATTCAAGCTCTTTAATTTGCTTCTATTTATCTCTAATTCATGTCATTCCTTTATAATCCCCCTTCAATTTAAAACTCCCAATTTACCCATTTACCTACAAGTGTCCATATGTGACTCTTTATTAATTCCATATCCAATTGATGGCCTATGATAATCATAGTCTCCAATTGTCCATGGTTACCAATTTTCCAACTCCATTTATAACTCATTATCACATATGAACACATGTGGATTAACATACTTGAAAATTAGAATTTTACCAATTGAGAGCATTTCATTATTTAAATTGATTCCAAGCCTTTACCACGGCCTAACCGACACTCTTAGTCCATCTCTTAACTCCAATTCCTTATTTAAACTAGAATTTACCTCTTTTATTATTAATCTAGTTTCCGGTTAAGACGGAACTATTCGGTCTTCGATCCTTTATCTATTCCAACAATTTATACCATCTAAAAACAACCATTCAACACCCCAATCAATCCCAATTCAACCCATTCAACAATCTATCTCCATTTAATGTTCATTGATCTATGGTTTTCCAACTTGACCACTTCCATCATCAATTTATCCACATATAAACTTCCAACTACTTCTAAACAATCCAATAACATCAATTTAAGACTCAGAATAATCAATTTATATCAATTTGGAACTTTCCAAAAATCCCTAAAATTGATAAATTTGGGGTTTGAGTGATTCGGGACTTCTTACCTCGATTTAATCGGTTAAGATGATGGAATAGGGTATAGGAAATCCCCGGTCACCTTCCCCGAGCTCGGAACGGCCAAAATCCGGCGAAAAACACTATTCCCGTTTGTTTCTCTCTCTAACCAAGCTCTCTCTCTCTCCTCCGTGCACCCGCGCCGGCCACCTTCCTCCGGCATCGCCGTCGACTGCTCCTACTCCGGCGAACGGCGGCGTCGTCCTCCGCTGGCTCCTCCGTGCGCGTCTCCTTCCCTTCCGTTAGCCTTGGCGTCGTGGTGTGTATTGTGGTCCTCCACTTCTTCTTCTCTGCTTCACGATGCTGGATGCAAAAAAAATGAGGGGTCACGTGTGTGACCCCCCCTCCTCCACCAATTCTTCTTCTTTTTGTTTTTTAAACGTGACCCCCCCCCTCCTCCACCAATACATATATATATATATATATATATTATATATTTATATATATATTTAATATATTACTTATTTATTTATTGTTAAAATTGACTTTGGGGGTTAATAAACTTACACCCAATATTTCCCGTTAAGTCCTAATGTTTAGTCCAAATAAAATTTTATTTATTTAAAATTTTCCCCTTTTCCTTCCAATTTAAAATAAAAATTAAATTAGGACCTTAACGTAAATTGGAAAATTTTCGGGTATTACAATCTTCCCCCCTTAAGAAATTCGGTCCCCGAATTTCAATCACATACTAACCTTAGTTTTCAAATAGATGAGGATACGTCCTGCGCATATCAGCCTCGACTTCCCACGTAGCTTCCTCGGCCGAGTGATTTCTCCACAGAACTTTCACCAATGGTATTTCTTTCGATCTCAACTTCTTCAATTGACGATCTAAGATTTCCACTGGTATCTCCTCATACGTCAAATCTTCGGTTAGTTGTACTTCTTGGGGTTGGATCACATGAGAAGGATCTGGCAAGTACTTGCGAAGCATTGATACATGAAACACCGGATGAACTCCTTCTAGTTCCGCCGGTAATTGAAGACGGTAGGCAACATTCCCCACACGCTCTAGTATCTCAAATGGTCCAATATACCTTGGACTTAGCTTGCCTTTCTTGCCAAACCTCATTACGCCCTTCATTGGTGAAATTTTCAAGAATACTAGCTCACCCACAGCGAATTCCAATTCTCTTCTTCGGTTGTCAGCATATGACTTCTGTCTACTTTGAGCCGTTAACAACCTCTCCCTTATTTCTTTTACCTTTTTCAAGGCATCTTGTAACAGTTCCGGCCCGACTAAGCTAGCTTCTCCGACCTCGAACTAACCAATCGGGGATCGACACCTTCGACCATAAAGAGCCTCGAAAGGTGCCATTTGAATACTCGCTTGGTAACTGTTATTATATGCAAACTCAGCTAGAGGTAAATACTTTTCCCAACTTCCGCCGAAATCCATAATATACGCTCTAAGCATATCTTCCAGAATTTGAATAGTTCTCTCTGATTGCCCATCTGTCTGTGGGTGAAAAGCGGTGCTCAAATCAACTCTAGTCCCCAACACTTCCTGCATAGACTTCCAAAACCTGGAAGTGAACTGTGGCCCTCTATCCGATATTATGGATACCGGTATCCCGTGTAGTCTGACGATCTCTGATAGATAGAGCTGCGCATACTGACTCACACTATAAGTGGTCTTAACTGGCAGAAAGTGGGCGGACTTGGTCATACAATCCACTATTACCCAAACTGAATCAAACCCAGGCTGTGATCTAGGCAACCCTGTAACAAAATCCATTGTGATCCTCTCCCATTTCCATTCTGGTATTTCTATTTGTTGTAACATCCCGGCGGGTTTCTGGTGTTCAGCCTTAACCTGCTGACACACTAAACATCTAGCCACATAGTCTGCAACATCTCTTTTCATACCATTCCACCAATACAATTGTTTCAAATCATGATACATCTTGTTAGCTCCCGGGTGGATGGTATAAGCGGTCCGGTGTGCTTCTTCAAGAATTCTCTCTTTCAAATTGTCCACCATCGGAACACACAACCGTCCCTCCAAGCGAAGTACCCCGAAATCATCAATAGAGTATCGGAGGTCCTCCCTTTTCTCTTCGATTACTGTATTCTTAATCTGTCTGAGGTCGGCATCTTCATCCTGTTTAGACTTCACCTCTTCTACCAAAGAGGATTTAGCTTCTAGATGAGCCAACAATGAATTTGAACTTCCAATCTGAAACCGATTCCCGGTTTGTTCTAACTCATGGAGTTCCTTAATCAACGGTCTCCTCTCTTCACTTATATGGGCAAGACTACCCATGGATTTCCGACTCAGAGCATCAGCTACCACATTAGCCTTTCCCGGATGGTACAAAATCGTGCAGTCATAATCTTTTAACAACTCTAGCCATCGACGTTGTCTCAAGTTTAAATCTTTCTGCTCGAAGATGTATTTGAGACTCTTGTGATCTGTATAAATTTCACAAGTCTCTCCGTATAGGTAATGCCTCCATATTTTTAAGGCAAATACCACCGCGGCCATTTCAAGATCATGAGTCGGGTAATTCTTCTCATGCTTCCTCAACTGTCTCGAGGCATACGCAATCACTTTGCCGTGTTGCATTAATACACACCCCAACCCGATCCTCGATGCATCACAATACACCACATACCCTCCGGTGCCTTCAGGCAGTGCTAACACTGGAGCGGTAGTGAGGCTTTCCTTCAACTTCTGGAAACTGTGCTCACATTTCTCATCCCATACAAACTTCACCCCTTTTTGTGTCAATTTGGTCAATGGCGCAGCCACCTTAGAAAAATCTTGCACGAATCTTCTGTAATAGCCCGCCAAACCCAAAAAGCTACGGATTTCTGTAACTGAGGTAGGTTGGGACCAATTCTTTACCGCCTCCACCTTACTTGGATCAACGTGGATTCCCTCTGATGATACCACGTGACCCAAAAAGGCAACTCTATCAAGCCAAAATTCGCATTTGGAGAATTTGGCATACAACTTCTTCTCCCTCAACCTTTGTAAGGCCAACCTTAAGTGTTCAGCGTGCTCTTCTGAATTTTTCGAATAGACCAAGATGTCATCAATAAAGACAATGACAAATTGATCCAAGAAAGGTTTGAAGACCCTGTTCATCATA
Source organism: Senna tora (assembly GCA_014851425.1). Taxonomy (NCBI): domain Eukaryota; kingdom Viridiplantae; phylum Streptophyta; class Magnoliopsida; order Fabales; family Fabaceae; genus Senna; species Senna tora. The sequence continues at coordinate 9,307,915 of CM026266.1, forward strand.
TCCATAAACGCTGCAGGAGCATTGGTCAATCCAAAAGACATCACCAAAAACTCGTAATGTCCATATCGGGTTCGGAAAGCGATCTTAGGTACGTCTGATTCTCGAATCTTGAGTTGGTGATACCCAGATCGCAAATCAATTTTAGAAAACCGCTTTGCACCTTGTAATTGATCAAACAAGTCATCTATCCTCGGAAGTGGGTATTGGTTGCGGATCGTCACCTTATTTAACTTTCGGTAATCGATACACAACCGCAAGGATCCGTCCTTCTTCTTCACAAAAAGGACCGGCGCACCCCAAGGAGAAAAACTAGGCCGAATAAAGCCCTTGTCAAGCAACTCCTGCAACTGGGTATGTAACTCCTTCAATTCTTTCGGAGCCATACGATAAGGTGGTGTGGATATAGGTTGAGTACCGAGTTGCAATTCAATTTCAAATTCAATTTCCCGATCGGGAGGCAACCCCGGCAATTCTTCCGGAAATACATCTAAGAACTCACGCACCACCGGTACCTGATTCGGTGAAACCACTTCCTTCGTAGTGTCTCTCACAAAGGCCAAGTACCCTTTGCACCCTTTTTCAAGTAGCTTGGATGCCTTGATAGCTGAAATCAAGCTTGGGTACGGAGCGGCTCCGTCGCCCCTTATCACAAAAGGTTCTTCATTCGGCATGCTAAATTTTAGACACTTAGCTCTACAATCCACCACCGCATGACAAGATGCCAACCAGTCCATTCCCAGAATTACATCTAAATCAACCATAACTAAAAGACGAAGGTCTACTATAGTCTCATGACCATCGACCTCCACCACACAGGATTTATGCACATACTCAACTTGTACCGAATCTCCCATCGGAGTAGATACTAATACTATCTCTTCCATTCTAGATGGACTTCTCTTGAATTTAGAGGCAAATTCATGCGACACGTATGAATGAGTAGAAACCAGAATCAAACAACACTTTTGCTTCAAGAGAACAAACAAGTAGAGTACCTGTGACCACTGCATTGGATGCCTAAGCGTCCTGCTGGGAAAGTGCGAATACTCTGGCTTGACCGCCACTCACTGCCCCTGTACCTCTACCACTGTTACCCGCACCACGACCTCTAATTGCACCCATGTTGGTTGTATGTGGTGGCACGGCTCTCACCGGTGGGGTTGGAATATGAGTACTTCTCGGAGTCGGATTACTCCTCACACTTGTACCTTCCCGTCTTTTAGGACACTCCCTAGACATGTGGCCCACCTCGCCACAAGTGTAGCATGCACCGGTTAATTTCCGGCATACACCAAAATGACGTCTGTTGCAGATTGCACATTGAGGCCATGTGTCACCGGTGTTTTTACTGCCTTGTACTCTCTGTCCCCCCTGTACATTTCCTCCTGGAGCTGTGTCACTGGTGACAGTTGAGGTTTGTCCCCTTGCGGATTCCGAATACTTGGCTCCACCACCTGTCATTTTCCTCTTTTTACTTCCACTCCCTTGGTTACCACCACCGGTAATTAATTTCACTTTGGGATCGATGGACGTCCCATATCTCTTCCTAGTTTCGATCATTCTTGCACAATCAGCAGCTTGAGCCAAAGTGTCAAATTGCTTTCTTTGTGGTAACAAAGCAATAAATAGTGGCTCGGTAAGACGATGGATGAACCTCTTGATTCTTGCCTCCTCATCCGGAACTAACTCGGGAGAGAATTGAGCTAGCTCAGTAAATAGCAACTCAAATTCTGTCACAGTCGTCTCCGGAGTCATCCACAATTCTTTAAATTGTTGCCGCTTGGCATCTTTTGTCCCCTCAGGCAAAAACCGACCTAGGAATTCCCTCTGAAAATCTTCCCAGGTCATCGGTGCTACTCTCCTCAAGTATCTTGTTTGTATGGACTCTATCCATACTCTAGCGGCGCCCCTCAATTGAAATGAAGCTAGCTCCACCAATTCATGTCCCGAGCACCTTAGCATTTGCCCAATTCGAACCACATCCTTGATGAAGTATTGCGGATCTTCCTTCTCACTAGTTCCGCAAAATGTGGGTGGATGGAGTTTTAGAAACTTGGAAATGGGTAACTCCCTTGGCGTTACTCGCGGCTCACGAGATGCCTCCCGTTGTTGCCACTCTCTATTTTCTCTTTCCACAACCTCCATCTCTTGGTTGCTAGGAGCTGCACCTTCAACCTCTTCGCTGACCACCAAGCGGCGTACCTCTATTTGAATCTGCCTAGTCATCTCCTCTCTTAATTCTTGAAATCCCGCCGTAAGCAATTCCGCCACGGACGGTGCATTAGCCTCAACTTGAGGCTCCGGTATATGCTCCCTTTCTTCTCTTCTTGCTTGCACTCGACCTCGGCCTCGGGCACGACCCCTAGCTCGGCCTCGGCCTCGGCCTCTAGTGGGCACTCCTTCATCCCGAATAGATTCTTGATCGACCTCGGGAGGAGCCCTTCCTCTTCCTCTAGTACGTCTAGTAATTGGTGGCATCCCTATACTGCACAAGGATCACACCTAATAAATACGCATATAACAATGATATATTTAAATATCAAAGAGAGTAGAAAGAAAGGATTGACACATTTTTCCTGGGTATTCCCACAAGTGCCCTTTTACTCCCACGTTGTGCCCGGGTACACAAAGAAGGGTAAACCGACACCCGGTCATACCTATGGCTTCATACTATTTAAAAATAACCTGGCTCTGATACCAACTTTGTCACGACCCCATTTCTAGGAGTCCGTGACCGGCACGGGAGTAGGATTTCACCCCTAAACCCGTAAGCCTTCCCTATTACCATTTAAAATAATTACCCTGCTATACAGACAACATGCAATATTCACATAATAAATATTGGCCACGTCATTCATGGTGGCCTAAATAACCTGCAATCCACGGCGCTCATTGCCGCTTCAGCCCAATTCAAGTATATATATACATCCATTCACATAAGCAATCACACGTAAATATGTATATACGTAGTGATCAAACCACAAGGGAATGACCTATCCTATTCACACACAATATATATAACCTATTCGATCACCTGTATATAAGCATCCACACTCGCATTTAAATGTACATATTGATCACACGCCTCAATGCGTGTAATCTATCCTATTCACATGCAGGTTTATATATTTGCAAACAAACACATACCAACCACACATATATATATATATATAATTTACATATTGATCACACCCCATAGGGGGTGACCTATCCTATTCACATGCGGAAGCAATTCATACTCATCATAATATTCATATATCCTATATTCCCATCCATGACCTAATCTTTAAACAGTATGAAGCCGACAAGTCTAGATTTGTACATATATTTATACATATAGCAATTGCCTATACATCAAAGGCTATACTCAAAATAATGTATACATCAATGGAATATAACAAAAGAATGTATACATCAAAAGATGAACCTCTCACGCGAACAATGCGTGAGGTCCCTAGGAATGTCCGCCTCCTTGAGAGGAAGTAGACGCGTGTCCGGTGCCCGCTACACCTGTATCTGTAACATGTAAAATTGGGGGGTGAGTCAAACGGACTCAGTGAGAGGCTCTCCCATCCTTGGTGTAGTAGCGGGTACCACTACAACTGGGGGAAGGGAGCCAGTCACATCCACATGCACATATAATAGTTCTTTTAACCTTTAACGTTTAGGTGATCATACATTTAGCATATATAACACATACATTGTCAAACTTAGGCATATATATAGCATGTTCAATATCAACCAATACTTTTCGATTTCATATATCATTTTGCGATAACATAAACTGGCCCGAAGGCATGTCTCCCTTTTGGGGAGAGGACTGGCCCGAAGGCATATCTCCGTTAGGAGAGAATTTGGCCCGAAGGCATAACTCACGTGAGTGGCATCCGTTATGAGGTAAACTGGCCCGAAGGCATAGCTCGCGTGAGTGGTTAGGAACCTAGTTGATCATTCTAGGAACCCCTGGCCCCAAGACTTTACTTGAGACATATCTGGCACCAAGACTTTACTTGGTACATAGCCGGCGACTCGTGTGACTTTGGCCTAACCAAAGCTTTAACCACAAAGTGGCAAACTCATAGACTTTGGACTCTTGGGTGTCCGACTTCACGAGGACATACTCGATCTACCCGGTTTATTTAAAATGGACACCTCTTTTATCATAGACTCCACATGACTCCTATGAACCCCTACTAGTTCGGTTTCACCTTTCTTGGAAAAAAAAACTTATAAGTTTATACCCTTTCCCAAGTTCGAAAATAGTTTCAAGGACGAACATCCTAAGTTCGATTATTTCAAAAATTTCAAGATCAACCAACAGGTTTCCAACTTCATTTAACTTGTGAGTTTCTAGGACCATGGAATTTAGACACCGAAAATAGACTCGATCCTACCCCCGATATCGTTCTAGGTTCCAAGAACCCTTTTTCCATATAAGGCTTCCCAAGCCATCATGATGTTTCACATGTATCAAATGCACATATAACATGTAATTTCATATAATAACATTTAGGAATAACAATAGCATGTTTCTAGCATACATATCCTAACAAAGAGGCAAGTAATACAAACCATATTTTTCCACATCCTCATACAACCCACAAGAGGGCAAGGATGGGAAAGCCCCTCACCTCTTTGCTTTCCTTGATCGGCCCTTGGCGTACCCGAAGCTCCAACCAGTTCGTGATGTCCTACACACCCATAGTGAGTAGTTTTAGACACTTGAACTTTACTATAACTTGTACACATCAATACAATGTCCATATAACTATAAATCCCATAAACTAGTTAATTAACTTAGAGTTACATTAACTAGTATTCAAGCTCTTTAATTTGCTTCTATTTATCTCTAATTCATGTCATTCCTTTATAATCCCCCTTCAATTTAAAACTCCCAATTTATCCATTTACCTACAAGTGTCCATATGTGACTCTTTATTAATTCCATATCCAATTGATGGCCTATGATAATCATAGTCTCCAATTGTCCATGGTTACCAATTTTCCAACTCCATTTATAACTCATTATCACATATGAACACATGTGGATTAACATACTTGAAAATTAGAATTTTACCAATTGAGAGCATTTCATTATTTAAATTGATTCCAAGCCTTTACCACGGCCTAACCGACACTCTTAGTCCATCTCTTAACTCCAATTCCTTATTTAAACTAGAATTTACCTCTTTTATTATTAATCTAGTTTCCGGTTAAGACGGAACTATTCGGTCTTCGATCCTTTATCTATTCCAACAATTTATACCATCTAAAAACAACCATTCAACACCCCAATCAATCCAAATTCAACCCATTCAACAATCTATCTCCATTTAATGTTCATTGATCTATGGTTTTCCAACTTGACCACTTCCATCATCAATTTATCCACATATAAACTTCCAACTACTTCTAAACAATCCAATAACATCAATTTAAGACTCAGAATAATCAATTTATATCAATTTGGAACTTTCCAAAAATCCCTAAAATTGATAAATTTGGGATTTGAGTGATTCGGGACTTCTTACCTCGATTTAATCGATTAAGATGATGGAATAGGGTATAGGAAATCCCCGGTCACCTTCCCCGAGCTCGGAACGACCAAAATCCGGCGAAAAACACTATTCCCGTTTGTTTCTCTCTCTAACCAAGCTCTCTCTCTCCTCCGTGCACCCGCGCCGGCCACCTTCCTCCGGCGTCGCCGTCAACTGCTCCTACTCCGGCGAACGGCGGTGTCGTCCTCCGCTGGCTCCTCCGCGCGCGTCTCCTTCCCTTCCGTTAGCCTTGGCGTCGTGGTGTGTATTGTGGTCCTCCACTTCTTCTTCTCTGCTTCACGATGCTGGATGCAAAAAAAATGAGGACCAATTCTTTTTTTTAAATGGGGAGTCACGTGTGTGACCCCCCCTCCTCCACCAATTCTTCTTCTTTTTTTTTTTTTAAATGGGGGGTCACGTGTGTGACCCCCCCCTCCTCCACCAATACATATATATATATATATATATATATTATATTTATATATATATTTAATATATTACTTATTTATTTATTGTTAAAATTGACTTTGGGGGTTAATAAACTTACACCCAATATTTCCCGTTAAGTCCTAATGTTTGGTCCAAATAAAATTTTATTTATTTAAAATTTTCCCCTTTTCCTTCCAATTTAAAATAAAAATTAAATTAGGACCTTAACGTAAATTGGAAAATTTTCGGGTATTACAGATCAGGTGGCCCACGTGAATTCCTTTAAGGCGGCTATGCTGTACGCAAGAGCTCCTGACGAAGTGATGTGTAGAGCCTTCCCATCCACCTTAGACGGACACACACATCTCTGGTTCTCCGACTTATCGTCAGGAAGTATCTCTTCTTTTAAACAGTTATCTAAGAGATTTACCTCTTACTTTGGTACCAGCAGAACGATCAAGCATACGGCTCACTGTTTAAAGAATGTAGTGCAAGGGAAGAACGAGTACCTTAAAGATTTCCTCATCAGATTCACCAAGGAGGCGAGGGAAATACAGGGATTGAAAATGGAGGTGGCCCTCAGTTACCTGACTGATAACTTGCGGAGCAAGTTGTTTTGTTGTTCCATCACTAGGAAGCCTCCGAAGACTATGGCCGAGCTGTTGGAAAGATCCATCAAATACATTGTGTTCGAGGAGGTGCAACAATCCAAAGACGGAGGGCAGCCTAAGAAGGAGGAAGCGGAGCCTTCCAGGAGCAGGAGCGATGGATATCGGAGGGAGGACAGAAGGGAAGATAGGAGCAGGAGGGATCGAAGGCAGAAGCCTCCTCGCTCGTTCGGGCTAAAATATAATTCTTATACTCCTCTCAATCGGAGCCAGGCCCGAATCCTAAAAGAAGTTCACAATTCCAACATTATCCAGTATCCTCCGACCAAGACGGTGGAGGCCAACGTGGATCGTAACAGATATTGCAAGTTCCACAAGAATTTCGGTCACAATACAGAGGAATGCGCAGCCCTGAAGGATCAGCTGGAGGAGCTAGCAAGAAAGGGGCTCTTGAAGCAATACTTAGAAAGGGGAAGGCAGAACAGAGCAAGAGATCGGGGAGACCATAGGCGGGATGATCGAAACCGTCGAGGGGACGATCAAAGGCGCCATGACGACAATTAAGACACGGTGGCCGGAACGATCCATGTCATCGCAGGAGGGGTGGTCCGGGGCACTGAAGTGGACCCTCACACCAAAAAGAGGCAGATTCGGTCTGTCATGAGGCTAGAACATGAGTCGAAAAGGCCAAGGACAAGGCAACCATCCCCGCAGATCACATTCTCCGACGCAGACTTCACAGGACAGGACCTAGATCACGAGGATCCCATGGTGATCACGGCGGTCATCGCGAACTTTGCAGTGAAACGCATCTTGGTGGATCAAGGAAGCTCAGCTGACGCCCTCTATTACGAGACATACAAATAGTTGGGATTGCAGAGCGAAGAATTGAAGCCCTTTCCTGGAATGTTGGTGGGCTTTGCAGGAATCACAATACTGGCGGAGGGAGTAGTGCGGCTGCGAATGTCCATCGGGAAGCCTCCGCTAAGTCGAACCGTCGAGGCTGACTTCATTGTAATTGCAGCTCCGTCAGCATACAATTGCATCATTGGGAGGCCCACAGTTAACAAGTTACAGGCAGTGGTCTCAACTAGCCGCTTGGTAATGAAATTCCCAGTAGGCAACAAGATCGAGGAAGTGCACGCTGATCAGAAGGAAGCAAGAAGTTGCTACGCTGCTAGTCTCATAAAGATATCCAAGGCGCTGTCAACGCCTAGCAGCAAGGAGAAGGAACCGGTGGAGGGCCCCTCCAGGGTTATGAATGCGGAGCTGGTGGATCCTCGGGAGAGGGAGGGGGAGCGGTGCCCCAATCCCAAAGGAGAGATGGAGACGGTGGCCTTGACAGAGCAGGATCCCACCAAGACCACCAAGATCAGAGCTAACCTGGACCCACCTCTGAGAAAGAACGTAGTGCAGCTTCTCAGAGATAATGCGAATATCTTTGCATGGACGCCAGCAGATATGCCAAGCATCCCCAGGAACATCCTGTGCCATTTCCTGCCGACGGACAGAAGGAGCCCCATTAAGCAAAAGAAGAGGAGCCTAGGAGCAGAGCGACAGAAGGCCGTAAAGGAGGAGGTAGACAAGTTACTGATAGCCAGCTTCATTCGGGGGTCCAATACCCCGAATGGCTCTCAAATGTAGTTATGGTAAAGAAAGCAGATGGGCAGTGGAGGATTTGAACAAGGCATGCCCCAAGGATTCTTACCCTCTTCCCAACATTGACAAACTAGTAGATGGCTCTTCCGGTCATTAGCTACTAAGTTTCCTAGATGCCTTTTCGAGCTACAACCAGATCAAAATGAAGAGGGAGGACGAGTAGAAAACTTCCTTCATCACTGAGTACGGGACTTATTACTACACAGTGATGCCATTTGGACTGAAAAACGCTGGTGCCACGTACCAGAGGATGATGGATAAGGTATTCCGGGAGCAAATTGGCAGGAACCTGGAGGTGTATGTGGATGACATGGTGGTAAAAAGCGCCAGCAAGGAGGAGAATGTGAAGGATTTGAACGAAATTTTCCAGGGTTTGAGGAGGAACAGTATGCGCCTCAATCCCTCCAAATGCGCCTTCGGAGTGCAGGGCGGAAAATTCCTCGGGTTCATGATTACACACCGAGGGATCGAAGTCAACCCAGAGAAATGCCGAGCCATCCTGGAGATGCAACCTCCTAGGAACATAAAAGTGGTCTAGCGTCTGAATGGAAGAATTGCAGCGCTCAACAGGTTCCTCTCCGGACCGTTGCCTACCACTTTTCAAGTCCATCGGAAAGAGGAAACCTTTTTCCTGGACAGAGGAATGCCAAAAAGCATTTGCGGACCTCAAGGAGTACCTGTCAGCACCACCGATACTAACCAGGCCGAAGGAGAAGGAGCCCTTGGTCGTGTACTTGGCAGCAACAGAAGTGGTCGTCAGCTCAGTATTAATAGTGGAGCAAGCAGAAGGGCAGCAGATGCCAGTATATTTCACAAGCAAAATCCTCCAGGGGCGGAGGTCAGATATCAGAGGATCGAGAAATTGGTGTTTGCGTTACTAGTTTCTATAAGGAGGCTCAGACATTATTACCAGCAGCATACTGCGACAGTCCGTACGGACCAACCCCTCAAGCAAGTATTACAGAAGTTGGACCTGGCAGGGAGACTCATTAACTGGTCTATAGAGCTATCCCTGTTCCACATCTCGTACGAGCCTAGACGAGCCATTAAGGCACAGGCACTTGCAGACTTTGTAGCGGAGATGACTTTCACGGAGCCAACGGGGAACCACTCACGTGGGCCATATTCGTAGATGGCTCCTCGAGCAAAAATGGAAGCGGAGTTGGGGTCACCATCCTGAACCCCGAAGGCATAGCGGTGGAACAGGCTCTCCAGCTGAACTTCAAAACCACCAACAACCAGGCCGAGTATGAAGCCCTCATTGCCGGTTTGCGGTTAGCTAAGGAGCTGGGAGCTCAACGAGCGACAGTGCACAGCGATTCTCAGCTGGTGGTGGGGCAGCTCAGTTGAACTTTTGATGTCAAGGAACCTACCATCGCTCGATATGTAACTCTAACAAAGTAGCTGATGGCTCAATTCCAGAATGTCATACTCGAGAGAATTCCGCGGGAGGAAAATGAACGAGCAGATAGCCTCTCCAAGCTCGCAAGTGCGTCCGCACGGTGTGGAGCCAATCCCATTCTTAAAGCCTCATTGGAGACTCCTAGCATCGATGGCTCGGAGGAAGTCAAAGCAATCCTCGAAGAAAACAACTGGAGGGCACCACTGATGAAATATCTGGCAAAATGGGAGCTACCGAAGGAGGATTATGAGACAAGCCCCTCGGTTTTACCTAGAGGGGGAGGAGCTATATAAAAGGGGATATCTGGAGCCAGCGTTGCGGTGTACCAGTCATTCAGAAGGACAATACGCTCTAAGAGAGATTCATGAAGGTGTATGTGGTTCCCACCAGGTACCAAAGTCGCTCGTACGGAAAGCATTACTGATTGGCTACTATTGGCCCAGCATGTTGGTGGATGCAAGGGAATTGGTACAGAAATGTGAGCCTTGCCAGAGGCATGCCAACATACAACATACGCCTCAGGAGGAATACCACAGCATCACCCCTCCATGGCCCTTTGACACTTGGGGCATGAACCTCTTTGGCCCGTTCCCATTGGCTCCTTGGAAGTTCAAATATCTGATAGTGGCAGTGGACTTGTTCATAAAGTGGATAGAGGCGGAACCATTACCCACTATTACGATGGAGCGAATCCGAAAGTTCGCTTGGAAAAACATTATCTGCCGATTTCGGATCCCAAAGGCTCTGATAACCGACAACGGCACGCAGTTTGTGAGCGAGAGTTTCAAGATCTTCTGCCAAGAGCTCCACATTAGCTTGAAGAACACGTCTGTGGAGCACCCAACCACCAACGGGCAGACAGAATTGGCCAACCGAATTATACTTGACGAGCTAAAGAAGAGGCTCGGTGACGCAAAGGCGGAGTGGGTGGAAGAATTACCGTCGGTGCTATGGGCCAACAGAACCACCCCTCAAAACTTTCACTGAGGAGACTCCCTTTAGCCTCACTTACGGACATGAGGCAGTTATTCCTGTGGAGATAGGTGCTCCCTTCGACAGGAACTTGACATACGAGGCTAGCAGCAACAGGGAAGCACTGGCCGTGGACCTAGACCTGCTAACAGAAATAAGGGAGATGGCTGCTATCAAGATAACCGCCTATAAACAGAAGATCACTCGGTACAGGAACAAGCGACTGAGGAAACAAAGTTTGGAGGCTGGAGACTTAGTTCTTCGCAGGACTAACCGACCCAACCCAGGAAAGCTCAGAGAAACATGGGAGGGCCCCTTCAGGGTTCGCACATGCATTCCGGGAGGAGCCTACAAGCTGGAGACTATTGACGGGAAGGAAGTGCAGCGTAGCTGGAATATAGCTAAACTTAGGAAGTATCACTGTTGAGAGAAAAACTCCAGTGTCATGTCTTTACTTTCTTTGAATCCACTAGCTCTTCCAATTCAATAATACGGGCATTGGCCCACCTTTTTCTTTCATATATTCTTGTCTCTTAGAATCATGAAAGAACATGCAACTCAAGGTTCACGGAGCAACGCAGCTATTCGAACGGTCCTAGAGCCTTAAGAGCCAAGCGCTTGATCGACCTCGGCCGCCATAGCACCTTAAGAGTTCATGCAACTTGGCCCCCATATCTATAAAAGGCCGACCTTAGCGCCTTAAGGGTTCAAGCAACCTGGCCTTGTGGTTGGCCTTAGCGCTCTAGGAGCTTATCGCTTAACCACCCTTTCAAGATCATAGTTACAGAAAGACCAAAAGAAGGAAAGCAGTGGAGCAATACAAACTTAAACAAGTGAACCATTCATTTAAAGCCTGAAGACAATGTCCTGAGCGAGCAGGCCAGGAGAAATCAAATTCAAAGCATTCAATAGGAGCAACAAGAAAAGTACTGGAAAGCCAAAAAACAGAAAAGTACAAGCAATGTCAGTCAGCTAAAATGCTATTAGCAAACTCTTCACAGGAGGCAGAAGGCTTTGGCTCCACAGCTTCAGGCTTCGCGCCTGTTGACTCTGCCACGGGGTCCGGTCCAGCCTCCTTTAACTCGATAACCTCTTCAGCAGGAGCATCCTTTGATTCCTTGGCTCCAGCAGTAGCCTGGGAACCTATCTCCAACACAGCCTCCTCAGCAGTAGCTTTTTCTGGCATAGGGGCTTTGGGAGAAGTCACAGTAGACTCCAAAACTTGCACCTCGGAAGGCTCTTCACCCATCATATCGTCAGGAGATAACTCCTGGGAGGCATCAAACGGGCCTTTCCATAGGACAGCACGACTGGTGATGTCAACTATGTCTTCGCCCTCCAATTCGTGGTACAAATTCAAATGCCGGAGCTCTAACTCCACCTGCGGGTTGAAAAACCATACTTGATCCAAGCAATTGCCCCACCCCCACTCCATGGCTCCGCTGCAATCTTCGGTTAGGACCTTCACCGTCTCCCTCTCCTCGTCCAAGGCATCCTTCAGATTGATAATCTCACTGGTAGCCTCTTGGAACTGCTTCAGTAGGCTCTCATGCTCCGCCAGGAGGGAACTATGCTCACCAGACAACTTTTTCTAACCATTAGCAAGTGTGTCTCTGGTTTGCCTCAGGGTTTTGACTTCGCCATCTTGAATAGAGGAGCGGTCCTTCCATACCTGCAGCTCCTTCTTAGCGATATCCAGCTCCACTTGCAAAAGCTCCTTCGAACGGAGGGAAGCCAACTCTGGCCTCAACTGCTCCAACTCCTTCTCCGCGGCAAGGAAGATTTGCTCTTTCTTCAGGCCCTCCTCACACAACTTCACAACCTTGTAGTTGGCTTTTTCTAGCTCCTTAATGCGGCGGGCGTGGCTATCAAGGGCGCGGTCTTTTGTCTTTGCGAAAATAGCACACAAGCCGCTAAGGCGGAGGGCCTCCCTCCCAATCAAATCCCTTATGGCCCAGGGGCCATATTTGGCAGGAAGGCGGTGCAGAGCATTGCGGTCAGAAGCTGGAAGCACATGCTTGTGGGTGAAGTTAGGGTCATAATACTCGTTCCCATACAGCGAGCTGCTCCCAGAAGAGCCCACAAACTCTCTTAGCTCAGGCCAGGAGGGCACAACCCCGCGGTTACCAACAAAGCGGTGAACCTCCGGGTTAAATTCAAAGGCCTTAGAAGCCGGAGCCTTACCAAAGGAAGAGGAACCGGGAGGAGGGATAATGGTTAGATCATCAAATCCAGAAGCGTCAAAGTGAACATACGGCCCTGAAGGAAGAGGAGCAGACCCAAAGCCCTGGGGGGAAGCTGCGGAGGCATCAGCTTTAGGCTCTTCACGAGCTTTGGCAGCAGGATCAGACTCGCGTTTTTCATTAACTTCAACAGTAGGAACACCCTGTGTGGAGGGTTCAGACCCATCCTTGGCAACAGAGCCTCGGACAAGAGTTGACAATTTTCCTCGCTTGGGAGATGGGGAACGAAGCTCAGGATCTTTCTCATAGCCTCGCTTATGCCCAGCGGAGCCAGACGACTTGGAACCAGAAGAAGCAGAAGTCTTGCCCCTAGCACCGGTGCGGCCTGAATGGTCCTTTCCATGGCTCTTTTTAGTATCTTCCTCTTTGGAACCTCCTCGAGACTTCGTCTAATGGGTTAAAGAGGATCCCGAGCGATCATTCGGATGAGGTTATCATGCTTAGCCTCGTCCCTCCGGACTACCGAAAGGACCCTAGCAGGGTTAAATTTACCGCCTGAAACCAAAAGAGGAAGGAAAATCAGGAACATAGAGGCATGAACACAAAAACAAGTAGAAACAAAAACAGAAAACAGAGCGAAAGGATACCAGTCTCATCAATAATAAAATAGTCATCTATATTTAACCCCGAGGATAACGAATTCAAAACCCTAACAGTGTTCTGGGTCTCAGCGTAGCTCGTCCTAAGAACAGTACGAGGAACGACCTCAAAAGGCTCCACCCATTTGGTGGGAAATAACGAGGAACCATCTTCCTTGAGCCACCAGGAAGGTTGACAACCTTGTCTCGGACGTACTAAGTAGAAGTCCTTCTTCCAGTCCTTGGGAGGATCCTTCAAGTCCCGGAACAACTTCTTCACGCCGGAGCCATGGCCTCGCGCTTGCACGTAAAACCAAGAGCCCTTATGGGGGCAGTTCATCTGGAAGAAGTAAAAAAAGGCTTCCACAGTAGCCTTTACCTTGTGAAAATTACATAAAGCTTCAAAACCGCCCACCAAGATACACGAGTTGGGTATCATCATCGAAGGAGCGCATCCAATATGGTGGAGGAGAGCAATTTTGAAATCCGTAAAAGGGGGCATCGCTCCGACACAGGTGGGGCACGTGTAGAATCCGAAAGAATCGACGGGTCCGTCCAAAATGGTCTCCCCGCTTTTCACAGGAGACAACCCAAAGTCGAAGGAGAAGTTGGCAATGGGCTCCCCAGGGTACTCTCTTCCTAATTCCCGGGCCACTTGTTGTTCCAGGATCCGAAAATAAGAATTCCACAGGGAAGAGACTTCAGCATAAGTCTCCAATCCGCTATGGAAATTTCTCGCCGACCTACCTACCCAATCTAGAGGAAGGTGGACCACTACTTCGTTATCATCTCGCATCACAACCCCAGTCACATCGTCAGAAGAGCCCCCCTCCTCCGAACGAACCGCAGAGCCAGCTTCGGCATCACAGCGGCCTTTGTCTTAAGAAGATTTGCCCTTTGAAGAGGTTGAAGGGCCCGTTCCTTCGGAGGAACGCACTTTAGCGGAGGAGTTGGCATCTTTAGCAAAGCACGGAGAAGAACGAGCGCCTTTCGCAGGAGACGCAGAGGGAAGCACTTGGACAGCGAGGAAGAGTTGCCAGGGAAAATAACTTTCAAGGCAAAATCTTTAGCCCTAGGTGGCTCTTGAGCGGAACTAAAAGAGGATTACCCCGACGGTCTCGTATGGGGCCCTACCTCCCTATAAACCCTACGGGACTCGTCGGAATCAGTGCCGGAAGAGTCCGCCGAGCTCAATGAATAGTCTGAGAGATTCACGTAGCTCGGGTCAGACTCTTCGGCGAAAGAGGCACTAGTCATTGTAATCAAGGGCAGAGAAGCAAACGTACCTGACATGGATAAAAGAGCAGCGAGACGGAGAAGTCAGGAAAGCTAAACAAACAACCTAGAACAAAACCAGGAAAATGCGTCAAAAAGCAACTCCAAATCAAGAAGAGAGAGAGAGGAAGCAAGTGAAGATGAAAGAAACACACTCTGAGAGAAAAGAGCATCGAACACGAAAAAATTCCAAAACCAGAAAGAATGAACATTTCGGGTCCGTGAGAAACCCAACCATCGAAACCGCCGACATTTGAAAAGTGGGGACTGCACCAAACACGTGGCGCCCATGAACGTGGCACAGAGGGACCACAAGAGACAGAAACGAAGTGCAGAATTAGGAGGCACGACCCAAAGGTCAAAAATCGCACTCAAAGCCAAGACTTAAAGTTTCAAGCTTCCCCCAAAGCGAAAGCTCAAAACTTGGGGACTAGTGATATGACAGAGCCATCCTGACGAGCCATCAGCCTTGGTGCGACCTTCCATGCCATCAAGCTCAGCTCCGTCACCACCCATCCAACCTGGCTCCGACATCAGACCCATCCGGCTCCCCCCGACCTGAGGGACCGCCTGTCAACATCACATGCATTATCCATGCCTCCGCACTTTCCGGAGTGGTTATGATGACGTTGGTTCCCGCCAAACGACTCCCCCTGGAAAGGTCCAAATTGCCCCTGGCGAAGCTTATATAAACAGAGGTAGCTTCCTCAGGTTCGGTACTGAATTCTTACTCTCTTACTATATACTCTCTACTTACGATCCCTGACTTTGGCATCGAAGTCCTACCGCGGCAGCCTCCTCCCGCCGTGGGTTGTTTGCAGGTCACGTTCAGGGAGCTGTAGCTGTAGGAAGGGAGACTAATTCACCAGTGTGCATGTACTAATTAATTATAAAGTATTATTCTAATTAATGATAATTTTTTCTGTAGTTTCTTCCATATTGATAAGTGTACGTTACTCTGGACCCTTTTCTCAAAGTAAAATTTTATATACTTGTACCAAAAAAAAAAGTAAAATTTTATAAATAATGAATTATACAATTGGTGCATATTTTACTCCAGCTGGATTCCTTTAATTATGTCCACTCTTAAATAATTAAAGGAATCCAGCTGGAGTAGCTATTCTATGCACCTTAAATTTGGAAGCGTAGGGATGGGCCTAGAGGCATCCAGATTAGTAATGGAAACCCAACTTTGAGTTAGTATACACTCTAACAATAATAAATTCAATGGATAATAATATAGTTACTAGTGTTGTTTGTAGCACAACTCTGAATCAAAGCCTCATTTTAGAGTTTGTATTGCATAATATTGTTATGTGAGGAGTAAAAGAAATTGTTAAATGTTTGGTATAACAAGGACTTAGTGACAAACTTCTTAGTGCATACTGTTACAAACGGAGGTTGACAATGGTCTTAATAGAATTGTTAAATTTCTAGAGTAACAAGGACATAATGATAAATTCCACCTATATAAATATTAAAGTGGTGCCGCTTCAAGGGTTGATCTTGTAAATATTCATAAAACCAGGAATAGCACATGGCTATAAAAGTGCTAAAACGAATTTGAATTTCTAAAGGATAATAATATCATGTGTGTAAATATTTTCGATTTTGGCACTATGGAGTTTTGGTTCAAACCATAGGAGATACTAATGACTTCATCAAACCTTTAAAGAATTTACGCTAACAGAAAGTTCAAATTAGCTATACGATACTTTCTGGTATGCGTGATATTTTGTAAAAATATTACAAACTAGTAGGGGATTGTTGGATGGTTTGTAATATTTTCTATGTGATTGAAATATTTTAATTAATAGACATAATTATTTGTATTACTAGATACATGTGATGAACGCGGCCTTGTCGCGAGGCCGGCACCAATCAAATTAATGCTAGAATGTGCAGCTAGTGGCACAACCTAGGTCGAATCTCTCTCGCGGAGCCTATGTATTCAATTGTCAATTATGTAAGATGTTCACAAAAATATGGATGTCTTTGAGGAATTTATCAAACAGTTGGTGTGCAAGAAGAGTAAATGTATCTAAAAGAAACTAAAACTAAATCTTTTTGTGATTTTTTCAATATTTCAAAGCAAGTAAAAGTGAGGTGAATGTATTAAGATGGATATGCTTTGTTGGAGAATGCTTTGGGCTATCCTTGCTCTCTAAAAATTATGGAGTTAATCAATGAGGAACCATTTTTCTAATGTAGTTTAGTGACCACTAAACTTGGGTAATTTAATTAGAGAATGCAATTAGCCAACCGAACAATTAACAAGCCCAATCAAATACCATCAATGAAGCTAATGGGGAATTCAATATAGATAAGAATTCAACTCAACAAATACCATTGTCATTAAAGTAACTTCCACAATGAATTAAAACTACAATAAGATTTAACCAAATCCAATGTAATCAAAACCCACAATGGGAGAATGAAAATACAAATCACAAATCTATATCAATCCCTAATATCCAACTACAACCAAGTTAAGTTCCACAACCATGGAACCACAATCAATACAAATCCATCAAAATCAACCAGATAATAATGAATCTATAAAGAGAAGTAGATGGAAAACAAGAAGAACTCCCTAGTAAGTGCCAAAGCTCAAGCCCCAATCATCCTCCTCCAAAGCACTAGAAGTTTAGCCACTCATGGAGATGAAGAATGCTCCACCAAGCTTCTCCAAACCGTGCCCAGCCATGGATGATGATGAATGTTGCAAAAGAAATGAGTGAGAATGGAGGTGGAGTGAAGAAGATGAAGAGAGAATGGGAATGGAGGCTTGGAGATGAGAGGAAGGTGAAAACTTGGAGAAAAAGATGAAGTGTTAATGATCCCCTTAGCCTCTTCACTTAACCCTAATGCATTGGGGCAAATTAGGTCTGATTGGGGTGAGTAGGGTCCACCAATTTGGCCCAAAAAATGATTTTCTGATGTAAAAACGCGGCTTATCTGATGTCGCTCGTTGCGGTGAGCAATTTGCTCACGGCAGCGAGCAGACATGGCCATTTCAACAATTCTGCTCGCTGCGGTGAGCAGAATTGAAAACTTGTCATTTTTGCTTGGTTTGTGCCCGGTTCTTCTCCCTCACTTGCATTATGGCTCCCAAATGTTGATCTCCTTGCTAATCCTCTCTAGATAACCTACAAAACATCCATCAACACTTGTGAAAATTCCAATCATGAACTTAAATTTGCACAAATGCTAAAGTTATGAAATTAACACAATTTATACAATAAACTCATGGAGTTAGCAAGAATTAAATCCAACACTCATATGAATCAAAATACCATGAAAGCATGCATTTGGACACAATAATCACAATAAAACCTTGCCAAATGATACAAAATATTATGATTAGAATGAGTGTGTCAACATGCATCTATTGAATTATGTCTATTAATAATGAAAAGATATGTTCCTTAAATTCAAAAGGTATATCTATTAAATGGTGTCTTTTAATTATTAAGACACATTATTTAATTCGAAAAGGTATATCTATTCAATTATGTCGTCTATTAAGAGTAAAAAGACTATTACTCTTTAAAGATAATAATTACTCACGCCTCAAAACCTTCGTGTTGTTTCTCTTCTACTCTAATATTGTAACATTCAAGGATTGCATTATCTTGGCCAATAGTATTTCTAGTGTTGTATTTAAAAGGGTTAAAAGAGAGGCAAATGGTGTTGCTACTTGCTAATGCTGTAGCAAAGGTGGCGTTTAATTTGTAGCTTGCTGTCACTTTTGGAGGTGGTGGAAGATCAGAGCCTGTTTGCTTGTTGTGGTTGAGTTTGTTTGTGTTGCCAAGTGTTTTGTGCTGTGTTTGCTGTCGCTTTAGGAGTGCAGACTTGTCTCTTTTGTCTTTTCTTTCTTGCCTTTCTGTTGCTCATTGGGCTGGCCGTTTTGGGCCTTCTTCTTTAATGAATATTTCTTTTGTTTTTTTATAGGTTTAACGAAGATTTCATTCAGACCAAAAATATATATTTTAATAATGAAAATTTATCTGGTCTCAAATTATTTTTTGTCCAATAATAGTTGGACCTTTTTTAAAATGGACAAAAAAATTGTTTAGATTAATGATTTTTAAAAAAGCTTAACAAAACTTTTGTAAAAAGAGCCTAAAATAGTTTCACATATTGTTTCAAGAGGATTCCTCATTGAAAAGAAGTTTCGTTTATATATCATGATCTTCATAGGAGGAGAAACACAAATAGCACTAGCTAGCAGTAACATATTTTGTTATCACTATAGATTACACTAAACGTAGAAATTCCTGCAGTCACAAAAGCGAGATTTAAAACTACGAAATAATAACAGTAAGTTTCTTAATTTTATAATTTTAAAATTTAACACAACAAATATATAAGATGATGAAAATATATATTTAATCAACAAAGCAAGCACATAAATTAAACAACATTCATATAACAATAATAATAATGTCTCAACGTACTAATGACCACAAATTAAAATGCAAAATTAAATTAAAGTCTTACAGTACTCCATAATCTATATCGGATTTAAAATATTAAATAGACACATCATATCACACATGCAAGCATATTGAGAATAATAAAGTATTTAAAACCGAATGAGTGGATCCCTAGCGATCTGAAGGTCATGGAGCTCTTGCACAACGCTGTGTGATTTGAAGATGAAGGCGATAGACAGCTTAGAAGATGTAGATGACAAATAGAGCAATTTTTCCATTTCCGCCGATACAGTTGGGGTATTGTAACATATAATTCTAATGTTCACCAAATTCTTACCATTCGTAATCAAATGTTTAACGAATTCAACTTCTTCTCTCTGCCCTTTGAAACCCCTCAACTTAACCCATTTCAGCTTGTGACGAACACACTCACAAGCCTTTTTGTATCCCCAGAAATGACTTCGATACAGTCCAAGACGTTGACGCTGTAATTTAACAAAGTAATTAATAATATATCAATTTATACACACACACACACACACACACACACACATATATAATCTGGTCATAATTATAAGGATAACAAAGACAGGAGATTCAAGTCTATATAAAATGAAAACAAAAAAAGTTAGCCAGAGTGGACTATCACAAACAACACCTTGCTTCCATAAGGTTAGAGATACAAAGTCCCAAATCAGATTAATATGCAATGCTTGATGGAGGAGTATTCAAGTGGCTTAGTTCTTTTTCTTTAATAGCTAGCTTTTGAGGAGCTAGAGTTTTTCAAATCACGCGAACTTTAACATAGTGTGATCGGAACATAATGACCCTACAGTCCATGACAATCCAAATTCTAGGACGTGAAGAGAAAAAAGTCCAGCAACGATGTTAAAAAATCTTGTGGCCTCTAAGGTTCAAAAAGAGTACAAGCCCAAACAAAAAGAAAAAGAGAGATCTGAGCCTACAAGCTCAAGATAGCTAGAGCAAAAAAAAAAAAAGTTACGATTTGCAAATTAAGACTAGTTGGACTTGAGGGGAGTGTTAGAGATACAAAGTCGCACATCAAATAATATACAACGGTCGATCAAGTATTTAAGTGGCTTGATTCTTAATTCCCCTTAACATGCAGCTAGCTAAGTTTTGAAGGAGGCTTCCCAAGTCACTCGAGTTTCAACACAAAAGAATATGAAATAAGATCAAGAGATGACTTGTTGGCTTGTAGAGTATATATATATATACACACACACACACACTATGTTATCTTTAAACAAAGTCTCCTATTTGAGTTTTATGTAGAATAAGACAATCCCAAGTTCTCAACTAACTTGATTCAAAATAACTAGTTAGAACTTAGAAACTAATATACTTCCAGATACCAATGATTTTAAAGTAATGTGCAATATTGTTTAATGTCACATAGGAAAAACAATGAAAACATGGTCAAGCAATATACTTTAAACCTTCAAGTCTCTATACAATAGGATATAATTTATAGGTTTACAACTTGATAAAAAAAATTACTTGATACAATTAAGAGCTAGCAGTGACTTAAACAAATTAAAGTCTCATATTCAAGTCTTATCTAAGAAATACTTTAATTTAGTTAAGACATGATAGAATCAAGAGCTAGCAAAGCTAATTAAAGTGATTGATCATACTTACCACAGGCAGGGTTATTTCAAGAGTTTCTACGCGAGTACACAGTTTCAAGAAGTCTAAAAGTGATCCACTCTCAAACGAATCATTCAGATTCATATCCAGTGATAATTTTGTCAAAGTTAAGAAAATGTTACTCTTCAGAGGATCCTGCAAAGTAAAAACAAAGATATATATATATATATATATATATATATATATATATATATATATATATATATATATATAGTGAGCATATTTGTACAAAGGGAAAGAAATCACATTACTCACTATTTATTATTAGATTAATTATACCTTAATTAAAGATCAGACAACTTACCCAAAAATCAATATAAGAGTGAAGAAGGTCGTCAGTAAAAAGAAGATGTTTTCCTTCATCGATTACAAGCATGTCTCCAAGTCTTGAGTAAGTATAAGACTTGAAAACCTTAAGTCTTGGGGAATAAATTTTGAACCTATCGGCTGGATAAGTTAGAGTATCCAAACACAACATCTCCAGCTTCTCACAAGAAATAACTATGTCACTCACTTGCAAAGATTGAAGCTGTAAAAACTTCAAGTTAGGGTTCTTGATTTGGAGTTTCTTGAACCCAATAGACTCAAGCAGACTAAAGCTCTCTAAACCCTCACAAATCTTTAAAATCCCATCTAGGGTTTCATCAACCACCCAGACAAATTTCAGAACTAGAGTTTTGAGATCTTTGGTGCATCCCTCAAATGGGGATGAACTTGCCAAAGTGTAGTTCACAAATTGGAGTGAATTCAAACCTGAGAAAACCCCAGCAGCAAAATGAGGTCTATTTAAGTTCTCTTTCGCAGTTAACTCATCAACCACGCATTCACGGTTCCTCCCAATGTCGAAAAGCTCGCACTGAAGACTCATTTTCTTCAGCCCTCTCTTGTTCTTCATTAAATATTTCACCCATGAGGTCACTTCCTCACAAGCTATACTATATGGGAAGTGAGTGAAGCTACAACTATCCAAGTCTCCCCTATGGCGAGCCAAAAGAAGGAGCACCATCAAGCCAGACCTAGTGAGCTTTTTGTTCATTTTTTGCCCTGAAGCAGATCCAGGGTCTCTAGCATCAAGTGGGTTGTTCTTTTGAGATAAAGGCATTATCATTCGGTTCACATCTATCTCAAGGTGACGAGTGTATCGCCATAAACCTCTCCATCGGTGCGAGAGCACGGTAGTTCGGATCGCTTCATCTATGGGAAGCTTGGAAATGATGAAGGATAAGAGTTCATCTGGTAGGTTGCTGAGCCGATCCGGCATCTTTGTCTTCTCTTCAAGCTTAGCAGCTTTGGTTCTTGATCTTGTCATCATATTTTGAGAGGAAACTCAGCTTCAAATTACATATTCAAAAATGAGAGTAGTGAGAAATGAGAGAAATATAGAGACAAAGAGAAAGAGAGTGATTTAAGGTAGTAACGGGGGAGGTTGTTTCAGAAAAAAACGTTAGAATGGTGCATGAATGACACATGAGATGTCACGTTGGAGGCACCACCTTATATTATACCTTAGATATTATTTACTATTTGGCTTTATCATTATTATTATTATTTTAAATGCTATACCATGCTTGTTTTACATTTAATTTCTGGTTTTGTCTATTTTATTTTATTTTATGTAGCTTCCATATTGGTGAGTGTACGTTTTGTTTGGACCCTTTTGTCAAATTGAAATTTTATAAATAATGAATTATATAATTGGTGGGAATTTAATAGAGATAATATATAGAATTGCCCAAAAATTCAAACTATTTATTTAAAAATATTATTCTAATTAATGATAAATTTATTTCTAAAAGTGAGTGACCATATGTAGTGCGTGAGCATTCATGAGTCTCTAAAAATGTGTAAATAGTTAATAATATGTCTTAAATTGAAATTTTTGTTCATTGTGTGTTCATGTACTAATTAATTAAAAAAATATTATTCTAATTAATGATATTTTTTTATGTAACTTCCATATTGGTAAGTGTACGTTAACTTGGACCATTTTTTCAAAGTAAAATTTTATAAATAATAAATTATACAATTGGTCCATATTTAATAGAGATAATATAATTACTCAAAATTTTAAAATATTTAATTAAAATTATTATTCTAATTAATGATAAATTTGTTACTAGAAACGAGTGATCATATATATGTAGTGCGTGAGCAATCATAAGTCTCCAAAAATGTGTAAATAGTTAATAATATGTCTTAAATTAAAATTTTTGTTCATTGTTCATTGTGTAAATAGTATGAAGTTATTTTTTTCAGCGATTATGGTTTTCCTCAAATGAGTGTATTGGCCTTAACAAAATGGTATTAAGAACAAAATTTATTCGGCCTATCACTAATTTGTTTTCTAGAATATAATTTGCACCAATTAAAATCGAGACTTTTTTTTTGTTTGGTTGGTCTCGAGGTACTACCCCGACTAATTTAAATTTGACTCAAGTTGCGCACTTGATCATGATAACAATGAATAAAATTGTTTCTCTTACAAGTAATAATAAAATTATGACAATCTGACAAAGTTATTTTATTTAATTTGGATTAGGTAATGTAATGATGAATAAAGTTGTTTCTCTCAGTAATAATTAAATTATTATAATCTAATTTATATATATGTTAAATTCCAATTATGATTGGTTGGAGTGTCAGTATTCAATCTTGAGTAAGGTTTTGGATTCAGATTTTAGACATAAAAATATATAATTTGAATTGAAAAGTTATTTTTGTCATGACCCGTCTAATTTTGAACTGTACATATTTTAGTTAGACTTAAATGGACTTTTAAATACTAGCTAGTGCTTCAGGCCCAAAAATACTAGCTAGCTAGTGCTTTAATTTTGAGTTTGACTAAGAGAAAAAATTACACTTGAAAAAAATGTAAGAATAAAAATTGAAACCAATGCCCTATAATCTATATATATAAACCCAAATTTATTCGTCATTGTAGGTTAACCTTAGACTACGAATGTTTCCATGTGATCTTAACATTAATATAATATATGTTAGATGTACATTATTAAAATTTTTAATATTTATCTTAAATATTATTATTTTATATATAACTTTGTTGGCCCACTCAAAAATATTAAAAAGAAAGAAAATTGAATACAAAAAAAAAAAATTGACGTAGTTCAGTGCCTCAAGATTTACTACCACATCTCATTAGAACAAACTTAACTACTTTTAATTTTGCATGAAAAAACTGTAAACTCTCCTCAATATAATTTTTAAAAAAAAAATTGAAGAAACTCATCTCTTTCTTGATATACATCGATGTAGCGACAGTTGAAACTGTTGTCAAATTTCTTACAGAAACAGCAACGGTTAAAACCGTTGTTGGCTTAATTGCGGTTATAACATTGTCTTTTTATGACAGTCAAAACGGTCGCTAAATTTAAAAATAACAACTATGTAGAGTAGCTTTTAGCAACGACTTTAACCGTCGTAAGGCTAGCGACGGTTAATGCCAACGCTTGTGTCAAGCGTCGTTAGGTCTATTATTGACAGTAACTTTAATGACAGTCAGAAAAATCGTCGTTAAAGTTTTAGCGACAATTAAAACTGTCGCTAAATCATATCACAAAAAACCGTCGCTAAAAATTAAATTTTTTTGTAGTGATCTATCCCAATAGGCCAATGCAACTTTTAAGTTAAGCTTGTGGGGTGTGAGTTTTTAGAAGGCCCATCACTCTCTCTTATATAAACCTTCACTCTATTGAGAATGGATCATATGTTGTACAGCATAAAAAAGCAAGGAGAAAGGGTGACATATAAGTGGGTCCTACACATAAGTGAGACCCACTATGTGTCATTCTCTGTCCTTACTTTTCTATATTGTACAGCATAGGATCCATTCTCCCACTCCATCACTTTAAATTTAAGCAATGTGAAACTAATTAGAGGGCCCCTCTCAACAAATCCTCCCCTGTTCATAAAAGTCTCATATTGCTTGTCTCTATAATAAAACCAAATTCTCCTCGAAGCTTTATGACTTCCTCTGTAACAATTAAATTATGTGGTCTTCTTCATAATTGACCACATTCAAATAAGAAACTCTCTTCAATTCGCTATAATTCCTTTACTTCTGGCTTTCCTTGAAGTATAGATATTTAATCTACATGTGACTTATTAACTGTCTATAACAATGGCACTCATCATAATAGTACTGCTCATGCATGTCTCTCAACCAAGATATTTTCTTAAGTTGGTCACTCTTCTTCTTCTTCATCTCTCATTTTGCAAAGGTAATGATAAAGTTTTAAAGATTTTTTTTTTTAAAATCAATATATTCATCGTTAAACACATTAGTAATTAACTTATCCCTTTGTACTTCAAACTCAAACCTCTAATATTTGATTAAGGGTAAAAGAATTATTTCTAATCAACCACACTCAAATTGATAAAGTTTTAGAGTTAACTCATACTTTTCAAAACAAAATGCCCACTAAAAAATTGAACCAAATATGTGCATTGGATATATTAATTAATAAAGACGAATTATAACTCATTAATTTCTTTACATATATAAGGTCCAAAAGGGAAACTTGTTCATAATTTTGAGAATTTTCACGAACCAAATTAAAAAAGAATGAAGTTCGCATTCATTATTCAAATATTCTATATATATGTGTGTTGTTTCGTACGTGGTAATTAATTAGAATAAAAGCATGATGAGTAGGCGAATGCTTATATTAACATCCTTTTATTTAAATAGGGAAAACAGTATCTAAATTTACTCTAGAATAACATTATTAATTTTAGATAAACACGACATACATATTTATAAATAAAGTCTTGGTTCATATATGTTGAGTAAAGCACATGATGATGACCCTGTGCCCTGCACAACTTAACTGTATGTTATGTGAACTCTATGAAGATGTAACTTATTACATGCATGCAATGTGATTTCGGCCGATAGGATTGTGACATGTAGGTAGGATGACTTGAGATGCAATGCAATTTTTCACGTGTCACAATCCTATCGACCGAAATTGCATTACATGCATGCAACAAGTTGCATCATAGACCAACCCAAATATAATAATTACGAGGCACGTGATCCCTTTGTAGCAGCAATAATAATAGCAACTACTACTGTAGTAATGGCAGCCCTGCATGCAAAACCAGTCTCAAAAGATTAATTAGAAGCGAAAGGAAAAATAATTAATGTAATTGTTTGGTAAGAATATTGATGATCCAATTAAAGGGTAAAACTTTTATAATCCAAAAATTTTTCTACGCAAGATTTAAACTTAAGATTTCATTTACTTCATTAAGATTTTAATATTCGAATTTCATATATATGAAAATATTTGTACGTGAGAGCTCCACTACTTTTATAAGACTTTAGTGAACTTAAACCTGCATATTGATGATATATAATAGGTACAAGGCTACAAGCAAATGTGGTTTTAACTAGAATAAATACCTACCAACCTACCTATATATCTAACTTGTAAGTTGTAACCAACTAATTAACTAAATATTGGTGATAAGTGATAACTAAGAAATGTTATTGAAGTACATATTAATTTGAAGTTGAGAGAGAGAGAATAATGAGAAAGGATCATCTGAATTAATAAAAGTAGAGAGTAGATCGATTGAGTTGAATTGGATTGACTTACAGGCACTAACCACAATCGAGACCACAACAAGGAAGGCGGCGTTGTCTTACTCTTACAGTTACAGGTGTTCCTTCAGTAACTGCATATCCTAAAAAAGTCATTCAATTGTTTTTTGACATCAATCAAACCGAATCGAATCGATTATAGTTGGTTCGGTTCGATCGGTTTTTGGACAAAATTTTTAAAAAAATTTATTATTTTTTTCTCTTCATTTTAAACCCTAAAAAATAAAAATAACTATTCCTAACCATGAAAACCAACAAATTAAAATTATTAGTATAATATTCCAACATTACAAACATAAAATTACAATACAACATCATAAAATATTTTTAATATTTAAAAAAAATCATAATCGATTGGTTCGGTTCGATTGGAATTGAATTAGACCTCATTCATCAATCGAATCAAACCAAACCAAATCGATTGTTAAATTAAAATACAATTTAGGCTTCTATAAAGTTAAATTATTGATTTGGTTCTAAAAAAAATTTGTTTTAATTTATTCATGAAAGTATGAAACACACCTGGCTTTTTTTAAACTAACAAAATTAATCAATCACAAGAAACTTAGATAATTACGTATACAAAAAGAAGTGACACAATTAATTAAAATTTGGGTTCTTAATTCATAAGAATAAGAGTTCGAACTATATGATGAATACGAGAGTTTATTGGTGGGTGATATGTAAATTCTTTCAATAAATTCTCAAATAAATTGAGAGGTATTTCTTAACCCTACCCGTGCTTACTTCCACCTAAATTTTTTTGAATAATGCTCTGTTAACCGTTAGATTTGTCTAGAGATTTGTGCCAAAATACTTTTTCTTTTTAAATTCCACCTAAATTTTTTTGAATAATGCTCTGTTAACCGTTAGATTTGTCTAGAGATTTGTGCCAAAATACTTTTTCTTTTTAAAATATAATATAACACAAATTTCAAGGCAAATACAACAAAACTTAAACTATTGATTCGCACCCCCCTGACAAAAATTCAGAGGGGTTTTCTATATAAACATATAAAGAATCATAATGTTCTTATCAGTTTGTAAGAAAATATGAATTCTATATCTTTTTACAAAACGCAGGTGGGGATTTACGATGACTTTGGCTTGCAAAGCTTTTCCCAGTAAGAAAATATCAATCCCAGCAAGGAGCAAAAGATTGCCTTCACGCAAGAAATCACGAAGTTCCAACAGGAGGAGGGCCAATACCATGGATATAGTAATCTGAAGAACAGGCTTATAAGATGCCGAGGGTATCGCCCTACCTGTATCAAGGCATTAATATAGTATTATTAGCTTAGGCAAATCAATTGTACTATGAGCATGCGACATGCGTATAGTTTCTAATCATTAAGGCATCCTTAGAAATTGATGACTCAAAAATTCTCTCCCCCTATGTGACAGAGGAGCAGTTTGTATAAAAGACATTAATCACATAACATATAACATATTAGCGTTGCTTGAAAATTTTGTATTGTTGTGTGGAGAAACAATTTGTGTTTGAAAAATTTAGTTAAAAGTGCTTTTATTAGTGGCTGAAAAACAGTTTGTGTTTAAGAAATTTGTATACTAAGTGTTTTAATTGTAGAATTACCAGAGAAGACATGTATAAATTTTAAGTGTTATAATGTTATCTAAATATTTGTTCAAAAATATTTAAATTTTAGATTCTTTTTTGGATAGAAGCAGAGTGAAAATTCTGCTACAGATATTGAAACACTTTCTCAGCTCAGAAAAAATTTAACCCAAATACCTCAAAATTTTAAATTAAGTGCACATGGTTAATTCATGTTCATAAAGTTTTACTCTTGATAAAAATTTCAAAATAAGTAGTTTTAGGAGAAGAAAACAAGCACTTCTCAGCTCTGAAAAAAAGCTTGCCCAAACAGGCTAGTAGTCTAGGGGCAGAGGGAAAAGCTCTTACCATTGAAATAACTTCAAACAAGAAATAACAAAAAATACTCACAGGGAAAAGCAAATCTAACGCTTCCCAAGCAGCATGACGAACAGCTCTAGTAGGATACATTGGACCACCAGGACATGTGAAACTATATAAACAAGTTTTCAATCTTGTGGACGTAGTCATTCTCAATTCCATACCTGTGCAATGATGAAATTCCAAAAGCTTTTAGTTGAGAGCGAGTAGTCAATTTGAATCTAAACCATCTGAATGGTTGATATTGTACCCTGAAGTACTTTGATTTGTGAAAGGTAGTGCAGCAGCACCGGTTCCACCTTCAACTTTAGAAGCTAACCAATAAAAATATGTCAACACCTCAGCATAGAGTGTAAGATCCTCATTCAAAAGTACCTTGTTAATTTTTATGTCCCTAACTTCACGCAATTTTCAATTTCATTCCAAACTTTTTTTTTTCATTCAACTTTGTCCCAAAAGTTAAGCAATGCAATCAATGTTGTCATAACACCTAACATTGTACAAATTATTAACAAAAAATGACAACACATTACACATGTTATATTAATGCTAAATTATCATTCAAAACGACATCACCTCATCATGTTGACTCATCACTTAAAACAACATCGCTTCTTTATATTAAGAAGAAGAAGAAATGGCATCGTTTTGGTGTGTTATGGAGATTATGAGTCATTAATGTGTGATGGTGCATTATCATTTGTCTTTAGTAATATGGACGGCATTAGGTGTTGAGATGAAATTGATTGTAAATTTGTAATTTGTGACTTTTGAAACAAAATTGACTGCAAAAAAAAAAAGTCTAGGGACATAAGTGAAAATTGGAGTAAAATTGGGGACATAAAATGTGGTTTTTCCTTTCTTTATATGAAAAACACAGGAATGCCAATGAAAATAAACCTGATCAGTCAGTTCAGTAATGAAGATATCTGCTGGACCACCGACCAAGAAAGCATTTGGGAAAGCCGGACAATTTTTCAAGAAACTGTCCATTTTGTCAGCTGCAAGCAGAAGGAAGTATTATAGAAGAAAAGCACAATGCCATTCATAGGATAACTCACTCATCACAATGTCTACCTGAGTTATAAAATAGAATGAACCTTGAAATCAAAAGATACAATTCTCGCTGAGCCTGGGGATTTTATAAAGAGTGGTGAATTTCAGAATGCCATTGCTAGCAGGAATCACATACCAACTAAAACATCCAATGGAAAAAAATGGCAAATTTCGTCTTATGTTAAAAACTGAAGCTGCCCATTTCAATAGAATAACAACAAGAGATTAAAGGTCCTCTGACCTGCACAGGAATTTTATTCAATCGAGTATGCTTCGCTGCAACTTCTTCCAGAAGGTACTGAACTCATGGGAAAACCAAAGAAATATACAACAAATAGAAGGAAGATTTCAACCTTTTTAGAAAACAGCTATCAGTGAAAATAAACATAATTCTCCAGTACGACTGTGTAACTCTTACATGGAAGAGGGACTGGAAACGCCTTGTGTTTGTTTGAATGTCAATCCTGTGCAAGAACAAAAAAAAAAATTATAGCACTATCATCACAGGATTCAAATCATAAATTTGGTACTATGACCAAAATATATAAAAATGACATTCAAACATATGTAGTTCTGAATTGTTAGAGTAGGCAAAAGAAAGATGATATGAAAATCATAGAATAAAATCACAAAATATATATGAATGGAATGAAAAATATGAGAGACAAGAGAATGAACGGAAGAGTCCCTGCAAATATTTTATTCTTCCCACTTAAAAAGTCAAATAGATCATGAAAGGAAGTTCTAGTTCTACATCCAAGCTTAATCTATTTAAGATTTATATTTTTGTCCAAGCATGATATCACAAAGTAATCATGATTACAACTTGTAGATACTAGCTGACCTAAGTCCAAGCATAACTTTTGGGATGTTTGATTTTTGCAAACTTCAGAACAGGCCTGGTAACAGTACGCAAGTTATAGCCAATTAAGTTAATTCAAAAGAGCTTGCATACATACCAGAAAACATTTGTTGCGCCTTCAACCAGAGCAGATGAATAACGGAGGAGCATTTCTGGATTATCAAGTTCAACTTCAAATAACTGCAGAAACGTAGACTGTAGTCATTGTGCAAAGCAAAAGCTCCAACTAAAAGCTATAGTTGGTTTTATTGATGAATTTTATTTAAGATATACAGCACGCTTAGGCTCCATAAAACCATTCTAAAACCAAAGACCAAAGTATGTGCTTGTCCAAGCCAGTGTAGTCAATAATGTATAGCAGTAAATGGCAAGCTAAAAAATTGCATGGCTCCATGGTGAATGGTGTGGCAGCCGCCATGTATGTACATAGCAGCCATTTAAAAGAACAAAGAATCTTGGAGAACAGAGAAGAAACAACTCCTCTTTTGTTGTCTGTGCTTTTCAGCTTCAAGTATTTTTTGTAATCTAGTCCTCCCCTTTGATGTCCAAGTCATCCCTATACTCTGTAAGCAGGTTGGCTTTTCAAATTTCAAACTCCTCTTTCAATTTCTAAATTGAGATTTCCTCATAAATGGCCAGAAGTCCCATTTACGCACCCTTAGAAACCCAATAGTTTTCTTTAAAGAAATTAGAAATTTAAAAAAATACATTTAATATGCCAAAAAGGCCAAGGTGGACGACACATGCATAACATCTTCTATAGATAAGTCATGGACATATGCTGAAATGCCACAACATGTAAGCTCCATGTTGCTTTTGTAAATATCTTCCATACCATGAATGGAGGCCACCGTTGACAACACTGGTCCAAGCCACAACAAATAAAGGATGGCAATGTGATTGACCCCAAGTCACAAAAAAGAAAGGAAAAGGAAGAGACGCGTGGGACGAGAATGGGCCTAAACCTACTGTCCTAAGGTGTATTCTAGAAGGAAAAGTGGGCTAGAAGGAGAGACAAGGGAGGTCTCTAACTAACTTGACAGTACAGGGGTATTTTGGGTAAGAGAGCATGGTATATTAGTATTTGAGGTGCAGTGAAGCTAGAGGAAGAGAAAGGGGTTTTGGGGGTGGAGTTTGAAGGAAATCGGGAGAATGCTAGCTTCTTGAAAGCTAGCTTGGTTCTTATTATTCTGGTTGCTGTGAGGGTGTGCTACCTTTTTTTTTCCCTCTCTGCTGTTTATGTTGCTGTTGGACTGTTATTGAGTTAGAATCTGTATTGCAGATTTTCCAGCCTTAAGTTGTGATTTTGTAGCACTCTTTGAGTGTCAAGTTGTCATTAATAACATTATTAAGTGATCTCCAATTTCTTCATTTTTTCCCCATTTTGTGGCTGGGGTTGTTGTGGATGATAAGATGATTATATTATTTTATCCTGTCCAACTATATTTCAGGTTGAAGATGTAGAAAAAAGACATCTGATTTGTTTACAGGTTCCAATGGTTAAACATTGTCAAAGTCTTTCTAGAAAATACTTGTCTCCTTCATCAAGAGTTAAGTCCATTGGACATATGATAACCCTACACATTGACATGGTTTTCTGGAAGACATCAGCACTTATCACCGAGCATGGCGACCTGCATAGTACTTTATAAACTGAAGCTTATGACTGTGGTTTAGTGTTGGTGCTTGACAAGTAATGAGTGTTAAAAGATAAAATGTGAGGCCTTTTTCATGCTATGGCCAAATAGCAGTTCGTGCATTATATACTAATATACTATCCTTCTCCAATTAATAAAGCATGCTACTTTGGATTATGTTTTATGTTATGGCCAAATAGCAGCTTGCCAGCTTGTGCATTTCAACAAAAAAAAAGGGGGGAATATTATCATTGAAAGCATTACAGTGTAGTTATGCTTTATGCCCATAAAGTGGAAATATCTTTAAATTTTAGAAAAAAAGAATCAAGGGAACAAAATCAAATATAAAGGCAAAATCATGTTAACCAATATTACTATGGGAAATATTATCATCTGACTTGATTTCTAGTTATATTAGGGAATGTCGTCTATGATGGAAATAACATTCATTGGGCAGACTTCAAATGTTTACCTTCATTTCAGTTAAATAAAGACTAAAATCTATACTTCTAAGCTACTTGAACAATCTATTCATCCTTTAATTTAAAATACACTTCAAAATAATTTAATAAAAGCAAAGAGCTATATAGTAAAACCAACATAGAAGCAACAAAACAAAGCAGTAGATGCATGTTAAAATACCCATTTGTGGAACAGGAGGGCAAAAATATGTGAAACAAATGACTGGCTCCATAGCTTGACAATCAAGTCAAGGATAGGCTTTCCATTTTCAGGCTCTCGAACAAAATAATCGGCGAGCACATTGTAGAAACATAACAAACCATTGATACCATCATCTGCTGGAGAGATTACATCTTCTTCCTTGCTGAAAATTATATCTGTTATTATAAAAAGAAAAAAATACAGCAATGGGTAACTCTTTTTGCAATTATAGAAATCATTGTTAGAATTCAGAATAGCTTATCATACCAGCTAATCACATTAGGAAATTTATATTAGTTGACAGTTCGTGAATCGTTATTTTGAGGAAAACCATTATATTCTAAAGAGTGAAAAATCATTCACTACCATGTACAGAGGGAACAATAAGTCAATAACAATGATTCTAATGCCAACTTGAAGCAAGATCCATAAGACAGACAGTAGTGGTTCCACAAGAATTTTAAGATTTTAAGAATTACTCAAAACATCCGACTATATAAAAACATTGGAGAACATACAGTGGCTATCAGTCTCCTATTTATCCACCATTTACTACTCACCTTTGGCTCGGTCATCAACTTCTAAAGCAATGTCTGCAAATAGCTCCTGCAACAAATCGCGCCTCTGTGACGTACTTCCTAGTGCCTGCAACAAAGTTACCATACGTAATTCTGATCAGGCAAGTAACATATGAATTTTCACACATTCTCTGAGAAAGGAAAATAAAAGGTGCTAATGCATGGATTATTCAAATCAACTAAGTAGAAAATTAAGTAACCCGCACAGTTGCACATTCATGGAGCATCAACAGCATCAACACACCGACTTACTATTTTCAGAGAAAATTTGAAATCGAAGAATTCGAAGCTCAAGTATCACGACAAGTAATAAACGAATCGTTAGCAGTAAAAGGCAACAAGCAATAATCTATCAGCCGTGCCATATGTAGCAACTATTACTAGCTTTACGGTTAAAAACCATAATAGAATTTCCCCGCAATTTCTCGACATCCAAACACAAAAGCCAGGAGAACTTCCAGGAAAAATGCAAAATAACGAACCCGCTGGAGCTTCTTGTGGATAGCTTGAGAGAGAGCGTCGAGATAAGCAGCGCTCCGAGGAGATGAATCAGCTCCGGTCATATTTCCGATGGAAGACGACGCTGAATTGAAATCTAGGATGAAGCTTTGAAGAGAAGAAACTAGAAAGTAAGAGAAATCTCGCGCAGAAGTCTAGCCCTAACTCAGATCCAGACATGGCCTAAACATCTCCTGAGATGCAGCAAGAAGGGCAAGATCAAGAGCAATCAAAGCG